>OY283152.1:42787897-43987897 GCA_958299815.1 Sarcophaga carnaria | reverse complement strand
TGTAGTCGCCATAGTCTACTTGGTAGTGAGTTGGCTTAGTAGACGTGAGGCGATGGTTTAAACCCCAGGTCAAATATTTCCATCAGAACAAAATATGAAAAAATATTTGTTCGGCGACTTCATCCCAGCAGATTTCTATCACGCTCACTGGGAGTAAATAAAATTGTTTTTTTAAAATTGTAAAGTTTCTCAAAAATCTATCTTTCGGAATTAACCTTATACAGTACATCCCGCCACACATACATAAAATTAGCACACATAACATAAGTGGTGTGATAATCTAGGAAGGGTTGTAATGTATGTATGTTAGGTGTAGACACAAGCGGTCTACGAAAGGCCGAGTGCTTAAGTCCGTCACGAAATCGACTGAATTCAATACCAGACATTTATTTCCTCTCAACAGAAAGGTTCTAGTCTTATCATTTTCTTGTAGGATTTTCTCCTCTTTGTTGAAAGGGCCCACCTTACCTGGAACCCAGCACAGGCTGACTCTATTTCAACTGCCTAACTGGTTAGCTTCCCCAGGCAGTGCCGTACTATTTTTACTAACATCCATCCTTTGTACTTTACATTCACGTTGAATTCAGAACATCTTTCCGTGGCAAAAACTTTTGCTTGCAAGATTCCCATGAATTTTTCCAAGGGTTAGGAATATTTCATTCTGAAAGAAAAAAAAGTAGCGCTTTTTTTTTCTCAATGTAACTACATTCCTTGACTATATCGCTTGTAGTTCTTTGTCGAGAGTAGTATTTAGAAAGCGGAATAAAGACAATATTCTCAGTTAGAATCTGCACGAAATTGGCGTCAAAGTGAACTTTCAAATTTTACTTATCCTGTATGAAGGCAATGAGTACGAACGCTTATTAAGACATATTAAATTCGTTTAATTTTTATTATAAATTAAATTCATATGAATATAATGAATTTTATGAATTTTGTTCACCCCATATTGAAACGAATTTTTGTTTGGTGTTGAATTTATTCTAAGTGCCGTTTCATTCATACAGGGATTTCTATTGTATGTATAAGCAGGGAATAAACCCCTAATTATTTAGTAACTATTTTCAACGTATAAAATAATTTGAATTAAATATTTTTTTTTAGAATCCCCCTGTAATATGTATGTACAGTGAGCGTCAAAAGTAATTGTACACTATGGATAAAATTCTAACAATCACCAAACTCAACTTTTATCACTTAATCAAAATTTCGAATTTTATGCAATTTTTTATTTTGTTTCAATTTAGGAACTGGCATTGAAATAATTTTAAAATAAAAATAACACTAATTTATTAGGTCGTAATCCTGATTGACGGTTTGTAAAGACAATGTGAAAAGTAAGTAACAGGAAAGTTTAATGAACAAAGTGTTAACGTAACGTCAACGAAAATCATCAGAAATGAAAAACCAGTGCAATATAATAACATGAAACTTTCGGGAATACATATATACATACATATACACATATATACATAATTGGTCATTACAACCCATCAGTCATGATTACGACCTAGCTTCTCACACCACTTATGTCGCATGTGTTAATTTCTACATGAGTGGCGGGACCTACAGTTTAAAGTCGAATCCGAAGGACAGATTTTATTTACTCTCAGAGTTTTTGCCAGAAATCTGCTGAGAGCAAGTCGCCGAAAAAAATATTTTTCATATTTTCGTTTAATGTCTGACCTGAGGTTTGAACCGTGGCCTTACGTCTAATAAACCAACACACTACCTACTAGACTACTGCGTCTTCATTATTTATTATTTATTAATGTATACATTTTTTAATGTGCAGTTTCTTTTGACGCTCACTGTATATAGTATTGCACATGGCTTAAATGCTTCATAAATTTTTTACAATTGAAATTTAAATTGTGTGAATGCTCTTCCAACACAGAACTGCTGCATAAATACTGACCAACCCTACAATTTAATGGCAACGCAGGCCATAAAAATTATACTCAACCCCTTGAATATCATTGACTGTTTTCATCATTATAATCAGGATTTTTCCTCGCCATTATTAGAAGAAGGATAGAAAGGCAAATGCAAAGTTGTAATTTTTTTTTTTGTAAATTTTCTAATAAATTAAAACGAGCGTCCGATTTATATATGTGTGTGTGTGTGGATAGTAGTTGTATAGTTTCTATTATAGGAGTAGAACGGAATATCCGGAAGGTATTCCTTTAACAGGAATAACTACTACAGCGATAGCAACAATGAATAATGATCCAACAACAGCAGCAACAAACTATAAATTAATATGTGGGGCCACTCCAAAAAACCACTCATCAACGCAGCACAATATAATTAACAACATATTTACGAACGCTCTCGATCCCCTCTATTCCTCTCTTTTCACTTTCATCCATACTTGCACACATACACACATACATACAGTGAACATCAAAAGAAAGTGTACACTATGGATAAAATTCTAACAATCATCAAACTCAACTTTTACCACTTAAAGGAGAGTGCCTGAAAAATTTGACAATATTTCGAAATTTTTTTTAAATTTTTTTTAATTTTTTTTTGGTTTCAATTTTAAAATAAAAATAACGGTAATTTTTTAATGTAGAATATTTTCTCAAATTTCTTTTTTTATTTGAAAGTACAATCCTTCCGGTTAATAATGGAAAATAATTTCATTCAAATGGCTGCCTCGGATGCCCATGCAGTAGCCTACACCATCGGTCCAATTTTTAAGCACATTATCGATTGTGTGCTGCTGTATTTAACCAATGGCTTCACGAATATTGTCCTTTTAAGCGTCAATTGTCTCTAGCTTGTCGGCGTAACACCTATCTTTGACGGCACCCACAAATAATAGTCCAACGGTGGCAAATCGCAGCTCCGAGGTGGCCAAACGACATCGGCTCTGCGGCTGATAATGCGATCTTCAAAAACAGGGCGCAAAACATCGAGTGTAGCTTCGGCTGTGTGGCACGTAGTGCCGTCCTGTTGAAATCAAATGTTGCCAATATCCTCCTCTTCAATTTTTGTGAACAAAAATTTGTTCAACGTGGCGCGATAACGATCGCCATTGACTGTAACGGCCACTCCTTGTTCATTTTCGAAGAAAAATGGCCCAATTATGCCTCTGGACTAAAATCCGCACCAAACAGCGACTCGTTTTGGGTGCGTCGGCTTTTCAATGTATGCGTGCGGGTTTTCTGTGCCCCAGATGCGACAATTTTGCTTGTTTACATACCCGCCAAGATCAAAATGAGCTTCATCTGAAAAGATGATTTTTTTTGCCAAAATCGGCATCCTCTGTAAGTCGATCGCAGGCCCACTTAGCGAAACGAAAACGCATTGGATGGTCGATTGGCTCCAACACCTGAACCAATTGGACTTTGTATGGCGTCATACCAAGGTCGTTATGCAAAATTCGTCTCAATGATGTCTCCGAAATGTTGAATTGTTGAGAACGACGGTGAATTGATGTTGATGGCGCTTCACGCACACTTTCTGCCACAGCAGCAATATTCTCGGGTGTACGCACTGTTTTTGGCTTTTCACGCTTTGGTTTATCGATGATAATGCCAGTTTCTTTCACTTTTTTCACAAGACAACGAACATAGGGAGCTGACGGTGCTTCTCTTCTTCCAAAATCCGTACGCAATTTTCGCACGCATTCTGCAACATTACCATGATTGTAAAGTAATGTCGCAATATTTCCCAGCGTTGTTCAAGCCTATACACAACCATATTCGTTCAGCGGAAGGATAAAACTAATTATCTGTCAAATCAGACATGAGCTAAGTGTTACCATTCCCGAAATAAGCGCTAGTTGAAAAAAAAAACGATGGCGGACCCGATATTTTTTTTAATGTACAGTTTCTTTTGACTCCCACTGTACATATTCGTATACATAGTATAAATGATTTTATACAGCAATATACATACACACAGTAAAATATTCATATTCATGATATAATGTTCTTATGATAAAAGAATTTATTCCTTCCTATATGTACGTACTTCTCGCCTTCCTACTCCATCGTCCTGGTTGGTAGTTTGTTAATTATGGTATGAAAAAAACAAAAACAAAAATGTAATTAACTTTTAATAGAAACCACAAAACCACATGCAATGGTTTTAAAAAATCATGAATGAATGAATGACTGACTGAGTGACTGAATGGGTGTTGTGCAGAACTAGAACAAAAACAAGAGAACGCAGGAGATGCAAAACAAAAGCAAGAAAATAAAGAAGCTCCTCATTTTATAGTAGATGACGATAATGAAAATTCTCTAAAAACTCAGTTACGTTCTGAGGCAGTTCGTGTAATTAGAGAATTCTGCATTTAAATTTCAAATAAAATTAAAAATATATTCGGACTTTAATGTGGAAGCAGAAATGGAAATAAAATAGAAGCGATTGAAATCAGAAGGTAAAATAAGAACACAATCGCAAAAAAAAGCTGAAATATTTTCCAAATAAATCAAAAATCACCAAATATATGTATGCATACATACATAATTGGTCATTACAACCCTACAGTCAGGCTTACGTCTTAGTTTCTCACACCACTTATGTTGTGTGTGTTAATTTTTATACATGAGTGGCGGGACCTACAGTTTAAATTCGACTCCGAAAGACAGATTTTTGAGAAACTTTTCATGGCAGGTTTATTTACTCTCAGAGTTTTTGCCAGAAATCTGCTGAGAGGAAGTCGCCGAAGAAATATTTTTGTATTTTGTTTTGATGTCTGGCCTGGGGCTCGAACCCTGGCTTTACGTCTAGTAAGCCAAAACACTACCTACTAGATTACGGCGACTACATATACAAGTCCCGTAAATAACAGTTAGTTATCTACTAAAAACTAAACGGTAAAAAATCATCAAGTTGGAGTTGACAGACACATGTGTTGTAGGTTGTACATACACCAAACCTAAATCAAATAAAATCTTTAAAAAGAAAGCTGTGTTATATCATCATAGGGTGCCATGGTAGTCTAGTGGGTAGTGTGCTAGACTATTCGCGTGAGGGTCGCGGGTTCGATTCCCACCAGTGACTCTGGTCTGTGACACTACACCGAGCATATGTACAAGTTACTCCGCTCGTATATAATTTGAATATAATTGTAATTGTATTGTAATTAATAAATAAATAAATATATCGGCATAATAAAGGGTGGGCCATTTAAAAGTTTAAATTTAAAAATACAATAAAACAAAAAGGATTTGAAATTTTGCTAAATTTATTTTGTTGTTGTGAAGTACAATTATTTCAATTGGAAATGGAATATTATTTTATTTATATGGCTGTCGCGACTGGCCTCACAGTACCTCATTCAATCGGACCAAATTTTCGTGCCCTTTTTCGAGTGTATGAGGTCGTCACGATTGTTGGCCTTCAAATGCTCAATTGTCTCTGGTTTGTCCGCATAACAGTTTTCTTTACTACACGTCACAGAAAATAGTCCAACGTAGTTAAATCACAGCTTCTTTGCGGCCAATTGACATCACCATTTCGGCTTATTAAACGCTATGAACCGATTGTGACATGGGATGTGTGGGAAGTTGTACCATCCTGTTGAAACCAAACATCGTTCATATCAATACCATAATGAGGGGTACAAAAAATTGGTTATCATGGTGAAATAGGTGTCTCCATTGAGCTTACTGGTTGCGCCGTCCTCTTTTTCAAAGAAATATGTGCCAATGATGCCTCCGCTCCACAAGCCGCACCAAACAATCGCTCGTAATGGGTGCATTGGCTTCTGTAAGGCCATGTGTGGGTTTTCTGTGCCTTAATACGGCAATTTTGCTTATTAACGTATCCACCAAGATGAAAATGAGTTTCATCCGAAAAGATGATTTTTTTTAAAATGGACATCATCGTGCAGTTTCTCGTTGGCCCATCTAGCGAAGCGAAAACGAAGAGGGTGATCATGCGGCTTCAACTCTTAAACAAATCGAATTTCCAAGGCGTCATACCGAGATCTTTTCGCAAAGTTCTACATAAATTGGTGCGTGAAATGTTCAATTCTTGAGTTGATGTTGATGGATCCTCACATACACTTTCAGCCCTAGTTTCGTTATTTTTGGTTGAATGCGCTGTGCGAGCACGCTTACGACTTGGCGCATCATCAATGAAACCAGTTTCATCAATAAACTTGCGTATACCGGGCGCTGTTAGTCTTTTTCTGGGAACAAATTTTGTACGACATTTTTGTGCAATTTCCAACCAATTGTCTTGGAAATAAATTTTGGAAAAAAAATTTCCAATAAATCGCTACGTTGCTCAAGCATAAATCAATTCATTACGTTCTATGCCGATAATATACTGTATATTGTGACAGAATAGAATGACTAACGTATTGTCAGATTCGAAATAATAGATGGTTCAAATTTAATACTGTAGATGGCCCACCCGATATATATGTAACTTTTTTTGAGTTTTGTTTTTCCGGCAGATAAAGCAGTATGGTCACCGTAGTCTAGTAGGTAGGTGAGGGCACGGTTCGAACTTACCAGTTCTTCGGCAACTTCATCTCAGCAGTCTTCTGGAAAAAACTCTGAGAGCGAATTAAAAACTGTCATGAAAAGATTCTCAAATCTGTTGATCGAATTCGATGTTAAGAAGTAGGTCCTCCTGCTACTCCGAAATAAATATCAACACACACAGCATGAGTGGTGCAAGGAACTAGGTTGTAATCCTGACTAAGGGTTGTAATGATGAATTGTGGTAAAGTAATGTATTCTTTGATGATGGATGTGGCTCTAAATATTATAAGTTTAAGAAGCTTTTTATAACCCGTACGAGTATTTCAGCGACAATCGAAACAGCAACCGTTACGCTGACAGTCTAGCTGACTACCCACTACTCCATCACGTCACCCTTTAAATGCAACTTATTTTTTGTCATTATTTTCATCGAATTACCTTTTTTCTTCCTTTTTGCTTTTCAACTAATCTTTTATGTTTCTTCAAAAAAAAACTTTTCTTATTGCCTTGTTCTCTTGTCAGTGTCTGTGAATGTAAATTTGAATGTTTTGTTTGAAACTCTGTCGCTTCTTTTCCTAATTCCTTTTCAGTTTTCTGAGTTTATGAATATTTTGACATCTAAAGAGTTCCTAAAAGAGTTCACATAATGGCACAGCAAATGGTAGACGTCGTAGACGTTGAAACAATAAGTACGGAGGTAACGAAGTGTCTTTGAGTAAAACGTACGTACGTACTTGTTGTCTATCATTTCGTATGCAATTCTTAACCTGTCAGAAAAGTTTGTTTATGTGTCTGTTACATTTGCCTGACACTTTATATTCAGCATTTAAACATTTTCTTTTTTCAATTTACAAAACGAACAGAAAAAAAACATTTTTTAAAAAATCGTTTTGGATTGTGTGTAGCGTTATTTGTTAAAGGATTTCGAATGTTTTACGAAATGGAAATAAAAAAATCGTAACACGTATTGAAATTTATTTATATACATACATATGTATGTATGGTATGTATCTGGAATGAAATGGTTGTGAAGTGGATTTATTTGAAAATACAGACGCATATTTATATATTTTTTAAAAGCAGGTGAATGTGAAATGATTCTGGAAACGAAGAGGAACATTTTTCTATGATTCTTTTCAATTTTACCAAAATTTTGCCTCAATTATTTTTATTAATGAATCTTATTTTTAACTTCATCAAATTATTTTAAGCGTGGTCAATGCTAAGAGATCGAAAATTACTCCTGCAGTGGTTAGATTCGGAAAAAATGAAAGACGGATTAGTATTTATAAACATAAAGTTTTAAGTCAATAAATCTTTAAATTCAGGGAAGATTAATTTACTGGTTGTAGGCGGTGTGATGCAGATCAGATTTATGCTTCTATCCCTCTAATAAAGTTACTTACTTTCTTAGTTGGCCATTAACAACCCGATTGACAGATTTCGGCCTGCCGCAACAAATCCTTCTAGGCGCCTCTGCTTCTTGCGCGTCTACGCCAGTTGGTCACACTAATCGATGACAGGGCTTCCTCGATTTGGTCCTTCCAACACATACAAGGACGTCCTCTTCGCCGACTTCCGCAGATCCCCGCATCAAATACCCGTCTCGCCGGAGCATCCTCCTCCATTCGAACGACATGGCCGAGCCAGCGCAGCCGCTGGATATTAATACACTGTACAACGTCCATGTCGTTGAGGAGCTCATACAGCTCACTGTTGGATCGGATGCGGAAATCATCGCCAACTCGCACTGGACCGAAGATGTTATGTACGACTTATCTCTCGAATACTCTCAACGCTGCTGAATCAGTGCTTAATAAGATCTATGCTCCTGCGCAATAAAGAAGCACGGGTAGGATAAGCGTCTTGTAGAGTATTAGTAAGGTTAGGTTAACTTAAATTAGGTTACGTTAGTTTTGACACGTTTACTTCGCATTATGACAAGTAACACAAGTAGTGATGAAAATAACGTTTTGTAAATATGTCCTAAAAAGAGAGAGAGATAGAGATGAAAGTGAAGGAGAAGGGTAATGGGAAAATGAGGAAAGGGTGAAAAAAAGTGTGAAATTTTCTAAAAATTAGATGCCATTACAACAGATGAATAGAACTTACTCCTTTTCTTTCTTAAAGGGAGTCACAGAACAATGAGATTGGAAATCATATTTTAACTGAATAATTGCACACCGTCTACCCTTGCTCTACAAATTAAGACTATAGTCTAGTAGAAATGGCGTTAACATCAAAAAGATGTACAGAAATTATGATGGTAATGTGCAACCAGGTAGATGGCAAAACTTTCGTTCGGTATTCAAACAAAATATTAACCCCTTGCACTCCAGCCTAATAAGCAATAGTTGGAACCAGTAACTCCAAACCAATTACCATTGTAAAAACAAAATGCAGATCACGCACTTTGGAACGCATACGTAAACACTTTTGTTTTTCTAAGAATTAAGAACGCTGAGTGAGATAAAGAAACGTGTTGCAAACAACGGATTTATTCCTAACATACGAATGTTGCAAATGAGGCGTCAAGGGAAGACAAAGGGGTAAAGTACACATTACTCAACTGGAAAACAATAAACCGAAAATGGCGTAGTTCTTCACTTGAGTTAAGAAATAGGAGAGTAGCCATTACCAACCATTTCCTTATGGCAGGAATTTAGATAGTATTAGCAAAATATTAAAATAAAATACTTGAAAATTGCCAGAATATGAATCATAGTTAATAAAATCATATACTGGGAAATGATAAGTAACTCATACTACAATGTAAGCTCACAGCAGTGGAGATATCTGTTTATATCCCAATGCAAAGATTTGGCTAATGAGATATGTAGATAGGGAAATAGAACTAGGGTTATTGGCTGATCGTTTTTCAAGAATAATCTCTATTGATATTATTTCACTTTAGTACGCTAAAATCGTTATGTCTGTGATCTGTCTGGTATGTGATCGATGTGATTTTCAAACAGAGGAGCTCAAGAAGGACTCTATCGTTAAGTTGCTAAAAAAAAGCGATATAAGAGACCTATTGAATAAGAGATTATCACTTTCATTATTTCAAACAAAACATCGCTCAAAGTTTGATCAGAGTTCAGAGCACAACAGGCAGATTTTCGATCAGAAAAGTTGTGTGCAGACTACGTTAGTTGAAAGCGATGCGCACTATAATATAACGGAGTTTTTGAGAAATTCATAAACAGCATCAAATAATCTCTATAAAGAGAAAAAGTTTCGCATCTTACAGGGAGTAAATGCTGCGGGTGATATTAGTATTTATATAGAAGCGTTAGTAGTTTTCGCTGTAGTCTAGTGTGTTGGCTTAGTAGACATGAGGCCTTGGTTCAAACCCCAGTTCAGACATGTCCACCAAAACGAAATGTGAAAAAAAAATATTCTTCGACGACTTCCTCTCAGCAAATTTCTGGCAAAAACTCAGAGAGTAGAATAAAATTGCCATGAAAAATTTCTTAAAAATCTGTCGTTCGGAATCGACTTTAAACTGTGAGTACGACCCCTCATGTACTAATTAACACACACAATATAAGTGGTATGAAGCTAGGTCGTAATCTTGACTGAAAGGTTGTAATGACCAATTATAAATGTATGTTATGTATTGATTATGTTGGGTTTGAAATTTGATGCTTAATTGCATTTACCTCAGGAAACTCGACAATAAAAAATCTACCAGGATTAAAATCGCACGATGCTCTCAGATCGTTTATGCAAAATATCCAATGTGACATGAGTAGTTTAGCACGTAGCTCCATCCTGTTGAAAACACATTTCGTTGGTGTCGAGATTCTTCAATTCGGGCCAAAAGAAGTAGGTAGTCATTGACGTATAGTGCTCACCGTTGGCGCTGATGACCTGGCCAACATGGTTTCAAAGAAATATGGATGGCAACGCCAGCTCCAAAATCCACACCAAACTAAAACTTTCTCGGGATGCAATGAAAAGTTTCTCAAAAATCTGTCGTTCGGAATCGACTTTAAACTGTGGGTTCGGCCACACATCTATAAAATTAACACATACAAACTAAGTGGTGTAAGAAACTAGGTCGTAATGCTGGCCAGGATTGTAACTGCTAATAACTGCCAAAAAGTAAAATCAAATCGACTTAAATAAGTATCAAGTCAAAGTAAGCAGAATTTTTAATGAAAGCTAAACTTGTCAAAACGGGATTTTACTGAGTATTATTAAGAGACAATTTCTTGTATTTGTAGTAAAATTTAAAACAATTTCGATTAACATTCGTATCAATGTGGTTTAAATTTCAGTACAATAAAAAATTCTTGAACTCGTGTAGTTGAGTTGCGGTGAAGGTTATTGAAATTGTTTCTTTTCTTTAATCTCTCTAATTTTCTTACTCTTGTTTTTTTTTATATCAAATGCTTGCTTAATTCTCCTTCTTAACTTTAACTTTTATTAACGAAACTATCTGCTTCATACATAATCCTCTATAATTTTAATCGCTTTTTAAGCACACTCATGCATTGCAACCACAAAAAATTATTATTTCCAGCACAAACGAAAATTGGAATAAAGTCCTTAGGAAAGTTTCCATTTATTTGAGAAAAGTTTCCCTTCTATTTTCGCCTTTAACACACACAGAAAGAGAAAAAATATATTCTTTTGTGTCTTTTGGGTGTGTGTGTGTGTGTGCCAGTTTGTATTTAAATATTAATAATTGTAAATTGTGTTCTTTTTGTTATGTGTGTGCGGTTGTATAAGAGTGCTTTGAGAGTGTTTAAGTGCAGTGTTTAAAGCGTATGAGAGTCGTTATTTGTGTGTATATAAAACGTTTTAAAGCCAAAAACCGCAAATATGAACAGTATTCATGATGATTTTATTGCACGGTGTCTTCTTCGTCTTCTTCTTTGACTATAGGGTGAGCCATAATTACAGTTTGCTTTAGAAGTGAACAGTTTTTTGAATTAGTGGTCACCACCACAAACCACATTCGAATCTATTTTTATTACATTGTAAAAGGGTATGAAAGGGTATACTTTTCATAAGAAATTCATAAACTCAGTTGTTTTATAACTTCTTTATGAACTGTAAAATTAAAAAATTAAAAAAAAACTTTCTTTAAAGTTTTATATATGCTCTGGAGCACCTGGCAATTGCTCCTAATTTTACCCGAAAAACCATATTTGGTGATGTGGCCCATTTCTGAAAGAACTGACTTCAAACAACGAAGTCACGGTATTTAGGACGATACCAATCCATATGAAATTCTAGAGCATCCAATGCATTACAAAAAGTTTCCGTTTATTGTGTGTTTTGAAGTTGGCGTCGTCATCTATTCATTTTTCTTTGAGAACGATGTTAGCCATGTGATCAGTGCTAACGGCGAGCACTATATGTCACTGGCTACCTACTTCTTCTGGCCTGAATTGAAGAATCTCGACACCAACGAAATGTGTTTTCAGCAGCATGGAGCTACGTTCTAAACAACTCATGTCACATTGGATATTTTGCATAAACGATCTGAGAGCATCGTGCGATTTTAATCCTGTTAGATTTTTTATTGTCGAGTTTCCTGAGGTAAATGCAATTAAGCATCAAATCTCAAACCCAACATAATCAATACATAACATACATACTATATAATTGGTCATTACATCCCAGGTTCTCACACCACCTATGCTTTACCATACAAATCTATCAAGAACTCCATATACACCAATCATGTGTGCATGAAATTCGCAACAACTCATAAGAAAACCCGCAACAAGTTTCAACTGAGGAATGATCGCTGCCTTTATGTACGTGCTTAAACTCCAGGCATATTCCAATTTCGCAATTGATAATCGTGAAGTTTAACGCATCCGTTCATGCATTCGTTGCATTTAACTGCTGTATTCCATTTCCAGGCGTTAGCCTCAACAACGTCTCATAGCTTCATTGAAGAAGTCTAGAATTCATTTGATTAGAACCCAGTGCACTTAAGCTAGCTTTGCTGCCTGAGAAAATATTAATGGTTTCATTCTTGTTGTCCCCTGTGATCTAAGTTTGCATTTAATGGTTTTTAAATTTTTGTTGGTATTATGAACAACATGAACCTGTACCACTAACCGGAGCTGTCAGTTTAGCAACAATCCCGGTAGGCAATCAAATTCTGAATCTTCTGCCAGGGCTGAATTTGGAATACCGACTATTTTTTGTAGAAGTCGCCATTGGCGAGTAGGTAGTGTGTTGGCTTATTAGACGTGAGGCCACGGTTCAAAGCCCAGGTATGATATGTCCAACAAAACGAAGTATTTTTTCGGTGACTTCTCCTCTCAGCAGATTTCTGGCAAAATCATGAAAAGTTTCTTAAAAATCTGTCGTTCAGAGTCGACTTTAAACTGTAGGTCCAGTCACTTATAGATAAATTTAACACACACAACATAAGTAGTATGAGAAGCTAGGCCGTAATCCTGATTGAAGGGTTGTCTGGAAGGAACTATAGGCTACTTTTTATTTTAAAATTTCAAGTAGCCGAGGTGCCACGCCCACATACCCATATAAAAAATATTGTTTGTTTGTATGCACCTTAAAGAATCGTAAACTATGCATTTGATCATGTTCTAATCTTTAGCAAAGTTGATGCGCATGAGCCGACGAAGGTTTCTAAGTTGGTATGACTAATTTCCGGCAGGTGACGCCACTGAAAATTACTCAAAATGAATTAAATCGTAAACTGTGCATTCTTTAACAAAGTTGTTGCGCATGAGCCGCATGAAAATTATTCAAAATGAATGACAAGCAATTGGTCAACCTACACCTCAAGCACGGAAGGAAAGAGCATTGGAAGCGTCAGAATCAGACGAGCATTGAGACTGGAAAAACTTCGAGTATATGCCGCTGCGACCCGTTCGCTTGAACCACTTGAACAACGAGAAGTGAGATTAGAAAGTGATCGAATGCGTACTAGTCAGGTCCGTTCATCTAAATAATCAGGACAACGGGAAACAAAATCAATAAAATGATTCAAAATTAATTGGACATTTGTGTAATGTCTTTCCTTCAAATTAATTTTAGTTGGTGGTTAGTTTAACTGATACAGACAAGTCACAGTATTTATATGATGGTTGCGATAGTTTCATCAATCTGTCGCCATCAAGCAAGTCCCGCATTACGAATAATGGGTCAAATAAAGGGAGCATATATCTTTTTTGATGAAAATTCAAAGGAAAGATTTTTTAGAAATGCGTTTGGGAAGTGCATTTGAGATAATGATTGAAATTTATTGCAATTTTATGTTGTAGTTAAGGACTTTAGTGTGCTACTGAAGCAGAGTGAGTATGTAAGTGGTATTTTCAATATATTTTCCTTAAGTAATTCCTTTTTTTGTTTGTGGTACGGAATAAAAACCGACAAACAAAATAATAAACATGAATACTTTGGTTGCAATATCATGTTTATGGAATTTCAGTTGATTTCTATTTTTATTTTCTTTTTCCTTTTTTTTTCTCAATTCTTTTTCGAAATATTTTCTGTTTCTGTTTGTTTCACATAAAAAAGGATTTCAAAAATTAAATTTTATGGTTTTTGTGGGTTTTATTTACAAGTTAGAAGTAAAAACTATGCCAGAGAAATATTTCTACTCTGCTCATTTGATATACGAGTATATTCAATGAAAGTTATTAAATCCTTCTTTCGAATATGTATATATGCCTTTATGTGTGTAAATATAATGCCTTAAAAGATAAATAAATTGAGATTATAAAATGATATTTTGAATTTCAATAAGATTATAATTTATTTTTATTTTGTTTGTTTGTGTATTGTATACGTGTGCATTTATTTTAAGTAAATATTTTAAGTATGTATCAATTAATGTGATATTCTCGTAAATGCCCATATAAAACTGCAGGGCGATAAATACACATATTCAAAATGAGAATTATTCAATATTTACACTTGTTTTGTTAGTTTATTTCTCTTTTTTTCTTCCTTTTTTTTCGAAGCATTAGTGCCTTGTGATTTATATACAAACGGAGTATGTTAATACGATTTGATAGCTTTGAAAGTGTTGATTGCAATATAAATCCCAAAATAAAGTTGACTTATTTATATGCAACAAATAATTTTGTTGTTGTTATTATCTTACCTTAGTCGTAAAAGCTAGATTTGCGGAGTTTTCAATGCACAGCATTTAAAACCAGAAAAATTTAATCTTCATCGTTTCGAGCAAAATATTTTATGCTCTACACTCTCTAAATGCAGTCCAGCATTTTGCGTTCATTATTTGAACACAATGGAAACTGTCGACTGATAAACAGCATTCAGATCACCCTATTTCTGCCCAACCAAAGCATTATTCGCTATAATCAATTGGCTCCCTTCAATTTTCTTATTAAGGCAGAGGTTTGAATTAGTGGCAGTCTTATTGTGAATGCATTCAAATCCTGGCGCATGGACTATGGCCATTCTGTTATTCTGTGGGGTCGATTATATGATTCCCGACAAGCTTCTGAATAGAACATTCAATTTTAACATTCTAAGTAGGAAGTCATAGCATTCTATGACGTCGCAGTAGTCTAGTAGGTAGTATGTTGGCTTATTAGACGTAAAGCCAGGATTCAAACCCCAGGTCAGACATCAAACCGAAATATGAAAAACAAATATTTCTTCGGCGACTTCTTCTCAGCAGATTTCTGGCAAAAACTCTGATAGTAAATAAACCTGTCATGAAAAAGTTTCACAAAAATCTCTCGTTCGGAATCGACTTTAAACTGTAGGTCCCGCCACTCATATACAAAATTAACACACACAACATAAGTGATGTAAAAAACTAGTTCGTAATCCTGACTGAAAGGTTGTAATGTAAGTAGGGAGTTCCGTGATGAAGGTCCGGTGGCCCCCAATGGTGCCTTTGGGGTTTACACTGATGGCTCAAAGACAAGGGATAGGGTGGGATGGGGTATTTTTATTAAGGATTCTGATATTAAATAATATGCTGCCTGGTAGTCACCATAGTCTAGTGGGTAGTGTCTTGCTTAATATAAATGAGGCCTTGGTTCAAATTTCAGCAAAACGAAATATAATAATTAAGTCTTGGGTTACTTCCTCTCATGAGGTTACTTCCTTTCTGGCAAATACGCTGAGAGTAAATAAGATATTGCCATGAAAAGTTTCTCAAAAATCTGTTGTTCGGAGTCGATTTTAAACTGTAGGTCTTGCCACTCATGCATAAAATTAACACACACAGCATAAGTGGTGTGAGGAGCTATGTAGTAATTCTGGCCCAATCAAGCCGTTTATTTTATTCCTTACAAGTTTCTGATTAGAACAATCGGTTTTAGAATTCCAACTACGGAGTTCTATTCTGAAGATGCGGAGAGCCTCAATAGGAGCCTTGAGGTTTATGCTGATGCCACAAAAACAAATGACAGAATGTAGTGCGGTAGTATTCTTATTAAAGGTTCTGACATTAAACTTTCTTACAGACTGCCTGACTATGCAGTGTTTTCTAGGCAGAAGTCATGGCAATTTTGACATCTGCGTTAAGCTTGTTGGCACGATTTTGTCCAAAAAGTTTTGGATTTAATTGGACTGCCAGACTGCGATTAAATCCCTAACGAACGTAATTTCAATGTCCGTCCTTGTCCATGAATGCTGATAGTTTCTAAGGGAAATTTGGGTTCATTCAAGAATAACTTTTATATGCAATGCGGGACATGGGAATATGGTATCGTTTGGAATTGAATTGCTGATGAGCTACGAAATCTCCAACATTCTACAGAGCATAGGTAATCCGATTGCGTTCTTATTATAGGGAAACTCAATATCGTTGGCATCAGCAAGTTACGTGCTAGGTTTCGCTGGAGACGTATGGATAAAAAGAGAACCGACTCTCTTCAACTCTTCAATCGCATGGCCACTTATCGCTCAATAGCGTTTTTTCCGCCCTTTTCTCGAAAGACGAATGGCTCCTGTAGAAGTTGGGGGTCTGAGGAGTGAAAAGAGACTGTCTTTCACTTCATATGTCAGTGCCCTATTCTTGTCATAAAGAGATGCTTAACCGAACTCTCTACTATAAGGATTGCTGCAAGATTTATTTTGGGCTGGAGTTGGTTTCCTCTGGGAAATTATTTCGGTATCACAGTGGACCTAAAGGCTGACCTTAGGCTGATTGAAGGCAAGCTTAATAGCGGGACGTTTATCCAATATCCTCACTGCATACCAACTTGATGAAATTTATTCCTAACTTTAGAAATTAAATTCACCTTATTTGCCACCTCAATGGCCCACCTTTGGTCACCTCATGTGACCATATTTTAAATATTTAATAAACTAAACGAGTATGTACATACACATGTATATAAAATATAAAACTCATGACGATTAATATGCAAATATTTGTTTCTTCATATAAAATCAACTTTAATTAGAATGTTGACATTGGTTTAACTGGTTTACCAACAAATGTCATTTCGTTTAGAAATCTTTATTAAATTTGAATGTTTTTGTGGTCAATTTAATAAATGATAAATTCAATTTTATATTATTTTCTTTGATAAATTAAAGAATTAAAAAGAAAAGAAAGAAATAAGTCTATGGCACACATTACAGTATTCAACTGAATTAAGGTTGATTATACCAAGTCTTTTAAAGAGTTATTATACGAGATATGCCTCTTGTAATACCTAACAGATTTAAATTTTATTTCATATATTCAATATAAAACGAAAAATTGGCAATACTACTCACTTTACAAACCATGGTATGAGAGAGAACCTAGGAGAATACGAACCCATAGAAATGGAGGAGTTGGATTTACTTTTTTTTTGGTTGCACACAGAAACCTTGCCGCCAATTCAGCATTATCACTGACTGAATCGATAAAGTAGTTAGCAATCTTACTGGCAGATTTCATAGAATTTTAAATATCTGAACAAATTATTCAATACACTTCCGAATGGTATACTGTGGGGTGCATATATGAGTACATGCTTCTAGCTTGTGCACGTTTTATTGTATACAATTTAAAAAAGTAAAGCAAAACTAACATTTTTTTATCATTTATTTTATTTAATTAATTAATTTATAATACAAAACTACACTTTTCAAGTCCCTAAACCGAAGAAAAGAAAAAGAAAACAACTCTCATGTACACAAATTTTGCACCGCACAGTAACTTTAAAGAATAATAGTACTTTCTAGGGAATAGTAACCTAATGCTTATTCCAAGGCTCCTTAGAAAGGCTTAAGGCTCTCTAATATACATACATTATTGGACATTACAACCCTTTACCCAGTATTGCTCTCTTCAAGACTGATAACAAATTCTTAATCGGAGTGAAGTCGGGACTTTAAGGTGGCCATTGCATTAATAGGAAATTTTGTTTACTTTTTCTGCAGGATATGTTGTCCTATCCACAGAATCGGAAAGATGAGTTAGTAATATACGCAGATAGTTCTTTTTTTTAATACATATTCTGTTTATTATTTGCATTGGTCGAAGGTGCCACCACGTGAAATAACTCCATACCAATACGGGGCGTACCACCGTGCTTTATGTTTCCTTAACATAGCGTCTTTGAATTCATTCCTCAGGATGACACCAGCTGCATTGCTTACCTTTGGATTGAAAACCATTTAATTTTGATTCGTCTGATTAGTTTATACGTTGCCAGTCATCTACTGTGCTCTCTAGCATGCCTTTCTCTAACATTTTTTTAACGGCAATATAGGTTTCTGGTTTTTAATCATTGAAATGTAGCGCATATCGCAAAGTATTCTTATTGCTGTCCAACGACTAATGGGTTTGTTTATTGCTACAGAAGCATCTTTTGTTAATGAATTGCATTTTTTCATTTGACTTATCATAAGACGTACATCTGCATATAACTGTTTACGGTCTTTGACTTTTGGTTTGGGGACAATAGAACGCCTTTTCCGGTTTTATTTTTGCGTTTTCTCACAAATAGCACCACTGTATTAATTCTTGCTGTAGTGTAGTGCATCTCTACCGTTTCTTGAACATTGAGAATTTCACTCAAGGGCGTCATCCTTGAGATACTATCGTTCTTCAATCGAATAAATTGTATTCACTTCAGTATGTTCTCTTTGTTTTTAAGTGTTTTAAATCCGTGACGCTGACGTTGCTTGGCTGCATATGAGTCCAAGGCACTTATTAAGTAAGTGTTTGTAGGTTATGCGATTTGTATTCGAATTTAGCATTAAATTTCAACAACGAAGTAAACTGAACTTTGTGCACCATGATATTTGACAATTTCTCGATATTGATTTTAATCTCGTTGATATTATAATGCATATTCGACTAACTGGTCTTGTTTATATTCATGGTTTTCATATTGTTACTAAAATGAAAGATCAAGATACTGGTATTACAATAAACAAACCTGTTTACAAATTATAGTACTGTGTGATATAACAACAAACACCAGCATAAAAATGGTAAACAAAAATACGACAACAAACACTACAAGAATAAATGTAAACAATGATGTTTACATTTATAGAGACTTCGAGAAGGCGAAATCATGAACATTCGCCTTTAAGAACATCCATCAGACTTTTTACGTTGGCATATAAAAATGAGAAGCAAAGCAGGCGACTTAGTGAAGTTCAGTCAGTCTTGTGTGGAGACGCGGTGTTTTTGAGGATAGTAGTCGTGGTTTGAAGATCTCCGTTACAAAGATCTGTCGAATAATTGTCTAGTAATTCTTATTGTTTACGCAAAGGGTATGAACAGAGGAATAACAAAGAAAAGCAATTGTTGTTGTTGCATCAAGTTTTTAACAGTGGCACACAGAAATCTGCGAATAATAAAGAATTTTATTTAAAATTAAATACAAATTTATTTTTATTTTATTTGCAATCAACGTGCTCATATTTAAAACGTTTTAAGAAGGTAAAATCGTAACAATATTCTTGATATTTATATCAAGTTCTAACAAATTTTTGTTTGCATGTTTGAAATATTGTGTTAGAATAAATAAATATTTTCTGTACAATTCAAATCCTTTTCTGTTTCGATAGATTTAATTCATGATAGCATCCAGCGCCATTGTAAACAATTGGGGTGCTTGAGGGCATCTTAGATTTACTTCAATTGTAATGGAATCGCAGACTGAAGCTTCAGTTTTAAAGAACCGAGGATGTTTAATCCTGATACAAAGCACTGAGAAACGAATTATTTTCTATGGTATGCTGTTTCTTTTTAATGCTTTCCAGATATCTGTCCATTTGATATAATCGAAGTTGCATTAGAGTCTAATAATTAGACCTCAAAATACTTCTTCTATTAGGATCTTTGCACCACAATATTTTTAAAACACCACATCTTTTTTTTTATCGCCATTTATGATCTCGGCGACCTATCAAATTTTGACGATACCTTATAATGAGTGAAGTCGCCGTAGCGTGTTGGCTTATTAGACGTAATGTCGTGGTTCAAAAACCAGGTTAGACGTCAAAACGAAAATATGAAGAAATATTTCTTCGGCGACTGCTTCTTAGCAGATTTCTGGCAAAAGTCGCTGAGAGTACAAAAAATTGCCTTGGAAAGTTTCTCAAAAAATTTGTCGTTCAGAATCGGCGTTCAACTGTAGGCCCCACCACTCATGTATAAAATTAAGACACACAACATCAGTGGTGTGGAAGCTAGTTTGTAATCCTGACTAAAGGGTTGTAATGGCCAATTATGTACATATGTATTTATTTTAACCACAAAGAATATTTTAATGATTCATCAGGAAGTCCTTCTAAATTATTTCATGCGCTACCTTTTTATTAATATTTATTTTTTTTATTTATTAATTACAATAAAATTACAAATTATATTCTTATTATACGAGCTGAGTAATTTCGACCATATGCACGGTGTAGTGTAACAGACCAGAGTCTCTGGTGCAAATCGAAACCACGACCCTAACGCCAATAGTCTAATCTAACCACTAGACTATCAGGGCACCCAGATTTTTATTTATATTTTTGTTTAAGTTGAGTTTGTTTAGTTTATTTGTGAAAATATTTGATTTTTACTTCATACGTTTCTAATGTTCTTTCGTTTACAAATTGCGGTGAAGCTTTTTTTCCACGTCTGTTCTTGTTTGAAATCAGTTCCTGCACTGGTTTTAGTTAAAGTTTTTGTTTGTTTTAAAAAATCATTATTGTTTTCATATGTGATTGTTTATTTTATTTCGTTTTATTTTATTTCGTTTTTATTTAATTTCTACAATAACTTTCTGTCAAGATTTATTTTTCTACGCTTTTTTTGTGTACGTTGGTGGTTAGATTTTTAGTTTCTGATTTTTGTATTTTTTTTTTCCAGTATTCTAAAGAGATAAACTTTTAACAGGGTTTACTTTATTTTTTTGGTAACAAAAACTTAATAATTTATTCGTAGAACAATAGTTTTTATTTCTATATGTGTTAAGCTAAATATTATCCGGAGTAACGAAGTTTTTTTTGAAGAATTTTATTGAACTGCAACCGTCTGTTTCACCTTTCACTGTGTAATGACCACATGCAAGAGATTAAATAGCCACTGAATCGTTAGACGATAGTTTTTATGGTCACTAGAAACTATATTTTATTGCAACTATTTTTTATGGCTCACAGAAATGCCATGGACCACATACATATGAAGAAATCTATAAAAAAATACTCTCCAAAAATAAAAATGAACATAAAATCGAGAAAAATTATTCCCATAGCTGCTGGTGATTGCTCTGTGTGTTTTCGACAAATTCAATTGAAGTTTTTGTGTTAATGAATCAACCGTTATTTTTAGTGTTTTTGTTTTACCTCTTTTGTTCTTCTTGTCCTTCTTCTTTTATCCTTATTGCGGTGTGTATCAATTCGAAATACTTACTAAAGTTCTTCAAGATGAATGTATATTTTATTGTTCAGCAATAATTCTTTAAAACATTGACAGGCACTGTTTAAAGCAGTAGTGCTGCCATGCGAAAGGAAGTTCGATGGCATGGATTTAATATTGGCAAATAAGGAAATACAAAAATTAAACAAATTTTAATCGAGCTAGTCCAAAAGACCCCGTTTTTGGGAATTCTTCAAAGATTATCAAACACAGTATCCCAGACAAAAAACTTTGAACTAACAATACCTGGAAAGCGACATTTCTTTTTTTGATAATTTTTGACAAAATTAGATGCAGTCTAGTAGGTAGTACGTCGGCTTATTAGACGTAAGGCCACGGTTTAAACCCCAGGTCAGACATCAAAACGAAATTATGAAAAAAATATTTCTTCAGCGACATGTACATACGTACATAATTGGTCATTACAACCCTTCAGTCAGGGACCTACAGTTAAGAGCCGACTCCCAAAGACAAATTTTTTGAGAAACTTTTCATGGCAATTTTATTTACTGTCAGAGTTTTTGCCAGAAATCTGCTGAGAAGAAGTCGCTGAAGAAATATGTTTGTTTTCATATTTCGTTTTGATGTCTGGCCTGGGATTCGAACTCTGGCTTTTACGTCTAATAATCCGACACACTACCTACTAGACTACGGTTGACGCAATAAATTGATTGTGGCATGAGATGTGTGATAAGTTGCTCTGTCCTGTTGAAACCAAACATTATTCACATCAATACCATGAAGAGCTAGAGATACAAAAAAATCGATTATCATGGTGCGATAGATGTCTCCATTAACCGTAATAGTTGCGGCGTCCTCCTATTCAAAGAAATATGGTCGAACGATGCCTCCTCTGCACAAGCCACACCAGTCGTAATAGGTGCATTGCACCAAATACAGAAATTTTGCTAATTAACGTACCCTCCAATATGAAAATGAGCTTCATCCGTAAAGTTGATTTTTTTTGAGTTTCTCGTTGGCAAAAATCGATTCATTATTTATTCAGTGGAGATAATATACTGAATTTTGTAACAGAATAGAATGCCATAAGTATTGTGAGATTCGAATAAACCGATAGAGGGATCAACCGATATCATTAGATATGATTTTAAATAAAAAAATATTCAAACAATTGTGGTGATTATTTTCCCAAAAAAAAAAATTCTTACAAGCAAACAGCTGTTTTATAAATGAAACTGTAGTCCATCAGGGTTAGAGCTTAATGTGTAATTGTGAGTTTTTATAGTCTACTCTGTAATCGGAAAAAATAGATTATAATTTATACCTGATATATGTATGTATGCGTTTGACACTGGTTAATAACAGCAGTTATAAGCTTTAATGCATCATCTACCGAAATTTCCATGAAATTTTAATGAGCTTCACAAATCAATTTTTCTTTTAAAGGGCTAAACTAATAACAACTATTGATTAATTGATTTATTTATTTTCATTTTCTGTATAGAAAGTAAATAATTATCGCACAGAAAACATATGAATTTATTTATTTATAATTATTCATTATATACACATAGCCGGTCTTCCATTAAGAACTTTCCAAATGCGACAATTTAAAATGGTCATCGTATTGAAGCTACATCTCTTAAATTAGTTGTCATTTATTCAGTCTGTTTTGCAAAGTCACCATGGATGAATATACTTACATACATACATACATAGTTGGTCATTACAACTCTTCAGTCAGGATTACAACCTAGTTTCTTACACTACTGATGTTGTGTGTGCCAATTTTATACATTAGTAGCGGGACCTACAGTTTAAAGACGATTCCGAACGATCTACTCCATGATTTTTTGCCAGAAATCTGTTGAGAGGAAGTCAGCGGAGAAGGTTCACGAACGGATGGGACATAATAAAATTGTTGTATCTTAAGATTGGCATAATTGAGGCCTATATCTGAATGAACATACAAAATTATCGAATTTGGAACGATACAAATTCGCATTAGAACTAGGAACGTTCAAAGCATTCCAAAAAAGTTATTGGTCCATATTTATGTGAGAACGACTTAGACCAGGCTATCGGGGAGCACTGTAGGTCGAAGATTTCTAATTTCTTGTGATCTGAATTGTATGATCGGGACACCACCGGTTTCAACCATATGGTATAGTGACATAGAGCTCATGTCAGATTCTTTATTCTGCACGACCGATTTGTTGGCTCTTGGAATTGATGTGAATGATCACAGAGATCGTTCATTAGAACTCCGTTATATTGTGTGGAGTTTTCTTAAGTCAGAGGTGTTTGGAAATATGCCATAAACCACTGCGTTTTTCAGAGCCAACTGAACCCACGCCAGTGGCATGGAGAATTGAATTTGAATCCGAATGCTCTCCACCTAAAGAAGCCATGATGGATATTTGAACGATGTTATATTCCATATAAATGGGCAGCAGGTCTTTCAAAGTTGTCGTAGTCTAATAGATAGTGCGTTAGCTTATCAGACATGAGGCCTCGGTAAAAACCCCAGGTCTGACATCTCCAACAAAACGAAATATGAAAAATTATTTCTTCGATGACTTCCTTTCAGTAGACTTCTGGCAAAAACTCTGAGTGTAAATAAAATTGCCATGAAAAGTTTCTTAGAAATCTGTCATTCGAAAACGACTTTTTATTGTAGGCGGGACCTATCATAATAAAATTAACACGCACAACATAATTTGTGTGAGAACCTGGGTCGTAATACTGATTAAAGGGTTGTAATGATCAAATTATGTATGTATGTATGTATGTAGGCCTTTCAAACGAATTAAAAAATTCTCGCACACGCACTTTATTTTATTTAAATTTTAAAATAGGAAGCCCTTAATGAAAGACCCATTATGCGAGCACATTTAAATGTTAAATCAAATAGTTTATTAAGCAGGTATGTACGAGTATATAATTTTTTTTAATTTAATCAATACTTTTCTCTACCATTTCAAGTAAATATATTTATTTGTATCCTTTTGTGTATGTTTATTCAGAATTTTATACCCAACAAAATAACAAAATTATTGAAATAAATTGAATCGTTTGCAAACAAAAAAAAAAAATAAAAAAGAGGGAAAAATTATTGATGGCTCACTTATATACAGCAACAGCAACAGCTAGAGGCGGATACTATGGAGTGTTATAATAATAATAAATTAAATATAATTTTTACTTTTAATTGACAACTACTTTATTTAAATTTATTACTTGCTACTCATATCAGTTTTCATTTAATTTTCATTGAAGCGCAAAAGTTAAGCAAACTACTCACAATGCATATCCAATAATTTTAATTAATTTAATGGAATTTTTTTTTTGCAGAAAATAATTTTAAAAATATGTTTCAATGGAATTTGTATGCTTTTTATGTAATATATGTTGAATATTATTCATATAAAAGTCTGTAGTAACAGGTATAATATTATACTGTAATATAGAGAGATAACATTTAACGATAACATGATTCGGTCCATGATGTCTCTTTCAATCGAAATTATTTTGAGCATAATTTATAGAATAATAACAAGGCGATCTCAGAAGAACAATAGTTCAAAGCTTTTTACTGTCGAAATTTCTAAAGTCTGTGTTTACACTTCTGGCCAGTTAGCAAGTCTGTAAGCCGAGCTCATTGTTTACGAAAATATTGAAGATAGTTATACTTACTTAATTGACCATTGACAACCCGATTAACGGATATCGGCCTGCCGCAATACATCCTTCCAGGCGCCTCTGCTTCTTGCGCGCCTACGCCAGTTGGTCACTTCAATGGACGACAGGGCTTCCTCGATTTGGTTCTTCCAACACATACAAAGTCGTCCTCTTCGCCGACTTCCGCAGATCCGCGCATCAAATACCCGTCTCGCCGGAGCATCCTCCTCCATTCGAACGACATGGCCGAGCCACCGCAGCCCTCCGGATATTAATACGCTGCACAACGTCTAAGTTGAGGAGCTCATACAGTTCACTGTTGATCGGATGCGGAAATCATCGCCAACTCGCACTGGACCGAAGATCTTACGTAGGACTTTTCTCTCGAATACTCTCAAGGCTGCTGCATCAGTGCTTAATAGGGTCCATGCTTCTGCGCCATAAAGAAGCACGGGTAGGATGAGCGTCTTGTAGAGAATTAGTTTTGTCGTACGAGAGAGGTCTCTGCTCTGGCAAGGTCTGGCAAGAGTGATCCTGCGCTTGATCTCCAGACTGATATCATTTTTTGTGGTAACGGCGGAGCTAAGATAAATGAATTCCTTGAATTTTTCAAAAATATAGTTATCGGCCGTAATCTGAGAATCAATTTCAATCAGGCCGCACGTCTCTACTTGTCGATAACAATTTTTAATATTGCTGTTCATTGTGCTCAACACAGCTGTACTAAGCTCCTTGTACAAAGTCGCCAAAGTCTAACAGCTAGTGTGTTGTCTTATTAGACGTGAGTCCTCGGTCATGAGGTCAGAGATCTCCATATTTCTTTGGCGACTTCTTCTCAGCAGATTTCTGGCAAAAACTCTAAGAGTACAGTAAGACCCCACATAACGCGGGGGATACATTCCAATAAGATCCACTGGTAAACGAAACAGCGCTAAACGAAACAGCGTTAAACGAAAAAGCGTTCGTACTGTGATTGTGACTTCGGAAAATACAGTTGTAATCTTTATTCTGGACAGACTAACAAAAGAGCGTTGAAAAAGATACATAGTATATACCGTCGCTATATAGAGCACCGCTTCTGGTTGGTGCATGGCCGTTTCATTTGCACACATATACAACAAATATCAATACAGTGTGTGATTTTGAGGGAATTCCAATACTACCGCATAATACTGAAACAGCGTTAAGCGGTATATTACTGACAATTGACATGTACAGTGTCTTAAAAATCTGTAATTCGGAGTCGACTTTAAGCTGTAGGACTCGCCACTCATGTGTGGAATTAAGACACATAACATAAGGGTTGTAATCATAGCTGCCAGATAAATGAGGCACCAAATCGTCAAATATTTGAGAAAATAATATAATATAAATAAATAAATTAAAATTATTTAAAAAGCAATGTAACTACATATCTGAGTTCAAAAATAAAACATTTAACAAAGAATTTATTGGAAATTAAAAGCTAGCGTCCCTCATCTTCATTTAATATTTTTTTTCCAAAAATGGAGAAATTGGGATCATTTTCAGGAAAAAATTGTTTAAGTTTTAAACAATCTATTCCAACGTTGTTTATTGAAACATAAGCGCAGCAATAATATTGCATCATCTATATCTATGGGCGGTGTAGCTATTAGGGAGTCAGAAGCTTTTGATGTTCTGAGCATGAAAATTCAGTGTAATGCTGACACATTTTTCAATTCCTTCTTAAGTTCTTATCATCCGATCTTACTATTTACACGGTTTTTAACTGACAGAGAATTGAATACAACTCTCATGTACGGGTTGGTGCATCAACGTCTATTTTGCGTTTTCTCGACCGTGTACAGGAGAGGCCATAGTATCTCGTTAATGACGGCAGTGTATCCAACTCCATTGAATCATTGGAGCATCGTTGCAATGTGGTTTGTGTTTCACTGTACTCTCGCTACTATAAAATAGTTTTGCTTGAACGAAATATGGGGACTTTTTCCTGAAAATCATATATTCCTACATGACGCTCGTCTCTTTCGGCCAGCACATCCGTTTGTGGTCGATTGGCCAGTGGATCGCACACTCATTACAGTAAAAATACGGTTTTTAGTCGGACTATGTCGGTATGTGGAACTCAATACCTGTAGAGGTCTATCCGGTTACTTATGGTATAAAAATATACAAGCCTAGTGTCCATAAACACTGTTCTCTCTTTCCTTGTTCTCATAACATAGTTCCAAGCTCAATGCCATCCATTGCCTGAGTGTTGGTCGTACAAAAAAAAAATAACGGCACTTGCCTTAGTCCTTCCGATGGCAATATTAGGAGCTATACTAGAATTTTTAAAACAGTTTGCAACGACAAGTGATATATTTTTCTCAACTACGAGGTTATTTAGGAGTTGTAATTTTTCAGCTGTTAAGTGGTTAAAAAGGAATAAAATACAGAAAAATCATCACATGTATTCGAAAGTAACTTAAAAATATAATACTTTACTCCTTGTTTTTACTAACTAACATAAATTTGCAATAGTAACAATTGCAAAGTAAATACAAAGCTTAAAGTGGCTTTTAATGTACTAAAGTAAAGAATATGATGTAAATTTTTAATTTTTATAAATCGTCAAAATAAGGGCATAAATCCGCGGCAGCCATATAAATGAAATAAAAATCCATTTCCAATCGGAGCAGTTGTAGTTCACAGCAAAACGATAAATTTATCAAAATTCCAAACTATTTTTGTTTTATTACATTTTTTAATTTAAACTTTTCGATCGCCAACCCATTATATTTACTCACATTATCCTCATATTTAATATGTATGTATGTACAATTCATAATGCAGAGAACATATGTGACGTATGAGTGATATTTAATTCCATTAGTCTCATACATCGAAGTTTTTTTATTGCATACTTTTCAGGGTAACTATTCCAGTACATGTGATATGATGCGTATGAGTAATATAGTTCAAATACAATTAAAAAGAAAGTATACCCGATAAATTTGGAATTAATCTAAATACATGATTTTTCGATGCTATGCAATTCTAGGCTATATTCTAGTAGGTAATACATCATGACGTGTATCTTCATAGTCTGTATCTTGAACATCTTCACAACCAAAAAATTAATTTGGCAAAATTTCAAAAAGTTTTTGTTTTATTGCATTTTTAACTATAAACTTTAAAATGGCCCAGCGGGTCTAATGGTCTCATGTTAGAAGTAAATATGCTACCGGTGACGATCCATCTTTCAATCTAATGAATATTCATTCACAAAGCTATAAAGTCTTATTTCCATTTTAGTTTAAATAAAGGAAAGTGTGTGTTGGATACCACTGATATTTTTTATTCATTTGAAATAGCAATTATGTGTGGAAAGTAAAATCGTCTGGGTGTCTGGGTGGATCGCATTCAAAACGTCTAATTTTCCATGATATCAGCCAAGTTTTATTGATGGCATGGGTTATGTTAGGTTTGAGAACAGCTGTAGTTTGCGGCTTATTCGCATACAACTGCAACTCAAGAAAACTCATCCACGTGAGATTAACATGCCTTCAAATCGGTTGTGCATGATATCTAACGTGGCATGAGCTGTGTGACACGTAGCGTCGTTCTGTTGAAACCATTTGCCGCTGGTGGCCTGATCATCTAATTCAGGCCAAAAGAATTTTGTAATCATTGGTTTATAGTTCTCAACGCTTTCTCATAGAAATATCTGCCGATGTTGCCGCCAGCCCAAAATACAAACCAAACTGTAAGTTTTGCGATATTTTAGTGGATATATTTACGGTCATAAATGTATTTTTCAATGAATACGTGAAGTATTTTTGAACATTCCAGAATTACACACATGGCAGTAATTTTAAAAGAATGTTTTTGCGAAGTATTTGCTTTTCATTACAATATATTTTGTTGCTTTTTTTAAATAAAACGATTTGATGTTTGTTTTCATATACTTGCACAGAAATAATGTGCTGTCAGAACAACTTTATATGTGACAGTATTACAATCACTAGGAACTGAACAAATTTAAATACGTGTTATAGTTACTCCATAATTATCCCTGTTAAGTCACACTTTAAATCAGTGAAATTTTTATATTAAATCGTTGATAATATCATAATATTAATATCATATTATTAATCTGAATCGAATCCACTATCACTCTCTGAGATAAAAGTAAGAATTATACATACTAAAATATTTATGTTTGACGTTAAATCATTTGTAAAGGGTAAACAAAGAAGGACTCAAATACCTGCTGAATGTGTTGATATAAAATTTGATTAGTAACAATTGCAAAGTAAATGCAAAGCTTAAACTGACTTTTAATGTACTAAAGTTAGGAATATGATGTAAATTTTTAATTTCCAAAAATCGTCAAAATAACGGCATAAATCGTCAAATCGTCAATGTGATATTTTTGGAGCTCAAAATCGTCAAAATGACGATAAATCGTCAAAACTGGCAGCTATGGTTGTAATGGCCAATTATGTATGTTATGTATGTTAGCTGTATGGCATGGCTCTCAGTACATAAATTGTTAATTAATTGTGTTGATGTTTGTGGCAAAATATTCGGCTTGAGGACTAAATATACGTACTCCAGCTATGGATGTTTATAATACATACACCTATTTCTTGAGATGCTAAAAATTCGGAGCTCGACGAATATCAACGTCGTTTAATTTGCCTTATTCAGGAAAGTAAAATAGCTGTGGGTTATTCCGATAGCTTCTAAATTCATGCAGAAGTGTCGACAAAACAGGCTGCGGTAACGACAGCAGACTGTAGGAAGGGAGTCGTCCTACATACGGATATTTCGAGTAAAGAACGAATTGTGTTTGTAATACAGTGTGCGATGGAAACGGGTGAGCTGCGCTTGAAAGACGAGTAAAAGACGTAAGAATATATGATTTTCGGAAACAAGTTCTTTTATTTCACTAGAATGAATAACATTGTGACGATATTCCAAATAGTATATCCTGTACGTGGTCTAGAAGCCACAAAATATGTTGGCTTCGAGATTTCGGTTCACACATGAGGGTTGTATTCCAATTAAGGTCAAATGTAAGTGAAGTGAAGTGTAGTAAAGAGATCAGGAGTCCTTAAATAACTGAGGCACTTGAATACTTCTTTCGACACTTAAAAATGAGCTGCTTCCCATTGAATTTTTCACAACCAGAACAATAAAAGCTTCTGACTTTCTACTGTTTGTGCGTCATTTAATATACACGATGAAGTTTTTACAAATATAGTATTAAATTTCTAGATTTTGTAAGCCATTTAATTATCGTACAAACATACATAATTGGTCATTACAACCCTTTAGTCAGGATTACGACTTAGTTTCTCACTCCACTTATGTTGTGTGCGTTTATACATTAGTGGCGGGACCTACAGTTTAAAGTCGACTCCGAACGACAGATTTTTGAGGAACTTTTCATGGCAATTTTATTTTCTCTCATCCCCAGAAATTTGGGGTTTCAACCGGGGCCTTACGTCCAATAAACCAACACACTACCTACTCGACCACGGCGATCTTCATTTAATTATCGTGCATTCAAGAATTGCTATTGAATGAAATGAATTATTTACAATCGATTGTTATTTGTCTTCTTATTAAAATAAATCCAACACTGCGCTAATAGTCTCATTCTCTATCCATTTAACCGAAAAATCAAACTTTCGTTCCTCAATAGCACTGTGCTTCATATGCACTCTTTAATACAACTATCGTTTACAAATGCACAACTCTGACGCACTATTATACTCTTTTATTTATTTATGTCTGGCAACTTAATTTTTTTTTGCTGGATTTTCAACATATGTTTTGTTGCCTCCTCGTAAATTCCTACCCATTTGATTTGCCATTTCTGTTTACTGTATTGGCTGTCGCCGCAGTCTAGTAGGGACTGTGCTGGCGTATTGGAGGTAAGGCTAGGGTACAAACCACAGGTCAGACATCTCCAACAAAACGAAAAACAAAAAAAATATTTCTTCTGGACTTCCTCTCAGCAGATTTCTGGCAAAAATTCTTAGAGTAAATAAAATTGCATTGAAAAGTTCCTCAAAACTTTGTCGTTCGGTACCCACTTAAACTGTCGGTGACGCCACTGAGGTGTATAATTTGCACACACAACATAAGTGCTTTGACAACCTAGGTCGTACTCCCGACTGAGGGTTTGTAATGACCAATTAAAGATGTATGTTTGTTTACCGTATGACAAGTACATTTTTTTGTTTTCCTGTCTGGTTTGCTATTTTATGTTTTCTTTGTATTTGCCCGTGTAACAAAAGTAAAGGAGTGATATTTTAGCTATTATCTTTTTGGCAACACTGGTTTAAACAGCTCACGCACGTTTCGTGCTTTGTTTCACTGTCAAACATCTTCAGTTTGGTCTATAATTTAACCATGAATCGTCTTACACACGAACAACGCTTGCAAATCATTCAATTTTATTATCAAAATGCGTGCTCTGTTAAGAAAGTTCATCGCGCGCTTCTTCCATTTTAGGGTCAGTTTAATCGACCCACTGAAGCGGCTATTCGGGCTATTGTGACTAAATTTCGCACCAAATTTACATTGTTGGACATTAAACCACCAACACGCTTACTTAGAGTGCGAGCTGAAGAAAATATCGCAGCTGTATCGGCCAGTGTTAATGATGATCATCAATTATCGATTCGTAGCCGTTCGCAGCAATTGGGCCTCTGTTACTCAACAACGTGGAAAATTTTGTGAAAGGTTTTAGGTGTGAAGCCTTTCAAAATTCAGCTGGTGCAAGAATTGAAGCCGAACGACCTACCGCAAAGCAGTATTTTTGGTGAATGGGCTCTTGGAAAGTTGGCCGAAGATCCACTTCTTTATCGAAAAATTCTGTTCAGCGATGAAGCTCATTTATGGCTCAATGGATACGTAAATAAGCAGAATTGTCGATTTTGGAGTGAAGATCAGCCAGAAGCATTGCAAAAGCTACAAATGCATCCAGAAAAAGTCACACCGCACCAAACGGTTTATGGGCTGGTGGCATCATTGGACCGTACTTCTTCAAAGATGCTGCGAATCGTAACGTAACTGTGAATGGTGAGCGCTGCCGTGAGATGATATCCAACTTTTTTTGCCCAAAATGCAAGAGCTTGACTTGCATTACATGTGCAGCACGCGTAACAATGGACTGATTGACAGGCGAGTTCGGTGAACATTTTATTTCACGTTCAGGACCGGTCAATTGGCCGCCTAGATCGTGCGATTTAACGCCTTTAGACTATTTTTTGTGGGGCTATGTTAAAGCTCATGTCTATACAGACAAGCCCGCTTCAATTGACGCATTGGAAGACAACATAAAAGCATTTATTCGTGAGATACCGGCCGAAATGTTGGAAAGAGTATGCCAAAATTGGACTAAGCGGATGGACCATTTGAGGCGCAGTCGCGGTTAACATTTGCATGAAATAATCTTTAAACATTAATTTATATGGACCGTACTATCGATTCAAATAAAGATTCCATGCATTTTTCTGAATTTTATGTGTTTTTTTAAAAATTTTCCTATAGCTCTTAAAAAATCACCCATTATAAAAAATCTATTCCAATACATATTTCCATGCCTAATGGAAAGTCATTTCACAGATTTTCCTGTCCTAAATGTTTCATAAAGATTAAAGCTTTCTGATTGCTCAGTACATGAAATATAACTCAGATTAAAACTTAAGATCTTTAATAAATCTTTAACAAATAACTCGTATCAAATATTGTGAATAAAAATTGTGCGTGTAATTCCTGGCATTTCTAGTGAAAATTATGAAATTCTATAAGTACATCAAGGCATAAGTGTGTATTAAAACTAAATAAATATATGTATACCCACATATAAATACATATCGTACATATTTCTAATTAGACTAACAAATACCATATTTACTTATATTATACTTACCTATGTATATGTATACTCGTATGTCCTTTATCCATTTTCTTATTGACTCTTTTTAATGATAAACTTTTGTTAATAAATTACCAAATTACTAATCAAATAGGGATTGTTTGTGTTACATTAATTATCTACTACCACTAACTACAGCTATTGACAACAAAAGCTATTTTACTGGAATTTATAACTTTTATTTGTTTTACTCATACATATTCATATACATACATACTATATGTATGGCTTATATAATCACCTGAATTTAAGAAAATTTAATACCTTCTCTGCCAATGAGGAAATGAAAAGAAAAAGTAAGAGTTTCAACATTTTCTCAATGGCCGTTATAATCCTTACAAACTTAAAACTCATTTACAAATTTTTCCAAAGGAAAAAAAAAATTTACTCTGAGATATACAAACACATGCATAAATATGTATATACATACTCGTATGTATACATATTAGAGTGTATGTAAAGAAAAGAAGAAAATAGAGAAAGTGAGAGAGACATAGATTACACATTAGAGTGGTAAGAGTAATGTATGACTTTGGTTAACAAATTACTACACACTTATATTTTTATTAGAACATAAAACAAAGACCACATATTTACAGTTGAGATGGAATGAATACTTTTGGGCCATTATTACAATTTGCCGTTAAACTTGGGTTTAGTTAAAGGTACCTTTAGCTAAAGGGAACTTATAAGTTAGTTTTAACTTATTTTCGTTATTACAACTTACAGATAATATAAAGTTAACTTTTTAAAAAATATGGCAGTGCCGGAGCAACGTCGATAACACTGCTCAAATGAAACAAGTTTTATTTAAACGCAGTGATAACGATGGGCTTCATTTTTTTGTTGTATATGCTCATTTTGCTATATTTCAAGTTACCATATTGAAAATAATTTACATATAATGTGGCAAGTTCAGACATAAACTTAACTTTAAAAGTTACTGGTAGAATGATCCTTCCTTTAGCTTAAAGCTCACTTCTACTTTATCCACTTATAATAATGAAAAACAATTTATATGCCAGTTAAAATCCTCCCTTTAATTAACAGCAGGTTGTAATAATGGCCCTTAAAGTACCTTTTACTTTTCCAAAGTACTAAAAAGATGTATTAATATCAAATCAAATAATGTGTTAAACATTGACTTACTTACAGCTTTAGTGTAGAAATATTTCGAAGAACAATTATATACATACACACACACATACGTAACTAGTCATTACTACTCTTCAGTCAGGATTACGACCTAGCTTCTCACACCACTTATGTTGGGTGTGTTAATTTTATACATGAGTGACGCGATTTACAGTTTAAAATCGACTCTTAACGACAGGTTTTTGAGAAACTTTTCATGGAAATTTTATTTCTCCCAGAGTTTTAGCCAGAAAACTGCTGAGAGGAAGTAGCCGAAGATATATTTCTTTATAGTTTGTTTTGTTGAAGACGCCGGAGCTGTGGTGTGAACCAGAGGTCAGCAATGATTCGTTTTTTCGCTACTCATAAGTACTCATGAAATTTCAAATATAAGTGAGTCAATAATATTGTATCATTTGTACTCACTACAACATTGATTTATAAGTACAGGTTGCAATCAGTATGAGTACAACGTTGCCATCAAACTCATAACATTCGAAATATGTTCGATTCATACTCATTCAGATTCATAAATTTAGAAAAATACTTATAACACTCATAAATGATTCGAGTGATTCGAATCATTCATCAAAATTTACAGTCTTTGTTGTTGTTGCATTTACAAAAAAGAAGAAAGATAAAGACAAAGACAGCAAGCAAAGCAAACACACAACCTTCTATTGAGCATTGTAGTGTTCGTACGCGAATCATACTTATTTTGTGATTCTTGTAAATGTTGAGTAAAGGAAAATAGAAATCAATAACATCATGCGTATTGTAAAGTATGAGTACGATGAGTACTTCAAACTTTGAATATGAGTACTATGAGTATGATATTAAAATAAGTATGAATGCGTACAAGCATCAGAAATTATGAGTATGATTCGAATCTACTCATCTTTTTGAATACTCATTGCTGATTTCTGGTGTCAACACACTACCTACTAAACTACGGCGACTTTTAGAAAATTTATATGTTGCTCTCAATTACGTTATAAGAAAAGTTCTGTAATGGTAGACTTGACGAGGATTTCTTATTTAATATACTCAATTTAGATTATTGGATGCTAGTACCGGGTAAGAAAGAAACTGATTAATTTTTAATATAAATCAATGAGCATAATTAAATTTGTTTCGCTTGTACTACAAGTTTTATCTGTTTTGTTATTCAATTACAACTCCTGACTGGCATTTCGCAGTCCTTCCGATAGTTTTATGGTAGTTTTCTATTGAAATCAGTCCAAGAATTCTGCTTAGCTTCCCAAGAACCGATCAATGGAAGGAAGATGTTCTGTGGTATCGTTTCTTCTTGCTCGTTGATACAACTGCCAAAGTTTTTTTTTGAGGTATTCCTAGGGAGGTCGTCGTAGTCTAGTAAGTAGATCAGTCATTTGAATCAAATCGAAATATTAAAAATATTTTTTCGGCGGCTTTCCCTCATCAGATTTCAAGGCAAAAATTCTGAGAGTAAATAAACCTGCCATGAAAAAGTTTCTCAAAAATCTCTCGTTCGGAGTCGACGTTAAACTGTAGGTTCCGCTACTCATGTATAATATTAACACACTTAACATAAATGGTGTGAGAATTTAGGTCGTAATCCTGACTAAAGGATTACTTGATTACTCTAAGGCTTCTGCTTGATTACTCTAAGGCTTTTGATACAGTCGATCATGCGGTTCTATTGAAAAAGCTCCGAAAACTGTTTTATTTCTCCGAAACTGCCTGTAATCTAATTTATTCTTATTTGACGAACAGATTTCAGAAGGTTCATTTCAATGGCAAAGTTTCGGATCCACTTACTATTAGTAGAGGTGTTCCCCAGGGGTCTATACTTGGACCTTTGCTGTTTTGCGTGTATATAAATGATCTACCTGATGTTTTGGTTAACTGTAATGTTCACATGTATGCTGACGATGTGCAGCTTTACACATATACTCCAAGGGAGAATATTTATTCTTGTTTGGACTACATTAATCGTGACTTAGCAAGGATTGACGGATGGGCCTCGGCCAATGGACTATGTATCAATCCTTCTAAGTCTAAATGTATTACACTTTCGAGAACAAACGGATCATTTGTCGTACCTGAATTGAGTATCAGGGGAAATAAAATTGAATTTGTCAGGTCGGCTACTAATCTGGGTATTGTCTTTAATGACAAATTATCGTGGTCTACCCATATAAGTGTCATTGTTGGCAGAATTTATGGCATGCTTCGAAATTTGTGGGCTGTCATAGATTCAACTCCTTTTGTCATTCGCATGCAACTTGCTAAAACGTACTTGATTCCGGTACTTTTATATGGATGTGAGATATACGCAAATTGCAGTTATGATGACAACCAGAAACTTAACCTGGCGTACAATAACATAGCCAGGTATGTTTTCCTTAAGGGGCGTTGGGATCACATTTCTCATTTAGCTTACCTGATTCTTGGTATCAAATTTGATAATCTCCTGAAAATTAGATGCCTCCTTCTACTTCATAAAATAATTTACACGAAACAGCCGAAGTATTTATATTGTAAAATTAAGTTTGCCAGATCCCACCGGGGTGTGGGGATTATACAGCAACGATTCAGGACTCTTCTGTCTCAGCGACAGTTCTTTATACACACCATTAGTCTTTGGAATTCCTTACCAAATAACATCCAAAATCTGGGCAATGCAAACGCGTTCAAAAAGGAGTTATTTAAATTATTTTCATAATTAAAATTTTAATCTCATATTTGTAAATTTTGTGATTTTATTTTTTAGGTCATCATTATTATTGTTATTATTATAATTATTATTATTATTATTATTCTTATTATTGTTATTATTATTATTATTATTATTTTTATACTTTACCTTATTAATTTAATTTAACATTTATATACATAAATTAACTTTCTCTAATTTTTTATATTTAATTAATGTTAATTTTTTATACCTTATTGATTGTAAACATAGCACTGTCACTTATAAGATTTAGTATCTTGTTGTGCTATGTAGATCATTATAAATCAAATAAATAAATAAATAAATAGAACTAGGATTGTAATGACAGTCTTGGGTATGTGTACCAAGAGGACGGTGCCCCGGTATATATGCTGCAAGGTACCAAACATGTACTTTGATCAGGTTTAACTCAAATTTTATCCTGTATGTATCCGTATTCGGCCATATCTGTCTGGTCTCTCTGCAAGTGAGTTAATTATACTGCCTTTTCTTTCTGAATTGAGTGAAGTTTGTGGGAGACCACTAGTTTGTCCCTTTGTATGGGAATGCTAATCTTATGTATGAATTCAATTTGACTTTTCGTTACACCAGCCTTCGAAAATGCCATAGCTATTTTATTACCTTCGGCGTAGTCTAGTAAGTGGTGTTTTGGCCTATTAGAAGTGAGGTCTCGGTTCAAACCCCAGGTCAGACATCTTCAATAAAACGAAATAAAAAAATATATCTTCCGCGACTTCCTTTCAGCAGATTTCTGGCAGAGACGTTGAGAGCCAATAAAATGACCATGAAAAGTTTCTCAAAAATCTGTCGTTCGGAATTGACTTTAAACTGTAGGTCCCAACACTGATGTATAAAATTAAAGCACTCAGAATAAGTGATGTGTGGAGCTAGGTCGTGATCTTGACTGAAGGGTTGTAATGACCAATTATGTGTATCTACATATGTATGTTAGTATCATCATCAAGTATCATCAATATTAGAGTAGGTTAGAGGACGTGTACTTGCAAATTTAGGTTAGTACAGTATCCGGAGGTCGATTTGACCCATTGTACAAATATTAGAGTAACCATCGAATGTCTTGCTCTATGCTTCAGATATAGCTTTATTAGAAAATTTTGGATGTGACGTACAACTTTCTAAGATGGTCTTAATAAATTTTGAAATGGTTTATATCGTAATCGTACATTAGTCGTCAGTCAAAATCCCATTTGTCTTGTTTGCTGTTTACACAAGTGACTTTTTCTTTATTTAACGTATGGTACTGAAGTACTTTTTGAATTTAAAAAGTACCAAAAGCTTTTAATTTCTCATTGTCTGATTCATTAGGAATATTAAAAGATATAAACAAAGAAAGAAAGAGAAACGAAGAAAAAAAAAGAAAGAGAAGAGAAGAGTAATGTTGATGAGTGGCTTAGTATGAAAATATTTCTTGTAAACATGACTATGTTTTCCAACTTCCGTTTATTTTTGTAAGAAGGTGTGTTATGCATACAAAAATATCACGTTGGTGAAAAAAAGGACATACAAAAAGTAAACGTACGAATGTATAAACAAAAGTGTTATCATGTGTAAAAGACAGCAAAATATTTGTACGAAATTTCCTTTTCCTACAGAAAGATTATTTTTAATGGTCATATGCTTACATATACATACTTCCTTATACTACTACACTCGAGGAATTGTTTTATTCGATGTAGTAATTTTCTTTCAGTTTTCTAATATCCTTTATAAATACTCGTATAACGAAAGTATTGTTTCCGTATCAATTTATTCTCTCTTCATCAATAGTTTTTTAATTGCAAAATTTATAATTAAAAATAATCCCCGTATTATTGTCTTATTTCGAGGGTACTTATAGCAACATTTTTTAGAATGCACAACAGTTAGCACATCCCTATTATTGTTACGTCTTTTCGTACAACAACAAAAATAGGATTATCTTGCATTCCGATTTTTAGTTTTTAAAAATGAAAGTAAAACATGTAAGAAAGAAGAAATATACATGTGAATACATTATACTACGTTAACCACATCCAAAATTCCCTTGGCTCCTCTAGATACCTGAATAGTTTATGAGAAAGAAAGAAGAAAAAGCTTGGTCATTACGTAAGCATTTACATATTTAAACAGTGGAGCAATTATGGAAAGAAATTATATGAAATATGTGTTAAGAATTCTTAGCTTTTTTTTTAAAGTTATCTGCCAGAACAAAAATCCATTCGACAAAGTTCCATAACTCCAGATTAGGCGATAAACGGCTAGAGGATGTCAGCTAGTTTCCCTATCTCGGAAGTATAATCTCTTATAATATTTGAAAGAGTCAAGACCATGTATAAAAGGACGTCAAATGTTCGGTCGTTTATGAGATGTAGAACTCAACATAGTTTTCGCAACGTGTTGAACTTAACATCTTTAATTCAAATTCCATTCCACTTTATGGTCACACAGTATTGATCGCTGCATTTTAAGACGTCTAATAAGATGTAAGTGTTCATAAATCAAAAAACATTCTTCGGTTCTTCAGACCTAGAGAGTTATTTGAGAGGTGAGATTGTGGACGCAATCAGATTCTCAAATTATAGGCACAGGAATTTGGAAAAGAAAAATATTGTTTTCCATTTTTGTACAGAAAAACACAAGAAGATATTACTAGATATGCTATACCATGAAATCCACACGATTAGTTTCAAATGGGAACGACCGGCGCATAATTGGAATACACAAACTGAAGCTTAGGCAAGAGCAATCGTCAAGTGAACAAAGTCTCATGTCTCTACAATCATTAGACATCTTTCTCCAAAACATGGCTGCTAGAACTGAACTGAGGCTTAAGTCCTCAGATATGTTTAGGACAGCTATGGTAGGGTTCGCTTCACTACTGCCTGAACGAGAACATAATTTCCCACATTTAAGATGGGATTTGGTTTTAGAAAGAGACTGTTTTCGGAGGAACATACAAAACACACATTACATACATTCATACATAATTGGCCATTACACCCCTTCAGTTAGGATTACCACCTAGTTTCTCACACCTCTTATTTTGTGTGCGTTAATTTTATACGTGAGTGGCGGGACATACAGTTTACAGTCAACTCCAAACGACAGATTTTTGAGATACTTTTAATGGCAATTTTATTTACTCTCAGAGTTTTTGCCAGAAATCTGCTGAGAGGAAGTCGCCGAAGAAATACTTTTTGTATTATATTTTGATGTCTGGCCTGGGGCTCGAACCCTGGCTTTTCATCTAATAAGCCAAAGACACTACCTACTAGATCACGGCGACTTCACAAAACAAAACACACATTTCTACACGAAAATAATTGGATTGCTAAAGCTGTCACCGCCGACTGTGATAGAACGATCTTCTCTGATATGTGATAAGCTGGTACTGAACAAGTAATACAGTTTACCTAACCAGATCAGAGTATTTCTGGCAGAGTTTTTTTTGCTATAGAACAAACTGCACGTATGATTGAAACTAAGAACCTAACTCCTTTGAAGTTGATCATTGCAGGTGTCTGTAGAAGAGACAATAGAGGGAATATATGCGCCCCTACAAGAATAATTCTACAAATTATGGAATTCAACAAACCATACATGGTCTAAAATTCTTAGTCTCCGGATGTCAAAACTGCTGTATCCAAGGAAAACCAAGGAACTGCTTGAGTGTGGAGTATGATTCGCAATGTAACAGGAATCCTATCGGAACACTGCGGTGTTCAGAGAATTGATTTTTTTGCTTCACCCTTTTATTGCTAGACTCTGCTAGACACGTATGCATAAGAAGAGGACCGACTTACTTCTGTCCTTGAATCGGATGGCCATCCATCCCACAATAGTAATTCTTATTTACCATTGTCTTTTTCGTAGGCATATCGATAGACTTGGCATTCCATTCCAATGTCTTTCTTTCTGGTACCTCTTTTCCTCCGAGCAAGTGCCAGACATGTGCACAATAGGTAAAGAATAGTCTCATCTGTCCAAGACCAATACGCCTCACATGCGTTTCTATAATGCAATGCCCGGTAACCCCGATAACAATGCTGTGCATACTTTTTTGGAATTTAAGCAGAGTCGCCGTGCGCCTCCTATCCAGCCTCGGCTAGATCTTTTGCGCCGCTCTGCCCTTATCCGAAGTTGCCCACATTCTGTTGACGGGATCTACGGTCATTGTCAATTATAAGTTTGCAGGTCCCCAAAGGGATCCCCAATGTAGAGAATTCATCAGAGAGTTCGATGGTAGTTCCCCTTCTGGCCAGTTCATCCGCTCTGCAGTTGCCAGGAATATCATTATATCCCGGTACCCATGTGATACAAACAACATATCGGTTCGCCAGCTCATTGAGATATCTGCGACAGTCGTACACCGTCTTGGAGTTTATTACACTGGAATCCAATGCCTTGATAGTCGCTTGGCTATCGGAAAGGATGATGATTTTTCGTCCGTTAACATTCTTGTCCACAGTAATTTTCACCGCAGCCTGAATTGCTGACACCTCCACCTGAAAGACGCTGCAGTGATTTGGCGGCCTTATCGACTTGGACATTCCGATTAATTCCGAATAGATACCAATTCCAACGGCTCTTTCCAGTCTGGAGCCATCGGTACAAATTTGTGCGGAGTCCCTTGGGAGGTTCACTGAACCACTCTTCCCGTCCTCCCTTTTCGGAATGGATGTCCTAAAGTTCATTGAGAAGTTATATTGCGGTTTAATGTAATCATTACTTCCGACAATATCAATTTCTCCAAGTATCTTTGTATGGCCAATGCCTTTTATTCGATATTTTGGCCGTATCAGATGTATCCGTCGAACCAAAACAAATGCAACGAAACCGATTAGGCTTTTGTGATTGCCACTATAATGCCTTATAGCTCCACATATATTATGGATTGTATCATTACAAACCTTCAGTCAAGATTACGACCTACCTTCTCACATCACTTATGTTGTGTATGTTAACTTTATACATGAGTGTCGGGACCTTCAGTCGGCTCCTAACGACAGATTTTTGAGAAACAATTCGCAATTTTACTTACATTCAGAGTTTTTGCTGAAATCTCTTAAGAGGAAGTCGTAGAAATATTTTCTTCTTTGGTGATGTCTGCCCTGGGGTTTGAACCGTGGCCTCACGTCTAATAAAGCAATACACTACCTACTAGACCAAGTCGACATCGAATAGTACTTAAATCCCTTAAAAGCCTTAGATTGAGAGTTCAATGCAATGGGTAGTGCATTATATAACTTTTTTGGTTGTGATGCTTTCAAGCCTCAAATAATACTAAAAAATAATTTTCTTACACATTGATTTTGATTGACTTGTGGTCTGGCTGGTAGTAAAAATAGATTATAAAGGCTTTTAATTTTTCTACTTGTAAAATAATTTCATATTCGTCTTTAATTTTAATGCCACCTGTACTGTATGGTTATAATGCATATATCTTTGACTCTTCTATCTCTTTGGTATGTAAATAATGTATACGAATAATGTCCTTTCTTTGCTTTTTCATTCTGTTTAGAGGTTTCTATTTTTACTTTTTTTTATTTTCTTATTTCACAATTTGTTTCATTTGTAATGAAGTTATTTTACATCCAGAATGCTGCATCCAACATCCAACATCCAACAACAGATGCATTTTCTTTAGCATAATCCTGTTATTGTTTCCAATTTATTATGAAAAGAGTATCTTGCAACTTTAAAATAAAATTATAAACGAGTACTCATGGTTGTTTGTTTTTCAGATTAGTTTTGCTTCTTTTTCTTCTTTTTTCGGAATATTCTTGGCTTTTAAGAAACACACTCTTCTAGCTCAACAGGTTAACTTTTGCCTCCTTTTTTTGTTTTTGTTTGAAAAATAAAAGAAGAATACCTTTTCAAGTTCCTTTTTCTTTATGATGGTAAGTGCTCTAAGCTAAAGCAACAATTAATTTTAAATATAAAATAAATACCCAAAAATGTTCTTGAAAATGATACTTCAGAATAATAAAAGGAATTGCAGAGAGATATTCTAAAATAATTGTTAGATCGTTAAGATACTAAAGAATATAAAGTAATATTGTTTATTTATATGTATGTATGTATATACCATTGCATCTTTACTGGATTTAATTGCCTTTAGAAAATATACGAAATAAGTAAATAAATTTGAAATACACACTTGCAATTAATATTTCATTAAAAGAAACCAGTGGTCCAATTACAAATTTTCGCATTAAATTTGTCCGTTTATTCAAATGCGTTAACAAAAGACGTTAACTACTTAGAAGAGCAATCGAAAAGGCAATAGTTTGATGTAATACATACATAACATACATAATTGGTCATTACAACCCTTCAGCAAAGATTACGACCTAGCTTCTCACACCACTTGTATTGTGAGTGTTAATTTTATGCATGAGTGACGGTATCTGAAATCGACTCCGAACGAATTATTTTTGAAAAACTTTTTATTTCAATTTTATTTATTCTGAGGGGTTTTGCCAGAAATTTGTTGAGAGGAAGTAGCCGTAGAAATATTTTTGCAAATTTTCGTTTTGTTCGAGATGTCTGACATGGGGTTTGAAGCGTGGCCTCACGTCTAAAAAGCCAACACGCTACCTACTCAACTACGATAACTTTGGTGTAATTCCTGCTCCAAATTGTTGTGGCCTTTTAAATGCAACCAACAGCAAAAGTATACTAATAAAAGTTTTAAAATAAGTTTATGTGACATAATAACATATCTGTTAGAAATAAAAATTATAAAAATAATACCACAGGACTAAAGACTACTACTACTATGATATTGTTACGTTTTTACCTTTTTAAAAACGTTTAAATATGAGTTCGTTAATTGCAAATAAAGTAAAAAAGAAATGTGTGTATTTTCTCTTAAACTCTCTTTATTCTTTATACTACTTTTGTGTGCCACCGTATGCAACTTAACGATACAACAATAATTTGCTGGTACACTATTCTATTTCACACTTCTGTCTGCGTTCAACTGTTCGTTAGATCTTCTCTGCTTACAACCGTTTTTGCAAGCAATACCACTTGTACGTTCAAACTGTAACGCGTCTTCACACAAGGCTGACTGAATTATAACTGACTGCTGCCTGTTTTGTCCAGCTCTTTTATAGTCCGACACAACCAGTCTAACCAATATTCTTGAAGTGGAATGTTCGTGATCTCGCCTTCTCGAGAGCTCTTTTGCTAAGACATTGTTGTTTGTGTACTTTGCTTATGTTGTCTATCCTTTTTTGTCACATACATGTTGTTGTTGGTACCAGGCGCAACCAGGTTCGTTGTACATATGTGTGTGTGCAGCTTTAGATAATCAACACGTTCATTGTATTCTTAGTGTTAGTGTGTATTTGTATCGTGTGGCTTTTGTTTATCGTTTTTGTTGTTAAAAGATATTAGGTCGTTTCGATTTGCGTAACAATATTATAAGAGCAGAAAGTTTATTTATTTAACTCTAATAAAGTCATGAAAACCTTGTAACACTAACTTACTTAATTGATCATCGCAACACTACAGTCAGGATTACAACCTAGATTATCACGTCAACAATTTTGTGTGTTGTAATTTTATCCATGAATGGCGGAACCTATAGTTTAACGTCGACTTCTCACGATAGATTTTATAAACTTGACAGAAGACTGCTTACAGGAAGTCGGCTATATTTCGCTTTGTTCTACAGACTCTACAATGATACTAACGCATTGGCTACATATGTATATGTATACATACCAGGGATCAGCAATGAATCGCTTTTTCGCTACTCATAAGTACTCATGAAATTTTGAGTATGAGTAGGTCAACAGTATTGAAATTCAACTACTCTGATTCATTCGTACTCACTACAACATTGATTTACAAATACAGGTTGCAATGAGTATGAGTACAACGTTGACATCAAACTCATAACATTCGAAATATGTTCGATTCATATGCCTACTCATTCAGATTCATAAATTTAGAAAAATACTAATAATACTCATAAATGATTCGAGTGATTCGAATCATTCATCAACATTTACACTCTTAGTTGTTGTTGCATTTACAAAAAAAGAAGAAAGAAAAAGACAAAGATAGCAAGCAAAGCAAAAGCACAACATTCTTGTGAGTATTGTAGTGTTCGTACGCGAATCATACTTATTTTGTGATTCTTGTATACGATGAGTAATGGAGAGTCGAAATCAATAACATTATGCGTATTGTTAAGTATGAGTACCATGAGTATTTCAAACTTTTAATATGAGTAGTATGAGTATGATATTAAAATAAGTATGAATGCGTATAAGTATCAGAAATTATGAGTATGATTCGAATCTACTCATCTTTTTGAATATTAATTGCTGATCTCTGATACATACATAATTGGTCATTACAATCTTTTAGTTAGGATTACGACCTATCTTCTCACACCACTTATGTTGTGTGTGTTAATTTTATACATGAGTGGCAGGACCTACAGATTACAGACGACTCCGAATGACAGATATTTGAGAAACTTTTCATAGCTATTTTATTTACTCTGAGATTTTGACGGAAATCTATGATCATCCCAGATTTCGTTTATCTAATCAACTAAATTACATCAGAAAGCGATATATATTATATTTCGCGTTAAAACAGAAATACGTTTCTTCAAATGCAGCGTTATGACTGTGTTGTTATGTAGATGAGCAAATCAACAATAATTTCCAGACGTTAGTCTATAAATCGCTACGTTATATTCCCTAAATATGGTGGATATTAAATATGAAGTTACACACGTTTATCAAAAAAGCAATACGAAACCTATTGCTATTGAAATTCGTAACGGAAACTTGAGATGAACAGGACATGTGCTAGCACCTACCCTACACCTTGTCTTGTTAGCACTATAGTCTAGGTTAGCACCTAGTCTTATTCTCAAGTTAATTGAAGTTTTTACAAGTGATTGCAAAGAATAAATTTTATAAGTTGGCATAGATCTAGATTTGGGTTCTGCAATTATTGTAAAGATATAGGAAAAACGCATTCAGGTGTATTTTGCTATTCTAACGCAACTAAAGCTTGAATCAACAAAATTTAAGTTACTTGAAATTTAAGCAGGTTCTAAGAATGGTGGCGATCATGATAACCCATGCCCTTAGCATCATCCAAGGCCTTTTTCAATAGCGTTAACTTGCTACCACGAGACGTGTTGGCGAACCAATTGGCTGCGAACTCAATAAGACTACGGGCCATAAGAATAGCTGACAGATAAATTAGGCACCAAATCGTCAAATATTTGAGAAAAAATCGTCAAAGACGTTAAATCGTCAAAAAATCGGCAGGAAAAATAAATAAATAAATTGAAAGTTTTTAAAAACTAAAATTATTTCTATTGTAGTAAAACATACTAAGTCAATGTATGTAAATGTACATATCTGAGTTCAAAAATAAAACATTTAATAAAGAATTTATTGGAAATTAAAAGTTATCGTCCCTCATTTTCATTTAATATTTTTTTCCAAAAAAATGGAGAAATTTTATATCATTTTCAGGAAAAAATTGTTTAAGGTTTAAACAATCTATCTCAGCGTTGTTTATTGATACATAGGCGCAGCAATAATAGTATATCATCTATATCTATGGGCGGTGTAGGTATTAGGGAGTCAGAAGCTTTTGATGTTCTGAGCATGAAAAATCAGTGTAATGCTGACACATTTTTCAGTTCCTTTTTAAGTTCTTATCATCTGATCTTACTATTTACACCGTTTTTAACTGACAGAGAATGGAATACAACTCTCATGTATGGGTTGGTGCCTCAACGTCTATTTTGCGGTTTCTCGACCGTGTACAGGAGAGGCCATACTAGCCCGTTAATGACGATAGTGTATCCAACTCCATTGAATCATTGCAGCATCGTTGCATAAGGGGACTTTTCCCGAAAATCATATATTCCTACATAACGCTGGTCTTTTTTGACAAGAACATTCGTATGTGGTCGAATGGCGAGTGGATCGCACACTGCATTACAGTAAAAATACGGTTTTTAGTCGGACTATTCGTAAGTGGAACTCAGTCCCTGCAGAAGTCTATCCTGTTACTTATGGTATAAAAATATACAAGCCTAGTGTCCATAATTTATTATTGTTTTATTAGGTTATTTAGGAGTTGCAATTTTTCAGCTTTTAAGCGGTTAAAAAGGAATAAAATACAGAAAAATCAGCACAGGTATTCGAAAGTAACTTAAAAATACAATACTTTACTCCCTGTTTTTACTAACTAACATAAATTTCCAATAGTAACAATTGCAAAGTAAATACAAAGCTAAAAAGTGGCTATTAATATACTAAAGTAAAGAATATGAAAACAATTTTTAATTTTTAAAAATCGTCAAAATAAGGGCATAAATCTGGGAACTATGATTGTGAGGCCAACCGCGGCAGTCTTATAAATGAAATAAAAATCCATTTCCAATCGGAGCAGTTGTAGTTCACAGCAAAACAATAAATTTATTAAAATTTTAAACTATTTTTGTTTTATCACATTTTTAAATTAAAACTTTTAGATCGCCAACCTATATACATATATACTCACATTATGCTCATATCTAATTTGTGAAATTCATAATGCAGAGAACATATGTGACGTATAAGTGATATTTAATTCCATTACTTTCATACATGACAAAATCGAAGTTTTTTATTGCATACTGTTCAGGGTAACTATTTCAGTACATGTAAGCTGTTGCGTATGAGTAATATATTTCAAATACAATTAAAAAGAAAGTATACCCCATAAATTCCAAATCCATATATCCATATATTCTAGATTCCAGGAATATTACGGGGTGAACAAAGAAGGATTCAAATACCTGCTGAATGTGTTGATATAAAATTTGATTAGTAACAATTGCAAAGTAAATACAAAGCTTTAAGTGGCTTTTAATATACTAAAGTAAAGAATATGATGTAAATTTTTAATTTCCAAAAATCGTCAAAATAAGGACATAAATCGTCATATCGTCAATATGATATTTTTGGTGCTCAAAATAGTCAAAATGACGATAAATCGCCAAATCTGGCAGCTATGGCCGTAAGAGTAGTACAAAAGCTATTCAAAGTATTGGGTGTGGTTGGTCTAAATATACCTATGGGCTACACGATACTTGAATATGCTTTCGATTCTGGTTTTACAACGCAGGTACCGGTTATATCCCTTTACAATAACGGTTTTTATCTACCAAGAAAATGTAGTCAAGTTTTCACTGATGGATGCAGATTACGCAAATAGGGAATCTTTTCAGGACAACTGAATATTAGATCGTCCATTGAACTACTAGGTTATTGTAGTACTTTTCAGGGTGCAACAACATATATTAAAATTAACGCCGTGAGAATTCGGTATTTGAATACCACCGTATTGTGTCGTACGTATGTTTACTGACAGTAAAGTGGCCAATACATCGCCAGATCGTACAAGAATGCCGACGACATTGAGGGTAACAAAAAGGCCAAAACACTTGCTAAGACAGGCACCACAGAAAATTTAATTAAATTCCTACATGAGATTGGCGTTCCTCTGCAGAGAGGCAAACAAATGGTTTCAAAAAAGCTTCGTTCATTAGCAAAAAAAAGGTGATATAAGGAACCCTTTTATAGAGAGATATGAATGTAGAAGAGAATTTGCATTGAACATATCAAGATATCATAAAATATCATATCATAAAAGTTATAACGGGAATATTTTATAACGACTTTTGCAGAAATTGCAACGACGAGGAAGATGAGAGGACCGGAGAACATATTCTCTGTCATTGTTTGGCGCTTGGAAAGAACCTAAGAAAATGATTTTTTAGACACCCACAATTTAGTGACAAATCGTGGCTAACCAAAGGGGATTTGAGAAAAATTTACACCTTTATATGATATATGGCAAGTGAGAATTGCCAACCAGAAACTATTATATGACAGAATATCGGTTTTAGGTTTGGACCTATAGGTTAACAGTTTAAGCAAACATAAAACACAAACATAAAGTGCAAGAATTAAGCAGTTGGTCCTTGCAAATTGTAACTTAATTGTGTGCAATATATCGATAAGTTTTTCTTCAATAACTGGTTAGCCTTACATATGTATTGTAATTTTCAGAATTGTAAAGCTAGTTGCATAAGGAAATTTAAGAAATATATTCTTTCCTTTGCCATGCTAATCTATTTAAAACGGTAATTGTTTACTAAATACATTTCCTTCGAATACTAATTTTCCTATATTTTTCCATTTATTTACTTCTTCCAGTCATTGACATGCAATAAGTTTCCATAACTTCTTCTTTACTCTTGCATCACCGAGCCCATTTTATTTTTTCCATTCCATGAGGCTATTTTTTCTTGCCATCTATTTGTAGTTTCATAATGCATTTAAATTAGTCGACTCAGTTAAGCGTAAACGACACTTGGTAGCGTATATTTTATTTGTGTATTGTAACCATTTTTTTATACCTTCCGACAGCTGTCATTCCCCAATGGGTGTAAAACAAAAACATGCCAAGACAGAAAAACAATTTTTTTTTTGTAAAAAAAAAGTGGCAACAACAAACAAATTGTTGGTGAAATAAAATAAAGTGAACAACAACAGTAAAAAACTTCATTTTTAATTAAGGCTTTAACGAAGTTTTTTTTGCAGTCAGCAAATGAAATACGAGTTGCATATTTAATTTTGCAACAATTGCAGACAGAATTTTGTAGCAGAATAAGCGAAAAAAACTGTTCGAGGCAAATTAATTGTTTTTAATAATTTGTTATTCCTTCTTCTTCTTTATTTTAATTTTTTTTTTGTAATAAAATTGTTACATTTGTAACGTGGCATTTCAAAATGGTTTTAATTTTAGTTGAGAATTATTAAAATAACCTTTTAAAAAAAGTTTAAAAATTACTATCGGGATTAAATTCCCCATGGTTTTGCCTTTAAATGGCTACTGTTATCGGGAGAGGTTATCACACTTGAGTAAAATTCTATGAAAGGCAGTTCTTTGCAATCTGCTGCCTGTTACTTACGTCATAGGCACTTCATTGGTAGTTGCAGTTATTTCGTTGTTGCCCATTTTATTTAATATTTCTTGATATAGGATTACGACCTATTTTCTCACACCACTTATTTTGTGTGTGTTAATTTTTTTATACATGAGTGGTAGGACCTACAGTTTAAAGTCGACTCCGAACGACAGATTTTTGAGAAACTTTTCATGGCAATTTTATTTACTCTCAGAGTTTTTGCCAGAAATCTACTGAGAGGAAGTCGCCGAAGTAATACTTTTTGTATTTTGTTTTGATGTCTGGCCTGGGTCTCGAACCCTGGCTTTACGTCTACTAGACTACGGCGACTTTAGGATGAAGGAGGATGAAGTCCTTTTTAGTTCAACTTTTCTTTCCAACTGCACTCTTCAACCATTTGGAATAAAATAATACATCTTGTCCCCTTAAACTATTGGGCACATAATTCTCAAATGATTATTGAGTTTTATGTATGATTCTTTATCGATAACATGGACAAAATATTGGTGAACTTAATTTTCTTGCAATACACGAAAATTAGTCTCAAACAACCAGACAGTGAAGCAACATAGGAAAGGGGTTATCATTCAAATTGACTGTCCCATGCTATATCAGCATACCCAACATATCAGCTGAAAACAACGTGAAACTCATGGGAAATTCATACAAACATACAAAATTGATCATTACAACCCATTAGTCATGATTATGACCTAACTTCTCACACCACCTATTCTGCGTAGTTGTGGGACCTACAGATTAAAGTCGTTTCAGAATGAGACATTTTTGAGAAACTTTTCATGGAAAGAGTTTTTGTCAGAAGTCTGCTTAGAGGAAGCCGCCGAAGAAATATTTCGTTTTGTTGTAAATGTCTGATCTGGAGTTTGAACCGATGCCTTACGTTTAAGAAGCCAACAAACTACCTAATAGGCTAATGTCACTTCATACTCCGTTTAATTTCATTAATTTCTCCTAGTTAGACAGATAAGTAATATCGGCAAAATATCATGCACAAAATTGTTGGCGCTCTCTAAAACTGTCTAAAAACTTGAAAAGTGTTCCAGTATTTCAATGATAAGTAATGAAACTGATTAGTACCTCTCTGGAGTATGCAGATGAATTGAGGACTTATAGTGAGATAGGGAGCTTATGCCGTCGAAAGACTGGCTCAACGGGACGTGGCAGTACTATCTAACATCCTGAGTACTCAGCTCCTTTAGATTGATTCGAGATATGAGAATGAGAACTTCCGGGCAGGGAAAACAGAGTCACCTTCAAGTTAAAATTCAAATCATTGTCCAAGTAAGTGAGATCTCAGGGAGAGGAGCTTCCATTAGGTGGATGTGGCCAGATCCTCTCTGTAGGACAGGAAGAGGAGTTAAGATGGCTCTACTCTGCGAAAGATTATATAGTGAGGCAGAGAGTCTTCGCAAGTCACACATAAAAGTTTTGATTGGTAATTATAGTGGGAAGATATTTCTGTCTTGCATTCGGGTATTCAGAGATTGTCTAAAAATATTATCGGACATTGGAGACTTAAAGAACGTCGTACAGAAAATGATGATGTAAACCTCCAGAACCTGTCTAGCGATAATGCCTTTCAAATGCTGCATGTCAAATACTAGGCAGGTAGTTATTCTTACTGACATCGAACAGCATTCTGAAGTTTGAAGTAGGCAACACGATTGTGGAAGACGTTATATGTATACTCGATATACATTAACGGCAGTGCAATAAATCGGCAGTGCTATAAATCGTCTGTTCCACTGTGTTACAAAAATTATTCTGGGTATTTTGTAAAAATCAATGTAACATCGATGCATCTTTGCGATGCATTGCATCGAGAAAACCAACGCTGCTGTTTTCTTACCACCCCACATTCTTCCATTTTGCTGTAATTAGCCGCATCTGTGAAATTAAATTTAGTCGAGTACGGAGCAATCGTGCCATCCAGCTTTGTTTGTTTTTCAAGACTTAGCAAATTCATGGTTTTCCTTTGTTTATCCTTGCTTCCCTTTGCTACATTTTATCCCATTGCTGCACCTCCTTTATCAGTTATCCAAAAAGACTCCGATTCTCCAAGTTTATCTCATGTGATGTCTTGCTATGTTAGCTAAATCATCTTCTTCTTTCATCTGCTTCTTTATTTCCGACTTCTCCCAGGGGGATGGATAGTTAAGTAACTCACGCCGTGCTACACTCGAAAAAATCTTTAATCGCCTTAATACAATAAATAACTTTGGGTCCTTGTTTTCCAGGACACCACTACACTATTTGCCATTCGAACTACATTCACACATTCTCCGACTACTTTTTTGTAAGGAAAACCGCGTTATGGCCACGTAGACGCAAGCATTGTTTAGTTTCTGATTCTGCAATATTGATGTCCCAACATACATACAAACATAATTGGTCATTAAAACTCTTAAGTCAGAATTACGACTTAGCCTTCGCATACCACTTATGTTGTGTGTGTTAATTTTATACATGAGTGACCTACAGTTTACAGTCTACTCTGAACGACAGTATTTGGAGAAATTTTTTCATGGCAATTTTCAGTCCTTTTGCCAGAAATCTGATGAGAAAGAAAGTCGCCGTTTCTCGTAATTCGTTTTGTTGGAGATGTCGGACCAGGTTTTTGAACTGTGACCTCAAGTGTAATAAGTCAACCCACTACCTACCAGACTACGGCGCCTGTTGTACCAACATTTGCAACTATTCTTGGAATACATTTGACCAGGATTGGCTGGCCGGTATCAGAGTAATAAAACAAGTCCCGACAGACAAACTTGGTATCCTTGTTGGCATTTTAGCATTACAACAAACCGATTAACTTTCACTGTAAGCCATCATCTGGCAAATATTTTACCAGAAGTTTTCCTATTTCTCATAATTATTAGACAAAGATGATAATGATGTTTGCAGGAGTATTAACCGTAGATAATGCGATGCAAAGCTATTTTGTTCCATCGAGCCGAATGTTTACAGACTAACAATTTGTTTTTCTTTTGCCTATTCCTAGACTTGCTATCTGATCTACAATGAAATTGTGTTTATAAGAATTTCAGTTGAGTTATTTCACTACGATGTCTACTTACATATGTATATGTATGTACCTTCCTAAAGTATGCAATGTAATGCTCTTCATAGTTGTCCTTAATCGTCTGTATCTTTTTACACCTGTTGCACATATCCGTGTGCTTACCTTGTTTTAATGCGATTCATATAATTAAAGTAATTTTCGAAATCTCTTCTGTAAATAAAGGAGAGATTTTTGTATTTAATGCCTGATCTTATAGTAAATCAAGTAATTACAGCATTTATACACCACTTTGTGGTTATGCAGCTGCATGCAAATGGTACAAGCGTATGCGCATTAATTTGTGGTCAACATATCTTGTCATAATTAAAGTGCAGAGCTGAACATTTTCAATATTTCGTCATCGATTTAATTAAGTTCTTTAATGTGAACACGTATGTATGTAATTGTTGAAATTTTAAATTAAAGTTAAGAACAATTTATGCTACTCTCTCAGACCTCGTGTATGGCATATTAATTGTAATTAAATTGTAGGTTATAATTGCGAAAGTGTAGTGAACAGAAATCAAAGAAATTTTTTTCCATCGTGTTAAAGATGCCGCATTTTGTACCAGAATATGATGATTGACAGAAGGCGTTAATTTTTTGCTTTCATTAAAAAAAAAAGTGATGGAGATGCGCATCGAATGCTTGTCGATCATGAACTATCAGAAGCAGCATGCACAAGATGGTTGCGACGGCTCAGAATATTTATTTTCAGAATCCTAAACGGAAAATATTAAGTTGTTATCCGAGACAATCATCAACTTACTTACTTACTTAATTGGCCATAACAACCCGATTAACGGATTTCGGCCTGCTGCAACACATCCTTCCAGGCGCCTCTGCTTCATGCGCGACTACGCCAGTTCCAGGCTTCCTCGATTTGGTCCTTCTAACGGGTACAAGGTTGTCCTCTTCGCCAACTTCCGTAGATCTCCACATCAAATACCCGTCCCGCTGGAGCATCCTCCTCCATTCGAACGCCATGGCCGAGCCAGCGCAGTCGCTGGATATTAATACACTGCACAACATCCATGTCGTTGAGGAGCTCATACAGCTCACTGTTGGATCGGATGCGGAAATCATCGCCGCAGTACTTTTCTCTCGAACACTCTCAAGGCTGCTGCATCAGTACTTAATAGGGTCCATGCCTCTGCGCCATAAAGAAGCACGGGTAGGATGAGCGTCTTGTAGAGTGTTAGTTTTGTCGTACGAGAGAGGTCTCTGCTACTCAATTGCCTATTGAGACCATAGTAGCACCTGTTGGCAAGAGTCATCCTGCGCTTGATCTCCAGACTGACATCATTAGTGGTGGTAACGGCGGAGCCAAGATAAATAAATTCCTTGACTGTATCAAAAGTATAGTTATCGGCCGTAATCGGAGAATCAATACGCCGCACGTCTCTACTTGTCGATAACATGTACTTTGTTTTGCCCTCATTTACTGCCAGACCCATTTTAGTAGGCTCCCGTTCAATAGCACTAAAGGCAGCAGTAACATCTCGCTTGGTACGCCCTATGATGTCAATGTCGTCAGCGTACGCAAGCAACTGGACACTTTTTTGAAAAATAGTGCCATTACGATGCACTCCCGTCTTTCGCAGAACACTCTCCATGATGAAATTGAAGAGGTCGCATGATAAGGTGTCGCCTTGTCTGAAACCTCGCACGGTATCAGAAGGCTCGGAGTGGTCCATTCCTACCTTGACGGAGCTGCAGGAATTGCTCAACGTCATTCTGCATAGCCTTATCGGTATCGCAGGTATACCGAGCTCAGACATTGCGGCAAAAACACGATCCCTTATGGGGCTATCGAAGGCAGCCTTATAGTCGACAAAAAGATGGTGTGTGTTGACTTGTTTTTCGTGGGTCTTTTCCAGGATTTGGCGTAGTGTGAATCATCAACATTGGCTGCAAAACCTACCATCGATTCGGCCGGAACACAATGCTGTGGCACCAGAAAAGTTACCAAGACCTCCTAAAACCTGTTGAAACCGTCAACAAATGTAAAACCGATTTATGATACAATCAAAACATTGAGCTAGGGACTGCTACCAGACTTGACACCTTCCGACTACAATTTGTTTATATCGATGGTGCACACATAGGTTGAGCAGAACTTTGCTTCCTATGAGGAAATCGAAAATTAGTTGTCTTTGCTTCCAAGGACGAACAGTTTTTATTGGCGTGCATCCCACAAATGGACTGAAAGATGGAAAAGAATTTGTAGCCAGCAATGGCCAATACTTAGAAGTCGCCCTAGTATAATAGGCAGTGTGTTGGCTTATTAGACGTAAAGCCAGGGTTCGAGCCTCAGGCCAGACATCAAGACAAAATACAAAAAGTATTTCTTCAGCGACTTCCTCTCAGCAGATTTCTGGCAAAAACTCTGATAGTAAATAAAATTGTAATGAAAAGTTTCTCAAAAATCTGTCGTTTGGAGTCGACTTTAAACTGTAGGTCGCACTACTCATGTTTAAAATTAACAGACACAACGTAAGTGGTGTGAGAAACTAGGACGTTATACAATGGGACAATTCGACCTCCGGGTACTGTACTTGTCTTAATTGACAAGTACACGTCCTCTAACTTAACGTAACCTAATGACCAATACTTTGAATAAAATGATTTTTAGCTTTTCATTAAAAATTAGCGTTTTATTGTCACAACGTGGCTCATTTTATAACGATACACTTGATAATTGTAACAATCTTCTAGTATTCTTTACTTTAGAAGGAAATAGAGTTTGACACGATGACCTGATATATAAATTAAAACTAAGAAGAGAAATAAGCATCTTACCTAAATAAACAGCCAAATCACTTATAAAATGGCTCAACGTTCATCTTGATAGACGTCTCACTTGGAAACTGCATTCTGAAGTAAAATTAGCACAAATTAATCCTTCTTGTAAAGTGTCCTTTTCCAAGTATTCCAGTATTTAAATTTACGTAAAACAAAGAAAGAAAGAAAGACCTTTTGATGCCGTTATGTGTGAAATCTAACATCCAATACGGCTTCTCTGGGTGAAGCGCATTCGAATGTTCAATTCTCTAAAGCTCTGGCACACAAATCAGACTGAATTTGACTTTGAATTTGAAATCGCCGTAGTCTAGCACTACCTGCTAATGAGACGTAAGGCCACAGTTCAGGCATCAAAACGAAATACGAAAACAAAAATATTTCTTCAGCGACTTCCTCTCAGCAGATTTCTGGCAAAAATTCTGAGAGTAAATAAAACTGTCATGAAAAGTTTCTCAAAAATCTGTCGTTCGGAGTTGACGTTAAACTGTAGATCCCGTCGCTCATGTATAAAATTATCACACACAACATGAGTGGTGTGAGAAGGTAGACCGTAATCCCGAATGAAGGGTTGTATTGTCCAATTATGTATGTATGTATGTATATGTTTGACTGATGTTGGTTTGAGAACAGCTGTGGTTTGTGTCTTATTCGGGTATACCTGCGATTCAAGTAAATTCCCGGAAAAATATGTAAGGAGGTCAAAACACACGGTCTCGGTGGCCAGTTCACATCACCTCCATGTGAGATGACCATGCCTTCAAACCGCTCTTTAAGAACATTGTATTGAAACTACATGTTGGAGTTCAGATCATCTAATTCAATCCAAAAGAATTTTGAAATTATCGACGTTATGCTCGCCGTTGACAGTGACAACGTTTTTCTCAAAGAAATATGATGACGCCTTCAGCACAAAACCCACACCAAACTGTGATTATTTTGGGATGCAGTAGACGCTTTTGGATATTAGATGATCATCTCTACTAAGACAAGGAATTAGAAGAGACTAACACAAATAGTTGAAGAAGCTTCTCTTACACTTGACTCCCCTGATTCTCAACATTCTGGTTTCAAAAGAAGAACGCAGCGTTTCTCATTTTTAAAGATGATAGATAAATGAGTTATTTACGGTGCTGATCGATAATAATTATTTTTTATATTTAATTTGAATGAAAAAAATTGTTTATTTCGATAGAATCTTTTTTGAAACACTTTTTAAGTCTTCAATAATTTATTTTTATTTTCGTTTTTAAATTTTAAATACAACGAAGAAATTTCCATACTTAAACTTTACCCATCTAATCTCTTCTCACTTATTTGTTGCACTTTTGATACTTTAAGTAGCTGGCATATCAGTTACAGACAACTCCACATAATAACAACATGATATCCTTGAAAAGAAAATTTAACTTTTTACTCCTGCTTACAAACTTCATATACATACATACATATGTATATAGCTTACAACTGTAACTTTACGACATTATCTGCTTATTATTACAATTTGAAACGGTCAAGTGATTTACTTGAGTTAGAGTTACTCAACTCACCCGTAACTGTCATGAAGTTTTTAGGGGGACATCCGTTGTAACGAACAAACTGCAGAGAAACAAAAACAAAAAAAGGCAAATAAATTATAATTTTAAAAGCAGCTTAAAAATGCTATTGCTTTACCCAGAAAGGATTTGAATGTTAATCCCTGTTGCAAAAAGAAAAAAATACGTATAATATTTCATTGTATTGTTTGTCACAGGGAACTGGCATTGGAAAAAAGTTATTTGCATGGACTACTGATGTGACATTTTAAATTTTGTGTTAACTATGCTACAAGGGAATAATTATGATCACGGATTTGAACACGTTTTGTCTATTAGGAGGACGTGTGCCATGACTAGATCTTCCACGTAATCACTGTTGCAGAAGTTGCAACTATAACGAAGAGATTGGACCAATACTCACTTCCTCTTCCAAAATTCCAGTGTTTGTACTTTTTTTTTGACAAATGAGCCGACTTAGCATCGATTGATATCGGAAAGCTTCTAGGTTCTCTTGGTGAATTCAGCTGTCTAGCTTCAGTTGTCATCGAAAGGCCTATTTACGATTCGTTAGTAGTACTTTGTTGAAGTCGCCGTAGTCTAGTAGGTAGTGTGTGACTAAATTCAAGTGTCTGTAAGTGCCCTGTACATTAAGACAGACAGGTTTTTGGGTGACAGAACATTTAGAGATCTGGGCATGGTGGCTACTAAGGGAATTGGCCAGTTTCATTCGAACCTCGGGGTGGTTCAATTTATCACTAACGGATCAGGACAAGGGGACTTAACTCACACTATGTAATACAATGGCCCATATGGGCCGCTGAGTAAAAAAATGTAAAAAAAACTAGCTTGTCTACAGGTTTTACCAGAACACAATACCTGGTAATGAACATCAAACCACGTTAAACTTGTCACAACGTCAAACGAAAATAGCGATAATCAACAATAATTTGCAATATGTTTGGAGATTGTCTGTTATATTAATACTTACCGAAATTACATTACGGTTCGGCAAGCGTTTTCATTGCTTTTGTATTATAAAAACGAACGTACGTTCCGTTAACGTTAAGCTAACCGAGGCTAAAGGCTAATTCTGTCTTTAACATTACGTTGAACTTGTTGCTAACCCTTTAATAGTTGAAAAGCGAAAACCATAAAATATGTGATAAAAAAGGTCTGAAAGTGCTGGGGGGTATTACGGTATTTTTGAAACGAAAAGTACTGAAAATAGTACTAAAGTACTGAATTTTTCAACGCTGACATGTAGTAGGATAACATTAAACCATATGCCCCCAGTTTTTCGCCAACATTGAGGAATGCGTTATCAACTCACTTAAAGTTCTCACTGCTGCTAATAGTAAGTGAGAGTGATACAGTACATAGGATAAAGCATTTACTGCTTTACTACTTTTGAGAGCTTGATTTTATTGATAATGAAATTCAAGTCCGGGGATTTAGCAACAAATCCGAAATATTTTTTTGGTAAACAGATAATTGATTTAACATTTTAGTTTCTCAGAGCGATTCACTTTTAGCTGTTATTTGAATTGAATTTGTTGTTTAAATAGAAAATCGTGTAAGTGTGAATGTTGCTGTTGCTTCATTTATTACCTGTAGTTGAATAATAAAATAAATCAAATATTAAAAATAAATATATTCAGTGTGAATAAATATAAAAAAATGAAAAACAATTCTTTTTATTTATTATTTTACAGTTTGGTGGTTTTATGTAAATTTACAAAAAACAACAAAAGAAAGAAAAAACAAACCAAATAATAAATAAAAAAATGATTTTATAAATCGACAGTAAATCGATTTACATAAATTTAATAAAATTCCCAAAAAAACAAAAAACAATGGTTTTATAAACAATACAATGTCTGTACATACATAAATAGAAAAATAGAAAATTAAATTAAAAAAGAGAATAGAAATAAGAAAAAAAAACAAAAAAAATATACATTGATTTAGAAAGTAAGGACTAACATTTTATTAAAATTTATTATGACAGCATTTCGAATTTAATTATGATGTTAAAAAAGATTAGTCTATGACTCCTCTTTGCTTTAGAAGTCGTCGTAATCTAGTGGGTAATGTATTGGCCATGGCTCAATAGACCAGAATAGTTTTGTGTCGCCTTATCTATGCTAAATCCTACTGCAAACATCATCGTCCTCTTTTTGTAACGATTTTGAGAAATATTAAAGCTTATGAAAAATATTAGCCTGATAATGGCTTAAAGTGAGAGTTAATCCATTTGTTATAATGCTTAAACGCCGGCCAATAAACCAGCAGAGATCAGCAATGAATCGTTTTTTCGCTACTCATAACTATTCATGAAATTTTGAGTACGAGTGAGTCAACAGTATTGAAATTCAACTACTCTGATTCATTCGTACTCCCTACAACATTGATTTATAAGTACTGGTTGCAATGAGTATGAGTACAACGTTGACATCAAACTCATAACATTCGAAATATGTTTGATTCATACGTCTACTCATTCAGATTTATAAATTTCGAAAAATTCTTTTAATATGTACTCATAAATGATTAGAGTGATTCGAATCTTTCATCAAAATTTATAGTCTTAGTTGTTGTTGCATTTACAAAAAAGAAGAAAGAAACGGAATAAGATAGCAAGCAAAGCAAACACACAACCTTCTAGTGAGTATTGTAGTGTTCGTACGCGAATCATATTTATTTTTTGATGCTTGTAAATGTTGAGTCATGGAGAGTCGAAATCAACAACATCATGCGTAGTAGCATGAGTATAATATTATAATAAGTTTGAATGCGTATAAGTATCAGAAATTATGAGTATGATTCGAATCTACTCATCTTTTTGAATACTGATTGCTGACATCTGATACCATGCTTGTCTGTTAGGACCAATTGTATCACTCTGATACCGAACAAACAATTCTGGTCAAACGAAATCCAGTAGTTAATAGTTGCAGACTTTGAGACATCAGTCGCCGCATTCTAGTAGCTAGTGTTGGCTTATTAGACGTGAGGCTATGGCTCAAACCCCAGATCAGTCTGAAAATATATTTCTACATCGACTTACTCTCACCAGATTTTTGGAAAAAACTCAGAGAGCAAATAAAATTGTCATGAAAAGTGTCTCAAAAATCTGTAGTTCGGAATCGAATTTGGAATGTACGTCCCACCACTCATGTATAGAATTAACACACACAACATAAGTCGTGTGAGAAGCTGGATTGTAATCCTGACTGACCATATATGATCATTTGTCCCAGGAGTACAACTTGGCTCTGAATGTTAGAAATTTTAAAAATGCATTTGGGGAATATGGGGAAAAATTGTGACATTTGATAGGAATCTAAGAAAAAATTTTAAATATAATCCCTCATTCCGGGTTATTAAGTGAACCCTTTACCACTGAAATCATCATTAAGCAGGGCTGAGTCTTGTAATCAAAGTTCTTTCTTTTGCAGCATTGGATATGATGTTTCAAAATATGAACCAAACGTCACGAGGGGTGATTTAAAAAATCAATTATAAATTAGGCGTACTTGATTGCGCTTCATAGGCGGAAAATAACAAGGACTTGAAATTTAAACTGACAATAATAGATAATAAAGCACGAAAAATTTGTGTTAAAATCAGTTTGAATAAGACCAAATGCATACGACTAACAACCAGTGGCATTACATTATTCTAAAAGATATTTCAGTAAGAGAGCGCTTTTGAAATTCAATGTAATTTTTTCTATTCACGATTACCCCGTATATTGATAAGATATTTCAATTATTTAACATAGGACACGTAAATAAACAAAAAATTTTAAAGTTACCCAGAGACCTTTATCAAACTCTTAAGAATTTTCAGTTGGGAAAGTGCATCTAATGTGTCAGTTATAAACAATAAGATCCCTTGATGCCATCAAGCTGGGCGGTCACTTGGATATGTTGCTGTTGCAAATGAGAGTGCTAAAGAAGACCTGAAAACAACTATTCGGAATCATTTTCAACTACTTAAAATTTCACGAAGCACTACGCAAAGAATTTTGGCAAAAGACTTCCATTTTCATGTATACACATTTCGGCTTACTCAGGAGCTCAAACCAGCAGCCGGCAATTTGTTTAAGGGGCAATGAGGCAAAGTCAGTATCAGTTTCTCGCAATAAGACTTCTACTCTGATGATGCGCATTTACATCTGAAAGGATTAGTGAATAAACTAGCGAATTTATTTCTGAAAATGTGACCGAGATTGCATGGACGGTTAATGGCATTCGTTAGAGGAATATGATAACGAAGTTACCATGTGACATGTTATCATGACAACATGTGATTTTAGCAAGACGATGCCACCTGTCATACCACGCGTTTCACAATTTATTTATTTCAATAACTATTTTCCGAGCCATTTATCTTAGAAAATCTGATATCAACTGGCCAAGGGATACTACTCATTACCGAGATAATGCTATTTAATTCTGGGCGACATTTTTATTGGGGTTTTGTGAAATCTTGGCTTTATGTGAACAAACCAACAACAATTCTTAAACTCAATTCCCAAATCCAATGCGCCATCAGTGAAATGCAGCCACATCTCTGTGAAGAGGTCAAGAAAAATTTTATGGATAGAGATGGCCTGCCATCAAAGCAATACATACATAATTGGTCATTACAACCCTTCAGTCAGAATTACGACCTAGCTTCTCACACCACTTATGTTGTATGTCTTAATATAATATATAATACACGAGCGGCGGGACCTACAGTTTAACGTCGACTCCGAACGACAGATTTTTTTGAGAAACTTTACATGACAATTTATTTGCTCGCAGAGTTTTTGCCAGAACTCTGCTCAGAGGAAGTCGCAGAAGAAATATTTTTTCATATTTTCGTTTTGATGTCTGATCTGGGGTTTGAACCGCGGTCTTACGTCTAATAAGCCAACACAATACCAGTACAGGCCTTTAGTCAGGGTTACAACCTAGCATTTCGAAACAACCATGTTGTGTGTATTTATTTTATTCACGACTCTGAACGTCAGATTTGAAAAAATTTTCAAGAAAATTTTTAGAACTTTTGCCAGGAGACTGCTGAGAAAAAGTCGCATAAAGAAATATTGTTTTTATATTTTATTCTGTTTGATATATCTGTGCTGGGATTTGAACCACGTGCTCTCGTCTAATATGTAAATGTATAGCATACTTACGGCGACATTTTATCCCATTTTTAATCGGAACGTGTTTTCTTTACAATCCAATAAAGAAATCTCAAAAAATATGTGTTTTATTCAAATATGAAAAACTTTATTCTTACAGAGACGCACTTTGTGTTAAAATAATAAGAAGTGAAGGAGTTAAAAAAATGTGATTAAGATATTGATGCTCTATTCGTGTTGATTCCCAATTCGGAAACCATGAAATACCTTCACAATGCTAACTTGTATTTTTGGATCGAACGCGGTAAAAGGTGATACGAAAATATTAATCTTCAAAGCTGGTGTATGTCGGTATTTCTTTGGAAGTGGAAATGTTGCATACTCAAGCCCTCAGCAATGTCTTCTAAGAGCTAGTTATTATGAGCTGAGAATTTGACACACTCTGCGTGGGGGTACGGAGGTTAATTGTATTGAAATCAGAAAACCCATCTGCGAATTGCTGTCGACTGCCAGAAATAAGGCCTGATGGCCTGATGTTGTGTTAGACTAAGTTTATCTTGAGGAATACATTACAAAGAATATTAGAGTTGAACTGAAATGAATTCTTGGGAAATTTGTCCTATAATTAGTTCCTTATGCTTATTTATCTCTGCGTAACCCATACAGATTGTAGTCAGTTTTATAAACGCATAATTTTTATTATTTTTCCTCTCTCAAGAGGCAACTTCTCTTCACTACACTTCAAATAGTGTAGTGGTGTAGTGTATTATACATACGTGTCTGACCGACTGTAGTTTTATTTTTATTTGCCTTGTGTTATGATTTCAAATTAATGTTTAGATTTTCAATATTTTTTTTTATCGACAGATTTATTTGTTTAACCAATTTTAATTAATTTGTATCTTTTTTGTTGATTGGTTTAAATAAAAGGAAACAAAGAAAAACTAATATTTGCTCAAAAAAAAATGAATGATTTTTTGCAATTATTTATTATTTTAAAGCCAAATTGCAAATAATTTTTAGAAATTCCTTTCATGCGATAAAAAGTTCACAGTTTTCTAACAATTTAATAAGGACACTTTAAAATATTAAAAATGTCTGAAACGCAATTTATGACCTTCATCACAACTCTTGGTTTGATAACAGAAATATACACAAGTGCGGAAAGGTTAATTAAAAAGGAAAACAGCTGCTTTTGATAATATTTTGAGGATAATAATGGTAAAATGAAAAAAAAAATCGTATATTAATGTCATACTATAAACGTGCAATTGCTTCATATCGCTGATGAATACATTTTACCTAACATATCGAGTTTTCCTATAGGAAGCGCATAAATCGGTCTGAATTATACCAAAAGCATGAGTTATGTCGACTTTAACTTCGGCTGTGGTCAGTGGATTATCCGCATACTTCTGCAATTTAAGTAAACATTACAAGAAAAAGTCTAATGGGATCAAACCGCTCGATTTCGGTGGACAGTTCATATCACATCCAATTAGAGGCTATTATAAACTCGAATTTCTCGTGCAGAATATCCAATGAAACATGAGTTATGTTGCTCGTAGCGCCGTTCTGCTGGAATCACATGTTGTTGGTGTCTAGATCATTCAATTCAGTTTAAAATAAGTTGATAATCATCCACAATAGGACCCACCGTTGATGGACTGCTCAACATCGTTCACAAGGATATATGTATAGATTATGCCGCCATTTGTATCAAGTAGTGACTTTTTTGTAATGATTTGGACGCTCTTAGATCTTATGTGGATTGGTAACATTACAATGGACTTAACGCCGAAGAAAAATTTCCAGTTTGTTGCCAGCTACTTCAGAGTCCATTCAATGCACACTCGGTGATGTTAATGGTCATCCGTAAGGATTTGATAAAACAGACTGAAAAAAAATGAAAACTAATTTGACAGATGTAGCTTCATAAAGATGAGCGTAACTAACTGTCAAATGCAAAAGACCACCATAGCTCTTATAAAACGATTTGTATGGGCCCTGAAATTGGAAAATTCGTGCATCGGCAGCAGTTTTTCATATGCTCTTACTTACTTACTTAATTGACCATTAACAACCCGTTTATCGGTGTTCGGCCTCAATTAATAGATCCTTTCAGGTGTCTGTGCTTATTGAGGTCCTACGCCAGTTCAATAATTGACGACTGGGCTTCCTTAATTTTGTCCTTCCAACGTAGACAAGGTCTTGCACTTCACAGAATTCCGTTAATAGCCGCATCGAATGCACGTCTCGCAGGAATGTCCTCTTTCACCCGAACGACATGGCCTAGCTAGCTCAGCCGCTTAATGTTAAAATGCTGCACAACATTAATTTCGCTGAGGACCTTCATACTGAACCGATGATCTTACGTAGGACTTTTCTCTTGAATACTCTTAGGGCAGCTGCTTTGTTGCTTAATAGTGTCAGTGCTTATGCATCAGTACTTATTTGTCGTACGAGAGAGAGCCCGACTATTCAATTGCCTATTAAAGCTATAATAGCACCTGATTCTAGGCTTGTTTCCCATAATGACATAATTTTTTCAGGTAACGGTGGTGCCAAGGTAAATAAATTCATTGACAAAATCGAAAGTATAATTATCGCCCGTAATTTAAAATTGGATGTCAGCAATACGCCGTATGTTCGTAATTATCGACAGCATATGCTTTGTTTTACCCTCATTGAATGCCAGATCCATCTTGATAGACTTAATCGTTTCATGTTTATCATTTCATATGCTCTTACTGGAGGCAAAATTTGTTTGCATTACGTGTTTTTTTTTATTCATTCGACGCTAAGAATTTTATTTTGCTGCCATTTCTTTAAGTCTGCTTTCCAACTATAGTTCTTACAAGTTTCATGTCAGGCAGTAATGCGGGAGAAGGCAATCGTAATGCGATCCAAAATATAAGCTCCAAGGTTTAGCTGGGTCAACGATGTCTTAGAGGTCTTCTCATGGCAAAAGACTGAAAGACAGTCTTTTCCTCCCCCTCAGACCCACAGCTCCTGCAGAAGTCATCAGTTGGAACGCCGAGTCTTTCGGCATGCCTACCAAAAGGACAATGGCCCGTAGGGATGGTCATACAATTTTAGGACAGAAGTGAGTCAGTCCTCTTCCTGTCCATATGTGTGCAGTAGAGTGTGACAATATTGCACTTATCCTCCAACCAACGAGATTGAGCCTCCTCGTAAAACCAGGGGACAATATCAGCATTAACCAAAGCAATGGATATACTTATGCCCTGTAAATTTGTCGGAGATTGCTAGATCCGTATCGGCCCTTGCCAGCTCATCAGCAAAAAAAAAATAAAGTGCATGAAATCAAAAGCAGAGGTAAATTCAACAAATAAATACATAAGTATTCCTTCAATCACTCAGGTTTAATGGACGATGTTAAGTATTAACGATGTTAAAAAATATCAATAATGGAGTATTCCTTTAGGAAATCACCTTGAAATTCCTTTTGGATGTTGTATATAAATTATTCGATAAGGATTTCATTTGAAGTCGCCGTAGTCCAGTAGATAGTGTGTTGGCTTAATAGACCACTCTTCAAACCCTGAGTCAGACATATCGAACAACAACGAAATATAAAAAAAAAATAATTTCTTCGGCGAATCCTCTCAGCAGATTTCTGGCAAAAACTCTGAGAGTAAATGAAATTGTAATGAAAAATTTCTCAAAAAAAAAAACTGTCGTTCGGGGTCGATTTTAAACTCTAGGTCCCGATACTTATGTATTAAATTAACATACACAATGTAAGTGGTGTGAGAAGCTATCATTCTGTGCCCAATAAAACTTCCAATTTAAAATTTTTTTAATTGCTAGGCAACGTATTTTAGTTCAATGTACTTATGCCTCTTGCTTATGCCAAAAATAATTTTTGTAATTAGATTTGCATGGCTTTATGGTACTGTAACCAAATTTTATACAAAAGAACCTTGGATAGGTATTTGAATACATTTCTTTTTAATGGAAATTTCCAAAAAAGATTTTTTTTATTGAATGAAGGATGATGATTATTAGATTTCTGGTTAATTGAAAAGAAACATTTTCTATGTATACGCTCTGTTCATATTTTCCCTCGAAACATATAATTTGCATTTCAAACCAAATTAACTTGTATTTGTATGCAAAAAAATTTTTAATTTTAACCAAATAAGTCTCTGAATAAAGAAAGAATGGAGAACAAACAAGAGAATAATCATGTTTTAGTTATGTAAACTTATTTAAATTACTTTTATGTCTAGTGATTTTGCGCTGCTTTTGGTGAGTTTTTTTCCCTCTTCTTCTTCTTCTTCTTGTAGAATTTGTTCCTTCGTTTCTATGGTTTTTCTACCACAATTTTCAGGCCACAAAGTGTTTGTTGGCCAACAGTAATTAAACAACATTGTAGCGACAAAATGAGGTTTTTCCAACTGCTTTTAATTTTTGCATCGCCCTGTGCCCTACTCTACCTCCTCCCAGCAGACTCATTTTCCAAGTTGTTGAATTTTGGAGTTTTTGTACCAAAAAAACCCCCAAAAAACTATTCGTTTGTACGGCAATCTCTGTAACCAAAATGTCATTACAAAAGAGTGCAAAAGAAGAAGGCAAACACAAAAAAAAGCAAAAATGTTTTAAAATATTTAAATAAAAAAATAATTGCATAAAAATTAAATTAAAGTTTAATTTTCCCTTTTTAAGCGCATAAAGAAAATGAAAAAATTCTTGAGAAATTTTTTTTGTGACTGACGAAGTTTTCTAGGTTTTGTAAGGCAGACTGTAAAATTAAGAAAAATGATTTCTGTTTCAAATGAAAACAGGTGGAATTATTTATGAAAATTAAATATACTAATCAGGCTCATTATGGTAATTGGGGAATGTAGTTGGAAAGTAAGAATGCCAAAGAAAAGCTTGATTTTCATATTTCCAGAACCTCCAGGGTCATTGTAATCTTAACTTAAAAATTCATTGAAAAATTATTCTATAATTTCTACATAATTAAGATGGATGGAGGACGGAAAGTCTAACCTCCACGTTTATTATGGTTATTGGAGTTTTTACTGGACATTGCATTTTGGTTCAGAACGCTTAACAAATTATTTTCGCAGAAACAATAACGTTGCCGTTGTCGAGTAGGTTGTGTGTTGGTTTATTAAGCGTGAGGCAACGGTTTAAACTCCAGGTCAGTCTTCTCCAACAAAACGAAAGATAAGGAAAATATTTCCTCGGCAACTTTCTCTCAGCAGATTTTTGACAAAAACTGGTAAATAAAAATTGCCGTGGAAAGTTTCTCAAAAATTTGTCGTTCGAAGCCGACGTGAAACTGTAGGTCCTGCCACTCATGAATAAAATTAACACACTGCAGAGAAGTGATGTGATAAGTTACATTGTAATCCAGGCTGAAGGATTGTAATGACTAATTATGTATGTATGTACGAGGTGTGATAAAAATAACCGTTATTTTAAATTTTTCAAAAAGTATTTATTTTTTTTATATCAATAACTATCTTTTCTCCTTCAAAGTAACCCCCCTCAGATATAATACACTTATGCCAGCGTTTTTTCCAATCCTCGAAACATTTCTGAAACGCGCTTTTTGGTATCGCCAACAGCTCCTCAATCGTAGCAAAACGCTTTCCTTTCATCGGTGTTTTCAGTTTTGGGAAGAGGAAAAAGTCCGGTGAATACGGTGGTTGACGCATGATTACGGTGTTGTTTTTGGCCAAAAACCCACGTACAAGCATCGATGTGTGAGCTGATGCGTTATCATGGTGCAAAATCCACGATTGGTTTTTCCACAATTCTGTGCGTTTCTGACGAATTGTTTCGCGCAATCAGCGCATAACTTCAAGGTAGTATTCTTTATTGACCGTACGACCTTGTGGCAAGAATTCATGATGCACCACGCCATTGCAATCGAAGAAAACAGTGAGCAAAACCTTCAAATTTGACCGAACTTGACGTGCTTTTTTCGGTCTTGGCTCTTCTGGACGATTCTATTGGGATGATTGGGCTTTGGTTTCAATGTCATAGCCATACACCATGATTCGTAACCAGTTATGACCTTTTTGAGCAAATCTGGATCGTCGTTGACGACGTTCAACATCTCCTGACCGATGTCCACGCAATTTTGGAACAATCTTCGCTTCCGCACGTTTCATGCCTAAACATCCGTAAAAATTGTTTGGCATGAGCCGACCGATATGCCAACATCATCAGCGACCTCTCTAATAATGATTCGAGGATTATCCAAAGTCATTTTTTTCACTGCTTCAATGTTTTCATCAGTTGTTGACGTGCTCGGGCGACCAGGACGAGCATCGCCATTTACATCTTCACGGCCTTCCTTAAAACGGCTATACCACAATTGAACTTGTGCGAACGTCAGAGTCAACATTTCAAATGTCCTTGCACATTTAATTACATTTTTTACACAAAACTTAATACAGTTTCTTTGATGCATTTTTTCGAATAGTAAAAAATCGAAGAGCACACCAAAACACGACTAACATTTTTATCTGTCAAAAACAAACTTACAATCCAAAATGGCTGATATTGTCAACATATATAACAGAAATGTGTACCAATATAACAGAAAAAATGCGAAAATCGAAGACACGTTAGTCACGAAATTTAAAAATAACGGTTATTTTTTGATCACACTTCCAGGTACGTTACCCTAACATAACACCCGTTTTGATAAAAAAATTTTATTATTTGCACGTGTTGATGAATGCCAGATTGGATCAATAAGAGATGAGCCTTATCAACTCTCGTAGTTCGGAAAACCCTGTTGGAAGACCATGTACTTAGCTGGTACATATAATGGTTAACTGGTTATACAACACTTTCCAAAACGTTTTCTTGATAAATTTCGGTTGAAGTTTTGAGCTTTTGTTTGCAGAAATGAAAGTTAGTGACGCCATCGTAACAGGTACCACACTAAGCCATAACTGAAGTTAATTGGTGACCTCTTTCACCTGGAGGCATGAATTCGGATGCATTCTTAGGCAACCACGTAGACACAGTGGTGTATTTAAAATTTTTTCTTTGTATACATGTCGAACTTTTGTAAATACTTGTTCTTTTTGTTCATTTTAGAAATAAAAGTCTTTTAAAGAAAAATGTTTAAATTTATAATGGAATTTTAGGATTTAATCTTATATATAAAAATGAATGTGTGTTTATTCGTTTGTGGGTTTGTTTGAAGTCTATAGACGGCTAAGCGGCTGGACCGATTTTTTTTTAAATTTTAACAGTACCTTCCTGTATGTCTGGAAGGAACTATAGGCTACTTTTTATTTTAAAATTTGAAGTAGGCGAGGTGTCACGCCCACATACCCAATAAGTATTTAATGTCGCATATCTCATAAACTGCAACAGCTATAGTCCTCAAATATTGTATAGACGACGTTGAGGTACATATGAACAAAATGGGCGGATTGGCTATAGTGGGCGTGTCTCCTCCCATAGTCGATATATATGAAAAGGAATGTTTGTTTGTATATACCTTGTAGAATCGTAAACTATGCATTTGATCATGTTATGATCTTTAGCAAAGTTGTTGCGCATGAGCCGGGGGTTTCTAAGTTAGTATGACCAATTTCCGACAGGTGGCGCCACTGAAAATTACTCAAAATGAATTAAATCGTAAACTGTTTATTCTTTAACAATGTTGTTGCGCATGAGTGGACGGAGGTTAGTGCGATTAATTTCCGACGGATGGCGTCACTGAAAATTATTAAAAATGAATGACAAGCTAATGGTCGACCTAAACCTCAAGCACGGAAGAAAAGAGCATTACGAGCCTCAGAATCAGACGAGCATTGAGACTGGAAAATCTTCGAGTATATGCAGCTGAGACCCGTTAGCTTGAACCACTTGAACAACGAGAAGTGAGATTAGAAACTGATCGAATACGATCCCGTAATGTCTTTCCTTCAAATTTATTTTAGTTGGTGGCGCAGCAACACGCACAGGGTACAGCTAGTATACAATAAGAAGACGCAGTAGTCTCGAATCGCAGACATCTCGAATAAAACTGAGTATGAAAAAACCATTTCTTTGGCAACTTTCTCTCAGCAGATTTCTGGCAAAAGCTCTGAGAGTAAATAAAATTGCCATGAAATGTTTGTCAAAAAATCTGTCGTTCGGAGTTGACTTTAAACTGTAGGGCCCGTCTCTCATGCATAAAATTTACACACAACATGTTTGAGAAACTAGGTCGTAATCCTAACTGAAGGGTTGTAATGACCAATTATGTAGATTCTATTTTATTATGTGTTATCTTTATGTACTGTAGTTAAACAGAGTTTAATCGCACCGTTATTAAGTTAAATGGTGAAGGTTTACGCATTAAAAAAATTATTAAAAATTTTATCTTAAATTTTGCAATCGTTTTATAACCTGCAATTTAACGACACTAACATTTAATGATAATTCTCTGACTTTTATTTAAAAGTGATTTCATTTCAAAATTTTAAATGGTTTTTTATGTTTTTATGCTTCACATTTTGCACTTTCTAAACATAACTTGTTTTTTCTGCGACCGCATGACGCGTCTAAATGGCGTCAAAAGAATTTTTCATCACAAACATTTACAGAATGTTTAGGGCGAAATGAAATTATTAACAAAAAAAAACAGAAAAAAACAGAGAAAATAATTTTGTTTTGCACTTCCTGAGAGTTTATGTCAGCGTCGAATGGCGTCTACTAAAAGGCAGAAATGACACACATTTTTCCGGATAAAAAACGCGAATAAACACACAAGCAACAAGGAAATGAACGGCATTACAGAATGAACGTAAAAAACAAATTTCGAAAACATGATGATGCTTGTTTGTGAATATATTTTCTAAGGAATTAAAGCAAAAAACACCCATATGTTAAGGATTTTTGTCTGTGACACACTAAAATGAATATTTATTTATAAAATAATTATTATGATGCTTTTGCATTATTATTTAAATCTGTTAAATGTTATGCACAATGCTTTCAAGTTTGTATTTAATTTGCGACAGTGTCACACTAACTTGAAGAACTTAGCGTTTACCAAACAGAGATTTCTAAAATGTTGGCTGTATTCTTAGCATATCCTTAATATACTTAATGATTTTGGTGCGGCAATGGTGTTATTATTTAAACCTTATCTTACGTTAACTGGACATTAATAACCCGTTTAACGTATTTCGGCCTGTCTTAACACATCATTCCAGGCGCCTCTGCTTCTTGTGCGCCTTCCCCAGTTGGTCACACCAATCGATGACAGGGCTTCCTCGATTTGGTCCTCCTAACGCAAACATGGTCATCTTTATCGCCGATTTCTGTAAATCCCCGCATCAAATACCTGTCTCGGCTAAGCATTTTCATCCATTCATCCAACCCAGCCGTTGAATGTTATTACGCTGCACAATGTCCATGTCGTTGAGGAGCTCATACAGCTCAATGCTAGATTGGATGCAAAAATCGTCGTAAACTCGCACTGGACCGAAAATCTTACGTAGAACTTTTCTCTCGAATACTCTTAAGGCTGCTGCATCAGTACCTAAAGAAACATGTGAAGGATGAGGGTATTGTAGAGTATTAGTTTTCTCATACGAGAGAGGTTTCTGCTACTCAATTGCCTATTGAGACCATAGAAGTACCTGTTGACAATAGTGATCCTATACTTGTTCTTCTGACTGACATCATATTTGGTGGTAACGGCGGAGCCAAGATAAATAAATTCCTTGGCTGTATCAAAAGTATAGTTATCGACCGTAATCTGAGATCCAATACGCCGCATGTCCCTACTTATCGATAACATATACTTCGTTTTACCCTCATTTACTGCCAGACCCATTTTAGTAGACTCCCGTTCAATAGCACTAAAGGCAGTAGTAACATCTCGCTTAGTGCGCGATATCAATAGCACTAAAGGCAGCAGGGCTTAGTAGGCCCTATGATGTCAATGTCGTCAGCGTATGCAAGCAACTGGACGCTTTTTTGAAAATAGTGCATTGCGATGCACTCCTCAATTCCGCAGGACACTATCCATGCGAAGTGGAAGAGGTCGCATGATAGGGGATCGCCTTCTCTGATATCTCGCACGGTATCAAAAGGATCGGAGAGTTACCTTGACGGAGCTGCAGGAATTGCTCAACGTCATTCTGCATAGGTTACGTTAGGTTAGGTTAGAGGACGTGTACTTATCAATTAAGACAAGTACAGTACCCGGAGGTCAAATTGACCCATTGTACAACGTCCTAGTTTCTCACACCGCTTATGTTGTGTGTATTAATTTTATACTTGACCTACAGTTTAAAGTCGACTCCGAACGACAGATTTTTAAGAAACTTTTTCATTCTGCAGAGGTTTATCAGCTTTGCAGGTATACCGAGCAAAAACACGTTTTGTTATGGGGCTATCGACGACTGCCTTATAGTCGACAAACAGATGGTGTGCGTCGACTTGTATTTAATGAGGGTTCTCCAGGATTTGTGAAGATCTAGTCAATGATTGAATTGCCAGGTCAGAAGCCTCACTGATAGGGTCCAATTAGTGTTTTGACGAGCGGCTTCAGTCGTTCACACAATACGTTCGCACAAAAGAACCTTATATGCGATAGAAAGAAGGCTTATATATCTGTCGTTAGCGCAGGATCTCCCTTTTTCAGGACGGGATGCAGGACTATAAGGCTTCAGTGGGTCAAAATAGTGATCTCAAGAACGGTCCTTGGATAGCTGTATTCTAGATGACACGCAGTCTCCACTTTGCCTCTCCTGGAGCGCATACTAATACCCGCCAGATGTTAACTAATGTGGGCAGCGAAATCCAATCCCCTGGACTTTAAATTTAAGTTGTGCTTAGGGCTTGGAACCCACCACTTAAAAAAAATATCCAATGAAACTAGAACACACTATCCACGTTGCGTGCTTTAATTTTATACGTTCTTTGTTCGAATCGAATTAAATTTGAAAAGCTTTTTCATGGCCATTATTCTACTCTCAGAGCTTTGACCAAAATACTACTTAGAGTGGACCACCGTAAGAAATATTTATTTTTTTCAAGATGTCAGATCTGAGGTTGTAATTCGCGAGACCTTATCCATTAAGACAACACACAATCACTAGACTATGATGACAACCAAATAGGAATTACAAATTCGGTACAGTCGATTACGGAAGATGTATACATACCTACAAACATAATTAGTCATTACAAACCTTCGTCTGGATTACGGCCTAGCTTCTCACAACACTTATGTTGTGCGTATTAATTCCATACATGAGCGGTGGGATCTACAGTTTAAAGTCGACTGCGAACGACAGATTTTTTGAGAAACTATTTCACGGCAATTTAATTTACTCTTAGAGTTTTTGTCCGATTTCTGCTAAGGGGAAGTCACCGAAGAAATATTTATTCAAACTCCTCATAGGAATTTTATTATTTACTCTTAGAGTTTTTGCCAGAAATCTGCTAAGGGGAAGTCACCCAAGAAATATTTTTTCATATTTCGTTTTGTTGAAGATGTCTGACTTGAGTAGCCAACATGCTACCTACTAGACTACGGCGCAGAAACCAAACAGAAAATGGAAGAACGTCAAGTAAGCTAACGATGGTTTATAGTTTCTACAAAATTATATCGTCCCCATGGTCGCAATTTATATTTGATTCGTAGTTATGCTACATTTTATAATTTTTTTTAACGGATTTTTTTGGTATAAAAAAATTTATTTCCCTGGTCTTATAACAAAAAGTGCTTGCCAATGTATATTTAAAAAAAAAATTTGACAACCTCTTCAAATTCACATCAAATATTTCAAAAACTTTTATGAAATAAAAGAAAAATTCATTTCAAATATACAAAATGCTCTCACACTTTGAAATTTGCACTCATTTCTGGCATATAATTTCTTTTAAGTCAGACATTCCATTTAATCAGAAACGAATGAAAATTTTATTGTGGCCAGTAATAGGAATACATACTTAAATTTTGGAAAAAGAAAAATTCATCGTTAACAAATTAAAAAGAAAAAAGAACAAACGAACAAACGAATACTGACCTCAATAATGCGCTTTGACAAATGCCAACACATACGAGTGTCATGTGCTAAAATTTTTCGCAAACATTTTTGTTAAATTTAAATGGCATTACAAACGCCAGCAAAAAAAGTTTCCAAACACAATTCGTTTGAAAAGAAATATGCGAACATAAAAAAATATTTTTTTTTCTTTTTAGTTTTTGGAATACAAAGCAGACACCAAAGCGAACAATTCAGGCGACAATGAGAAATTTGGAACATTTTTGTGTATGGATTTGTTCAAAAGACTTTTTCTGAATTTAAAGTAAAACGGATTTAAAGCACCATTAGGAAATATTAAAAGAATACATAGAGCACAGGGATTACATGGAAAACTTATGAGCATTACATAGGATGTTGATTTTTGTTATCAATTTTTTAGTTTAATTCTGAAAGACAAAATCAAAATATGTTATCTGAATCTAGTAGTACAGTTACAAACCAGTCATAATTTCTTGGAAGCTACCATGATAGCTGACAGGGGTGAGATACAGCCCGTAAGACTGGAAAAAGTATGCTAATAAGACCTCATAAATGGTCCAAAAAACAATTTTTGAAAAGCAGATATAAATTTTACAAGCCTTCGTTTTTATTTAAACCCCAAGACGATTAAAGACTCACAAGTTGTCATTCCAAATTACTGTGCAAAAAAAGTATTGAATCGAGCATTAAAAATCTTATCTAATTTGTTAATTTAACCCTTTAGTCAGAATTACGGCCTAATTTCTCACATCACTCATGTTGTGTGTGTTAATTTTATTCATGAGTGACGCGATCTACAGTTCAAAGTCGACTTAGAGTGAAAGGGCAAGGCAATTTTTTTTACTCTCAGAGTTTTTGCCTGAATTCTGCTGAAAGGAAGTCTCGGAAGAAATCTTTTTTCGTATTTCGTTACGTTCGAAATCTCTAGTCTGGGGTTTGAACCACGTCCATCCGTCTAGTAAGCCGTCACGTCAGGTGGTTCAATATGAGAAGTGCATAGTAGTAGTACCTTAGTAGCCAACTATATGTAGTTTTGAAGTCGCCGTAGTCTAGTAGATAGTGTGTTGGCTTATTAGACGTGATGCCTCGGTTTAAACCCCAGGTCAGACATCAAAACGAAAATATGAAAAAATATTTCTTCGGCGTCTTCCTCTCAGCAGATTTCTGCCTAAAACTCGTAGAGTAAATAAATAAAATTGCCATGAAAATGTTTCTCAAAAAACTGTCGTTCAGAGTCGACTTTGAACTGTAGGTACCGCCACTCATGTACAAAATTAACACAGACAATATGAGTGGTATGAGAAGCTAGGCCGTAATCCAGTCTTAAGGGTTGTACTAGCCAATTATGTGTGTATGTATGTAGCTTTGACTTTCGATTTCTGTATTTTAGATGTCAAAGATGCATTAGGCAACACGAAAAGAATGTTGGAAAAATAATATGGCTCCAACCGCCATCGTATAGATCACATTATTAAACCGAATAACATGGTAGGAAAGTTTTATAGTGCTAGGTGGGACTTGTATGGAATCATACATTTAATGAGTGAACACTTAATTCGTGTTTATTCCGATAACGGAACCACTTGCCCAAAAGAATACATTGCCTGTAAGCGTACAACAAAAGAAAATAATTGAAGCCCTTATATATTGATAGTAACTTGCTTGAAGACCTAGCTTTTTATGCTTGTTCTAACGGATCCCAGGATACGAGACACCAGGCAGTCTTGGACAATGATGACTTTCTAGGTATCTAACGGCCGCCTTACTGTCTGCAAATATGCGTACATCACCATACAATATACTCTGATACCGAATTCGAATGGAGGCAATTTTAATAGCCATTATTTCTGTCTCTGAAATACAACAATCACCTGGTTGTGCAAGGGACGGTCTAATGTTCAATTGTTCTGAATATCCGAAATATTCCACATCCGACTTTGTTTTGCGCAACCTGGATCCATCACTGAAAACCTGAATGACGTTTCCTGGGAGGTGTAAGACATTAACATAAATAATCTATCTGGTATTTGTATCACAAAACCATGATCGAAAGCAGGTACTGTTAACGTGTATGTATACGACAGCTACATTCAGACCAACCATACCCAAGATTTTATACTTCTGTAATTCCATGCTTTCCCCAGCATGTCTGGTGGTAGCTAAGATGCTAAAGTTAAAATTGTATTCTTGGATGCTGAGGAATTCAATATTTTAACGTTCTTGAACGTGTTGCGAAAACTCATTCATATTCCAGTTGAGCGAAACCAACTACTCCTGCGAATTTATAAAACGATTTAATGTCGATTGAAAGCTTAACTTAAAATTAAAACCACTGAGCAGGGTGGATTGATTGTATTCAAAATTTCTAGCGCGAAATGATCGTGCCAGAGATATAGTCGTACGTGCTCGGAATCAGAAAATTAAAACCCCTGTCAAAATTATATTCTGTATGGAGCTAATTGAATAAAAAATAAATGGATAAAAGAATTAACCTTCAAAATAGAGGAATGCCAGAACGAATGATGCACCAGCGAGACAAGGCACTGAGTCTAGTTGCAGCAAGTGTGGTTGCTTGTTTAGCAAGAAGCACTGAAGGAAGCCAGTTAAGCATTGCGAACAAGACTTTTGTGATACGTGATACGTAGAGCACCGGTTATAGGAATAGCTGCAGATCTTCTGAGCTTGTCAAGAAGACTGATAAAGGGTCCGCCAAATAACTTTTTTTTTTGAAAATGTTTAAAACAAAAAACTACTGAATATTTTCTCAAAATTTCTTTTTTTATTTGAAAGTACAATCCTTCCGGTGAATAACGGAAAATAATTCATGCAGTAGCCTACACGATCGGTCAAATTTTTAAGCACATTATCGATTGTGTGCAGCTGTATTTCACCAATGGCTTCACGAATATTGTCCTTTAAAGCGTCAATTGTCTCTGGCTTGTCGGCGTAACACTTATCTTTGACGGCACCCCACAAATAATAGTCCAACAGTGTCAAATCGCAGCTCCGAGGTGGCTAAACGACATCAGCTCTGCGGCTGATAATGCGATCTTCAAAAACAGGGCGCAAAACATGGAGTATAGCTTCGGCTGTGTTGCACGTAGCGCCGTCCTGTTGAAACCAAACGTTGCCAATATCCTCCTCTTCAATTTTTGTGAACAAAAATGCGTTCAACATGGCCCGATAACGATCGCCATTGACTGTAACGGCCACTCCTTGCTCATTTTCGAAGAAAAATGGCCCAATTATGCCCAAATGCGACAATTTTGCTTGTTTACATACCCCCCAAGATCAAAATGGGCTTCATCTGAAAAGATGATTTTTTTTTTTGCCAAAATCGGCATCTTCTGTAAGTCGATCGCAGGCCCACTTAGCGAAGCGAAAACGCATTGGATTATCAATTGGCTTCAACTCCTGAACCAATTGGACTGTGTATGGCGTCATACCAAGGTCTTAATGCAAAATTCGTCTCCGAAATGTTCAATAGTTGAGAACGACGGTGAATTGATGTTGATGGCGCTTCACGCACATTTTCTGCCACAGCAGCAATGTTCTCGGGTGTCCTCACTGTTTTTGGCTTTTCACGCTTTGGTTTATCGATGAGGATGCCAGTTTCTTTCACTTTTTTTCACAAGATAACGAACATACGGAGCTGACGGTGCTTCTCTTCTTCCAAAATCCGTACGCAATTTTCGCACAAATTCTGCAACATTACCATGATTTTCAAAGTAATGTCTCAATATTTCCCAGCGTTGTTCAATCGTATACACAACCATATTCGTTCAGCGAAAGCATAAAACTAATTATTTGTCAAATCAGACATGAGCTAAGTGTTACCATTCACGAAATAAGCACTAGTTAAAAAAAAAACATTAGATGGCGGACCCGATATTATGTCGTCTGTTCAGAGCAGTCCACTAAAAATAATTTCAAATAGGAGGTTTAGTTGGGATAACTGCAAGGTAGATGCAGCGCATGAATGTATGTATGTATTTAGTAGTGTATGATTATGATTTTTTGCTGTTCTTAGTTTTATTTCTTACTTATTTCTTACTTGTTTAAATATTTTCGAAAATATAATACTTTAAGTCAAAATCAACCCCCTAAAACTATAGGGTAAAGTGGTTCCGAAAAGAAAAAAAAAAATGATTAGCATTTAGTAACGTCCCCTTTCTAAACGTTTAAGCTGTATTATCCCTTCCCCTTTTTTCTTTACAAGTTATTCTGTATTCCCCTAACATTTTAAACACCATACATCACATATTTTCCCACAATTAAAATTCCGACAACATTTTTAACTACATAATAAAGAAAATATTGTCAACATTTCAAAACGAGAAGAACATGATTTTTGTGAAAATCTTTCTTTCGTCATTCTTTACATTTCAAATGATTTGTGTTGAATTTATTTTGTTTGTTGAAAATAAAATTTTTGATAAATTATTAGAACATGTTTTACATAAAATTGTATTTCCTCCGTTCCCGTTATATTGTTTTCCATTAAGTGTACTTTCAGACAGACAGACAGACTAAAAGCAAAAGTGCCATGTGGAGTATAAAATTCTCCATTTTTTTTTAAATTTTTTTTTGATTTGAAAAATTCTTGCTTTTTTAATTTAGTCACGTACTCTGTACATACTGTTTAAACATAAAATGTATTGAATACGTATAAAATTTAAAGTTGCATGAGACTTTATAAATCTAAAGTGAAATTTTGTTGATTCTATTGTTATTTCGGATGAGAAATATTGAATATTTTTGGAAATGTTTAAACAAAATTTAAGAAAAGTATTTTAAATATAAAATAAGTTTAACTAACGTACATATGTATACATTGAAATATTTATAATCTATTGTGTTCTTTTATTTCAGGTAAATCATACTTTCTCATATCATAAGTTTGCATTGTGGAGTCCTATTATAAATGTAAGTACATTTAAATTAGCATTAAAGAGCACTTTTGCTATTTCTGACGAATATACTCGTCAAAAATACTATTTCTGACGAATATACACGTCAGAAAGAAAACGTATTTTATCGCATAATATTGAATATAGTCGTCATAAGTAGTCACCGTAATCTAGTAGGTAGTGTGTTGGCTTATTAGATGCAAAACCACGGGTCAAACCGCAGGTCAGACATCAAAACGAAAATGTGAAAAAAACCATTTCTTCGGCGACTTTCTCTCAGCAGATTTTTGGCAAAAACTCTGAGAGTAAATAAAATTGGCATGAAAAGCTTCTCAAAAATCTGTCATTTGGAGTCGACGTTAAACTGTAGGTCCCTCCACACACGAATTAAATTAACGCACACAACATGAGTGGTGTGAGAAGCTAGGCCGTAATCCTGACTAAAGGGTATGTGTGTATGTATGGAACAATTACCAGTGCAGTTAGGACAAATCTGAAGACAGCTTAAATTGTTTTGGAGAAAATCTAGGGACTAGCGTGTTTTCAAATAATAAAGTCACTGAAAATCTGTCCTCCAGCGGCGCAAAAAGCTCTGTAGGATTTAAGTCCACTGCATATGGTAATGAAAACCCAAGATCTGGAAACTATGGTTATATTGATAGGAGACAAGACTAATATGAAATTCATTAAGAGATTGTGTTAACTAAATAATCAGTTGACTTATAGCAACCTTCCTAACTGTCTTCTGGATAGCACCAGTAGATTCAACAATTTTTAAAAGTGCTATGCAACGGGAGATAGTAACAGAAATGAATGTAACCTGGAAGCTGCATATTCGCTCTTAAAAGAGAAGCTATTGTGAATACAGATAGGTCAAGAACGGATCTTGGATTTGGAGCAGGAGCTTTTGATCCCAAATTGAAATATTCCAAACTCATGAAGACACTCGGCGGTAACTTCCAAGCGGAAGTCTATGTAATCGAAAGGTATACTCAATTCATCTTTAACGGGAGATAGAAAATATAATACATATCAGAACTATATGACAGCTAGGCCGCCATTGGAGCAATCGGGTCTTATGAGTTTAAGCCACAGATAAAATTGAACTGTCTGGGGAAGCTCAATCAGCGAGGTAGGCAAAATAATGTTAGTCTTTGCTGGACGTCATGTGGAAATCCTCAGAAATGAGCAAGCAGACGATCTTCCATGGCGTCGAAGGCACCATAACTCTTCTATGGAATGGGGGCGTATATTTTTGGAAAGGTATGCTCAACGTATCTGTAGTCTAGTAAGTTGTGTATTGGCTTATTAAACATGAGGCCACGCTTTAAACCCCAGGTCATGCATCACACAAGAATCGAAGATCTTGTGTAGAACTTTTTTATCGAAGTCCTCGATGAAAATTATGTTGGTTAGAATAGTTTCCATCGTTGAACACCATAAAGTAGCGCAGAGATTATAAGCAACTTGTTGAACACTAATTGTGTATCGACACAATACCACCTGTTGCGAGGAATGATCCTACACTTGTTCTACAAGCAGTCATCATTTGTGGTGATAACGATACAAGTTAAGTAAATTCTTTGATAACAACGTAGTCTAGTTACCAGCCACAATTGGGGATCTGCCCACTTAAACGTGAGGAAAACATTTTTTAAGACCAACACTCAGGGGATGACTCCTACTCATGCAGTGCATTGTGTTAGAATAACAGAAAGTTAGTTATAGGAGAAATGAAAGAGCGGTAGAGTGCAACAAATTTTATTTTTAAAACAATGTTTTTTTTTTAATTATTTTATAATTCTCACTTTCTTTTTCTATTGTGGTTAGGTTAGGTTAGGTGGCAGACTCTCCCGAAAGCAGATTTCCAACTTAGGCCAGCATTTAAGCCCATAATGATACGACAATTAATTCTACCTGGGAGTCAACCACTATCTAGAATCCAAAATAAATCTTGCTATTGCAGCAATCTTTATATTCGAGAGCTTTTTCAACGATGTTAGAGAATTAGAGGTCAGAAACCTATGTCTCTACATGGCAAGAACAGGGCTCTGACACATAAGTTGAAAGATAATCACTTCCTCCGGCTCAGACCTACAGCTCCCACAGTAGTCATTAGTTGGAATGGACAATGGCCAATAAGGATCTCGCAAGCTAAGGTCTTGGATGGGAATCGAACACACGGCATTAGGATTAATTTTCATAAAGTTAAAAAGAAAAGTTAAAGAAAATGTCCTTTTCCATGAAATTTAATGGTTATGTTGAAAATTTCTTCTTCTATTAAATTAAATCTGAAGCAAATTTGACTTTCAAAAATCCTTTTAAATTTAATACATACCTGAATATATTTGCCAACATTTATACAAATTTTCATAAATTTTGTTTTGCACAGCTTGTGAATTGAAGACAGTCACAGTATAAACTGCTACTTCATATATTTATGTATGTACGTACATAGAATAGTAGAAGGAAGACAGAGTAAAAACATGTGATAAAATCATAACAGTACACGATCAAATAATATAAAAACACTTGAACATTTATTAAAACAGTAACAGTTATAACGGCAACAATATAAGTATCAACAACACACGTTAACAAACACTGCATAAATAGTAATAACGGTAATACTATATTTGCAACATACAATGATAACATACGGCCTGGTAGTGTATGTATGCATAGTTATATTTGCAAACATTGAAGGCGAGAGGACTTGAAAAAGCACTGCCTGTATTGCGCATGCAAACAATTACAAAATCCTTGTTTAAATGCAATTCGATGTGTATGCTACACTTAAAGTCTATAAAAACAATACAAATGCAACTACACACAGTTGTAAAAACAACAACAACGAATAACATGACAACATAAACTCATACAATAACAATTTTTGTGTTGAACGTTGAAAACAACAAGATTAAGTCAAAAACAGAAAAAAAAAAATAAAATTATAAGGAAAATTATGCAACACAGTGAGGAGACCATTTCAGAAGATTCTGTTTGAGGATGTTCAACAGATGTTTTGAACAAAAATTTTGTAAAAATATTCAAACGACATTAAACTTGAACATAACATTCCCAACTTTGGGTTTCAATAAAATTAAATTCGCAACTCGCTTGGCTATACGGCTTACCTACTCAATCTAATGTGCGGACATGGCGATGTTTTAACACCGTTTTCTGATTACATATACGCCCTTATTTGCGTGGATGTGTGAAAAAGGATCAGCTCTACTTATTCTCTCACTCAAGTTACAAAATGTATTAAATTTCTGGTAAAATAGGGTTGACGATAACGTTAATATTATTACTACCTTAGCAACAGACGCAACATTTCACAATCAACTCCAACTGAAACCTTTCGGTCTTTAACAACAACACATACATTCATAATTGGTCACTACAATCCTTCAGTCAGGATTACAAACTATTTTCTCACACCACTTATGTTGTGTGTGTTAATTTTATACATGAGTGACGAGACAGATTTGTGAGAAACTTTTCATGGGAATTCTTATTTATTATCTGAATTTTTCCAAAAATCTGCTGAGAGGTAGACACCGCTGAAATATTTTTTTAATATTTTGGGATCTCTGTCCTGGGGTTTGAATCGTGGCTTTACCTGCGTGGCTTAGACTACGACGATTTGTTTTATACTAACTTCAACTATCTGTCAAATTTGTAGCCATATATTCACACTTTTCAGCCACATAACCATTTTCACGGCACATGCAAATAATAAAATTGTTTTATTCAAATGGGATACGGAGCAGTAGCCACCTAAATTGCATCGAACAATTATCTTCAGGGATGAGGCCGAATTCTAAATGACTGTGCAAACAAAATTATCGAATTTGATACGACATTAATTCACATGATATCCAGGGACATACAATGTATATCGAAAAGGTTACTCCTTGGTGTGGAATTATGGCTGGCAGTATCATTGGTCCATACTGCTTTGAGAACGACGTTTGCCAGGCAATTACTGTCAATCAGTGTTTGGTGTGGATTTTTGGCTGGTGGCTTCATATTTCTTTTAGAAAGGCGTTCACCAGGAGACCATTGTCAACGCGAGCACTATATATCGATGATTATCAACTTCTTTTGACCTGAACTGGATGATCGGAACACCAACGACATGTGGTTTTAACAGGACGGCGTTATGTACAGCTCCTGCCAGATTGGACACTACGCACAAGCGATTCGATAGCTCGCTCATCTCACGTGAGAGCGATGTGAAGTAGGCTCTGATATCGTAAGACTTGTCCCTCTAAGACCTTTTCTTATGGGGTTTTCTTCATCTGCAGGCGCATGCGATTCAAATCAAATCAAAGCGATCTTCAAAGCCAACACAATACATGCTGTCGGGCGAATTTTGTTTGATTTATACGCCAGAGTAATGGAAAATAAAACGTAAAGCCAGGGTTCGAGCCCCATGCCAGACATCAAAACAAAATACAAAAAGTATTTCTACGACGACTGAGATGCGTATTTTTAATATTTGTTTCTATAGATTACCTTCATTTTTAGATGCTGCAAGAATTCAGGATTTTTCTTTGTAAAGTTACATTTCGATACACTTTTTCGTCTTCCCTTTTGAAGTATGGTTAAATGGATAAATAAATTCAAAAGCTAACAAGAAAACTACAAACAAGTAGCCAAGAAAGCGTGAGAATAGGAAAAACAACAAAATGCAGGAACAATGCTACATAGCAAGATCTCAAAGTTGCCATATTTTAAATAACTGCAGAATAAATTCAGAAATAGGCGATGTTGCCGTAGTCTAGTAGGTAGGGTGTTGGCTTATTAGACGTAAAGCCAGGGTTCGAGCTCCAGGCCAGACATCAAAACAAAATACAAAAAGTATTTGTTCGGCGACTTCCTCTCAGCAGATTTCTGGCAAAAACTTTGAGAATAAATAAATAAAATTGGCATGAAAAGTTTCTCAAAAATCTGTCGTTCGGAGTCGACTTTAAACTAGTCCCACCACTCATGTATAGAATTAACACACACAACATAAATGGGAAACTAGTTCGTAATCCTGACTGAAGGGTTGTAATGTATGTATGTATGTAATGGAAAATTGAGTATGTCGGATGCCCTCCAACCAGAAAATCCGTGGCAGACATTTGAATGATCTTATATTCTACATAGAAGTCGCCTTAGTCTAGTAGATAGTGCGATGGCTTATTAGACCTGAGTCCACGGCTCAAACCCAGGTTCAGACATTTCAAATACACCGAAATATGAAAAAAATTTCTTCAACGTCTTCCTCTCAGTAAATTTCTTGCAAAAACTCTGAGAGTAAATAAAATTGCAATGAAAGTATGTACTGTCAGTACATGTCACAAGGCATTAAGAACAGAATTTGTATATTCATCACAATGCATTGTTTCTAATGCAGTGATTGAACTGATATACCAGATCGTCATGTGACATGTTGTGAGAAGGAGGCATCCTTTCACATTAGTTCCATTTCTATACATACGATTTTGGATAAGCTCTTGAATGTAAAAGAATTTGTTCTCGCTTATGCCCCATAATTTATCAATCGCTCGTACAAAGCCAAGTATGCTAAAGTGTGTTATTGATCATCAAAGGGAAATATTTTGAAAAACAATGAAGCGATTTTCACTTAAAAATATTCGTTCTTATTTGCTATTCCCGAAATTGTAAATATATGTAGTACTCACCTTTGTAAAATATAAAATAAAACTTATTTTCCATGTTAATTAGTACTATCTGTTTTAGTAATATCTGTTTTTATTAATTCTGAAATAAAATCTTTTTTCTGTTGTTACAATGTAAAAGAGATTCCCTAATGTTTGTCAAAAACAATTAAAAATTGTTTTAATTGCGTGTATAATATTGGTGGCTTTAATTTTTTCCTTTTAGCCTTTGTTTTAAAGTTCATAACACATTTGCCCGGCAACTATAACATACAAATTGTTTGAATTGTTGTACTCTGTTTTCGAATTGTGTGTTTAATTAAATTTTCTATGAATGCTATTAAATCAGAAGCGTAGCAATCTTTAAGTATTGAAGGGGGAGAAATGATCATAGGTTCTTTTTTGTTGTGTTTTCGATTCTAATATACAATGTTTTAAAATTTCAAACTCGAACAGCAGATTTAAACTTCTGAATATTAAAACTAGTTTGCACTAACAAGAGCAAAACAATTTGGTTTCATGCAAGTTGAGCAGATATTGTCAATGGTAATCATAATTATAATTGTCGTTCTGAAAATTCAGATTTCACAAAATCGTTAGACTGAATTCAACAACAAATATTTGTTCTCTTAAATTATCCCTCGTACCATAACAAATGGCACGCTTTTGTGCTATAAGCACAATAAACGCAATGCAGCAAGCACAACAGTTTTGAAATTGCAGCCTAAGGTAAGCTGCATGCGTATTAATTATAATAAAAACAGCGGCAGTAAACCGTAAGCAAAACAAATAAAAAAATATACACTTCATAAGCAATTCTTTATCAATGGTGACACTAAAACTTTCTTTGGCGTTATACTTCATACATTGCATTTTTAAAACCTCCATTTCATGCATGTTATTGTATTGAAAACATTAATCGTCGCATTCTCCTTACACATCCTCTAATTGTGAGCACTAATTCTCTTATTGCTACGAATAGAAATAGGAATTAGCCTAAAAGCAAAACAAGATAATCTTTGCTTGCTGGCACGCTGCTTTTAAAATAATTACTTCTATATACACCCATGTATTCTATTTGTATAATGAGAGATTGCTGCGTTTGCGGCGTTGTGTTTATTGTGTCTATAGCATTACACTTCATAGATTGTTCAGACAATGAAAATACTTTTGCTGGCCCAAATTCCAAACCAATGTCTTGTCATTGATAAAATTATCAACAACTTTTTATTTTTAACCTGGAAAATTTATTGTTATTATGATACCAAAACCTGGTAAACATTATATAAAAGTAAAGTCCTTTAGCACCATTAGGCGACGAAATTGTTTTAAAAATTAAAGTCTAAATTAGACGTTATCCTCAAACAGAGAGAATGTATACCACATCATCATTTCAGATTCAAAACAAAAAAACGCGTAGACTGGTGCACGTAATCTTTGAGGAAAGGATATACTGTTCCGCTCTTTTCATTGTCTCTCACGTCTCTGAGAAAGTCACGCACATAAGTTTGTATAACAAGCTGTTAGATATAAATATTGGATTGATTTCTACACAATCCGAAAAAAGCCGTATTACCTTAAGAAATCCCGGGGAGGCCCTACTACACTTAATACATATTTCAGATATGCTGACCAGCTACACACGACAATATTTATGAGTGATACAACTTTTCAATGTGATGGAACGCTTACATTATGTAGAAAGATATGCCAGCCAATCCAAATATATTATCAGTTAATATACCAACGATGGGAGGTTAATACCGTACCTTCAGTCAGGATTATGAACTAGGTTATCACACCAGTTATGTTGCTTGTGTTAATTTTACACATGAGTGCTAGAACCTACAGTTTAAACTTTAAAGTCGACACCGAACGACAGACTTTTAAGAAACTTTTTATAGCAATTTTATTTACTCTCAGAGTTTTTTGCAGAAATCTGCTGAGAGGAAGTCGTCGAAGAAATATTTGTTCATATTTCGTTTTTTGCTAATGTTTGAGCTGGGCCTTGAACTAAACCTCACGTTTAATATGCCCACATACTGCCTACTAGACTATGGCGACTTCAAATATGATATTATCTAATAATTGACGTTCATTATGAAGGTAATCCCACTATGTGGTCCTCTTTAAAATCTGCGTCAATGTTGACAAAAACATATTGACTTCTACTCAGGCGGATTTGCCACCAACAAAATTATTCGTTGTTGATGTGGCAATCAATCTGTATCTACTCTGAATTATAAGAGATACTATTTCTAAAAAGTATAACGGGCTTAGTAAAACCGGAGAGGATTTGTGCTGGCAATGCGAGGATTAGTGCTGTCAATACAATAACATACATGAAGTAGAGGTTTTAAAAACGCGATGTATGAAGTATAACGCGAAAGGCCTTAGTGGCACCATTAATAAAGAATTAATGAACTGTTTACTTTTCATATGCTTTAAGGGTGCCCTGGTAGTCTAGTGGATAGTGTGTTAGACTATTAACGTGAGGGTCGTGGGTTCGATTACCACCAGAGGCTCTGATCAGCTCGTATATAATTAGAATATAATTTGTAATTGTATTGTAATAAATAAATAAATAAATATGTAAATATATGTTTTGATTATGCTTTGCTGCTATTATAATTAATGCGCACGCAGCTTAACTTAGGCTGCAATTGCAAAATTGTTGTCCTTGCTGTTTATTCTGTTCTACCATTTATAGTAAATTGAAAAAAATTTATTAAAAATTTTATAAATTGTAATGTTTGACATTCAATTTTTCTTATACCTTCCTGGATCTAAACCTGAGTTACGACATAAGTACAACATTCCGCATTTCCATAGCATTTTCCGTGCTTAAATTAATATTTTTTGAATATTTTCGAAAATTAGGTGTAGAATTGTTTTTGTTATAGGTTACAAACATTAGTTTAAATCCAATAAACGCCTCTGTTAATGGTAATGTATACTAAAACAGAAGTTCTTTTAAATAAAAATTGTTTCACCAATTACCGTCTATTTGCCAAACATGTACTTCATGTTAGCAATTTACAAGTTTACAGTGGGCAGGATTTATTGGCTTATAAATAAAGGTTTAAATTCCTTGAAAGGACTTAAGCTGTTATAAACTTTTAGTGCTTAAGGAAGCTAATATGATACACAGGCATTGATGAAGTTTCATAACAATTTTTTTAAATCCAATTTTTTTTTTGCAATTTCTAAACTGATCTTTCGATAGTAAAGATACGTTTTAATTAGTATGAATGAAATAAATTCATTATAATTTGTAATATATGTATGTCAGTTTTGCTTACCAATACATACAGAAGTATATGGTTTCCAAATAGCATTGTAATGAAGTTGGTTGCATGAGTATACCTTAACAGAAACTCAATCTTAATTCTGTACAACAACATACACTTTCTTCACTGTACTGTACGCTTCTCAACAATCAATTGAATGAATATTTTATAATGAAACCAAACATAATGGAAGAATGTTCCTTTGGATATGGTACGGTACGTTACGGTTTGACCACAATAAATAATACAGTATTTTAAAAAAGTATTTTTAATAAATTTTTTTAAAGTACAGTTATAAAGGCAGTTTAATTATATTCAGATATGATCGTTACCAGATTAAAATATTATTTAAGCCTGACTGAAGGCTGTAAGGGATATTAGAGGTTAATTAAGAATGTGAAGAAGGTGTTATTGAATGAGAGAAAGCTTACCACCACAGGTACTTCACTTCTGTAGCAAAGTGACGCTTCTGGGTTTATCGCAATTGTCAATTTCTTGGAGAACATTATGTTTTCTACAGAAAGCTAAAAACCAATTATTATATGACTGTACTCTCTTAACTGTTCTACTATTAAGCGGATCTTATTCTTTTATTAGATTTTTCTGTAATTTCCAGAATAATCCATTTAAAGAAGGATTAATCTATACCCTTCGCATACTTTCTTTTCAATTTATTACATACATACATACATAAATGGTCATTACAACCCATTACAGTCAGGATTACGACATAGATTCTTACTCTACTTATGTTGTGTGTGTTGTTTTTGTACATGAGTGGTGGGACCTACACCCTAAAGCCGATTCCGAACGACAAATTTTTTAAAAACTTTTCATAGCAATTTTATTCACCCTCAGAGTTTTTCGCCGAAGAAATATTTTTTATATTTCGTTTTGATGGAGATGTCTGAACCATAGCCTCACGTCTAATAAGCCAGCACAATACCCACTAGACTACGGAGCCTTTTCAATTGGTTACTCTCTGATTAACATCCAATTCGCATTTAGAATCCTCAATTCAGGGTATATTCACGTCCCTAATAAACCATTTAAATGACATCCTCTACATTTGTTTTAGTCACCTGTTTCTCTATGGTGCAGAAAATATCTGGTATGGGCGTTTTCACAAACATTCGTACAGTGCCCCGTTAAGTTGTTTCAGTGTTTTCCCTGAAACAAGATTACAAATTGATTTGTCTTTCATTCTTTGTAATAACATGGTTGAAGGTGCCCTGGTAGTCTAGTGGGTAGTGTGCTAGACTATTAGCGTGAGGGTTGTGGGTTCGATTCCCACCAGAGACTCTGGTCTGTGACACTACACCGAGCATATAGTCAAGTTACTCCGCTCGTATATAATTAGAATATAATTTGTAATTGTAGAAATTTTGAATAAATAAATATTAAATAAACAGGGTTGACTTTGCCCGACCTAAAAATAAATACCATCTTTAGCTACGCCCATTTCCAATGATAGATCTTCGGAACTCTCGGCATGTTAACCGATATTAACTGCTGGCTAGGAAGATGAGATCTAGCCAAAATGATATACAGGTTTTTTAAGGTTCTACTGCTCACAAGAGAAAGGAAAAGTGCTTACAATTGAAACAAAATAGATGAAAAAATGGGAAATTGTAAGTTACTCTGGCTCGAGCCCTTGTTCCCTTCAAAGAAAGTTCGTACTCATTAGTAGTACAATGCTTCCATTACTTACTTAAGTAGTCATTACAACCTAGCTTCTCACACTAACACTCCTAACGACAGATTTCAGACAGAGTTTTTGCCAGAAGACTCGAAGAGGATGTCGCCATAATATATATTTTTTAAATTTGATTTTGTTCGATATGTAGCTGGAGTTTGAACCCTAGGCTGCCGTCTGATGAGTCAACATACTATCTACTAAACTAGGGCACCGTAGTCTAGTAGCTAGTGTGTTGCCTTATTAGACCTGAATCCTTGATACAAAACCCAGGTCAAACTTCTGCAACAAAACGAAATATGTATGTCGGCGACTTCCTCTTAGCAGATTTCTGCCAAAAACTGTGAGAGTAAATAAAATTGTCATGAAAAAAAGATTCTCAAAAATCTGTCGTTAGAAATAGACTTTAAACTGTAGGGCCGCCACTTATGCATAAAATTAACATACACAACATGAGAAGCTAGGTCGTAATCCTGATTGAAGGGTGGTAATGACCAATTATGTATGTATATATGTATGTATATATGTCGCCGACGAAATGTATTTTGTATATTTCGTGGCTGGGGTTTGAGCCACAGATTCTCATCCAATAAGCCAACATGCAATCTACTAAACTATGGTGTATTTACTACAGCCGCTTCGTTTTCACCTTACGCCATGTGGTTTTCCAAAGCAAAGAAATTCCAAGAATTTAAAATGAAATTAATTTCTCCAATTAAAGTGTGTTACTAATTTTGTTGTGAACTGTATTGTATACGAGTAGTAAGTTGATTCCTAATGGAATGATTAATATGCATACCCATAATACAATATCCAGGCAAACAGGCTTTTATGGTCGTTTATATAAGAGCACATGTATGGTGAACATATGTACCTTCAACTAAGTGTAGTTCATTGACAAATCTTGAGATTTTGAATTTCAAAAATTCCTTCAGACGTGAGATTCTCAATATTTGCATAAATTTTTTTAAAAATTTTATTTGAAATCTCCATACACAAGGTATGTTTTTTGGTTTTCTATTTTATTTTTTGAATTTCTGTGATTAAGAAATTGATTTTGAACCCGTCTACTACGGTTTAATCGAAAACAAATTTTGTATTGACTTGGCTGTATGGTAAAATTTTCTACAGTATTGTGTGAGTTTTTTTGTTGTTGAGCAAATTGTATACATACACATGCACCAAGAAATGATTACAAATTCATTTTGTATTTAACTAATCAACAACAACCTGAAGTGGTAACAAAAGGTGGATGTTGCAAAACAATATTTGATAAATGTATACGGGTACATAAAATTAAATTATACCCTCAAGCATGCAAAACATGTGCTGTAACGAAAATCAAAGACATTTCAATACGAGTACTTCTGGTACTACAGGACGTTTGAGAACTTTGAATGACAATACAAAAGAGAAATACTACTGGCATGATTTTTTCTGGAAAAAAATTTCTTTGAATTTATTTTTTGGTATTGATTTCTGGCATATGTGTACCGTGACTTCCAGTTAGATTGATTATTTGTTCAGTTCGATTTTTGAAATTTTGTCCATAAAATCTGTCTATTTTGATTTGAATATTGTTTTTTAAAGCTGTTTAGTCGGCATATATAAACATACATACATAATTGGTCATTACAACCCTTTAGTCAGGATTACGGCCTAGCTTCTGACACCACTTATATTGTACGCGTTAATTGCATCCATAAGTGGCGGAACTAACAATTTAAAGTCGGCCTTGAATAACAGATTTTTGAGAAACTTTTCATGGAAATTTTATTTATTCTCAGAGTTTTTGCCAAATGAAATTTGCTAAGAGGAAGCCGCTGGCGAAATATTTTGTTTATACTTAATTTTGTTCGAGATGTCTGAGTCGCAGCTTCACATCTAATAAGTCAACACACTACTTACTAGACTACGGCGACTACTTAGTCCCCAATGACTTGATATGTCTCTATAAAAAATAATTCAGAGCATTAAATTGCACAAACGAATGGGACATCTTTTGGAAAGCAAATCCAAGCTGATTATCTAATAAATCGTTTGTTAAGCACGCTATTGGAACCAAATTTCGTTCATGCTTAGTTTTTTTTTGCGATAGTTTTTATTGTATCTTCATTCTTATGAACTAACAATAAGTGTTCAAATCTGAGGTTTAAAGTTAATAAATATTGATGTCCAGCCAGTGTCAGACAAAAATTCTAATTTTCAAATGTTAATTAAAAAATAATATAATGCTTAATTTGTGAAGAAATCATCTGAGTTCTATGGTCTCCCTCCTTCTCAAGCGGGTATGTCCACGATGTTGTAGGATGTTTCGAACGAGAGGATGTATTTCCAGCTTCTTTAAATATTTGGTCACATATGTTGAGATTTTGCTTTTGACCAGTGGGACGTCAAGGTCTTTATGAATATTGCTGTTTTTAATATACCAAGGAGCGGCAGTTATCATTCGTAGGATTTTATTTTGGCGGCGTTGTATTTTTTCAATATTAGAAGCAGAAGCCGTGCCCCATAACTGGATACCATAACTCCACATTGGCTTCAATATAGATTTGTAGATGAAGAGTTTACAATCGAGGCTAAGAACGGAATTTCTACCGATAAGCCAATTGATTTGGACTGCTTTCAGTTTCATTTGGTTCAATTTTGCATCGATGTGATATTTCCAAGTGAATACCGAGATATTTAACATGAGTATGTTGCGGCACCCTCTTGTTGTTAATACTGATGGGCGGACATGTTTCTTTCCGTAGGATAAAGGTGGTGTGGATGCATTTTTGTTCATTGTTTTTAATTCCCCCCTGATTAGACCATATCTACACCTGGGTAGCATGGTGCTGTAATTGACTTGAGGCATCTTTTAGATTTTTGTGGGTGCAAAGAAAAGCTCTATCATCAGCAAAAGTTGATGTGTGTGTAATACTGCTTGTTGGCATATCGGCGGTGTATAACAAATATAAAATTGGTCCTAGGATACTGCCTTGTGGAACGCCAGCCTTTATAAGTTGAGGGCAACTTAAAAAATCTCCTTCTTTAATCATGAAATTTCGATCGATAACTTATTTTTGGAATAGGTTGAAAAAATTCAATGGTAAAATCTGCTCCAATTTCGATAAAAGACCTTCATGCCATACTTTGTCGAATGCTTGCGAGACGTCAATAAAAAGCGCTGAACAATATTTTTTTCTTCAAAGGCTTTTTTATTTCTTGCACCAACCGGTGTGTTTGCTCAATAGTACTATGTTGTCGTCTAAACATAGTCTAAATTGATGATTGGGAATACAGTTGTTTCGGTCCAGAATAGGTGTCAGCTTGTTAATTAACAATTTTTGAACAATTTTGACATAGTTGGTAATAGGTAAAGGTTTTTTCCAGAGCAACTTTCCATGCTGGCGGGTAGTATTCGAGACGCAAAATGGCGTTAAAAATATAAAGGATAATTCTCTTTGCTATATGGGGCAATTCGATAAGCATCTTGTTGCTGACTTCGTCGAATCCGGGTGCTTTCTTTGCATTCAAATTTTCAATACCAATTATAATCTCTTTGCTTTGTAATTTTATTTTTACTGGAGATCGAGCCACTACAGGTGGTAAATCACTCACGTCAACACATGAATGGGGAGTAAAAACTTTTTTAAATGACTAACAAAGAGATTACCTTTTTCAGCGTCATTTCTTGCCCAACATGCCGTTATGGGTCTTTTCAGGTTCTTAATTGATCACCATAATGAATAACTGGATTGTTGAGTCGCATCTAGACTTTGCAAATATTCTCTCAGAGATGCTTCCCTTTGCGATTGGAACGCTTTTCTGAGTTGGTTTGTACAATTTTTTAATTTTGCTTTAAGCTGTGGTGACCAATCTCTTCCAGCTTTCCTATTTTCGGATAAAAGGTGTTCTATATCTGCCGAAAAAACTTTGGTGCATCTAGTCTGACGATAGGAGGAAGAAGCATTTTGGGCAGCTAGCTTCATGTGCCCACTCAGGCTACTAATAGCGGCATAAGTATCTTCTGGTGTTCTTAGAAATATGTTTCCTGTACAATGAGAGCTAATATATTTTTTGTACATCAGTCAATTTATTCTTTTTTAAAAAAATAAATCTCCTGCTTCAGTTTGCAGAGGATCGCAAATGGTAACGATTGTGGGGGAATGATCTTGCTTGAAGATTGCCTTCGCCAGAAATTTGGGCTTTTTTGCTTATTGACGTAGCCATAGAACAAGAAATAGGTTTCATCACTAAATACAATTGTTTGATTCAAATGATTATTTTTGGCCAGCATCAAATAAGCCCAATTAGCAAAAATGCAACGACATTTGATGGTCGTATAGCTTCAAGTCTTCTAGGAGCTGTAGTTAAAGTCATTTAAGACTAGATTCGCACGTAAGTTTTTCCACATTGTCGAAGTACAAAAGACAACAACGACGAAACGATGTTCGGTATCTTTTTCTCACTGCAGCATTCATATTTTTTTCCTTCCATAAGCATGTACGTACATAACTGGTCATTACAGCCCTTCAGTCAGGATTATGACCTAGCTTCCCACACTACTTATGTTGTGTGAGTTAATATTATGCATCAGTGGCGGAACCTACAGTTTAAAGTCGAGCCCATGCGACAGATTAATTTTTTTTTTTTTTTTAAATTTTCATGGAAATTTTATTTACCCTCAGAGTTTTTGCCAGAAATTTGCTGGTAGAAAGTCGCCGAAGAAGTATATTTTTTTATATTTGGTTTTGTTGGAGCTGTCTGACCTATGGTTTGAACCGTGGCCTCACATCTAACACACTACCTACCCGACTACCACAACTGTATGATAGTCAGCAAAGTTGCACTCCTGCTGGGGTTAATGAAAGATCAATCATGTTTCATCAAGAAACTGTCAGGTTTTCAGTATTTTTTTCACTTACTTACTTTTTCACTTTACTTACTTTTTAATTAACTGAGTAACAAATGACCTCAGATGGTCTATTCAAGGCATTACAAACACTAACGTAAAATAAACACTTCACTGAGCAGAACATTCGAAAGATCGTATCGTATATCTTCCCAAAAATTTATGTTGGACTTAAAACTCGACAAAAAACTGTGTGTGAACAAAACAATGAAATATATTTCATACCTTTTGTTCCATTGTTGGTTGCATCATACAATTCCCAGTATTGTTTTACATCTCGTACGTACTTATACTTTGCAACATTCCACCAGCAGCAGTAACAGAATTTATGATCACAAAACAAGTTGGAATGTCAACTCTATTCTGATGTGTAAGTTTCCATTTTCCATCTAATTTTTCTTTTTTTTTTCTTCTTTTTCTTGCTTGTGTTCATAACTTGTTTTCCTAACTTTTTTATGTGACCACAGTTTGTGGCAAGTTTCTGCTTCTATTCTTTTCTTTATTATTTTTGTTGTTGTTTTTTGTGTTTTTGTTTTCTTGAATGCAAACGGTAGCAAATGTTGCCGGTTTGTTTGTTTGTTACCAGTTGTGTTGAACCATTGAATTTAAAAGTGCAGAAAAAAGAAATGGGAAAGCAACACTCTCTCATGCCCATAAATATGGAGGCGACAAAAAACAATGAAATAGAGGAACCAACAAAAATGTCCCACAAGTGCTGCTATTTGTTGTGCATCCCATAGTAAATAAAGTATAAAAAAGGCACGAAAAATAAGAGGAGATTTCTTTTCGCACTTTTCCATATTTTAAGATGGAAAAGAGTATCCGAAGGGAGTAGAATGGATACAGTGTAATTTTCTTTCCCTTGTTAAAGATTACGTGACAAATATTCGAAAATGAAAGAAATGATTCGGAATAAAAAGTTTCAAAATTTAAATTTTCAATATTCTTAAAGGGTTTTCGAAGACTTTAAATTTCTTTTACAAAAAATTATGGATATTTATTGACCAAAATTAGTGTAGAAATATTCATATTAAAATATACATACTAACAGTTTGGCCGAAATGTTTGTAGGTCCAAAATTTCCGAAAAAATTGTTTGGCATGAGCCAAGCGATATGCAGAAATCCTCAGCAATTTCTCAAATTGTGCTGCGACGATCCTCCATAACTTTCGACACTGTTAGTAGATAATAAAATTGTAAGTCTGTGAGACTCTGCTTTCGTGTGATCTATGCCGCCTTTAGGTTTCATTTTAGCAAGTAAAACTTTCCATTCTTCGGTGGAATATTCGAGGCGTAACAAAATAAAATCTTGTTTCTGATTGTAACAATTTTTTTGGATTGAAACCGGAAATCGCATTCTATATTTCTCGAACTTTAATTGTAGTGGAGGTACATCAATAGCAGGTGAAAAATAGGGCGTATCTTACTACAAACTCGGCTTGAATACAATGCTTAGGTGGCTTGCAAAGAAGCCAACTTTCTTAGCATCATTTCTTACCCAACAATCGCAGCAATTTTGTAAGGGTATTTTTAATATAAGAGGGCTTTTAAGGCTCTTAGTCGCGCGCCGTAGTGAATATTTGAAGTCTAGTGTATAATCATACATACATACATAATTGGCCATTACAACCCTTTAGTCAGGATTACGGCCTAGCTCCTCACGTCACTCATGTTGTGTGAGTTAATTTTATACGTGAGTGGCGGGACCTACAGTTTAACGTCGACTACGAACGACAGATTTTTGAGACATTTTTCATGGCAATTTTATTTACTCTCAGAGTTTTTGCCAGAAATTTGCTGAGAGGAATGCGCCGAAGAAATATTTTTTTTTTTAATATTTCGTTTCGATGTCTGACCTGGGGTTTGACTGTGTCTTCACTTTTAATAAGCCAACACACTACCTAATTCATGTCTAACGCGAAAGCTCTATTATAAACCTTCTATCGCCGTATAGAAGTTGACGGATGAGAAGCTTGTTTAAGTTCTTTGTTGAAGTAAGAAATAAACGCATCTATATTGCCCGTAAATTGTCATGCGCAATGAAAGCTGATATATGTTTTAAAACTTTAGCCAAATTATGGACTTAATCTTACTAATACTCTTGGCGAGGACTTCAAAATCACTGAGGCTTGAGATCTTAAGAATTGTAGGCGAGTGCTTCGAATACAAATCCAATGAAACCTCAACTTGAAACCATTGTTTGGGTTGTCGGCTGCCAGGAAACGTGGTCCTAGAGATTTATATATATATACTTTTATATTGCTTCCCTGTGATAGTAAATCTTGAAGGTGAATTATGGTAATTCAAAACGATTTTGAAAGCTTTCAATGTAGATATTAAGGATATGCAAGGAATTTTTGCACAGATCGCACCATAAATTATGTTACAGTTTTCGTTTTATTAGGAAACTCCTCTTCTACCTATATAGCCCTTGCAGTAATTTTAAATAGACTTTTCGATGTCAAATGTATCTCAGATACTAGTATTATCTCACTTTGTTTATCCGTTAGAAAGGATTCGATTTCATTTCTATGTTGGTGTACGTCCGTACGTACGTGTTCCAGAAACACATACTCACACAGTTCACCGGTTGTCAAGCAATGTTGTCTGTATTCTCAGCATTTCATGCTTTAAGTTGGATATGTTTGATATAAAACCGTAGAGTGCACCAGTTTATTGATTGTAGCGTCGCGACCAAACCAATGTATACGGAAAATAATTTTGGTGATGGAAAATCAGTTTTTTGTGAATTTGAACTTAGGTTTCTGTGAATAGTACATAATGGAATTGTCGCAAACTTTCAAAGAAAATGAAATATACAAATTGTAGTAAATAAAAAAGAATTTCATTCAAACATTAGTTTACTTATACTATGTTCAGACTACATGTTATTATATTGAATAAATCGCAATAAACGGCATAATTAATATCAATATTTCATATAAAATGTCAATTATTGCTCAATAAATTCATAAATTGTTATAATATTGATTAAAACTTCAAATACAGCACTGTCATAAGTACGTTCAGTGAGCATATTACTATTTTCCGAACACTTTCTATTGATATTTGACAACTCAAATGTCAACAACAAACAAAAACAAAACAACGGCTAACAAAAAATGGAAGGTCAGCAGAAAGGGAAGAGAAAATATATCCAACTGATGTCATATAAAAAAGAATTTTAATAACATCACAGACTTGATGTCGTATTTAATTTTTAACTCTTTCGTTCCCAATGTTGTTTGATGATAATTTCTTATTTATTTCGAATTTATACCCTGAACTGAGATATTACTGGGAATCCAGTTCTTGCTCTGAAGAAAGTAGCTTCTGTTTCTACCTGTCTTCTTCAAATATGGCTGACCTTCTAGGTCTTGACTGATAATCTATAACAGTTCTCGCAATTTCATCATCGGGTTTATGCAGAATATGTTAACTGACCGGTATATTTTGAAAATACGACGTATTCAGCAGTTAACAAATAAAGACCATTGAGTTTCATTTTCCTCTAACAGTGCCATAAGCAAAAGCTTTCTTTTCTGCAAGCTATGCAGTATTATCAAATTTTTCTTTCTCATCCTTCTGAGAGAAGCCACTTTGGAGTCAAAAATATTCCCTACTAACGGCAACAGCTCGGCGTTTCGGTTAATCATTAGTAAGACCTTTTCCAATGTTAAATTGTTTTTTATTTTTTCTCAAAATTTTTTGGCACTAATTTTCGCGATTAAATTAAAAGGAACGTTGTTGAAACAACCAGCTGTTTTGTTTACCAGCTGTCAAATGAATATTGAATAAACAGCTGAACTGCGTATATTGTTATGTTTAAACACTTAAAATATTGTAATCAATAAACCAAATATTGATTCAATAAAAGTGTATGTCTGAACATAGTATTATGTACTTACTTGTTCAATATAAGTCTTTAGGCAGGATTACAATCTGGCTTCTCAAATCGTTAATTTTATACATGAGTGGAGGAATATGTAATTTAAATTCGACCCCCAACGGCAAATTTTTGAGAACCTTTTCATGCCGATTTTATTTGCTCTCAGAGTTTTTGCCAGAATATTGCTGAAAGAAAGTCGAGGACGAAATATTTTTGCAAAATTTGTTTTGTTCGAGATGTCTGTTCTGGGGTTTGTATCACGGCCTCACTTCTAATAAGCCAACACACTAATATTTATTTATCGTATGGAAGAGACATCTTTTTATTTTTATATAGCGACCTCAAGTTTCAAAAACTGAAATTGATCTTCTGTTAGTGGATGACAAGATTTCGAATGCAATTTCTATATGTGGCCTTTATGTTTTTATCAAATGGAAATTAATATTACTTAGTTATACTGAGTATTATATACATATGTATGCATGTATGGAATAGAAATATAACATAAATAATTTTTTGTAAATATGTTCTCTATGAGCTTTTAATATCTAATATTTGTTTTATTTGTTTAAAATATATACATAGTTAAAGTGGAGTGTGTAAGTTCTCTTTACAATTTCATGTTCATTAAACCATTCTAAAGTACAAGCATTTTATCCTGTATATTCTATTAATTATTCAGTAATGCATAATGTAAGTACTTGTGTACAGTACACATACATACATAAGTATTTATCCAGAGATAAAGATAAAAAAAAAATATACGACTTGCAACACTTTTAACCCATTTACCTTAATGAACTTCTATAGAAATTTTGTAAAGGTTTCAAAATTTATATCTTCTCGCTCTTGCTTCTCGCCCGCACTCTCTCTTTCTCTTGCTCTATCTTATTATTCTCATTCTTTTCGATATTTTAACTTTATGTTTTTAATAGAGCATAGAATAACAACAACAACAATAACAATAAAGAGATACTATGATGGCTTTTGAAAAGAAAAACTTTTCCATTTACCCCAACACACACACACGCAGGTACACCATCATACAAAAGAGTACATCAGAGTGCAGGAGGAAGTGGAAGTTAAGACGACGTGCATTTCTATGTACATATATTTTTAGTGTAGTGGTTTAGATGCATGCTTTTGTAAGAGCGTGTGTAGAAGTAAGTATAGGTTCGTTTAAGTTTCAATTTGAAGTCGCCGTAGTCTAGTAGGTAGGTTCAAACTCCAGGCTAGACATCCTGATGAAAATGAAGTACGAAAAAATATTTCTTCGGCAACTTCCCCTCAGCAGAAATCCGGCAAAAACTCGTGAGAGAAAATAAAATTGCCGTGAAAAAGTTTCTCAAAAAATCTATCGTTCGAAGTCGGCTTTAAATTGTAGGTCCCTGGACCACTCAACATAAGTGGTGTGAGAAGCTAGATTGTAATGCTAACGGATTTTAAAGAACAATTTTGTGTATGTATGTATGTAAGTTCAATTTCAATAATATTTCGTTCGGAAGATTATTCTTTTCTTATAGCTTTCCACACGTAGGTTGCCATGCTTTTTTTGTACTGATTAACGTTGGAAGTCCGTAGGACAGAATAACCCACCCATTTCTCTCGTGTTACTGTTTATTACCTATATTTCAGTCATTACTGGTCAACTTTTCCTTAAAAATGCAACTCGAAAAACGGTTATTGTCAACGTAGTACAATACATGGCAAGTTGACAGTATTTATTCTGTTATTTTTAGTTTCAGAATCCCTGTAGAAACATGGTTTTTACGTCTTACATATATACATACATAATTGGTCATAGGTTAGGTTAGGTTGAAGTGGTAGCTCTGATATCAAGGAGCTCATTTGAGTTCGCATAGCGGCCCGTTGTGATGCCACGACTGAACGCAGTCTCTGTACTGACCAACTTCCACTAAAATCAGGGAAGAGAGGGAAGTTGGTCAGCGCAGGGGCTGCACATCAAAGCACGACAACTCCACTCTGGAAAACCCGCCAGAAAGTTTGATGAACGAAGTTATATCCTTGACATCAATAGATGATAGCTCCGTCAAGCTGACAAGAAATTGAGAGCCAAACAACCTATATCTGAATCTCGCAAGGGACGGGCACTGACAAAGAAAGCGGATCTGCATGTGGATGCAGAATTCATTAAATGGGAACCGCATCCTCTCCGTGTGTCTACCCATAACACAGTGACCTGTAAGCATGGCCACGACCAAGTCCAAGTAACTGATTGGTACGCCTTCTATCCATCAGGGTCCAGGTAAGTCTAGCGGTGGAGCAGTACTCCTAATTGGCCCAGGATAGGTTGGCGTCTAGAAGGAATTTTCACGCAATGGCCAGCTTGACCAAGGCGAGTGGCATACCTAAGTCCCCTGAAGAGGATTCCGGAAGGAGTGCCCCAGCTCTGCCGAGCTCATCGGCCTTGCAGCACCCCGGAATATTACTATGTCCGGGGACCCAGACCAGTGAGACACTAAAGCGCCCAGAAAGAAGGTCGAGACAGTGACGACCTTCCCTGACGATCCAGGAGTTGTTCACAACACCTGACAGAGATCTAATGGCTGCCCGACTGTCAGAGAAGACCGAGACGCATGTTAAAGGAGCACTGTTGACGAGGATCACATAATTGATCATTCCACCCCTTCATTTAGGGATACGACATAGCTTCTCACACCATTTATGTTGTGTTTGTCAATTTTATACATGATCACGACACATCTGTAAGAAACTTTTATTGGCAATTTTATTCACACTCAGATTTATTGGTTCGAGTCAGTCACCAAAGAAATATTTTTTTATATTCTGTTCTGTTAGCGATATCTGACCCTGGGTTTGAAGCGAGGCCTTGCGTCTAATAAGCCAACGCACTACCTACTAGACTACGGTGTCATCATCTTACATCTTAGACTTTCCAATAGGCTAATTATCTATTGCAGTTGGAGATCGTGACCACTTTGAAGGCTACGAATAATGGGATTTTCCAATCATCGTCTTTGAATATCATGTATTTCTAAGAAACTGTTCTAAGGGTTCTACGATATGGAGAAATCGTAGGAAATTCGTTTGCAGATGATCTGGACACAGATGTTCAGATTGCCTTCGTTAAACTGGGTATCCAAATTATTAATTCAATAAATAAAGACGTTCGATATACGCAAAGACGAATTTATTGCAAAGGAAAATTTTGTGAAGACTGGTTTCATGAAGTTCTGAAACAATCTAACCAAGATCGCCAGGCGTAACACTTTTAATCTATTTTCTGTGCACTTTCTAGAAACAGAATTCATGTAAACTAGAACTACGTATTCGCAATCATTGATCGTTCATAAATTATAGTCCCTTTGGTACATGTATTAATAAATATGATTCATAGCTATACATATATGTAAGTGTCTTTATTTTATATTTCAAAAGTAAACACAAATCTGTAGGACCCTGTACTTATGGTCGTTGCTGTCATGCATCGTATTCTTTAGATTTCTGCTGTTGCTGTTGTTTTACTGTATTTATGCTTAATAAACTATGCCAGGATAAAAAAGTAAATAGAATATGAAGTTCTAAACTCGTAAAGAATGAACCACACACGCATATTTGCAACATTGCATTGAACGTAAACGCATGTATGTACATACATACATACGTATGTACATACATATATATTTAGTGTTGTTGGCACAAATAACTTACATTTATGATGTTGAAGTATTTAAGGTGTGAAATTAAAATTAAATTTATAAAATCTTCTACCACGACGCAAAGACTTCTCAACGTACTCGTACATATACATACGAGGGTATATGAGTGTGCATATGTAAGAGAGCTTTTGAGTGTTACTGTTTTAGTTGTTAGTTGGTGTTTGAAAAATATTGTTGTATTGTAGAAAATTACGATGCCTCAATGTGCCATTATGAATGTGCGTTTGTATTTGTATAATATATGAATGTATGTTTATGTATATGAGTGCGTTGTATATGGGTGTCCTTGCTGGAGTATCTGTTTCGTTTTGTTTCGTTTGTAATTGTTGACTTTTCTGTGCAACCATCCAAACAGTGAAATAAAAAAAATTCAATACATCCAGAGAAATGTAAAACTGCATATTTATGCTGTGAACGGGATGACTGGAATATTTGTAAGACCTTAAAGTTATCTAATAGACTTGATTGGGTGCTAAAAGCGAGAACTACGAGTAAAATTAATTGTAACATGATGGGATAGACAATCAAGGTTAGGCTAGGTTAAATTGGCAGCTGCTTTAATGGGCACAGTATACTTGGTTCCTATAAGGTTCTGTTGGAATGCCGGCAACCAAATTTTGTATACATTTTAGTCTGCTCTCTGTAAGATACCGCCGATTCGGAAGTTTAAAGTCAATGTGATATACTAAGACTAGAACAATAAACAAATTTGCCACTACAGAAAAACGGATCGTGTTGCGAGTAACGATCATTTGATTACATACATGCATACATACATACATATATAATTGGTCATTACAACAACTCTTCAGTAAGAATTACAACCTAGCTTCCCATACGACTTATGCTGTGTGTGTCAATTTTATACGTGAGTGGCGGGACCATTCCGCCTAAACGAAAAAAATTTTTTGAGAAACTTTTCATGGTAATTTTATTTACTCTCAGAATTTTTGCCAGAAATCTGCTGAAAGTAAGCCGACGAAGAAATATTTTTTCGTATTTCGTTTGGTTTGAGCAGTCTGACCTGGGGCCTCACGTCTAATAAGCCAACACACTTAATTGTAATTTAATTACAATTTATTTAGGCCTCGATACTCATGTATAAAAATTAATGCACACAACATAAGTGGTGTGAAGAGCTAAGTCGTAATCCTGACTGATGGGTTGTAATCAGCAATTATGTATGTATATAATGATTAATATTTAGTCCGCTTTAAACTGTCAATGGAACAATATTTTCAACTAGTTTCTCTTATCAAATAGACTTTATCATGAGTATGCTTTTGTTATGAAGTATACCAGTATTTATGAGCTTATGCCACAAGTAAAATTACTTTTAAAAATTGTATTTTACATGCAGCAGTAATTTAGCCGTATCTTCTTTTCTTTTTTTTTTGTTTGCTTTACATGTTCTACTCCACAATTCTAGTAAACATTTGTTTGTGAGTATGTGATGTGTTTTGTAATGAGTTTATATACAATTAGGCTGTCCAGATGTTTTTCAAAAAGGAGTAAATCTATAACTTTCCCTAAATAAAATTTCTTTTCAATATTAATGAAAACTTTTAAAATAGGGACATTTTTCAAATAGTACTTTACCAATAAATTTCAAAGCTTTTCATTCAATTCTTTTTAAATTTAAGAAAAGAAAATTGCATTCGAACACCCTATTTCCAACGCTCACGTAATTATTGATGCTGTCACGCATGCATGAACTGTGCAACGTTAATGTTGGTGGATGCGGTTGCAAAAAAGTGTTGATGTTTTTTCAACGGTTTTCAATGCTGACGATGATGTTTATTAGTGTTTATTGTTTGTTTTTTCATTAAATTACTCAACAAATAATGTAACACCGAGTTTTCACCATAAAGTTCACCTTGCTGTTATTTTTTCTTGTTCATTTTGTTGATTTCTATTTAACGTTGCCACGTTGCAAGTACCAACAATATACTACAAAAAACCGCAACTTTGTAAAAAGAAATTAAAATTTAGAAATTTTTATGCAACTTTTAGTGAACTTTTATATTCAATAGTTTAATAATTAATAGAGTTTTCTAAAGCGAAATTAAAAGTAATTATGGCAGGAAAAGTTCACATTAATTGCCATTAATTGCACTAATGTGTGTGGTTTTTTACTTCAACTAAACAGAGATTAAATAAAAAATAAATAAAGTATGGAAGATATCGTAGTTAAGCTCAACTATAGGAGAACTAGTGAGATTCTTCTCAAGAGGGGCCATAAATGCCAGACTATGCAACAATTATCAGGAGCTTGCATAAAAATCTTTTCGTTAAAATCAGCCGTTGCAGGAGAGTGCACCAAATATACAGTGGACATCAAAAGTCTTAGCACTCCAATATATTTTGCCGAAAAAACAGTCCCCACAGGCTTAATACCCTTGCACAAAGTCCTGATATGGCTTCAAGAGAGTATTTAAGAGATCATTTGAAAGAACGGTTACGTAATCGCCAAACCTCAAAGAAAAGACAACCGAAAACTCATGGTGCCGCCAGAAAACACTAAACAAAACTTGTATATTCAGTTGCAAATGGGTTGAATGGAGTGCTTGACCTTAAGGGATATGCTACTAATAATAATAATAATAAGTGATAATATTGTCATATATTAGGCCTTGGAATTTTCAATTTACTCAGAGTTTTCTTTGGGAGTATCGATGGAGTAATCTGAATTGTTTTTATTTTTCTCTTGTTTTCTGAAAAACCTTGAAAATTGTTTGTTTTATAATAAAACAGAAATAAATTAATAAAATAAACATTTATAAACTATAAATTTTTATACAAACTTTTGGCTAAAATTCATCAAAATGCTAAACTATATTGCCGTTCTAAGACTTTTGCTGTCCACTGTATGTGTTGATATGACTATTTATCTCAAAGCTTTGACTTACGCAGATTTCTCCTAAGTCGAAAGCAAGATTATTAACCGTCTCGCTTACGATGTGGCCCGCACGTCATTATTTTATTGCAAATGTTTTGTGGTAGCAAGCTTATCGTTCATCAGCTCTAGCAATGATCACAAAAGATTACGACTGCGGTAGAAATCTACATACATACATACATAATTGGTCATTACAACCTTTCAGTCAGGATTACAACCTAGCTTCTCACATCACTTATGTTATGCATGTTAATTTTATCTATAAGAGGCAGGACCTACAGTTTAAAGTCGCCTCCAAACGACAGATTTTTTTGAGAAACTTTTCATGGAAATTTAATTTACACACAGTTTTGCCAGAAATCTTATTCGTATTTCGTTTTGTTGGAGATGTGTAACCTGGGTTCACGTCTAATAAGCCAATACACTACTTACTAGACTACAAAGACTTCATAAATATTTTAGCAGATTATTAACCGCCTCGTTTACAATTTGTATGACATTGAAAATGTTTCGTGGTAGCAAGGCTGTAGAAAATCTACCGAAGCTTGTTCTCTTGTAGCAATTTTCTTACTCATCTCCCTTTTTATCTGCTCGTGGACAAAGCTATTAACTGCAGAATATCGGGTCATTCATTAAGAACTTCCTATCTTTGAATTTATATAAAAAAGTATGTCGGAGCAATCTTGGAATGGTTTTAAATGCTGCTATTAATACTGAATTGAAATTTGAGGACCGTTTGGTTTATGAATTATTCGCATAAAAAAATAGAAAGATTTTGGTGGCTAGTTCTCATTACCTCCACGTGAAATGCTCATATTACTCCTACAGAATATCCAATGTGACATGAGCTGTGCTGCCACGTAGCGTCGTCTGGTTGAATCTATATGTCGTTTGTCCAGTTCGCTGTTGATAGTGATGGCCTGGTCAATGTAGTCCTCAAAGAAATACTGACAGATGGCGCCGCCAGACGGAAATGGGCTTCATTACTGGAGATGTTTTTTTTAATGAAAATTAGGATTATATGCCAATTGCTCTGAGCCCATTTTGAACAAATTAATTGTATTACTTGCATGTGTTGTTGAATGCTACACCCGTCAATGGTGATTTGGCAAAAAAAAAAGACGGAATAAATGCCAACTAATATTAAATCCCCAATCCTAACCACACAGTGATTTTTTCGAGAAGCATAGGATGCTCTTGGATCTCTTGTGAATTGGTAAAAAATTACATTTTTTTTCGATGAAAATAAATACGAACACACGTCTTTGCATATAGTAGTTTGTCTTTCATTCCTGAGTCAGTTGAAGTTTGTACGGATACAGGGCCAAGTCATAATGTAAAATTCGTGAAGTCTTGTACTTTAAAAAGCCGAATTTTTGTGAGCGTTGCGAAATCCAAATTCACGTCTCCGTAGTTTAGGCGGTAGTGGGTCGGCTTATTAGACGTAAGGCTACGGTTCAAACCCCAGGTCAGACATTAAAACGAAAGTATGAAAAAAATTTCTTCGGTGACTTCCTGACTGACTGAATAGACTTCTGGCAAAAGCTCTGAGTGTAAATAAAATTGCCATGAAAAGTTTCTCATAAATGTGTCGTTCGGTCCCGCCACTCATATATAAAATTAATGCGCACAACAAAAGTGGTGTGGGAAACCAGGTCGTAATCATAACTGAAGTGTTGTAATGACCAATTATGTATGTATGTATGTTGCGAAATCGACGGTCTCAGATTCTTCTACATATTGTCTAAGGCAGCGGCAATATTACCGGCAGATATGGCGTTTCGTGGACTATTAGGTGTTGTTCTGTCGTATGCTAAACCATTGGACTCTAATTTATTCTCAACATTGCCAATAGTTGTCTTGACAAGACGATTTATTGATTGTAAAATGGATGAAGGGAGTGCTACGTTACCTAACCGAATACCCCTTTTAATTAAAAAAATATTTTTTTTATTTCAGAAATGATTAAAAAAAAACAACAGCTTCGGTTTTAAAAATTTGATTTAATTTTTTTTATTTAAAAATCAATTTTAAAAAATCTTTAAAATTTTAATTACTTTTTCAACAGAAATCAGTGTCCATAAAAACGTATTTCAATTGTTTACACACACACAAACACACAATATGAGTGACACTTTTGTCAGAAAAAATAAACATTTATCTTCTGAGGCTCTTAAAATTTGTGGAAATTTAAGTTTAATTACTGAAAACAAAACCCCCCCAAAAAAAAAACTGGGAAAACTTATAGTTGTCAGTATGACAGCTATTCTCTAATAACAGACAGGAAGTTTATAGACAAACACACAATCTTAAAGCAAGTAAATATTATTTAAACATGTAAATATATATGCATGAGTGTATGTATGAATAAGCAAAATAATAGAATACTAAACCCTAAAGTAAAACATGTCAGCAATTATTTTAGATTTTATTTCGTTATTGTTGTTATTGTTATTATTTTAAAATTAAGTTGAAATGCCTTAATTTTTAAGGATCAAAATTTATTTTTTTATTCAATATTTTTAACAAGTCAGTGATTTCCTAATGGACATGAAATTAACACAATAGATGGTGACAGTGTGGTTGAGTTTAAAACAAATGATTGGAATAATAAACCCAATTCGACTCAATCAATGTGGTACTCTGGCTTAAAATATGCTTTTGGAAATTATTATGTACAAATAGGAATCTATAAAAATGCATTTAAATATATATGGTATATATATATTTTTTTTTTACATTGATCGTAGATTATCACAATGATTTTAATAATGAAATGAAACTATACCTTCAGGGTTCTACCAATCTTCAAAGTTTTGAAAAGTACTTATTTTCATGATTATATTTCGCTATCCTTAATTTCGACTCCTAAACTAAATATGCCACGACTATGTATAACAACAACACTTTACTGGCGACTACGAAATTGCTAGACATAGTGGAGTTCGTTTATAACGTACACGATACACCTTCGACTTCAACGACGAATCGGAATACATTGCCGTTGCCAACAGTTAGTAAGATCTGTGATAGATACGGTTTATCGATTCGTTCTGCTGCTGTTGCTTCTGCGGTTTTGACTGACTTCGGCTTAATTTCTACCGAAAATTTAACTCTGGTAATTGATAAAAACAAAATACACAGAGCTGTATCAAAATTTCGGAATGAAAATTCAAAAGAGAGAGTTTGGAGGTATTGTTATTAAAAGCATTTACTTTGATGGATGAAAAGACAAGACTCTGATAAGTGAGAAAATATGAGAAGAGAGAAATTTTAGCAGAACCTGAATCAGTTTATTTGGGTCACACAACGCCAAGTCGTGGCACTGCAAAGGTCATTCTAACTTCGATCACAACTTTATTAGAAGATGAACTTTGGAATTTAAATGACGTGATTTGCATTGGATGTAACGAAACTGCAACTAATACCGGTTGGAAGGGTGGCGTTATTCAATATTTGGAGGAGTATTTGAAGAGACCGCTACAATGGTGTGTTTGTATGCTCCATGCCAATGAGTTACCCCTTCGTAATTTATTCTTGACTTTAGATGGTTGCACTTCGGGACATAGAGAATATTGTGGACTTATTGGAAAACAATTAGCTACTTGTGATAGTGAATCAACGGGGTCTTTTTGTGCGGTAGTAATTTGCCTGACTTACCGAAAATTGTGGTCGATCAACTAAGTACGGATAAAAAATTTCTTTACTGTTTATTGTAGTCCTGAGCTGGCAAACTGTAAAATGGCTTACCTTTGCTAATCGTCTACTCAGAGTTTATGTAAGTACCCTTAATCAATCAGAAAATTTGCAACCGCTTGTCAATTACGTTTTTAAAGTATACGCTCCGATTTGGTTCCTAATCAAACAAAAACCGTCTTTTAAAGAAGGAGCCAAACATATTTTTCATCTGATTATGTACTCTCGTTTTTTATCCGAAAATATCAGATCAGTTGTGGATTCTGTTATCGAAAGGAATGCCTTTTTTGCTCACCCGGAAAATCTACTATTCAGTATGCTGTTTGATGATAGAGACCATATTCGGGAGCTGGCATTGCAAAGAATAACCAAAGCTAGAGAAGCTGAAAGTACCACTAAATACAGAATATTTAAACCACCAAAAATTAAGTTCTCTGCTCGAGATTACATCGAAATTATTATATGGCACGAGTGTAGGGTTACAGCACCGCCGGTTTTTCGGCATATTTCCAATGAGGACCTGAGGACTCTCCTTGTCACACAAAGCTGTCGAAAGATGTGTTAAACTGGTAACAAAAGCCTCTCAATGTATAACTAAAGCTGCTTCTAGAGATGGCCTTATTAGAACCAGGTTGAAATCACGAGCAGAAATGCCAAATTTTGGTCAAAAAAATATGTTTACATTTTAAGTTTTGGTCATTTATTGTAAGTTTTATTTTCTTGTACATTAATTGCAAGTATAAAATATATTAATAAAATAAATTTGTATCTCGTTTTTTTTTATTTTAAGCATAGGGTTTAGGTTTGTGAAAACGTTTTCAAAAGTAGAGCCCTCAAGATGGCATGTAATTTGATTTTTATTACTTTTACCGTAGTCTGTGTAAAATTACTTGTTGACATAAGCAAAGGGTGATACAATTTTCTTTTCCCAGCCGATTCAGCTTACAAGATAGTTCCATACTATGTTCAATTTAATCTCGAGTAGTGACACGAGGTAAGTACTCGAATGGCAGAAGAGAGTGTTAGATAGTAGTACTAAGTTCCGTCCTTTATACCTTCTATCCAAGTTGAGTTGTCAAAGGTTCAATACGATGATTATTGACTACTTTTTTGTCCAAAATTAAAAAAAAACAAGATTTTCATGGACTATAACTATTACTTACAATTTCATCTATTGCCATCAAAATGATCCGATATTGATTAATTTAGTTCGTAGGTCCTACTCTGGAGAAAGAATTTATAATTTTCGCTTTTCCTGTACATATTTATTCTGTAGTTGACTTACCGTTATTTTATAGAAACAATTGTTCAAATTATCTTAATCCTTAGCTTTTTTGATATCTTCGAAAGGTAATTATTTCATTATTGTATACCATTTCGAAATATTTTCCTTTCGCACAAAAGGAAAACAAAATTTCAAAACTAAATTCAATAGCAAACCATACAACATACAAAATTAGAACCGATTTAATATCCATACAATAAGAAATCTATAATATATACGTAAGTATAATATGTATGTATATTATGTACAAAAGCTCTTGTATTTCTAAAGAATTAAATTTAATGAATTGATTGCAAAACCCAATAGAAATAAATAATTATATTTATTGTATTCGAAAAGTATGTTAGTATGTGTTGAGAAATAAGTGCAATTAACAAATTAAGAACGCCTTGAAGGCCTTTTTGGAGAAAAAACAGCAGCACTAATTTCTATTGCCTCACTTCCATCCTTAAATACATGACCATCCATCGCACAGTAGCAATTCTCAACGACTATTGCTCTTTAGGTAGGCATGCCGAAAGACTTGGCATTACTGCAATAGACTTTTACAGGATCTTTGGTTTTGAGGAAGAGGAGGATACCTTTCACTTCATGTGCAAATGCCCTGCTCTTGTCATAGAAATACGGATGTTTCTGAACTCCTACTTTCTGATATACTTAACCAAGCGCTGTAATATAAAGAAAGCAGCAAAAGCACGATTTATTTTGGTCGCAGGTTGTCTTACTCTAGGGTATGTTTGATACCCGGTCAGAGTATTCATAGTCGTATCACAATCTGCCTAAGTGGAACCTTCTTCTTTTTCCTCCGCCTTACGGAACTTAATCTAATAATTTAGCCATAATCAAGTGAGTCGTGCATTAGACTTGATACTTTAAATATTACCTCTGACATATCGGCGTCTTCCTCTTAGGAGTCGTGTGGTAAAATCTGTGAGAGTAACTTTGTAGGGTCGACTGCGTGTGAAATTGAAAAAAAACACAAATTTATTTTTCTTGGTTTGGCTCATAACATGTCTCTACGCAGAGTCATGTAATCGATAAGAATGTAGAGAAAGGAAATTTTCATCAATGAGGCATGTGGCCTATTTAATTTCGATAGTAGAGGGTTTATGGGCTCTATTTTCTATTTGATTGAAATGACCAATAAACCATTTTTATTTTTGTTAACAACACGTAAAGTGGCTAAATGCCTCAGTTAGTGTTAGACTTTCACCCACTAAAATCAACCCAGTGCCCGATGATATCTTCTAAAACATTACGACACCGTTTAGAGCTCTTCCAGCAAAGACTACCGTGCCATCCGTTAATGTCGTTGTAGATCCAGCCGTTGTAGTGCTCGGTATTCTCTCTCGATTGCACAGAGTTTACGAAAAACTCTGTTGTTCAACTGCTAGAGCATGCAACCAATTGCACTAGAAAGTTATGAGTTCTGCTGTTTCTGTTTGATCCGTACTTTTTGGATACAGCTTAAAACTATGCAAGTATTGTTAGAAACATCTTGTAACTGCTCTTCTAAGCACCCCTCTGATTATTATTCCTGCGACTGTGCTGTTTCCTGCCTATTATAGAGCCGGCTACAATATGCCTCGGCAATACATTGTTTTACAATGCTAATCTCACTCTCTGTTTTCCAGAGAGCCTGAATAACAGACGCCTTGCACCTGTTCCTTTTGGAAAAGTAAAAGCAACTGATTGATTTGTAATTGTGTTCTAAGAAACAGAACAGAAACAGAAACATTTAAATGCGTAACAAATTTGCTACGGTTATTTGTGTTAATGTTATACATTACAGTGTGACCCAAAATAAATAGTCCATTGATGGAGTAGTTATATTTTTGTGCCTAAGTAAGATCAGTTAAATACTGAATATGTATATACGGATTAGTTAGATATTATTTATAAAGATGTAGAGAGTGGTCATAAAAAACTTTAAAATTTAAAACAAAAGTTCGATCGAAAAAAACCTTACTGACATGTTACGGATTCGGTAATAGATAAGGTAACTAATCTACGATTTTTTGTTTGTAATTTAAAACAAAAATTTCAATCATTATCATTCCTATTAGAAGAGCTTTGTAACAAACTTGAGTGCTTAAATTATCCCCATAGAATAGCACAGAATGAACTAGTCGGGATGAGGCCATTTCAAGCACCTTTTCTGACAGCGGTTCGTTGTTATTTTATTATTTTTCAACAACTAAATTATTCATTTTATTCGCTTTACTATATTAGGAATCGAAACCATGACCCATACTTTAATGAGTAACAGGACGCCCTTACGTCAGTTTTGTTTTGAGGTTCTCCACGAGTGTTGACAAAATTGCAATTCCAGTTTTTAATTAAAATTTTATTAAAAATCTGGGATTTACTTTCCATCAGAGTTAGTCATGGTTAACATTCGAGTCTACAGAGATTGACATATAAAGAAATGTCGAATGAATGCCGCCTAAGCACATTTGTGCTTGGAAATTATTAAGGTGACAAAGTTGTAGACTTTCGGGAGTACGAACCGCGAGTAGAAAGGCAGAATTGGGAAAAGATACAATAGGAGGGGAGTCAAAGCTAACTTGAGCGTCGTTCTGAAGTCGTATAAATTTATGTCTTAGAGTTAACTGGCAAGTTCTGACTAATCGGCATCGAAAGTTAGCATCACTTCATACCATATTGTTACGTTTTTTATACCTTTTTCTTATTTGTCAAATGTCTGACAACTTCAGGATCTTCTTTCTGTTTATATACCACTTGGAAATATATGCAGTTGTCCCTACGATCAAGTTGAAATTGAAATAATTGATTGGAATGCTTTCTATCCATATTATACCAAGTGAGTCTGGAAATTTTCTGGATTTATCTGTATCCGAACGGATAGTCTAACGGAGGTAATAAGCACATATTTATTCACTAATATTCAATAGAAGTGTAGTATATTACCTCTTCGAGTTCTGCAAAAAGGATGTCTCTATGACAAGCGATAGTCGATCTAGAAAGGCCAAAGTGTTTATATAAAAGGCTGTGGCCAAAGAGGATTCTAATATCTCTTCGTTGTCAGAGGATATAGAAATGGCGGTAATAGATAGAAAATAGAGAAAAGCGTGCCTCGGGACACCTAGCAAAAAATTTCTGTAGAAGCTGAAGATATGAGAAGGAAGAGAACTGGGAACATGTCAAAGGAGAAAGAGACTTCTTGGTGCATACTGCATCGATGATCTAGGTGATTTAACAAACATTAACATGTGCAGTTTGAGTCGCGTTCATTGGAAGTTGTAAGTAGTTCCAGGATTAGGAGATAAATGATTTGAACTGTGGTGTCAAATGGGCCCCATGTGGCCTAAGTGCGTCCATTCGAATTCCTTGGGGCGACGGCCGCCTCTACCTACCTACTTACCTAATGCTAATTATGAACTACAGAACAGTTGTCTGGTAGGCAGAGAGATACCTTAAAATTAAGGCATTCGGGCATTATTACTTTTTATTATTTCCAAGTTTAGAACGGTCTGTGTAGACTTTCAGGGAGATTAACATGTCTAACTATCTTCCCTATCTGCATGGAGTGATCATGGAAATTTGAGTTTCAAGTATATGTTCTGAAGAGGTATGGTCACTACTAACAAAAAATGTACGGAACATCAGATAAGATAGAGGAGAGAATGGAATGCCTGTAACTCAGGCAACAGGACATTTAGTCGCACTGTAGGGCGTGTCCATATAAGATAAAAAAGCCAAGAATGAATTTCTGCTTCATTGTTTTGTGGCATGATTGCAGCCAGTGATCGACGTTTTTTTTTGAGTAAATTCAGCTTCAAACATACATAATTGGTCATTACAACCCTTCAGTTAGGATTATGACCTGTCTACTCACACCACTTAAGTTGTCTGCGTTAATTTTTATATATGAGTGGCGGGACCTACAGTTTAAAGTCGATTCCGAACGAAAGATTTTAGAAAAAAATTTTTCTTGCCAATTTTATATACTCTCAGAGTTTTTGCCAGGAAGTCAACGAAGAAATATTTTTTCATATTTCGTTTTGATGTCTGACCTGGAGTTTGAAGCGTGGCCTTACGTCTATAAAGCCAACACACTACCTATTAGGCTATGGCTTAAATGAGAGTAAATAACTGCTACAATATTTCCACTTTGTGGTTGAATTTGTCCATAGAAATACTTTTGAAATGTAAAAGATTTATATTCTAAAAAATGTTATATTTTTTTATAACCCACTGTATCCCTGCTGTTGTAGCATTTTATACCAAATATTTGATTGTATAGTTTAAATACCATGGAAAATTTTTATATCTGATTTACGAAAAGTATTTATATGTACACAAGTATGTTTTGAGTGTTTATATTGTATACTTACTTGTATTTGTACTTTTGTTTAGTTTTTTCTCATGTTGTTTTCCTTTCTACGATAATTGACAATTTGTGTGGTCTTTACGCTTGAGTTGATATTTTAGGGTTTTGCTGTAAGAATATCTATATATGTGTTCTTTTTTTTGTTCCTTTTAGTTTTGTTTTCAATACATGTACACTTTCTTAAAACTTATTTTTCCTTTCTCTTGTTTTTTTATTTTTTCTTCATACGGATGACATTAAAATATGAAATTTCTGGTGAAGATACAAAAACTTTATGAAGCAGAAAATTGCTTTACAATCAGTAACCGGATGAAAATAAATACAGATATTCATGTAAATATCACATTTAAATATACATATATATACATATATTCTCTATATATTGTATTGTAAAATAATATGTGGTCTTATGTATGTACATTAATACATTTACATATTTATTAGGGTATCATAAGTATGTATTTGAAAATATTATTGAGGTATTCATTAAATTGGTGGTGGTCATCAGTAAATTTATTTCTCGATAATAAGTTGCATGAAATGTGGTCAAATAGTTTGTTTTGTTAAATAAAAAAATAAAATAAAAATAATAAAAAATTATTAAAGAAATAAAATAAAGAAAACAAATTGTATTAAAAATGTTAAGCATTTTATTCAAAGCAAAACTGACGTATGACTAATTAAGTTAATTAAATATTACGCATACTCACCGGGGTGATATCTTATATACATATAAAAATAAATGTGTGTTTATTTGTTTGTGGGTTTATTTGAAGTCTATAGACGGCTAAAAGGCTGGACCGATTTTCTTGAAATTTTCACAGTATCTTCCTGTATGTCTGGATGGAGTTATAGGCTACTTTTTATTTTAAAATTTCAAGTAGACGAAGTGCCACGCCCACATATGTATATAAAAATGAATGTTTGTTTGTATGTAATTAATAGAATCGAAAACTATGCATTTGATCATGTTATGATCTTTAGCAAAGCATGAGCCGATGAAAGTTTCTAAGTTGGTACGACCAATTTCCGACAGGTGGCGCCACTGAAAACTACTAAAAATGAATTAAATCTTAAACTGTGCATTTGATCATGATATAAACTTTAGCAAAGTTGTTGCTCACAAGTCAACAGAGGTTTCTAAGTTAGTGCGATTAATTTCCGATACTGTGAATTATTCAAAATGGATTGAATCGTAAACTATGCATTTGATCTTGTGTTGACCGGACAAATACTAGACATTTTAGGATTCATCATTTATGATTTTAATAACATTTAGTATAACTCATTCCCGTAAAATGTCAATCACAAGTTTAAAACATTTTAATTTTGGAAAATTTTTAAAAATGCTGTTGGGTTCAATTGGATTGGGTACATTGTAAGATTCTAAAAAGTTAAACGAATTTTTCACGTCGTTCTCGTGCAATCATGCCTCCAAAGCGACAAGCAATTGGTCGACCTAATCCTCAAGAAGCATTGAGATTGGGAAAGCTTCGAGTACAAGCCGCTGAGACCCGTTCGCTTGAACCACTTGAACAACAAGAAGTGAGATTAGAAACTGATCGAATGCGTACTACTCAGGCCCGTTCATCTGAATCATCAGGACAACGGGAAACAAAATCCATAAAATGATATTTGTGTAATGTCTTTCCTTCAAATTTATTTGTGTTGGTGGCGCAGCAACACGCGCAGGGTACAGCTAGTTTTTTTTATAAGTATAGTACATACAAATGTACGTATTCTATGACATAATCTAACATTGCTTGTAAAAGGCTGTTATGCCTTAAAACAAATTCAAAATACGTAGTAAAGGGTGGGCCATTTAAAAGTTTAAATCTATTATGCAGTGAAACAAAAACGGTTTGAAATTTTGCCAAATTTATTTTTTTGTTATGAAGTACAATTGTTCCTATTAGAAATGGTATACTATTTCATTCATATGGCTACCGCCGGTGGTCTCACCCTCATTCAATCGAACCAATTTTCTTGCACATTTTCGATTGTATGAGGTCGTATCTTGGCAATATGATCACGTATGTTGGCCTTTAAATTCTCAATTGTCTCTGCTTTATTGACATAACACTTTTCTTTAGCAGAGCTCCACAAAAATAGTCCAACGTTGTCAAATTGCAGCTTCTTGGTGGCCAATTAACATCACCATTTCGGCAAATTAAACGGTCATCAAACGTTTGACCTAATAAATCGATTGTGGCATGAGATGTATGGCAAGTCTTGTTGAAACCAAAACATCGTTCACATCAATACAATGAACAGCGAGTACAAAACATCGTTTACATCAATACAATGAAGTATCGTGGTGCGACAGGTATCTCCCTTGACCGTAATGATTGCGTCCTTCTCATTTTCAAAGAAATATGGGCCAATGATGTGTCCGCTCCAAACAGTCACTCGTAACCCGCGTGTGGGTTTTTTGACACACCCCAATACGGCAATTTTACTTATTAACGTGCCCACCAAGATGAAAATGAACTTCATTCGAAAAAATCGACATATTTGTGCAGTTTCTCGTTGACCCATCTACCGAAGCGAAAACGAAGCATATGGTCATGCGGCTTCAACTCTTGAATCAATTGAACTTTGTAAGGATTCACACCGAGAACTTTTCGCAAAATTAGACGTAAACTATTGCTTGAAATGTTCAGTTCTTGAGAACGATGACGATTTGATGTTGATGTATTCTCACGTACACTCTCAGGCACAGATTCGACATTTTCGGGTGTACGTACTGTACAAGAAGTTAGTGTCTTGGCGCATCAAGATTTTCGTACAATTCCCAAATAATTGTCTTTTTTGGAATTAAATTTCCAATAAATTCAAACGTTGCTCAAGCGTAAATCGTTTCATTACGTTCAGTGGAGATAAAATTACAGAATTTTGTGGCAGAATAGAATGAGAAAAGTTTTGCCAGATTTGAGATAACCGATGATTAAAATTTAAACCAATAGATGATCAAGCCGATATAAGGATCTTATTAAAAAATGTAAGTATTGTTAAGCCATATGTGAATAAGACTTAAATAATCTAAATATGTAGTATAAAGGACAGAAATAATTTTTTTTTAAACGTGTTTAAAAGGTGTGTATGGTGTACGCCATATCTTAGTTTTTCCAAGAATGCCGCTTGTAGTCTTTTTTAGGTTAATGGAGCCGTATATGTGAAGACATGTTGGGAATAATAAACCCACTTGAATGGCACCCAGAATTTTTTGGCAGAATTCATTTAGCCAATAGTGATTTCAATAATGCTGTTAGAATGGTTCAGGTGTACCAGCCAGGAGTTGTAGACATAAGGCAAAATAAGTTTAACTTTCCGATGATGTTCATTGCTGATGTTCTATTTTCTGCATCTGCCGTTGTCTAGTAGGTAGTGTGTTGGCTTATTACCCATGAGTCCGCGGTTCAAACTCCAAGTCAGATGTCTCGTACAAAATATATTGTGGTTGCCGTAGTCTAGTCGATAAACTCAAACTTCAGCTCTGATTTATTAAAAAGTTAGAAATATTAGAATGGAATTATAATATTTATTAGCAAACCTCTTCTCCGTATTCGGCCAAAAGCAAATGCTATGAACAATTTTCTAAATCTGTCGTTATAATTCATCTTTAAACTATAAGTTCTACTGCTAATAGATGCAATAAACACACACAATGATTATCCGTGGACTGTATGTGGGGGAGGGGGAAGAGCACACAAAAAAACACTTTCCATTTTTTGAGCTGAATTTTACTTCACACTGATTTTATTTAATTGAAAAAGATAACACCGTTCACTTTTTGGTTTTAAAATTTTATTTTTTCCTCTTTTTGGATTTATTCTCCTTCACAGAATTTTTCTAACAACACGAATTGTTTATACATAATTACATATACACAAAATTGAACTTAAGTTTCACAGATAAAATTTAACAATTTATTTGGCTTAAGGCAAAATTGGTTGTATCCCTTTTGATGTTACAAGAAGAATAATGAATTAGTAAACATGACAAAAATTTAATGCCAAAAAACAACAATAATATTAAAATATAAAAAAGCTCTATTATACACTGCAGCGCCCTCTGTTGCCAATTTGCTATCGCTTAAACAATCCTGTTTATGTCACCAAGGATGGGAAGTTTGGACTATCAGACATAAACACACAGCATGGGTAATATAAGAAGCTAGGCCGTAATCTTAACAAAGATTTGTAGAAACACAAATCAAAACAACTATTTTTTATGAAAAAATCAGCATATTCGTTAATATAGTTATAAAGTCCTCCAGCAGGGACTTCCGAACTTTTCGGTTTGATAACGGCCATCTTATTGAAGCCAATTCTGTTAAATTAATTTGACCGTCTGTCAAACCATTGTAGACAACAAGAGCCAACACTGTGAGGTTCGCTAAATGGGCTTTGAAGTATATGCCAATTGATTATCATTTTCATTTAAAAAATAATCTTCAGCGATGAAGCTAATTCAATCTGGATGAATGAACGCCGATTTGTGCTACGCAGCTCCTGCCACATTGAATATTCGGCGTATGTGGTTTCAGGGCATGTTTATCTGAGCGTGTTTAATAATATTTTTTTTTAAGCCAAATTGATGAGCGGCCTTAACTGAGGGTCTTCAAATTAATCGTTGATAATAAATTGTAGTCCTAATGACCCCCATCTTGGTGAGATCTTTGCCAGCTTTATGAATCATTTAGAATAATGCCTAGAATTGGCAATTCTTTTAGTATCCTGTTACCAAGAGCGTACATAACTGGTCATTACAACCCTTCAGTCAGGATTTCGATCTAACTTCCCACACCACTTATGTTGTGTGAGTTAATATTATTACGAAGTAGTTCCACGCACCACACTTATGTTGTGTGTGTTAATTTTATATATGAGTGGCAAAACCTACAGTTTAAATTCGACTCCGAACGACAGAAATTTGAGAAACTTTTCATGGCAATTTTATTTACTCTCAGAGGTTTTGCCAGAAATCTGCTGAAATCTGATGTCTGACCTGGGGTTTGAACCGTAACCTTAAGTCAAATAAGCCAACACACAACCTACTAGGCTACGGCAACTTCAACTGGCTTCAACTCTTGAATCAATTAAACTTTGTAAGACGTCACATCGAAATATTTTCGCAAAATTAGACGTCAACTATTCCGTGAAATGTTCACTTCTTGAGAACGATGACGAGTTGATGTTGATGGATTCTCACGTACATTGTCAGCCACAGCTTCGACATTTTTGGGTGTACGTAATGTACAAGACGTTAGTGTCTTGGCGCATCAAGAATTTCGTACAATTTCCGACCAATTGTCTGTTTTGGAAATAAATGTCGAATAAATCCAAACGTTGCTCAAGCGTAAATCGTTTCATTACGTTCAGTGGAGATAATATACTGAGTTTTGTGATACAATAGAACAGAAGTATTAACAGATTCGAAATAACCGATAGCCGGCCCATATACTATATAAAGTATCTTATTAGTGTTGATATTGTTCTCTAAAATCTGTTTTCCTCAAAACCAAAATTAATGAAATTTTAATTTGCTGTTGTAATTCAATACTTGAGTGTTAATATGGAAAATAGAATTAAAATTTTAAATTAAAAATTATAACCATAATGATGACTCAATAAATCCCATGCGATTTAATTTTCAAAACAATTAAACTGTATATCTGGTGTTAATGACATCAGCAGAATTTCATTTAAAACACAAAAAACAAAAAAAATCTTTAAATTGCCAATTTTATACGAACCTCATTCATACCCTTTGGGCAACTAATTTAATAATTTCTGATAAAACATATTCCATTCGAACAAAAGTCAAATATAATTCCGTAATTATCTACGTATTTGAAAATAATAATGAATTCCTATTCATATTAAAATCTCTCCAGTACCCTGTACTCTAAAAGCAAAAAAAAAAAAACAAAAAATTAAAATTCCAAACAATAAAATTGAAAACAATTAAATTTACATACAAGACCAAAAATAAATACAATAAAGTATTGTATTCAAATAAAATCACAAAATCTAACTACAATAATTAATTAATGAAATTAAAAATGTTTAATTTTAGCTTAACAAGAGTGCATAATATATGCGGATTTGTACAGATTTTTTAAATAAAATTTATGAACAACCAAATATTTCCATGATTTCATGGAGAGGAGGAATTTTTATTTTTATGTGTATATTTTCATTTAAAATTTTTGTTCTAATTGGCTAGATGTAGAACACGGATACTGAGTATAGGTATCCAAAGATATTTAGAGATATAGGAAAGAAACAAAATTACGCTGTTTTCTAATCGAAACGATACAAATGAAAATTTAAAATTTTGTAAAATTTATGCTGTCGAGTCTATCGCATTACAAGACGGTGGTTAGAAGTGGGAACCAGAGATCAGCAATGAGTGTTCAAAAATATGAGTAGATTCGAATCATACTCATAATTTCTGATACTTATGCGCATTCATACTTATTTTAATGTCATACTCATACTACTCATATTCAAAGTTTGAAGTACTCATCGTACTCATACTTACGCAATACGCATGATGTTGTTGATTTCAACTCTCCTTTACTCAACCTTTACAAGAATCACAAAATAAGTATGAGTCGCGTACGAACACTACAATACTCACTAGAAGGTTGTGTGTTCGCTTTGCTTGCTGTCTGTCTTTGTCTTTTTCTTTCTTCCTTTTTTTTTGTAAATGAAACAACAACTAAGACTGTAAACTTTGATGAATGATTCGAATTAATCGAATCATTTATGAGTATTATGAGTATTTTTCTAAATTTATGAATCTGAATGAGCAGGCGTATGAATCAAACATATTTCGAATGTTATGAGTTTGATGTCAACGTTGTACTCATACTCATGCAACCTGTACTTATAAATCAATGTTGTAGGGAGTACATACTCATAATTTCATGAGTAATTATGAGTAACAAAGAAAAGATTCATTGCTGATCTCTGATGGGAACATGCTCCTTTAATTAGAACTAAAGCTAAGTTAGAAAGCTGGTCTAACAGTCACATCCATGTATTAGCTGGTTTGTTCCTTCTGCACTTCCCCTGTAGATTCTAGTTCAGAGCCGAACATGTCATAGAATCCTGAGGCTTCCTTATGGAATGGTCAACACGTATCCACTTGTGGCATAGAATTTCGAATGATGTTATTTTCTGATATGTATCATGTCACAAAGCTGTGATCGACCAGAATATATAAATGATTTGTCGTAAGCCGTGTTTGAAATCGCCGTAGTCTAGTAGGTAGTGTGTCGACTTATTAGACGCAAGGCCACGTTTCTAACCCCAGTTCAGACATCAAAACGAAATATGAAAAATATTTCTGCGCCGACTTTCTCTTAACAGATTTCTGGCAAAAACTTGGAGAGTAAATAAAATTGCCATGAAAAAGTTTCTCAAAAATCTGTCGGTCGGAGTCGACTTTAAACTGCAAGTCCCTCCAGTCATGTAAAAAATTAACACACACAACATAAGCGGTGTTAGAAACTAGGACGTTGTACAATGGGTCAATTCGACCTCCGGGTACTGTACTTATCTTAATTGACAAGTAGACGTCCTCTAACCTAACCTAGGTTGTGCTAGCGTAGCATACTGTTTAATATCGGTAAGCATACCAGTTACGTAAGTATGCTTACTAGCCAAAAGGCAGATATCATCGGCATATGCTAGATCAGTGAAATGCTCCCCCGTAATTGCTCTAGTTTATGAATTATTCGAGTTATTACGACAAAAATTAAGATGCTAAAAAGCAATGGAAATGAAGGACCAAAAGGGCTCTTCCTTTCACTCTACTCTACTAAAATTTTACCTATTCGTTGCTGTCTGTATTGTATTCAGCAGGTGGCACAAACGTGCTAACTTTTAATTAACCCTGGACGATTGCTCTTCATTTTTGTACACTAAGTTTACTCTTTGTTGCATCGACGAACAATTTAACCCTGAATGGTTACTGTTCGTCGAATCGACGAAGCCTATTTACTCTTTATCATATAATTCTTTTATGTTTGACCAAATTTCACTCTTTTTATCAACAACGTTCGTTGATAACGAATGTCTGCAGTGAGTAAACGTACGCTGGCCACCCGTTTTTGACCCTGGTTGGTCATTTTTGTACAGTAAGGTTACTCTTCGTTGAATCGACGAACAATTAAAAAAAAAAAATTTTTACGTCTGCTCCCTGTCCTGGCCTGGCTCCGTCACTAATAGCAGAAATTTACTAAAGTGAACAAAACATTTTTTTTGGTCGACAAACTAATGCCTGTCATTACGTTTTAAAGATTACATACATACATACATAATTGGTCAGGATTACGACCCTTCAGTCAGGATTACGACCTAGTTTCTCTGTGTGTTAATTTTATACATGAGTGGTGGAGGAAGTCGCCGAAGAAATACTTTTTGTATTTTGTTTTGATGTCTGGCCTGGGGCTCGAACCTTGGCTTTACGTCTAATAAGCCAACACACTACCTACTAGACTACGGCGACTTCGTTTTAAAGATTACTTCACGCAAATGTTGACTGGATCCTGTTGTGCATCCCTGATAACGGGGATAATGGAAAACTATGGCACCACAATGGGCATTATGTAGCTTAAGTGTGTTCATAAAATCGATTTGGATGGAGAGCCTCCTTTACCGACCTACCAAATATCGCTCAAGCTGTAGGAAGTATAAACAGTGCCGTTAAAGTTTTGTCATTTTTAAGGATCATCTTACGTTTCCGATGATGATGTGCATACAGAATTTGGTCATTATAACCCATCGGTCAGGATTACTACCTAGCTTGTCATAGCACTTATGTTGTGTGTGTGTGTTAATTTTATACATGAGTGGCGGGACCTAGAATTTAAAGATGATTCTCAGAGTATTTGAAAGAAATCTGCTGAGAGTAAGTCGCTGAAGAAATATTTTTCCATATTTCGGTTTGTTTTAGATGTCTGACTTGGGGATTTAACCGTGGCATCACATCCAATAAGCCAGCACACAACCTACTAGACTACGGATGTTGATATTTCAAACTCTCAAGCGACAAAACCTTATGAACTCGTTATACAAAAATAAGAAATGTATTCTACCAGTTTATAAATGTAATCATCAATACCGAACATTTGTAATACCGAATAATAAAGTCTGTATCATATAATTCGGTGTGTCCTTAGAGGTTTACTAAAGTGTTGACATTTTATTGCGAATATGGTTATAATTTTATTATTATGATAATAAAATATGCCAAACAATAAATCTAAACCGCAATTAGCAATTAATCTACACGTACATATTTATTTATTTTTGCTTTTTTCCGCCTTTTTGCGATGACAAAATTTAAATCTAATAATGCCTCCAGGCAAAAGTGATTATAAATGGATTTTAATTTATTAAAATTAAATGGAAAGCCATGCATTCCATTTATTAGAGAATTGACGAGAATTTAATTATTATCACGCCCTCATTAGGGAGAGCATTAGGGGGATTTTAAACAACGAGTCATTATAATTTGCCTTTAATTAACATGTTTTAAATTTGAATTTAGCATATGCAGAGTAAGGAATTAGAATTTAATCTCATCAAATAGTATTAAATTCTTATTTTAATTGCTTCTAGAAATGTTTTCTTTACTAAGTTTAAAGGTTAAAAAGAAAAATTGGAATACATATGTTATTTAATTTTCTATGTTATCTTATCCCCCATACAAACATTTATGTATGTTGTCTGGCATAAAATTATTTAAGACAGAAATACTGGAAATGCTGGAAAAGCAAAGGAAATGAAATTTTAAATAAATTCACTGTATTATCTGCTTCCTTGCTTCAATATCTGTGGGTTAAACGTGCCAATTTTTTAAGGTCATTTTGTCGTATTTCTTCTAATATTTTGTGTGTTCGTTTTACAGTCGAGTTTACTTTTTTCAAAGAAATGCGATTATTTTAGGGTCAAGTCAAAGTGATAGTTTTTGTATGGTTTGTATAAATTCCACCAAGAGCTTCTTATAGAAAAGTCTATATGTAGATGGATATATCACATGTTGTTACTTCGTATTTGGTGACAAACTGAAGATAGTATTGTGAAATTAAGCATAGATTTGAGACAAACTTCAAAGAAGATTAATAATGAACTTGCCTTGGCTTTTGGTAGAATTTTTCTTGCCAACCAGATTGTTGAAAGCAATTTTACAACGAAATTATAGCTTTTAACGATAATGGCTTATAACAATTTAAATTCACTAATTGGTGTAGTCCGAGATTCTGCTGATTTGTCTATGATTGCAAAAACTAAATTTCTGCTGTGATATTACACATGTAACATTTAAGAGAGCCAAATAAAGTGTCACGCTAATCATTGATGTTTGAATTGATCAATCCGAAGCCAGCCGTTGACGTCATATACCGTTCCATGAAAGTCGTTGTAAATTTTCGATATTTAATTTCAATTGTTTCAATATCAATTCACAGCCCTTTTATTTTAGTAGAAGATACCTTGGCCTCGAAGAGCACCACATCTACTCCGCACCCGAAAAATAATTTTAATATTGATTTTGAACTCTAGAAGCTGATTTGAATCGTGCTATCAGTCCAATTATAGCAAATAATTAAATTGACGGCAAATTCTAGTTAACGGATCAGCAACAGCATAATTAATTCTGCAGAATTGAATATAAATAAGATTATAACAGCGGAAGTTACGACAAGGAATATTGAATTTAACAGATCTTAACAGAAATTCGCAGCAAATATTACCATTGATCAGGTTAATCATAAAGGATATATTTAACATTGTTCGACGACTCTTAAGGGTAGGCAGTTTTATTAATGCCAGTCTGCTGAAGGCATATGCAAATAATTCCATCCAAGGCCACGTAAACAGAAGAGTAGAAATTGTTTCTGCACAGATTCGATGTGTTCGCTGTAAACATTATAGTGAGAATCCCATACGATGGATCCATACTCCAAAATTGGTCTGACAAGCGATACGTATATCTGTTTAGTAATAAATGGATCAGAAAATTCTTTTGCCCAACGTTTTATAAAGCCAAGAGTGCTTCTTGCTTTATTTACAGTCAAAGTGATATGATCATTAAAGTTTAATTTTGTGTCTATTAGGATCCCAAGATCAATAAAAGAGTCCACTATCTAAAATTGATGACCTCCAAGCAAGTAATTAAGCACAATAAAATTATTTCTTGAGAACCGCATAATTAATTTGGTTTAATAATCAAACCAAAGCTTATGTACAAGTCATCTTTCACGGAAAAAACATTCGGTATATCAGTATTGATGCGTGGCTGAATAGTTTAAAAATACATGATTGGTCATCATAAAACTTTCGTCAGAATTACGACCCAGCTTCTTGCACCACCTATGTTATGTATGTTTATTTTATACATGAGTGGCGGGAGCGACAGCTTAAAGTCGACTGCTAACGAAAGATATTTGAGGGACTCTTTTATGATAATTTTATTTACTCTCTTAATTACTACACTATGGCGGTGATTTAAAGCACTGTACTATTCTATTTTGTTACTGAAATCTAAATCAATACGCGACGGTTAACACAATAAATGCTTTGTGCTATTTCATCAAATCGTCAATAACAATGTACAGGCCTTGAACCATTTTTCTAAGTATCGCAGGTTTACTATGCACATAAGTAACAGATCCCATATATACGATATCTGATTAACCGCATGAGAAGAACAGTCTATATCTATGATTATGTTTTGAGAGCTGAGGATGTCCAGCTCTGTCAACGTTTCTGTTTAGCAAATAACAATACCGCATCCAATTGTGTAAATTTACTTTAAAAAAGCGAAAAACACGCGGAGTTCATTGAGCACTTAGTTTATTAGTTTACGTTCAGCATAATCGTTCGATGCTAGTCGTCGTACTCTAGTAGGTTGTATGTTGTCTTATTAGACGTGAGCCCACGGTTCAAACACGGTTCAAAATAAAACTAAATACATATGATAAAATATTTCTGAAAAAACTCTGAGAGTAAATAAAATTGCTTTGAAAAGTTTCGCAAAAAAAATGTCGTACGGAAACGACTTTAAATTTGTAGTTCCAGACATTTATGGATAAAATTAACATATACAAGCTAGATCGTAATCTTGACTGAAGGGTTGCAAAGACCCATTACGTATGTGTGTATGTATAATCGTTCCAGTGAGCTATCAATTTGTAGCGTTTTTTAATGTTTTCGCACAAATTTTACTCTTCTCCATTTAAAACCATCAATAAGACAATAAAATGTGGGTCAACTTATTGACCTTTGAGCTGGGTGTTTTTTTTCGGCTGACACAATGGCGGCATCATCTGCCCTTATTTTTTTCGCTGGACCAAAGAATTTTCATTACTGTGAATGGAGAGCGCTATCGAGTCATATACATATACCCTTCAGTTACGATTACGACCTAACTTTTCACTTAATTATCGACCCCTACGGTCTGAATTTTTGTTACAAAAATTGTTCAGCTAACAACAAAATAATTTACAGCTCCTTTAGCAATCGATTTATTTGAAGACAGGATTCGTCTTTCTTTCCAGAAGTGGTTCAGTGAACTGAACCTCTTGTTCCTGCAATTTAACTGTAAGGGGCTATGTTATGTCTATGGTTTTATGTCGATAAACCAACAGCTCTTAAAGCATTGGAAGCTTCATAATCAAGCTATAATAGAGATAAATTCCATTTGGACTTCATGACCTTATTCTGGCTTAACTGCGGGTGCGGTATTCCACATTTGTTCCACATTTTGTTAGCTTTTGAGCCTTCAATGTCCAGCTGTTGACGAGAGGTGTGAGTTTGCTACCAAATAGCTGATAGGTAGAACGTCTTCTATTTGTTTTTGATGAAATGTGAATTGTTGCTTATTTGCCATGTTGATTCTCGTTGTTTTGGCCTTCAAGATGTTTGTTCAGAGAGTAGATATTGCTATTTAGTCTATGATGTTGGTAAATTCAGACTGCATGTGGTCAAATCTATAATAAATAAAGCCGGCCTTACTTGATGCCCCTCTTTCAAAATTATAATTTTATTTTTGTTTGTTGGCAATATTTGTTTGCCACTGTTCATAACCAAGCAATTGGCAAACAAACTATATGACACTCTATAGTACAGTATAAACTTAATTAAAACTGCTGTTATCTTTTCATAAACAAACGTACAAACAAACATATTCGTTAAAAGAATTTTCTTCCCCAAAATGAAACAAAAAACAACAAAAAAAAGAAAGTGGAAAGCGTAATATAAAAAAGGACTTAAAAAATTGTTGTTGGTTTGTGTACATACATACATACAGATATATTGTTCTTGTTGTTTTTGGCTTTTGTAACTTTTGGTTTAAATGGTTTTACATGCTGACACACATTTTCTCGTAAAATCTTTTGGTTTATGGCTGCTACGAACTTTTTTTCACAACTCTTTTTTTTTCCACTTTTTCGTTTCGTTTTTGATAGCCGAGTTTGGCTTCTTTTCTCTTTTTTAATACGATTATTTAATTATATAGTTAAGGGTCATAATTTAATGATTTTAATACTCTGTGTGTGTGCTCTTATACTGCCATACACACACATGTGCGTGTGTTCTGGAGTCCTTAGTTTTTTTTTCTTTTTTGGAAGTAAAACAAAAGATACTACTTGTACGAGACGGAAGGATACTGCTGGCTTATATTGCGAATAGAAAGTTAAAAGTTAATTACGATAAAGTTTATTAAAAACGAAACGTAAAAATAATATCTCAGAGAGAAAAAGTTAGTTGTAGCAGTTATACCGTAATTTAATTATCTAATGATTGTAGATTGCCGACTAGAACATGTACTCATATCCTGTTATTAATATGGAAGGGGAAATTGTGACAATGGAGGTGATACTAAAATTAATTTAAAGACTTAAAAGATCTTCAGAAAATATGTATGTTCGGTTTTAATACGTTATTATAACATTATAATTAAGAATCCCAATTATGTTTTAAGTTGAATAGCAGTATTCATTTTGTTAATTTCACTAAAAGAAAGGAATTGTTTCTTCTTAAAATCTCATCTCAGGAATTAATTTAACATTTTACAGTCCTAATGGCAATAAATGTACACTAGTGCGGGGAATCATTTCTTCTGTATATATTGGGTATGTCATCTATCGGTTTAAATTTGAGCTATCCGCTATTTTGAATCTGGCAATCCATATGTCATTCTATTCTGTCACAAAATTCAGTATTTTATCTCCACTGAACGTAATGAATCGATTTACGCTTGAGCAACGTTGGGATTTTTGGGCCAACAAGAAACTGCTCGATGATGTCGATTTTGCTTAAAAATCATCTTTCCAGATGCAGTTCATTTCCATCTTTTTATTATTACTGTGAACTATGTTTGGTTTCAACAGGATAGCGCAACTTGTCACACATCTCCTGCCACAATCGTTTTATTGCCTTAAACGTTTGATGGCTGTTTAATTAGCCGAAATGGTGATGTCAATTGGCCACCAAGAAGCTACGATTTGACACCGTGGGACGATTTTCATTGGGGTGCCGACAAACCAAAGACAATTGGGCATTTGAAGGCCAACATTCATGTTGCCATTGCCGATATACGATCCGATACACATATCGATATACACCCATGCACGAAAATTGGTTTGATCGCATGAGGCCAACCGCAGCAGCAGTTGAAATAATATTCTATTTCAAATCGGAACAATTGTACTTCACAGCAAAAGACTAAATTTGACAAAATTTGAAACCGTTTTTGTTTTATTGCATTCTTAAATTTCAAGTTTTAAATCAGCCACCCTATAAGATTCTCAACAGAGGCTTCCGAACTTTTTCATCTGAAAACAGCTACATCTGCCAATTTATTGTTGTAGTTTATTCAGTCTATTTTGCCAAATAATAATGAATGACCATAGACAACGACGTATGTTTACTGAAGGAACTCTAGAGCAACCGATAACCTAATTTTTATGGAAAAATCCTCTTCAAAATTGAAGACCAATTCTGGATACATGCGAACCCACATGAGATGCACAAGCGGTCCTCATAAAATCAACGTTTGTTGTAGATTTCGGGCTGGCGGTGCCATCGATCCATATTCCTTTGAGAACGGCATTATTTATTTACTTAATTGGTCATTACAAAACTTCAGTCAGAATTACGAAGTAGGTTCTCGCACCACACTTACTACAGTTTAAAGTCGACTCCCAAATACAGATTTTTGAGAAACTTTACGTTGCAGTTTTATTTACTCTCAGAGTTTTTGCCAGAGGGCTAGTGAGAGGAAGAAATGCTTTCTCAAGTTTCTTTTTGTTCGATAAGTCTGGGCTGCAGTTTGAATCGCGGCCTTACAGCCAACACACTACCAACTAGACTACGGAGACTTCAAAGTACGACATTGGCCAGGCTTGGCCATTTCTGTAAAGAGCTAACCCTATAAGACGGTAACTACTAACCTCTTTTGGTCTGAATTGAATGATATGAATACCAAAGTCACATGGTTTCTGCAAGACGAGCTACATGCTACACAGCTCATGCCACCTTGGATACCCTGCAGGAGCGATTTGAGGGTGACATAAACTAGCCACAGAGATCGTGAGATTTGATACCATTCGACTATTTCTTGTGGTCAATATACCTGAATAGGAGGTACAGAGAAATCCTATTTAACAGTCAGGTTGCCAACAATGCACTTAGGTCCCAAAAGCTGTCTCGAGATTAGAATATAAAACTGAATTAACAAGGATGGGCTGAATTCCAGGTTATGTGGCAATTCTCAGAAATGAGCAGCCATTTCAGATTGTAAGACGGGTGGTTTTGAGGTCAGTGATAAGGACAGAAGGTCTTTCCATGAAATAATAAGAGGGGTTCGGAGGTGTATATTCGACGAAAAAAAAAGGTGAGGAGAGGAGTTAATTCTTTTCAAATGAAACCGGTTTGAGACAACTTATACTTTTTGGGTAATTAAAATGGGAAGTGATTTGTGTTATGCATCGGACTATCGAGAAGTAGCCTAAGGAGAGTACAAAGTATTTTACCGGTTGTCGTAGATTGATAGAACAAAGAGGGATAAGCCAGGCGTTATCCGAACAGCATTCTGAAGTCGATATAGGTTTAGAACAGTCTTTAACTTAAAGCATGTCGAATGCGAACTACGTTGACTGTTCTAAGTATTGTTGTATGCACACTGTTGTACAGCATAAGTAGCAAAATTTTTTTTTTTACATTTGGGATGACAAACATCAAAATTAGCACAGATCTATACTGAATTCTCCACATATACGTTAACAGCACTCTGGTAGTTTCCAGCAGACGAGCTGGACAGAAATGGATGAGTACAGTCGAGATTTTGTCACGCAAAGTAACTAAAAGGGATGCAGTGGAAACCGTACGTACAGAATTATTACACATCTCTTCGGAACATTTGGACAACACTTGTCCAAACAAAAGAAAAAAAAACGATGCATTGACCACGACTTTTATAATCACACGTGTGATGTAATTTGCAGCAGAAGTTTCACAACTACGAACTACAAAAAAAAAAAAAAACTTGAATTAAAAGCGTATGATGTTTAAAATCTCTTCGAATACCCAACCCACACAGCTAGGTGAGATATATGGATGACGAAGCCATCAACTGTCTCAAGAACAACAAACCTTCCAGGCTGAACAACAACAGAACTAATAAACGCAATACCGAATCACATAACAGTCTATGAATTCCTATCAAGCAGTTCGTAAAAGATGTTCGTACCGTGCATTTGAAGACAAAGAGAAGACGTCTTATAACCTGTAAACCCGGGTAATGGAAATTTGTTGCCTTACAAACAAACCTTTAAGAAGTAAATGAAAAGCATGAAAACATGAGCTGCAATGTCCTGAACGAAGGCAGTGTCATTGTATTGTATTCTTTCCCAATTGCTTTTCAACTTTGTTGTCATAAGTGTGTTACAGCGTTACTTGACGAGGGTTAAAGAGTGTTTAAACCTAAACTCTAACACCACAAAAAAAAAATTGTTTTCATTAGGCAACCTCAGCTCAGTTGTTCTAAAAATTCATAAGCTGTCGGATTCTTCCAAACTCAATGTGCTCTACCACAATCCAATGGAATTTTTTTTGTGATTTCATAACACATTTTCAAATCTTGATGCTCCTTTCAAACTAAGTTTAAATCGAGATATGCACAAATAAATTTCTCTGAATTTTACTTTCTTTTTGCCAGTTGAGTTTATTAAAACCGGGTTAAGAGAACTCATTTCGTTTCATTTCATAAGCATAAGCATAAACCAATTTGCTTGCCAAAAATATAGCACGAATAAGTTAATGTTCAGTGTTTAATTTTGTTGCTCTTGATAAAAATTTTTCGCCTGCCTTACTTGTTTATTTATTTTCGTTTCGTTTTTTGTTTGTTTGCTATTGTAACACAATACAACACTAGCTAGTGATGGTGATAATAATGCCCTTCTTCTTCAGCAATCCATCTGATTTTACGCAATACACTGTTGTTGATAGTTTTTTCTATTGTTGCTGATATTACTGTTGCAAACGTAAAACCCAAATGCAGATAAATGTGTGCAGTTTTTTTTTTGTAGATGCTTTTAAAAACAAACAAACAAACGAACACAAACAGATGAAAAATACACAGTGATGGTGAAGCTGACAATGAACCCCATTTTTGGTTCGTTTACTTGATCATTGGTCATTGGTTTAATTAAAAATTGAATTTGAGGAACTAACTCTGCTAAGATTATATGATTTTCATATCTGGCCTCTAACCATCGTCGGTTGTCACTCCTCGTGATAAAGTGTCCGCTAAGAGTGCCCCCGCACGTATGTACGCTTATCTTGCTTTTTATCAGTCTAAATAAATATTTTGTTTGGAATTCATTTGGCCTTCATTTCATTCCATACAAGATTTATCGCCGTAGATTCCGTATTCTAATAGGCAGTGTGGCTTATTAGACGTGACGCTTGCGTTCAATCCCCAGGTCAGACATCTTCAAGTAAAGAAAATACGAAAAAATATTTCTTGGCCGACTTTCTCAGATTTCTCAGATTTCTATAAAAAACACTGAGAGTAAATAAAATTGACATGAAAAGCTTCTTAAAAATCTGTCGTTCGGAATCGACTTCAAACCTGTAGGTTGCACCACTCATGTATAAAATTAACACAAGCAACATAAGTGCTGTGAGAAGTTAGATCGTAATTCTGACTGAAGGGTTGTAATAAACTATTATGCATGTATATATGGATGTATATATGTATGTATGTGAGATATCATTAAAATTATTTACGTGGTATTTAACATCACTTAACTATACGCCAAGGCTTCTCTTCTTCCAAATATCTAATTTGCCACAGGCACTTAAATCAGACTCAATTTCAACGATGCCATGTGTTATATTGGCCTTGATGGCCACTGTGGTTTGTGTATTATTTCTTCAAATCTCACGATCTCGGTGATCAGTAAATATCACCTTCACATGAGATAAACATGCTCTCAAATCGCTCATGCAAAATATCCAAGGTGGCGTGACTTGTTTGGCAGTTTGTGCCGTCCGCTTGAAAGCAGATCATCGAATTCAGGTCAAAAGATGTTGGTAAGTTATGGTCTGCCTAAGGTCGTTTTTAAAGGTATACAGTGGACAGCAAAAGTCTTAGTAAGGCAATATATTTTGACAAATAAAGTCCCCACAGCCTTAATACTCTTGTACAAAGTCCCGATATGACTTCAAGAGAGTATTTAGGAGATTTGAAAGAACGGTTAGGTAATCGCTAAACCTCAAACAAAAGTCAACCGAAAAATTTGCTCATGCTGCCACCAGAAAACACTAAACTAAACTTATACATTCATTTTTAAATGGGTTAAATGAAGTGCTTGAACTTAAGGGATACCTACATACAAGCATAAGCGGTCATTACAACCCTTCAGCCAAGATTACGACCTAGTTTCTCACACCACTTATGTTGTGTGTGTTGATTTTATACATGAGTGGTGGGACCTACAGTTTAAAGTCGACTCCGAACTACAGATTTTTGAGAAACTTTTGCATGGCAGGTTTATTTACTCTCAGAGTTTTTGCCAGAAATCTCCTGAGAGGAAATCACGAAAAAATATTTTTTTTGTATTTTATTTTGATGCCTGACCTGGGATACGAACCCGGGCTTTACATCTAATAAGCCAACACACTACCTACTAGACAACGGCGGATATTCTACTAAATACAGGGGATAACATTTTCATATATTTGGCCTTTGAATTTTAAATTTACTCTGGTGGACTACTTGGGGGTACCTATAGAGTCATCTGAAACTTTTCCTTATTTTTCTCCTGGTTTATGAAAAACATTAAAAAATTGTTTGTTTTATAATAAAACAGAAATAAATTAATAAAATAAATATAAAAACAATAAATTTGTATACAAACTTTTGGGCTACAATTCAAGAAATTTCTAAAATATATTGCCGTACTAAAACTTTTGCTGCCCACTGAACATATGTATGTCTGATGATGCCCTCAGCCCATAATCCATACCAAACAGTGACTTTTTCGGGGTAGCATTAGATGTTCTTGGGTTCCATAGGGAAATATCTTTAAAAGCATTGGTATCAAAATAGCACATGTTTAGTTATGAAATGAGCGTCTTATAAAGACATACAAGTGGGTAAATTGCTCATATTGGATTTGATAATGCATTCGATTAAATCGAGTCTTGTTACTTACTTAATTGGCCATTAGCAATCCTATTAACGGATTTCAGCCTGCCTTAACACATCCTTGCAGGAACCTCTGATTCTCGTGCGCCTTCGCCAGTTGGTCACACCAAGGGTTTTGACAGGGTTTTCTCGATTTGATCTTTCCAACGCAAAACAAGGTCGTTGTCTTAGCTGACTTTTGCAAATCCCCGCATCAAATACCCGCCATGCTGGAGCATCCTCTTCCATTTGAACGATATGGCCGAGACAGCTCTGCCGCTAGATGTTAATACGATGTTAATAGGATGAACAACGTTAATGTCGCTGAGGAGCTCATAGAGCTCACTGTTGGATCGGATGCAGAAATCATCGCCGTAGAAGATTTTACGTAGGACTTTCCCTTCGAATACTCTCAAGCCTGTACCACAGTGCTTTAGAGTGAGCATGCTTCTGCACCATAAGCGTCTCGTAGAGTATTAGTATTGTAGTAAGAGATTTGTCTCCGCTACTCAATTGCCTATTGAGACCATAGTAGCACCTGTTGGCAAGAGTGATCCTGCGCTTGATCTCCAGATTGACATCATATTTGGTGATGACTCCGCCATGATAAACGAATTCATTGACTACATTGAAAGTATAATTATGTACTGTAATCTGAAATCGCCTCGGTCTAGTAGTAAGTTGGTTTATTAGACGTAAGGCCTCTGTTCAAACCCCAGGTCAGACATCAAAATGAAAATATGAAAAAAATATTTCTTCGGCGACTTCCTCTCAGCAGATTTCTGGCAAAAACTCTGAGAGTAAATAAAATTGCCATGAAAAGTTTCTCAAAAAATCTGTCGTTCGGAGTCGACGTTAAACTGTAGGTCCAGCCACTCATGTATAAAAAAAATTAACGGAGCTAAGTCGTAATCCTGACTAAAGGGTTGTAATGACCAATTTTGTATGTATGTATGTAATTTGGGATCGGTCCCTACTTGTCGAAAACATATACTTCGATTCGCCTTCCAAATTTTGTTTCTGTGTTTCCACGAATGCCTAGCAAAAACCTGATTTGAATTGCCAACTTGTGGTACCAGCAAGTTTCAAACACATGCAGAAAGTCATGTGACATGGAAGTCTATCCCCAGAATTACAGGGCAGTTACGCGTTAAAGCAGTAACGGTATTGTTTACATTTCGGTTCTAACAAGCGGCTAAAGTAAAAACATATTTTCATTTCTAGGTCTATAAATACATGTACATACATGCGTATGTATGTGTAGAAATGTGATAGTGTAAATGTGTTTTGATGAGAGCACACACAATATAGAGATACCGAGTATGTATGTACATACATACGTAAATATGCATAGAATGTGAAACAAGTACATTTCATGTACAATAAATGTTTGAATGTATGTATGTATGCATGTTTTGGTTGCATAAGTACACAAATACAAATGCCGTCCCAACATACACTGAAATCTTACTATGTTAGTTGTAATAGCAGTAGCTGTAATAGTAGTAGTAGTAGTGAAATGGCTGTTGTTCCATTGTTATTATAAATAAACAACGTTTGTTAAAACGTACAGATGTACTCGTGTCAGAGGCATAGTAAAGAAAATTTTGTAAGGGATACTACAGCAAAAAAAAAACCTGTGGCATTTGTAATGTTATTTCCCTTAAACGGGACGTAGTCACCAAGTCCCTGATTCATGCTTTTATTTGTGCATTTAAGCGCTTCAATGTTTTTGTTTTTTTGCGAATGTTTTGTTTGTTTGCTACTCCAGTGTATATATTTAGCCATGTTTGTTGTTGGTCTAGGGCCAAATGCTGTTATTTCTGTGGGTTACACCATTTGGCTTTAAACTTTCTAAAGTCAAAGTGTAAATTTTCGTTATGGCCTGATCACCATTAACATTCTATGCCTTTTTATCCTAAATTATATTGTTGTTCTTGTTGTTGTTGTTATTGTTGTTACTGCAATTGTTGTTGTTTATGCAGTAGAAAAAAAACAAATATTTTTCGTAAAATTTCTAAAGAAAATATACGTACGTATTTATAATGATAAATTTAAAAAGAGTAAAAGAGCTTAAAAATGGAAATTTCCAAAAAACACTAAAAAGGATGACAAATATTATGCACACATCAATGCATATATTTTATCCTTTATGGCCCTTGTCAAATGAATTTGAAAATGTATTTTCAATATTTGTACTTTACTGCTGTAATTCAGTATTATAAGTATAAATCTCTTCTTTATTTATTTAACAGCAGCAAAGCTTAAGATTTAAAGCGGATAAATAATATGAAGATTTTATATTCGACAATGTATCTGCAATGTTAAAAACACTTAAAGTATCCAGTACAATATAAAAGCTAGTACATAGTTTACTTCGATTCTCAATCAGTTTTATACTACGCATACATATTGTTGCGTATTTACCCTTAAAAACGTTTAAAATATGAGTTCGTAGATTGCAAATAAAAATAAAAATAAATTTTTGTTTAGTTTTATAAATTTTTTTTATTGTTAGCACAATTCTATGTGCCATTGTTCACAACTTGATGCAAACAACAACAATTGCTTTGTTTGTTATTCTTATTTACATTCTTTGCGTAAACACCAACAATTGTTCGGCGGATCTTTATAATGGAGATATTCAAACCACGATTATTCTCTTCACACGCAACTCGTCTTCACACAAGATGGAATACACAATTCCTATTTTTTTGTACTAAGATAGATTCTGATTTTCGTTTTTTGCGTAAATACAAAAGTTTTAAAAGCAGTTACTGCTTTTGTTGAATTGTGCATCTTTTCGTCTTCCTTGTAGAAATCGAAGAGCTCCTCAGCCAATGCATATGCCATCGATGAAAGCAAGCAGTAGTCAAAAGGAGCCAAGTGTGGTGAATACAGAGAGTATTATCATAACGCTTTGATTTTATTCTTAGCGGATAATGCTTTGTGTGCATTGTCATGTTGCAAAACTACTTCACCATGTCTTTTGTCCCTTACGAACAATGCATAGTTCAAATTGATCAATTGTAGACTGTAGCGATTTATATTAACGCTTTCACCAGGTTTGAAGAGCTCTTTCTGGTCCAGAATTATCTTCCTGTCGAATCGATATGATTTTGCAGTCGAAGTTGACGGCTGTCCCGGGATAAATTATAATTTTTTCTGTTTAGAATTCTCAAAGAAAATTCATTTTTTTATCACCAGTAACAATTCGATGCATCACTGATTTTCTATAATAGCGAGTTTTTGAGAGTTTTTGATTTTTCAACCGTCTGTCGTTCAATTTATGTGGCGCACAAAATTCTCGAATTTTAGGTCTTTTCCACGACTTTTAATCGGTCAAAAATTTTGCAGCATATAACATTTCTGCCATTTGTTTCTGACTCAAAGTGCCACCTTCACTTTACCAATACTTCTTGCAACTTGGTCTCTGCAAACATCAACCTCGATACCCCTGAAGCGCCGTCACCAACTTCTGCATGTTGCTTGTGATAGAGCATGATATGCCTCGATAAGCTTTCCTACATTTTTCTTCAAATAAAAACAAAAAAATTAATATTTTCCATAAGTCCTTACTTTCTGGTACAAAATTCGCCATTTTAAACACGAGGGAAACATTTGATGTTGTTTGTTCAATGATCTGGATACTGGATAGGTTTGAGTGATTGAGATTGGCTATGAGTAGCAAACACAAAAAACAAAACAGAAAATTACGGAGAAATTTATATCTTGATGTTCACTTCATACCAGTGCAGCTGGTATATTTATTTTTGACTTTTACTCTTTAACGAAATTCTGAACTGGGTGGGTGTAATTTGACTTTCATTTATTTCTATAGACGTGAGGCCTCGGTTCAAACTCCAGCTCAGTCATCTCCAACCAAACGAAATATGAAAAAATTTTTCGGCGACTGCCTCTCAACAGATTTCTGGCAAAAACTCTGGGAGTAAAATAAAATTGCCATGAAAAAAAAAGTTTCTCAAAAATCTGTCGTTCGGTGTCGACTTTAAACTGTAGGTCCCGCCCCTCAGGTATAAAATTAACGCACACAACATAAATGGTGTGAGAAACTAGGTCGTAATACTGACTAGAAGGTTGTAATGACCAATTATGTATGTATGTATATATGACAGAGTATATTCAGGTGGTCATTATTTATAAAAGTTATTTCAGTTAGAATGTGCTCTTTCATCTTAAACTAAAAACACCTTTTTTTTTGAACACTTTTTCATAGTCATGTGACTGTATCCTAGTTCGTATCACAGACACACGTTGGTACAGTTACGCTCTGAATCTCGTATACAAGCTCAGGAATCGTTTCTGCTTTATTTCAAAAATTCGAGATTTTAAAAAACCAAAAAAAAAAATGATTTTATTGGGTCGCTAACAGCAGACGCGCGTTGTGACAGTTGACGACAGCGCCCACTTCCACGCCAAAAGAATTATGTTCCTGTAACGCATGCCATTCACATTCACAGCAATTTATATCATCATCTTCAAAAATTAATACCCAATCGCTTAGGATTAGGTTTCGGTCGGAGTGGTAGCTCTGATATCTCAAAGCTCACTTGAGCACGCATAGCGGCCCGTTCTGATGCCGCGGGTGAACGCAGTCCCTGTACTGACCAAGTTCCACCACCCAATCGCTTCGTCTGACCAAAATCCTCTACAGACAACTGTTGGTTGTGGATGCATGTGTTCCTCATAGACTGCTTGAGGATTTTCTGAGCTCAACATTTAATAATCTTGAATATTCTCTCAACCATTCGGATTAGAATGCGTTTCATAGGACAAGATGAATTTTTTTAGAAAATTCAGAGTAGCCTCTTGCTCACGGCTTTTTTAATGAAACTCCTGCCGCTGAGTGCATATATCAACAGGCTTGGAAAACGGCTCATAATCTGAAATGAAAAAGAAGAAGGGAAGAGACTACAGAACATCTTCTCTGTTCATGTCCGATACTTAAGAACCTAACAACGAAAAATTCTTAGGCACCAAGAATTTGTTAACGGAACGTGAGTAATCAAAGTTGATTCATAAAATTATTGACATGATTGAGAGGTGCCAAACAGGTGTTAAAAAGGTATGAGGAAATTGAGGCTATCGCTCTTACCCTCAAGTAAACTATGCCTCTCACAGTAGCTGTCGTTTTAAAATAATTTATACTAGATTGAGCCTACATACGGCAGCAAGTTGTATGGGGTCCTGCGTCAGATTGAAGACCTCTAAGAAGCTTTTCTACAAGTTAACCGACAACTAATCGTCAATTTTTTTCTTTGATGTTTTAATGGAATGTTTGTTTGTTGACTTCTGTTCACAATACCTGTTCGTATTTCATTAAAAAAAATTTAAAACCCTCATTACAAGTTGTCTAATTTTTGAAAATGATGAAAACATTGTTTAATATCGTATTATTCTATAGTTTTCATTGTACGTACACTGATGCACTATTTTTCATTTTCCCAAATAATTTTCATTATTTTTTTCTTTTTCCATTCTTTTTTCTCTTGCAATCAAGATTAAAAGTAACTTTATCAAGAGCAATAAAGAAAAAGTAATTGTTGAAATCCATACCAAGTACTGTACGTATGTACGTACTTGTAACGTTCAAATAAATGTTTCCTTAAGGTTGCATACTTATCCTTTAGAGTTATTTGTGAAGTTTAAATAGAAAAGTTTAATTAAAATCGATTTAAACATTTTCTTCACTCACTCACGCATTCGCCAAATCAATTTCATTTCGAAGCATCAAAGAATTAAACGAGAAATAAAATAAGAAATAAAAACAGAAAGGAAGACTGTGTATGGAATGCAATAAATTAGAAACTCTTTAAAGTTTCGCTAAAAGTTTTCATTCTCCTTTAACTAAACGTCAATAGTAGTAGTAACAGGGCAAAGGTACAACGTCGAGTTCAATACGATGAATGAATATTTCGAAATTTTTCGTAAATGCCAGCGATTAAAAGCAATGGAGTTGTTTATTTCGATTTAAGAATTTTCAGTTAAACTTTTAACTCTGAACGTATAAATTAATTTTAAAGTTAAAAACTATTTATAGAGACGTAGTTAAAGTGTGGAAAGAAAAGATGAAAATTATTGGCAATTGATTGTAGGTATTCCAAATAAACTTAAATCAATCAACGTTTATTACAATTTGTTACAACGATACTTACATTCTAAACTATGGTATTTGAATTGGGTTTCTTGTGGTAAGAGACTATTAGAAGTATTCCGACATTTAATTGAAGCGAGATTGATATGTAATACGCAGTATAAAACGTCAACTTATTGTGTTCAGATATGCACTTTTATTGAGTACTATATTCGGTTAATTGAGTACAATATTGTAAGTGTTCAGGCATAATAATATACACAGTACAGCTGTTTATTCAAAATTCACTTGACAGCTGTTAAACAAAATAGCTGGTTGTTTCAACAACATTGTTTTTATTTTGTTTTGTTGTTTTTTTGTTTGACGTTGTTGACATTTGAGTTGTAATTGTAATATGCTCACTGAATATATTTATGACAGTGATGCATTTTAAGTTTTACTCAATATTATAACAATATGCGCATTTATTGTGCAATTATTGATTGAAACTTTATATGAAATATTGCTCAATAATGGCGTTTATTGCGATTTACGCAATAAAGGTGCATATCTGACCGCCGTATTAAAAGTACCATGTAAATTGAAGCACGAAGATTTTTCTCTACTGGAAACAGCAAGTGTTAGTTGGTTGTAGGTTTGTTGATGGCGTAGACTATTAAAGAAAATTCACAATACTTTAAAGCATGTTATTGACGTTCACGAAACGTTCCGTGAACGTATCTTCGTTTTTAGAATATGAAAAGCGATTACAGTCAGTATTACGACCTACATAGCTTCTCACACCGCTTATATTGTGTGTGTTAATTTTACACATGAACGGCGGGACCTACAACTTAAAGTCGATTCCGATTCATTTACTCTCAGAGTTTTTGTCATAAAAACCGATGTCTGACCTGGAGTTTGAACCGCTGCCTCACGTCTAATAATCCTATATACTACTTACTAAACTACTGCGACTGCAATGGCGGAATATTCTTCCCAAAAAAAAATGAATATACATATGTATATGAGTGTATGCTTGTGTGTGTATCTAATTTAATTTATATTTTGTTTTCTTTTCATAAAAATAATACTCACTTGCGTTACATACATGCTGGATACGCAATTTATACGATTAAGTATTTAAGATTTTTAGTTTAAATCTTAACAGAAACTAATTTATTAAACTTTACTTTTATGAATACATAAAACTAGTTTTCTTATTCAATTTGTTTAAAGATTAGTTGAATTATTTCATTCTGAGTTTTTTAATAACAATTTAAACTGAAGCCTGCAGAGTATAACTTACTAACCTTATTTTCTAGAGAAAGCAAGAAAAAATTTAGTAAAAAAACTTAAATAAATAAGCAGAGAAAAAAAAACATTAATTTATTCATAAACATACACACACATTGAAGTATACATAGACGTAAATATATTTTATGGGAACTTGTTCACCTACATACATTTATACGAGTATATAAGCGTAATAAGCTTTCAGTTTTCTAAATCATAATAGTTTCGTTCATTCATTTTCTTCATCTCATTTTCTTCTTAATATTTTTTGCATTTGTTTCAGAAACAATATCATGAAAGAAAAGTTTTCATTTCAAATTTGTGTTTCACTGATTTTATTACTCACGCACATTCCCCCTCCACTCACTACAGAGACAACGAAGATGCAAAGTTTTGCTTTTAAAAATTTGAATTCACAATGGCACTACGATACCATATGATGAGAATGAGAAGAATTAAAATACTGTGGGAAATATTTGTGAAATTTTTATTTCAACAACCCATAGTGCAGGAATGCTAACCGTATTTCCATATTCAATTTTTAAATCCTGTTGGTTGTATACTAAGGAAAGAGCAACCATTGATGTTTTGATGCATAATGAATCTTGCTTTTGTTTTAAGCAAATGTATGTGTATGTGTGTGTGTAGCTCTGTGTTGCATATTACGTCAACTTAATGAGTCCTTGCTGCTGGCAGCAACTTGGGCCACAACGAAAGTATGCAAAAGTTCAAACTTCATCACAATAATTTCACGGCGCAAATAAGATAAAACGTAGCAAAGAAAAAAGAGTCTCCATAGCAGTTAAAATTCGTTATTCTAAATGGCTTGAGAGACGGTAAAATAAATTCAAAAGTATTAGAATTTTATGAACAGCGTAGCGTAGCATAACAAAAGAAGAAAGAAAAAAAAACATTTTCATTAAAACTATGATGAATAGTTTGCGTGTTAAACAAATGTAATGAAAATCATTAGAAAACTTAAATGATTTTAGAAATTAAATGGTTTTCAAATAAGAACTCTATTCTAATAAATTTTAAATTGCCGGCGCATTTGCGTTGTTGATGGAAATGCATTGAATTCAAGTAGTTTTTTTATAAACCAAACACAGTATCGACTTTAGCAAGACAGCGTTAATATGTTATATACAGCACACTAATATTTTAACAAATCCTTAAATTTTTGAGAACGTGCAAGTAATTAGGAAAATCTAACATTTTTGCAGATACATTAATTGAAAACCATTGCAATTGCATTTAATTTCAGGAAAATAGATTTAAAGGTGACAACTTAAAGCCGCTGTAATCTAGCAGTTAGTGTGTTGGCTTATTAGACGTAAGGCCTCGCTTCAAACACTATGTCAGACATCCCCAAAAAACGGAATATTAAAAAATATTTCCCCGGCGAAATCCTTTCAGAAGATTTCTGGCAAAAACTCTAAGAGTAAATAATATTGTCATGAAAAGTTTCTCAATAAACCTGTTGTTCCTGTTGGCGCTAGCGCTAATATATACAATTAACACAGACAACATAAGTGGGGTGAGAAGCAATGTCGTAATCCTGACTAAGGGCTTGTAATGACCGATTATGTATGTATGCCACAGTAGACAGGGATAGATTTTAAAGAGGCTTAAGTTCTAATTTAATTTGGTCATTAAGAGCCTAAGGATTACTACCTAGCTATTCCCATCACTCATGTTGCGTGTTTACATTTCATACACACTGCAACGTCAACTTCAAGCAACAGATTTGAGAAATTTCGTCGTAGTGTAGTGGATAGTGTGTTGGCTTATTCACAGACATGCCCAACAAAATGAAATATGAAAAAATATTTCTTCGGCAACTGGTCCTTAACAGATTTCTGGCAAAATCTCTGACTGCTATATTAGTGCCATGAAAAAGTTTCTGAAAAATCTGTCGTTCGGAGTCGACTTTAAACTGTAGATCCCACCACTCAGGGATAAAGTTAACACACACACAACATAAGTGATGTGAGAAGTGAACTAACGAGTTCTAGTTTACAATTAAGCAAGTAAGTAAGTAGGTTAGGTTAGATGGCGGACCAACTCAAAGGAAGAGGTCCCACTTAGGTCAGCATTTAGGCTTATTGTGATACCACACACATACATTCTAGCCGGGGGTCAAGCATTCCCTAGAGAAAATTACCCCGAGTCCAAAAAAAAATTTTGCTATTGTAGCAATTTATGTGTTAAAAGTCTCAATCAAAAATGTTGAAAAATGAGAGGCCAAAAACCTCCGTCTCTTCATGGCAAGAGCAGGACAATGGCATATGAGGTGAAAGACAGTCTCTTGCTACTATTCAGACCCTCAGCTCCTGAACAAATCTTTAATAGAGATGCCGAGTCTTTCGGCATACCTACCAAAAGGAGAGTGGTCCGTTAGAATCGCCATTGTGAGATGGATGGCCACGAGATTTAAGGACCGAAGTGAATCAGTCCTTTTCTTGTCCATACGTGTACAGCGGAGCCTGGCAATGTTGCACGTACTCTCATACTGCCAACGAAATTGAATCTCCTCGTAAAATCAGATCAAAATCAATTTTCATTAATATCTCTGTGCCCTGGAGTCCATATATAAGAGTTATCTTTGAATGATTTGAAATTTCACTGAGAAATCCTCGGCATTCATGTAAAAGGACGGACGTTGAAACTGTGTTCGTTGGGGACTTAATTGAAGCCTGACTATGTGAGTAAATCAGGAGATTTTCGGGCAAAATCCCGGCACTCAACAAGCATTTCGCCACCTTTATAATTGCCATGACTTCTGGTTGAAAAACACTGCGGTAAGTAAGTGAATGTGGTCGCCGTGGTCTACTAGGTAGTAAGCTGGCTTATTAGACGTGAGGCCTCGGTTCAAACTAAACGAAATATGAAAAAATATTGCTTCGGCGACTTCCTCTCAGCAGATTTCTGGCAAAAACTCTGAGAGTAAATGAAAATTGCCATGAAAGGTTCCTCAAAAAATCGTTCGAAGTCGACTTTACCTGTAGGTCCCGCCACTCATGTATAAAATGTATAAAATTAACACACACAATATAAGTGGGGTGAGAAACAAGGTCGTAATCCTGACTAAAGGGTTGTAATGACCAATTATGTATGTATGTATGTAAGTAAGTGAATGGCAGGCGTTCATTTATCACATCCTAAATGAATACATAACCACTGTTGTACTTTTTATAAAATGTTACGCAAATTTAAGAATCAAAACTGTTTAGAACTTAACATCATACATTTTTTTAATTATTTTTTTTTATTTCTACCTCTTTGTACATACCTTCTTCTTCTTCTCTTTCATACTTCTGGAATGGTATCAAAAAGTTTTACAGGATGTAAAAAGTAATGCCAAAAACTATAATTGATTCATATTACCTTATATCGAAGAAAATATGCCACTTCGAGGGTTGTTTTCCAGAAGTATAACGACCCCAAATATATTGCATAGCTTACTAAAAAGTGGATGATAACATTGTTTCCGAAAGGACTGTTCAACAACGACTAATGTGCCTCAGTTAACATCCATGATAAATGCGGCCAAACTGATGTAATTTTTACGGATTTTAGCAAAGCGTTCGATAAAGTGAATCACAAACTGCTGTTAACTATATTGGATTTAATGGGTGTAAATTATAAGAGTTTAAAATAGCTAGAGGCGTATTTGACTGGTAGAAAGCAGACCGCATGTGTGAGCAATAGCTTATCTAAGTATATTTATGTGCTATCTGGTGTTCCTCAGGGCAACCATCTTGATCCACTTCTTTTTTCGCTGTTTATAAACGATCTTCCCAACATAATTAATTTTGCCAATATCTTGATGTTTGTTGACGATGTAAAAGTTTTTCTCTCCTTTAATAATTTCATCGAGCATATTTATCGTCAAAGTGATCTCAATAATTTCTTTTTGTGGTGCGAGTACAACATGATGGAGCTGAATATTAAAAAATGCAAATGTATGCGATTCTCTAGAAATAATTTTATCGCGGCTAATTACTTGCTTGGAGGTCATCAATTGGAGATTGTGGACTCTTTTATTAGACACAAAATTAAACTTTAATGATCATATCACTATGACTGTAAATAAGGCAAGAAGCACTCTTGGCTTCATAAAACGTTGAGCAAAGGAATTTTCTGATCCATTTATTACGAAACATCGCTTGTCAGACCAATTTTGGAGTATGGATCCATTGTATGGGATCCTCACTATAATGTTTACAGCGAACATATCGCTGTAATTTTATTTATTTTTCTTTAAATTATTGCGTTACAAAACGGAACATTATTGTTTTTCTCAATTCATAACTTTTCATATTTTTATTGTAACAATTACTTGTATTTTTGAAGAAACTGTTTGTAATTATATTTAATTTTATTTCGTAGCTACTTTTGTTATTAGTCAGTAAGGAATAGTCAGTAGTCGAAAATGTCAATGACCCTGTGCCTAAAAGATGTCTAGCAGTTGGAAACACCAAAGAAGTGTCATATTGGTGTCTTTATTAATTTTCATATGAATAAGTACAGCAATTTTCTCATTTTATTTACTTTTTCATTTCGATATCTGCCATGGCTGTCCTTATTATGTTGCACATCAGTGTATATCGGAATAGCTTTAAAACAAAAAGAAAACAAAATTATATTGAATAAAAGCCACATACATACACACCCATATAGATGTAACAAAATTGTAATAAGATTGCGTGTTCTTGAAAACTCAACTATTATCCACCACCTGCCTCACTGCCATCATTGCTTTGCTTCTCGTCCTTTGGAAGTCATAAGAAATTCACTTACTTTGTGCGTTCATTTAACAAATTGTTCTTAATAGAGCGGCTTAAAGAAATAAACGTCTGGGCTATAACAATAACATTATTTAGCATTATGATTAGTAGTCATAATGTAGCAGAAGCAGAATATTAGAAGAAACTGTAGAAGCCAAAGTAGCAAGTAGAAAACATTCTTCTTGAGGTAGACCAAAAACAAAAAAGGAAAGAAAAAAAAAAACAAAAAAAGAGAGAATATATACTCATAAAATCTTATAATAAACTGGTCAAAAGGTATTAAAGGTATTATCTTGGAATATTTTCTTACGTTTTCTTACCACATCTCTCTGTCTCTCTGTAAGCCATAACGAAAGAAAATATTAAAAAAGGCAAAGAAAACTTTGCATTACACTTACAGGGTGTGTGTGGTATCTTTTTCTTTGTATGTATATATATGTGTATAAGCTATGTATATACTATGTATGTGTGTGGTTTTATAAGATAAGTATATTTAATCTAAATTAATGTTTTCAAGTTGTTCAAAAACAAAGTAGTTTTAATAGTCTGTTAAGTATTTATACAATTAATTTGAGTTGAAATAAAAGTTTCACATTCGTTTCCTTGTTCTTCCTCCTTATAGTAGTAATCCTTGCTGTAAATCCTTTGAGATTTATTAATTTTATGATTTCATTGGATACGATATACTAAGTATTTCATTCATAACTTACTCCACATGATATTGTTATGTATGTATGCCACCAAAGTCTTTGAAAGCTCTTTAGTTTGTTTCTTAATATCACGTAGAGTGATAAATAAATTTTATAAAATAAACTTAACTCTGTTATAACTGCTATAGTCCAGTTTGACTACATCTATCATAAAGTCATTTTTGTATAATAAATTTATTAAGATTCCAAAAGAAAAAAAAATAAGACGACTAGAGTTGTCGATTATTTCACTAGAACCGTAATAAAGGGTGCACCGCAGTCTAGTAGGTAGTGTGTTGGCTTATTAGACCTAAAGCATAAAGGGTTCATATCCCAGGTCAGACATCAAAACGAAAAGATGAACAAATATTATTCCGGTGACTGCCTTCTCAGCAGATTTCTGGCAAAAACTCTGAGAGTAAATAAAATTGCTATGAAAAGTTTCTCAAAAATCTGTCGTTCGGAGTCGACTTTAAACTGTAGGATCCGCCACTCATGTATAAAATTAACGCACGCAACATAAGTGGTGTGAGAAGCTAGGTCGTAATCCTGACTGAAGGGTTGTAATGACCAATTATGTATGTGTGTATGCATATGAAAGTTTAAATTTAAAAATGCAGTCAAACAAAAACGGTTTGAAAATTTTACCAAATTTATTTTTTTGTTGTGAAGTATAACTGTTCCATTTAGAAATCGAAAATCATTTCATTCATATGGCTTCTGCGACTGGGCTCATAGTACTCCATTCAATCGGAACAATTTTCGTGCACTTTTTCGAGTGTATGTGTCGACATCAATGTGCAGTTTCTCGTTGACCCAATAAATCCTAACGTTACTCAAGCGTAAATCGATTCATTACATTCAGTGGAGACAATATACTGAATTTTGTGACATGATAGAATGACGTAAGTATTGCCAGGTTCGAAATAATCGATTTAAACTGATAGATGGCCCACTCGATTGATATGATATCACGCAAAAGCTTTTCACTGATATTTAAGGATTATTGGGAATGTTGGAAGGGCTAAGCAGCTTTTAAAATACTGATCATGTAGTGTTTAACAAAGTGCAGCATTATTGCCACTGTGCTTTTGAAATTGCTTTAGATATGAATTGCTATTTAACTTATCACTTCAATTTTTACATGGTAGTTAACAAACACAACTCATACAGCAGAAAACTTTCAGTATGTGGTAACGCTACCATTTGCTTTTCAGTTAGGATATTGAATAAGCTGTGTTCGTTTACGGTGTTATAGGAATCTCATTCATTAGACTGTGTTTCGCTCGAAACTGTGGTTGTGTTCTTTTACTTAAAAAAAAACAAGCAAAACAAACTTTTGCAGGAGGGACGTTAGACCGATAAGACTGTACTGTTACTAAAGGGTCCGCCAAATAACTTTTTTTTAAAATGCTTTAAAAAAACAACTGAATATTTTCTAAAATTTATTTTCTTATTTGAAAGCACAATGCTTCCGGTTAATAATGGAAAATAATTTCATTCAAATGGCTGTCTCGGCTGGCCATGCAGTAGCCTACACGATCGTTCCAATTTTTAAGCACATTATCGATTATGTGCAGCTGTATTTCACCAATGATTTCACGAATATTGTCCTTTAAAGCGTCAATTGTCTCTGGCTTGTCGGCGTAACACTTATCTTTGACGGCACTCCACAAATAATAGTCCAACGGTGTCAAATCGCAGCTCCGAGGTGGCCAAACGACATCAGCTCTGCGGCAGATAATGCGATCTTCAAAAATAGGGCGCAAAACATCGAGTGTAGCTTCGGCTGTGTGTCATGTAGCGCCGCCCTGTTTAAACCAAATGTTGTCAATATCCTCCTCATCAGTTTTTGTGAACAAAAATTCGTTCAACATGGCCCGATAACGATCGCCATTGACTGTAACGGCCACTCCTTGCTCATTTTCGAAGAAAAATGGCCCAATTATGCCTATGGACCAAAATCCTCACCAAACAATGACTCGTTTTGGGTGCGTCGGCTTTTCAATGTACGCGTGCGGGTTTTCTGTGCCCCAAATGCGATAATTTCAGCTTCATCTGAAAAGATAATTTTTTTTGCCGAAATCGGCATCTTCTGTAAGTCGATCGCAGGCCCAATTAGCGAAGCGAAAACGGATTAGATGGTCCATATTCGTTCAGCGGAAGGATGCAACTAATTATCTGTCAAATCAGACATGAGCTAAGTGTTACCATTTACGAAATAAGCACTAGTTGAAAAAAAATGTTAGATGGCGGACCCGATATATACAAGAATAAATAATGTCTATTGAACCTGATACCCATTTTGTAGTATAAAACAGAACCTATAAACTTAAAACCGAAGCCTGAAAGGTAATTTAATCCTGAAACTATTCAAAATTTCCAGCTAAACCTCCTACAAAAAAGTTTCTTATTGAAATACTTTAAAAACAATACAACTAACTCAGCAGTTTTTCAATGTTCTTCAACTCCTAAATTATATATGTCAGCTTTTCAGTGTATAAAAAAAAACTGTGGTAAAATGAAGACATATTTCTTCTTTTATAGTACGGGTATTTTTCTTCTTTTTTTGTTAATTCGCTATTATTCGCTTCTATATTCAACGACAGCAAGCTCGATTTAACTGACCAAAAACATAATTGAGTCTTTTCCATTTTTCAACATTTTATTACAAAGTACTCTGCTTCAGTTGAAGTATAAAAAAACCCCCGAAAAATTATGGCTGTTTTCATGGTCTTCTTAAATTACCAACACAATTGACTCTTTAAGGACAAACGGGTTGAAAGCATTGCTTTATTACATACTGAATGCAGAATAAAAATAAAAAATGTTGTCAGAAGTAAATTCGTGTAAAATTTATGAAAAATTTTAAATAAAAGAAAATTTATTACAATTTAACTCTTGGCTCCATACACATACATACATACACATTCTATAGTTTAACAAGGATAAAATAAAATGAATTTTATTGTGCCAAAAAACCAGGCAGCCAAAAGCAAAATGAACACAAAAAATTGGATTTCCAAAGAGCTTTTGTATTGTAAAGGAAACAAAAGCATTTATTTTTGACTCTCTTTTGTACTCTTGGAAGAGAGAATGAAAAAAGGAAATGCTTTCTTAAGATAAATTATAGAGGTGAATAGCATTTTTTTTTAAATTTAATTTAAAACTGCAAATAATATTTAATTTAATTTTGTATGTACCTAATTTCGTTTTAATTTCAAAATTTACACAATTTTTGTTTGTTGCTTTAATAGAGGCCGTGGCTCAAACCCTAGGTCAGACATCTCCTGCAAAACGAAAAATTTAAACTATTTCTTATTTATGTATGTATGTAGAATGACATTAAACACGCGAAGTCCATCTAGTCTCAGAAAAATAAGTTCAAGTAAGTTGTAAGTTCCTTAAGTTATGAAAAATTTCTCAAAAATCTGTCATCGGGAGTCGGCTTTAGGAAAGACCTTAACGAATATTTACTTTAAGGTCTCAATGGCTTCTTTTGTAATTTTGCATTGTATTCGGAAAGTCAATTTTAAAGAAATGGTGTGGAAATCAAATCATCAAATCAAATTTTTTAAAACATACTGCTGGAGCTGCATTTTCTGGCACTTGGGAACCTAAGAAGAGACATTCTTAGGCACACAGAACTTTTTTCGTAACGTGTCTAATCCAAGTCTAGTGAATTACAATTTACACCTTCATAAAACGTTAGGAATGTTTGGAAGATGTCAACCAGGAGCTGTAATTATTTGACGAAATACCTAATATGGGTGTTACAATGGAACCTTAAATGAACCAGTCAAACTATACCCATTAAGGTGCCTCTGTCCCCCTTTAACCATTATTTTTTATTTTGTCTAATATCGGATAACGACGAGACAGATTTGTCTACGTCTTTTTTATATTTCTAGCAGTCCATTCAGATTATTTAAGCAAAAAAGCTACACCTACTGTTACGACCACAATGGACGTACGAGAAATTTTTTAATGTTTATAATAAGCAATAAGAGTCATTTACGGAAGTAAACTTGTCCATGCCCTCTTCAACGCCTATTTTTTATATCCTCGACTAACTGCACGTAATAATTTACGAAAAATGTTAACAAATGTCGTGTCACAGTGTCTGTAACAATCAATTGGTCTTAAGACCAAACGACGTATATTTGTGGCTTATCGAGGTTTTAATACGGGCGATTATACGTGGCATGTTGTTGGGTTGGTTAACCATTCACTTTGATTATGTTGGCTATAGATAGACTCACTAATATAACTGATAACGTTTCCTTTTTTATTGTCCGATTTTGTGATAAACACGTAACTTGGAGTCGCCGGAGTTTACTTAGTAGGTAGTGTGTTGACTTATTAGACGTAAGGCCAGGTCAGACAACGCCAACAAAATGAAATACGAAGAAACTCTTTTTCGGCGACTTCCTCTCAGCAGAAACTGGCAAAATCTCTGGAAGTAAATAAATTTTCCATGAAAAGTTTCTCAAAAAATTTGGCGTTCCGAGTCGACTTTTAACTGTAGTGATGTAAGTGATGTAAGAAGCAAATTCGTTATCCTGATTAAAGGTTTATAATGATCGATTATATATGTATGCGATGTAACTTGAAATTTATTGTTAAGCAGATTTAATGTGTCGTTCTTATAATCCGTCATCTTTCACAGAATTTCATTCCCTTCTCAGTCATATATTACATCCTCCTATAACATACATACTACATACACAATTGGCCATTACAACCTTTCAGTCGGGATTACGGCCTAGCTTCTCACACCACTGATGTTGTGTGCGTTTATTTTATACGTGAGTGGCGGGACCTACAGTTTAACGTTGGACGACAGATTTTTGAGAAACTTTTTCATGGCAGGTTTATTTACTCTAAGATTTTTTTGCCAGAAATCTGCTGAGGAAGTCGCCGAAGAAATACTTTTTGTATTTTGTCTTGATGTCGGACCTGGGATACGAACCCGGGCTTTACGTCTAATAAGCCAACACACTACCTACTAGACTACGGCGATTTCAAACAATAAGTTATTTTTATTTGACTACCAAAATATTCATTCGAAATCAGTTTAAATGACAATACAACGTTTATCTGGTCAGCTCATATAAATACTAATGTATTATACAATACAAAATTTAGTTTGATTTCAACGCATAAATAAGTTGTTTTTTGCTCCAACTTAACTAAAATTAAGCTCTTAGAAGATATAGAGCAATATTGTACCGTTATAATATAATTGTTCATTTAACGCCACTTATCAATTGCATGTATCTCTCTTATCGTTTTAATTGACAATGTATTGAGTTATGCAGGCCATTTGCAACTGTGTACCTCGTACATGTGAGTATGTATGTATGTATGTATGCATCTGTACATTGTATAAATAGAATTAAATTGTTAATAATTAAATTGTCATTATATGTGCCACACAGTTGCGATAAAGCTTTTAATATTTGCATTTCGATTTCAATATTGAAAATAAAACAATTGCGTTACGATTACGTTTTCTGTTCAACATACAATTCATACGTCGTTTAATACGTAGCGCAAAGCATTTATTTATTAAATGCAGCACAAAAAAAAATGAAGTCAGTTATCAGTAATTGGTTGGTTTGCGGATAACAAAAAAAAAAGAAACGAAAACTGGCAACGAAAATATTGTTGGAATATGAACGTTAACTGGTCAATTGATAAATTGAAAAATTAATAACTTAAACTTTTATAAGGGCTTATAATTGATAAAGGCTGAGTGAGTTCATGTCCCTTGCAAATAATTGACTAAATTCACGCAGAAGTAAACACAATATATTGAGGTGTGCACTGACATGTGAAGTAGAGGTTTTGAAATATACAAAATAGAATCCAAGTTTTTGTATATTTTTTGCTCACACTATCTGAATTAGGCGGAAAAGTAAGTAAGTTCTTTCCATCTCTACGAATTTAAGTTAAAAAAGAATCGCTTAATTCTTAAATAGAAGAGTTGCAAACATGATCTAATTAAAATGCAAACAGCTTTTTGGTATTATGATCTCTCATAATCTAAAAAAGAATTGCAAGAATTCAAAAAGTAAAAATCTTGACCATAACCAATATAAAAGGTGTGTCATCTATCGGTTTACAATTGAATTTGACAATACTTATGTCATTATATCACCTTCACTGAACGTAATGAATCAATTTACGCCTGAACAACGTTTGGATTTATAAGGCCAACGGGAAACTGCAGGATAATGTCGATTTTTCCAAGAATGAAATCTTCGAATGAAGATCATTTTCATCTTGGTGGGTAAGTTAATAAGCAAAATTGCCGTATTTGGGGCTTAGAAAACCCACACGTGGTCTTACAGAAGCCAATGCACCCATAACGAGTGACTGTTTGTTGCGGTTTGTGAAGCGGAGGCACCATTGGTCCTTATTTTTTTGCAAATGAGGACGGCGCAACCATTACGGTCAATGGAGACACCTATCGCACCATGATAACCGATTTTTTTGTAGCCACTCTTCATGGTATTGATGTGAACGATGTTCGGTTTCAACAGGAAAGTCTAACTTGTAACTCATCTCATGTCATAATCGATTCATTGCATCAAACGTTTGATAACCGTTTAATTAGCCGAAATAATGATATAAATTGGCCGCCAAGAAACTGCAATTTGACACCGTTGGACTATTTTCTGTGAGGCGCAGTCCGAGAAAACTCTTATGCCGAAAAACCAGAGATAATTGAACATTTCTAGGCCAACATTCGTGATGCCATTGCCGAGATACGACCCCATACACTCGGAGAAATGCACAAAACTTGACCCTATGTAATGAGGTAGTGTGAGGCCAGCCGCGGCAGCCATATGAATGAAATAATATTCCATTGCTAAACTGAAATAAGTGTACTTCATTGTACTTCAATTACACTAATTAAGATTAAACTTTTTAAAATGGCCCACCCTATATAGTATGTGGAGAGCAGTGTTGCCAGAATTTTCAAAGGGTAAACCATATAAGACCAGAGATTTCTATGCATAAAACTCGTCCTTGAAAATCTTTAAAAAAAAATTCAAAGAAAAATATTTTTTTTTTAATTGCTTTAATAGCAATGCAACAAGGTCTTGGGGTAATTGAATGTGAATTGAAAAACAAAAATTAACACAGAAAAATCGCAGCAGAAATTGTTCTGAGATGTATTCCTAAAAACGTACCAAAAAACTGATGACAGAGTACGCAGGCAGTCATCTATTGTAATTACCAGGCATAATTTATTTACTATACTCAATTCGCTTCCCTCTGACCTCATATTAAGGCTGAGAGTTGACTTGATGGCAGTAAGGCTCAATGCAGTCAAATCCTGCCCAACCTGGACTATGGATTGTGCTGCTATTTTGGGAAGAGATAGGCACATTCTGTTCGATTATATAGTCCCTTATAACTGCTTGAAGAGAATATTCGATTCTAGAATTATAACAAGGGCCTTCTGGGCTGAAGATCAAGAGGTTCTCTATGCGATCCTTAAGGTTTGCTCACAAATGTTTACCAGGCTTGGTATATTAATTAAGGGTTGTGGTATTAAACTTTATTATATGCTAGGCTTCGTGATTGCATACATACATAATATGTCATTACAACCCTTTAGTCAGGATTACAAACTAGCCTCTCACACCACTTGTGTTGTTGTTGTGTGTGTAAATTTTATGCATGCGTGGCGGGATCTATAGTTTAAAGTCGACTCCGAACGTCGTAGTCTAGTAGGTTGTGTGTTGGCCTATCAGACATGCAGCCGCAGTTTAAACCCCAGGGTCAGGCATCTCTAATAAAGCGAAATATAAAAAAATAGTTCTTCGGCGACTTTCTCTCAACAGATTTCTGACAAAAACGCTGAGAGTAAATAAAATTCCCATGAAAATTTTCTCAAGTGGTTACTGCAGTGTTGTAGCCGCCGTAGTCTAGTAGGCAGTGTGTTGACTTATTAGACGTAAAGCCAGGATTCGAGCCCCATGCCAGACATCAAGACAAAATACAAAAAGTATTTCTTCGGCGACTTCCTCTCAGCAGATTTCTGGCAAAAACTCTGAGAGTAAATAAAATTGCCATGAAAAGTTTCTCAAAAATCTGTCGTTCGGAGTCGACTTTAAACTGTAGGTCCCGCCACTCATGTATAAAATTAACACACACAATGTAAGTGGTGTGAGAAACTAGGACGTTGTACAATGGGTCAATTCGACCTCCGGGTACTGTACTTGTCTTAATTGACAAGTACACGTCCTCTAACCTAACCTAACCTACTACAGTGTTTTCCACAGCACAGGTCATATATACGTTCCAGAACTTAGGGATATCGTTGGAAATTGCTTTACTGATGATCTGGTCAGAACGGGGCGGCAATAACCGAGATGGTACAAGGCATAGGCATTCGCGATTATCTCAGTTAAACGGGATATTTTCCATTCGTCTTACAGTGAGACTAGATCTCGATGGCAATAAGAAAGCACATGCAATACAACTAGACTCTGGTGGACAGAGCTTGCGCTTAAATCGCATCGCATACATAGCACAATAGCGACGCTTACGGACGGCTGTCCTTTGCGCAGGCACGCAGAAAGACATGGCATTCCGTCAAAGAGGAGGAGGAAGCGTTTTGAAGAGGAGGAAGCGCTTCCTTTCACGTCATGTATTTGTGTCCTATTCCTGCCCAGAAAAATTAAGGTTTTTAACGCCTCACATTCAGACTTTCTTTACCGAGCTCTTCAATATAAAGATTGCTGCAAATGGAGGAATTCTAGACTCCGGTTGATTTTTTCCAAAGAATGTTTAATCCTCAGGTTGAATGTTGATTGTTATATCAAAATAGTTCTAAGTGCTGCCCGAAGTGGCATCTCTTTAAAGGGGGTCTACCATATTACCCAACCTAACTTATTATCTGTATTTTCAATTTGTATCAATGGATTTCGGTTGCAAACTTTTAACACTTAATTGATCTTTACAAGCGTAACACATCATAATACAAGGCGAATAGTTACGTTTGCAAAGTGCCAACGTACATACACTAATTGCAGTGCAATATTTCGTTACGTTGTTGTTAACTATTCGTGTTAGAAGTTTTATTAAGTGGGACTGTTTATGCTTGCATTATAAAAATATTGTTACGTGCACATCAAACTTTTTTAATTCAAATTGCTGCAATACCCAACGCATGAATAGAGACATGCTTGCATGAGTGCTTTAACGATTTGTTGCAACACATTTCCGTTTCTACTTTGTTGTTCGAAACACTCAAGTATTTTTAAAAGTGTTGGCAATGAAACTGCAATATAGATGTGTCTGTCTTCTGTGTCCTGTGTGCGTGTGACAAACAGTTCTGTGCCGTAATACATTTATTACTCAAGCATTTAAGTTTGTTTATTTGTTGTTTTTCCAATTGGTTTTGCACGCTTTGTTAGCATGTTGTTAAACAACAATAAGCAATTGCAACAACAGCAGCAACAACAAAATTATAAAACAAATACAAGAAATAAGGTGAAGTAGTGACAATATTGTTTTGAGCATATTTAACAAACAAAGTTTTCTATGTTGCTTGTGATGTTGTTGTTGTTGTTTTTGTGGTTTATTGTTGGCTATAAATTCATGTTTTGGTCACCAGCATGCATCCATCCACAACGAAATGTGAAAGAAAGAACGTGTTTGTTGACCACATAATCGTCTTTTTGTTCAACTGTTCTACTAACTGGTCTACTAAATCAAAGGGGTGCCATGGCAATTGGAATTCCATTTTATTCTTGAAATAGTTTTTGCTTGTCGTTCCGTTTTTTTTTCTTCTTGCACTTCTGTTCTCAAAATAGTTGCTACTGTGCTCAATTTTCTCTCTCTCTCTCTACACAGTGTTCCATCTTTCATTGTTCTTGTGTGTGATTTTTTTCTTGGCCATTATTTAGGACAGGTCAATCGCATTAAGACTGGTTAGAATTTATTTTATTTATGGCTGCTCACAGTTGCAGAGAAAACTCACAAATTGTGTAGCCTTAATGGCTGAATAGCAAATAAATGGCAATGCATCTTATTTCGATTGTGACATACAGGATAATTGCAAAATATTTGAAATTATTGGCAAAAAGAAAACAGGAATATGAGGACAATATCTTGATGTTGCAAAGATTTGAAAATTATTTTATTTAAAAACAATAAATTGTTTGCATGCAAATAAATTCGAATCGATCAACCTGATATTACTCAGTGTGCACAGTAGATAAAATCCCGAGAATGTATCATATTCAACTACGTATGACAAAATATTTTTTGTGTCTACAAAACAAATCCATTTATTGTATAATTACATATAAAGGGTCCGCCAAATAACTTTTTTTTTTGAAAATGCTTTAAAAAAAACTACTGAATATTTTCTCAAATTTTTTTTTTTATTTGACAGTACAATCCTTCCGGTTAATAATGGCCATGTAGTAGCCTACACTAGAAGATGCCGATTTTGGCAAAAAAAAATCATCTTTTCAGATGAAGCTCATTTTGATCTTGGCGGGTATGTAAACAAGCAAAATTGTCGCATTTGGGGCACATAAAACCCGCACGCATACATTGAAAAGGCGACGCACCCGAAATGAGTCACTGTTTGGTGCTGATTTTGGTTCAGAGGCATAATTGGGCAATTTTTCTTCGAAAATGAGCAAGGAGCGGCCATTATCGGGCCATGTTGAACGAATTTTTGTTCACAAAATTGAAGAGGAGGATATTGGCAACATGTGGTTTCAACAGGACGGCGCTACGTGCCACACAGCCGAAGCTACGCACGATGTTTTGCGCCCTGTTTTTGAAGATCGCATTATCAGTCGCAGAGCTGATATAGTTTGGCCACCTCGGAGCTGCGAGCTGACACCGTTGGACTATTATTTGTGGGGTGCCGTCAAAGATAAGTGTTACGCCGACAAGCCAGAGACAATTGACGCTTTAAAGGACAATATTCTTGAAGCCATTGGTGAAATACAGCTGCACACAATCGATAATGTGCTTAAAAATTGGACCGATCGTGTAGGCTACTGCATGGCCAGTTGAGGCAGCCATTTGAATGAAATTATTTTCCATTATTAACCGGAAGGATTGTACTTTCAAATAAAAAAAAGAAATTTGAGAAAATATTCAGTAGTTTTTTTTTAAAGCATTTAAAAAAAAAAGTTATTTGGCGGACCCTTCATATTGTTACGTTTTTACGCTTTTAAAAACGTTAAAAATATGATCTCGTAGATTGCAAATAAAATAAAAATAAATTTGTGTTTAATTTTAAATAAAATTCTTTAGAATTGTGCGAATAATTCTGTGAACACTCTTCACAACTTGATGTAACAACAACACTTGCTTTCCTTTGTTATTTCTCTGTTTATACCCTTTGCATAAACAATAACAATTACTAGACAATTATTCGACAGATCTTTGTAACGGAGATTTTCAAGCCACATTTACTCTCTTCAAACACACCGCGTCTTCACACAAGACTGATTGAATCTCACTAACTGACTCGCCTGCTTTGCCTTGCCTTTTATATGGCAGAGTAAAAAGTCTGATGAATGCTCTTGAAGCCGAATGTTCGTGAAGGTATAAACACATAGACGACAGACGACAGATAACAGAAAGCTGCCGAGTTTGGAATACACACGTTCATATCACAACGATTATATTGAAGGTAGAACAGAAAAAGCCAAGACAGCAAGCTAAGCAGTTTCTGCTCAAATTAAACTATTTTATATTTTTGTGAGCTGCTAAAAGCAAATTAGTGATGCCAATACAACAAAAATCATAATAAAAAAACAGCTAAAAATACTTATATTATTAAAGAGAAAGAACAATTCTAAAATATAGAAATAGAAAGCAATCCATGTATTCATAATAAATAAAATAGAATTATAGATTCAAGTTTGTATCTGAATTCATTTGATAAATGCTTTGTGTGCACGGTTTTTTCATAAGGGAGTTTATTTTTGCGTACAAAAAACCTGATAGTGACAAAACTGAAAAATATATTTAAATTCAAATTTGAAAATAGTTTTGATTTTTTGCTCTGCTCTCAAAAAATTGCTTAAATTAAAGTCGCCATACGGCAGAAAAAACAGTTGACAAAATTGTCTGTCGAACTGCCGAACTGTTGTCTGTCGTCTATGTGTTTATACCTTGACTTCGCCTTCTCAAGGTCTCGTTGTTTAGGTTCATTATTGTTATTTGAGTATTTACATTTATTCTTGTAGTGTTTGTTGTTGTATTTTTGTTTACTTGTTTACCATTTTTCTTTATGCTGGTATTTATTGTTATATTAAGCAGTACGATAGTTAGTAAACATTGTTTTGTTTTTGTAGCTTTTGTTTATAATTTTAATGTTAAGCAATGTAAAAACAAAGTTGCCGTAGGCTAGTAGGTAGTGTGTTGGCTTATTAGACGTAAAGCCAGGGTTCGAGCCCCAGGCCAGACAAAAAAAATACCAAAAGCATTTCTTCGGCGACTTTCGCTCAGCAGATTTCTGGCAAAAACTCTGAGAGTAAATAAAAATTGCCATGATAAAGTTTCTCAAAAATCTGGCGCTCGGAGTCGACTTTAAACTGTAGGTCCCACCACTCATGTATAAAATTAACACACACAACATAAGTGGTGTGAGAAACTAGGTCGTAATCCTGACTGAAGGGTTGTAATGACCAATTATGTATGTAATGTAAAAGAAAACACCAGTATCTAGATTTTTTCATTTTCGTAACAATATACAGTGTGGTCATTCGACAACATTACGACATATTTTCCCAAACTACATAAGTTGTGTGTGTTAATTTTATACATGAGTGGCAGAACCTTCAGTTTAAAGTTGACTCCGAACGGCTGATTTTTGAAGAGTTTTTATGGCAGTCTTATTTATCCTCAGAACTATGGTTTGAACTATAGCCTAATAGTCTAATAAGCCCACACACTACCTACTAGACTGCGGCAACTATTATCGGCAACTAAATTTTATTACCAGAATATACTTGCTTAACACAAAATTATGCTTTAGGCCATCTAACCGTAGATCGCTCGACCTTAAAAAAACTTCATAATTCTAGCTTATGTATCACTTTTGATACATACTTGTAGTACATGGAATTGTCACGATTATTGATAGATTTTGTTAAAAAAAAATTTAATATTGTAATTCAGTTTAATAAAACTATTTATTTATACTATTATTACATTTTATTATCAATTTTATGAAATTTGCTCTAAAATTTTTGACATGATGTTCATTGGCGTGGTTTTTTAAATAAAAATCAAGCACTTCATGTCAGCTTGGTTTTAGTTCGTTCTGAATGGTTATAATTTCCAAATGTTTAGATAGGGCAGCTTATTGTCACTCGCATCAGTAACACTCTCAATCGAGGGCTAGATGAAACCTGATGGTACAAACTATTGTTATATTTCGTTAGAAAATTTATTGTCAACATCATGTGAGGTAAAAAAGTTTCCAGGTGCAATAGAACATCGATTATGTTAATAACAATTGTCTCTCTTTGATTCCTCTCTGGTTTCCCGGATACGGGTTTCCCCAAATACTGCTGTAAGTAGTTGCTACGAACGTAGCATGTACTTGAAGCTAAAACTGCCAATTCGACTTCGGTTGACCACGAAATTTATAACGACCATCAAATTAAATTAATTACTAATCTACAGCGACAAAATTAAATATGAGTTGAAAAGGTAATAAAACAAAACAAAAGGAACGAAAACATAAATCAATACCAAGCATTACTCCGTAAATCTCTTTATGAAGCTTGATTTATACAAATATCCTTAAATTAATTTCCCTAACAATCACTGTAAGTACTCCATCATTAAGTATCAAATTTCAATTAAAATCGCTAGAGGTAATTTTCATTTTTCACAATAAAACTAAAAAGTTTTCGAATTCTGTTGCTAAATAAAACTTCAATTTGAGATGAAAATATACCAAAAAGGAACATAAAAGCATAAGCATCATTATTTAGATATATTTTCTTTAATTTTCTTGCCTTTTAGGCGAACAAAAAATTAAATTTTTAAAAATCTTAAAAAAGGATATATGGGCTGCTCTGAAAGTATGATAGCTAATCCCAAACTATTTATACAGTATTATTTCTTACATAAAACTACAAGTTGTGTGATAAAAGTTTTATGAAAATGGTTAAAATTTTCTAACACAAAATTAAAAAAAAAAATATATTTTTTTTTTTTGAAAAAACTTCTTTTCATTCGAATTTCAAAAAAGGCTTTAAGCATGATTATTAAAGGCTACAAGACTTTTAGCTCATTTTTCGAAAAGGCGTAATGGATGTAAATATATCATTATCAAAGCGAATGATTCTGTTATCTCATACATACATACGTAGTTGACCGAAATATTATCATCTGTAATAAAATATGGGACGAAACACATTTTTCTAATGTTTGTCTGTCATATGAGATAAATATGAGAAAAACAGTAAGAAAGACTCTACAAGATTTCAGGAAATAGCTGCTAGCATTCTGCATGAAAATTGGTAACATTTTTTCTTAGAAAGCTGCTGAAGACAGTTTGTTCTGTTCCGAGTAGTACCATGTTTGGCAATAAACATCCTGTTGTCATCCAATACTTTCTTCAGTTCATAAGACGAGCTTCTATTTTCTTCTTCTCCAAAGTCTTTAGCAGCAGAAATATTACATATATAATTAATATATAATCGGTCATTACAACCTTTCGTTATAAATTGGAAATATCTGACCTGAGGTTTCAACTTTAGTCTGACGTCTAATAAGGTAGCACGCTGCATACTATACTATGACTGCTTCAAGCAATATCAAGAATAGAAAATTCAATCTTTTCACTTTCGTCCCACACTTAACTTTCAATTCTTTCTCAAAACCCATAAATATTGTATTATTTACGATAAAACTCTACAAAATCTTTGAAATCTTAAAAAAATTACACACACGACACCAACAAATTTCTAGGAAAGTCGTATGTATCAAATATGATACATAAGCCAGAATTATGAAGTGTTTCAATTTTGTAACCCCTGTTTGAAATTTTCTTTCTTTATTTGGTTTAAAATAATGGCGATAACAATACTAACGAATTATAAAAATATCAGGCATCTAACTTTTATATATATCGTATATCTATCGCAACTAACTACACCACTTTTATAATAAATCGACTATCATTGTCAAACAGAAGAATGGCACAGATGCCCACATGGACTTGTTGTACCGCGGATGGCTCTACGCATGAATATAGGATGGAACTCGGCCTCTATATAGATAATGCAGTAACCAAAGTATACCGCCGACTACTAGGACATAATGCAGTCTTCTAAGCGAATACAGAGAGTGAATGATAATTTGGCAAACATTACACAAAGATATGTAAATATCTTCCCTCATATTCAAATGACAAGTAGGACAAGCAAATGGAATGAAAAACAGTCTTGGATTGTAAGAAGGCGCTTAACAGTTTCTACGGATATAACCTAATACGCATTATATGGATACCATTAAGACTTTAGGAAGTGATAATGTAAGGAAGCAAAGAATTCAGCTAACATTCTTAGGGAATTACTGAACATAATTGTGGAACAATTACATACATACATACATACATAAATGGTCATTACAACCCTTCAGGATTGAGGATTACGACCTAGTTTCTCAAACCACTTATGTTATGTGTGTTAGTTTTATACATTAGTGGCGGGACCTACAGTTTAAAGTCGACTCCGAACGATAGATTTTAGAGAAACTTTTCATGGCAATTTTATTTGCTATCAGAGTTTTTGCCAGAAATCTGCTGAGAGGAAGTCGCTGAAGAAATAATTTTTGTATTTTATTTTGATGTCTGGCCTGGGGCTCGAACCCTGGCTTTTTGTCTGATAAGCCAACACACTACCTACTAGACCACGGCAACTTCAACACGGAAAAATTACACAGCATAAAAGATTGTGAAAATATTCTGGGTGAAATGAAATCTATATCCTAATATTTTAGGAATGATACTCTACCAGAGATAACTTATCTCTGACAAATGAACTGTAAGAAGTTAGAGAACTTTCTACAAGATACAGATTTTCATTAGGAAATTCGGTTGATACCCTTTAATGGCGAGCGCACGACAAGCCGATAATATGGTTTAGGTTGTTCTGCTTTCTTTCCCCTAATTGCCTGCAAATATTTCGGCAGTGGTATTAATTATTTCAGAAATTCGGAAGTCCAAATTTTTTTAGTTTAATTTATATTTTATATGAGTGGAACTGTTATGTTTGGTATGTTCTTTAATTTTCATCTGTGATATTGTAATGACGGATGACCGTTTGATTTCGAAAATTGAAAAATATAACGAACAAAAAATTTGGAACTTAAATGAAGCATTTATTTGGGATGATAAATTAATAATGATTAATGTCTTGAGATTTCAGGTTGCTATGCTATGCATATTAACGGTATTGATAATTAACCCGTGTAAAACCACAGTAGTATAAATTACGAGAAAGAAGAAACTCCCAAATTTCACAGAAATCTAGCATTAGAATTGGTAAGTAAACTGTATTGAAAGAATTATAACACGTGTAAAGTCATAGAAATAAAATTTATGGGTGTGGAATGGAAGACATGTCTTACAAATACTTAATGGAGTGACAGCTACATTCTGATTTAAAAGAATGATTATCCTGTGGTATACGGAAGGGTCGAGCACAGTTACTGGGTCAAAAGCGGACTTTTTAGTCCTAAAGTGAATTATTTCGAACCAGTGAGGCAATAAACAGACAGATTAGCTTGCGAGGAGCTATGCTTCCAATTCAAGGCCAGAACCTTTATCTGGAGTGAGAAGAAGTTTTTTTTAGAAGGTTGTAATAGTCGGAAAGAAAGATAAAAAGAGACAGAGGCTCTTCTCGAACCAAATCGGTTTAATGCAATCTAAACATTATTGGTAGAAGGAAATTTAAGTCCTGCATCACACTATCTAGGAATAACCTGAGAGTAATAACCAACCTATTGGCAGAGAACTTTAGACTAAACGAACACATATTCGGAATGAGAAACTTATAGAACCAAGAATGTAGATGTAGATCAACGACGAGAATTAACCATCAGAACACAAACTTGGAAACCAGAGATCGGCAATAAATCGTTTTTTCGCTACTCATAAGCACTCATTAAGTTTTCAATATAAGTGAGTTAACAATATTGAAATGTAAATACTCTGATTCATTCGTACTCATACCAACATTGATTCATAAGTACAGGTTGCAATGAGTATGAGTACAACGTTGTCATCAAACTCATAACATTCGAAATATGTTTGATTCATAAGCCTACTCATTCAGATTCATAAATTTAGAAAAATACTTATAATACTCATAAATGATTCGAGAGATTCGAATCATTCCTCAAAATTTACAGTCTTAGTTGTTGTTGCATTTACAAAAAAAGAAAAAGACAAAGACAACAAGCAAAGCAAAAACACAACCTTCTAATGAGTATTGGAGTGTTCGTACGAATCATACTTATTTTGTGATTCTTGCAAATGTGGAGTCATGGAGAGTCGAAATCAACAATATCATACGTGTTGTTAAGTATGAGTGTGGTTAGTACTTCAAACTTTGAATATGAGTAGTATGAGTATGATATTAAAATAAGGATGAATGCGTATAAGTATCAGAAATTATGAGTATGATTAGAATCTACTCATCTTTTTGAATACTTATTGCTGGTCTCTGTTGGAAACTGTGGGGCATTAACAAAGCCCAGAAGGAAACACTTTCACATCAGGTCCTGGTTAGGGAATTGTTTTTGTCAACACCCTGCAGCATTTTAATGTTTGTCAGAGCAATAAACATTTTGTAGGCAGCGCATGACAGATCGCATGGTCACGGTATTATGACAACTTTACACGACAACAATTAATAATAGTGACCGGCTTTTTAAGTGGTCATAGTAAACTCAGGGAATGTTTGTGCAATATGGAAACAGCTTCCAGCTTAATAAGTAGATACTGCTATGGGATAAACGAATCATCAGAAAATATACTATGAATCTGAGCAGCATTAATACATTTTAGAAGAAAACAACGGGATGATTATCAAGCACTTGGTGGAAAGTTATGCTTACTGACAACCAACAGCATCTTAAGGTTCATCACGCCAATAGGGCTGTGGGAGACATTACATAGAATTGAATGCAGTATTTTAGTACACAACAATATAATATTGATACATATAGGATATGATTGCGACCTAGTATTACTTATGTTGTGTGTGTTAATTTTATACATGAGTGCCGATATCTACAGTTTAAAGTCGTTTCCGAACGACAGATTCTTTTTGAGAAACTTTTCATAGTACTTTTTTTCACTCAGATTTTTTGCCAAAAATCTGCTGAGAGGAAGTAGATGAAGGAATATTTTTTTATATTTCGTTCTCTTGGAGATGTCTGACCGTGGTCTGACATCAAGTAAGTCAACATAGAATATTGGAGTACTGCGACTGAAAATATATAGCAGATGCGATTTCATTTATGTGGGTTTTTTAATGAAAACCTCTTGTTATTTAATAAAATTATTCGTCCGATTATATAAAAAATTCACAAATGTAGCGTAAAACATAAGTAACAATAGATTATATATAAGTAAATATGAGTAATATTAAAAGAATGAAATTAATTTGTACATAATTACATTAATGATAATATGTAAGTAAAAGCAAAAGTAAAATGTAAAAAGATTAAATATAAGTATTAAATGATTTAAATCCTATATATATACTCAAGAATGTTTTACCAAAACTAGTATTAATGCAAAAAAAAAGCAAAATTATTTCGATTAGAATTTTAAAACATTCAAATCAAACCAAAATTGTGTCATACAAAATAATGAAAAATACTTCCAATTAGATTCCCTTGTTGGCTATACGCAAACGCATTAAACATACACCGATCTCTTCTTCTCTCACACAGATGAATATCTCGATATTTGCAGCAACTTCTTAATACACAGCTTTCAATCGATTGTCTTCATAATCGTATGATAATGATAAAATATTTATGTCTCTTGCGTTTTTATGACTTACGTTTTTCTCTCTCTCTTTCTTTTCTCAAACAATGGTTTTCCTCTTTTCCAAAAAGAAAAATAAAATTCAATTCATTCAATTCGGAATTTTGAATTGATTCTTTTTATTTTGCTTTCTGCATAAGTCCAGAAATATCAGGAACATCAGAGTACCAAAACAAAACTCTTAAGGCTTATCCCGGACGAGCTCCCAAAAATGTGGGTTTTTTAAAGAAAACCTCTTTTAAAAATGTTGGTTTTTTAAAGAAAACTTTTTTTTTATTTAAAATATTTTATTTATTACAAATTTAATGATGTTAAAATTTACAAAAATTTATATTGTTTGTCTTTCGTGTCAGCTTGTCGACTAACTGTTTTTTTCTATTTTTCGTTGTTTTTTTATAAGTCGTTGTCATTTTGTTGGCTACAATAATTATTATTATTTATAGGGTAATACAATTATTATTATTGGTAGGGTTGCCAACTTCTCGTCCGTCCTGTCCCCGGTCCCACATTTATTTCAGTGAAACAAACAATGGAGATGTCTGGACAAGGGTTTGACCCAAAACTGCCTACGAGATTACGGAAACTTCAATAATAATCAAAATATGAGAGATTCTTGAGCAGTACTTGACATATTAGAATCTATCGTACTATGCGATATTAAGACTAGCTTTGCACTAACACGTTTCATTAAGAAATGCCTGCCTTTGATGTCTAACATAGAAACAACGTTTAATAGTACTACTACTGATTTTGTGGTTGTTGTTAAAAATCTTTTAGCCGCATCCCAAAACAAAAATTTCCTAACCAATCGACACTCTTGTAAGCCGAATGAGAATAAAAGATTTTTTTTTTTGTTAACAATTTGAATATTTGTTTTTTGTTTAACATAATTTTTAAATAAGTAATAAATCATGTTGCCAGGATTAACAACATGTTTCTGTTCATTTCAATTTTATTGTTTTGTTTTCAAATTTTTTTCTGTGTTTTTTTTGGGTTCTTTTTGTGGTTTTTCCATTCATGTACGTAGAAGTACTATTTGTGTGTGAATGTTTCCAGACAATTTATTTTTATGACTTGTTTTTGCTTTTTTTTTTTTGTATTAAAATTTTCTCTCTTTTTTCCCATTCACATACATTTTCTTCGTTATTTTTAAGGACTGATAGATTTGTTTGAAATTTATTTGATTTTATTTATTCATTTTATTTTTTTTTGTTTCTTTAAATTTAAAATTTTCTGTTCAGTTATTCCTAAAAAATTTTTCTTTTTTTAATTTCAAAATGAAAAGTACTCGCACTACTGATTTATAATACTTTGCCTCAAGAATTTTAACATTTTCATTCATTTGTCCATTTATTGTTGTTGTATTGAATTGTAAAGATTTTCCCTTTTATTCTCTCCTTGTTTTGTTGCCATTTATAGATGGTAGTGTTGCTATATTTTTCAGTATTTCCTTTTTAAATTGATTGCATGTCATTCTTTCTTTTTTTTGCAATTTTTCTTCTTTTTTTTCTTCTTACAAAACTAAAATTGTTTTACGAAAGAAGTATTTATTAGGCATGATTTATTAGATTTTAAAGATGTTTCTGATAGATTTTGTAGTCTTGTTAAAATAAATAAATAAACATTAAAAAAATTGTGATTTATTTGAAAATAATTGAATGATATTTTCTTATTTTCTTTTCAGGTAATTTTGAAATCAATTTTTATCGTGCAGAAGTTATGGTGAGATATACATACAGTACATTATAATAGTAACAACCATTGGCATACATACATACACACATAACTGGTCATTACAAGCCTACAGTCAGGAAGACAACCTAGCTTCTCACATCACTTATGTTGCGTGTGCGTTAATTTTATATATGAGTGACGGGACCTGCAGTTTTAAGACGATTCCGGGCAACGGCTTTTGATTTTATTTACTCTCAGAGTTTTTGAGGGGAAGTCGCCGATGAAATATTTGTTCGTATTTCGTTTTGTTGGAGATTTCTGACCTGGAGTTTGAACCTGGGCTTTACGTCTAATAAGCGAACACACTACCTAGTAGGCTACGGCGACTTCCTCGAGAGAAAACGTTTAATTAAAACGGACCCTGTTGTAGGCTGTGATGCCCCAGAATGTTTGTGCATTTTTTTCTCAATGCGAGCCTTGGTGGTTATATTCAAGATAACACTTGAATCTCAATTCAAACGATTAGACTGTAATTAACATAACATAAAGCCACGCAAGATTTAAATCCCCGCTCCACTTTAAAGACAACTATGCATAAAGAAGTTGTATGTGTGGTCACTCCATATACATATATGTATATGGGTACGATCATAAGAACGTATTATGCAGATTCATGTGATTCCATTCGCTCATTAAATTTTTGTTTGTGAAATAGATTTTTATGCAAGATTTTTATGATAATCATAACACGCCGAATGAGTGGCAGAGGACCAATAAGTTGGTATTATATAATGGCCAGCATACAGCTCTGATTCCAATCCAACTCCGGGAACTGCAGACACAAGTTGAATAAGAAACTAAATGTATCTCAATATCTGTAGAAAGTGATTTTAGTAGTATGGAATGACATAGAATATGTACGATCTTAGAGATTTCTTGAAAGTCTTCCTAGAAGTTTAGAATTGGTTATTAAAGAGAATGAGCGCCTCCAAAAATATTAAAAAGCATTCAGCTCACTTGCTAGATTGTGTACACCTTTAATGGAAATGTATTAATAACGTGATCAACGCATTTTTTGCTTTTATAATTCGAAAATGACATTTATTCTTAAATTCTTTTATTGAAGTTCCCTTCACCTAATACATCGCTTAACTATACCCCAAGAGAATATTTAACTGCCCTTAAATAATTTGGAAAAAAATATTTCATCTTTAGTTGTTACTTGAAAAGGGTCATATAGATGGGCAAGCTAATTATAAGACCATCACCATAGCTACAATGAGCGTGAAAAGAAACTGTACATTTAAAAAATATACAATAGTAAATTACCGTTATGTTTATTTTAAAATTGTTTCATTGCCAGTTTTTAAAATTGAAACAAAAAAAAATATGACAAAAAATTTCAAAATATTGACAAATTGTTTCGGGCACTCTCCTTAAGTGGTAAAAGTGGTTGAGTTTGATGATTGTTAGAATTTTATTCATAGTGTACAGTTTATTTGAAGTCGCCGTAGTCTAGTAGGCAGTGTGTCGGCTTATTCGACGTTAGGCCCAGGTCAGACATTAAAACGAAAGTTTGAAAAAAATTTCTTCGGTGACTTCCTTTCAGTAGACTTCTGGCAAAAGCTCTGAGTGTAAATAAAATTGCCATGAAAAGTTTCTCAAAAATCTGTCATTCGGAGTTGACTTTAAACTGTAGGTCTCGCCACTCATGTATAAAATTAACACACACAACATGAGTGGTGTGAGAATCTAGGGCGTAATCCTGACTGAAGGATTGTAATGGCCAAATTATGTATGTATGTATGTATGTATGTATGTATGTATATATGCGTACAGTTTCTTTTGAGACTCACTGTACGTATGGTAAACATTCTTAAGGAATAATCAAAATACCAACAATTGAATACATCTACGCATGGCAATTATTATTATAAAAATAATACCTTACTTGAAAAATTATAAACGAATAAACAATGGAAATAGCTCGACAAATATTACAACTCTATAGCTATGAATTAATGTAAGATCTCCAGCATCTATGGATAAGAAAAACCATTTAATTTCGCAAATAGTTTTGAATTATTTTCACATTTCTGATTGCCTATGGTCTGACACATACATACATACATACATACATAATTGGTCATTACAATGATTCAGGTCAGGATAGCGATCTATCTTCTCATACCATATATGTTGTGTGTTAATTTTATACATGAGTGATGGGACCTAGAGTTTAAAGTAAACTCGGAAAGACAGATTTGAAGAAACTTTTCATGGCAGTTTTATTTATTCTTAAAGCTTTCTCAGAAATCTGAGAGGCAGTCACCGATGAAATATTTTTTTTGTATTTTATTCTGTTGCAGGCGGTCTTTACATCTACATTGAAAAGGTTGAGCGATTTTTCTGCTCAAATCCCCTCAACGCTTCTTCTCCTATAATTGACTAATTTTTAGTAACGTATGCCATCCATTTATCGACAATAATTTACACATCAGTAGATGTAAGCTTTTTCACGAAAACACCAATTATACAAAATTTGGGTATGTTTAAAGTTCCCCCATTCCCAATTTTCGTGTATAATCGGGAGGTGTCTATTCTAGAATAATAACTTAAGTCGGCCTTTCATTAGATGTTGTTGTAGAGGTTATTCATTCTGTTGCAGGCATCTCCAACTGAAGTTTGAAGCGTGGCCTTACGTCTAAGAAGCCAACACACTATTTATTAGACTACGCCAATAGTCTGACATCGGTCATTATACACAATAATGCAAAAATAATAATAATTTAGTGGAGCATTGCAGCTAAAAACATTATCTATTTTATAAGAAGAAAAACCTCTTACTTCATTTCTTTAACCCTTGGCACTCGGCACCGTTTCGGACGTTATCTACCAGCAACTCGACTTGATTATAAAGGGTGTTTTTTATAGAGGTATAGAACTTTAAGTTGGCATTACTTTTCAAGATGGCGACCGATTTAACAGCTGTCAAGTGATTTATTCTCAGTTTGGTTTGGCAATTCATCATGAATAGACTCACACCTGAACAACGCTTGCAAATAGTGCAATTTTATTTCGAAAATAATGGTTCTGTGCGGAAAACGTATCGCGCACTACGTCCATTTTATCGTCGACAAAATCGTCCATCAGAGCAGTTAATTCGATTAACCATGGAACGTTTTTGCACCACGTTTACTCTTATTGATAACTCGCATCCCCAGAGCCGCTGTACAGTGCGTACAGAAGAAGCTATTGCTGCTGTAGAGCGTAGCATTGAGGAAGACCCGAATGAGTCAATCCGCCATCGAGCACAGGAATTGGATCTGTGTCCATCCACTTTATGGAAGATTTTGCGGGAGGATCTTGGTTTGCGTGCTTACAAAATCCAACTCGTGCAATATTTGAAGCCAAACGACCATCAAGTAAGGCGTAGATTCGTCGAATGGGCCCAAAACGAGATTACCGTTGTTCCCGATTTTCATAAGCGAATTTTGTTTAGCGATGAAGCGCACTTCTGGTTGAATTGCTACGTCAACAAACAAAACTGCCGCATTTGGAGTGAAGGTAACCCTCAAGTGTATGTGGAAACACCGTTACATCCAGAAAAACTGACTGTTTGGTGCGCTTTATGGGCTGGTGGAATCATTGGTCCGTACTTTTTCAAAAACGATGGTGGCCAGAACGTTACAGTCAATGGTGATCGGTATAGAGCCATGATTACTAACTTTTTCATTCCTGAATTGAATAACGATAATGTCCAGGAGATGTGGTTTCAACAAGACGGCGCAACATATCACACAGCTCGTGCCACAATAGATTTATTGAAAGACACGTTTGGTGACCGCCTAATTTCACGTTTTGGACCTGTGAATTGGCCTCCAAGATCTTGTGATTTAACACCGCTAGACTACTTTCTGTGGGGCTATGTAAAGTCATTGGTCTATGCGGTAAAGCCACAAACGCTTGACCATTTGAAAGACAACATTCGTCGTATTATTGCCGATATACGGCCACAAATGTTGGAAAAAGTCATCGAAAATTGGACGTCCAGATTGGACTACATCCGCGCCAGCCGTGGCGGTCATATGCCAGAAATCATATTTAAAATGTAATGCCACAAGATTATCTTTCGGATTAATAAAATTCATGTCAATCGAATAATCCATCGTTGTTTTATTGCAACTTAAAGTTCTATACCTCTATAAAAAACACCCTTTATAATAAAAGCAATACTTTGGAGATAACTAATGGTAAATTACGATGTCTTATTACTGCAGAGTTCTTTTCTATTCGACGCTTCAGTACGAAATGAGATCTTGTACGTTTCTTCTCTCGGTTATCGGATTTCTTTATTATCGTATCAAGTTTCCCACTTCATTGAGCCATACTCTTGTAGCTTTGTATGCCTAATCCACTATATCTACAATTTGCTCAAAGGATCATCGTGAACGTGAAGAGGTTCATTTTATTATGTTCCGATTAGTTTTTTTTGTGCCATTTTAACAGAAAACTACAGGAGAACACGTATTTCTTAAAAAATTGTGGTGGAATAATTTCTTTGCCCGTAATCGCAAACAAACTATCATGGGACAGCCGAGTGCAAAGGGTTAATTAACTCATCGATATCCTAATAGTCTTCATATTTCTGTACCCGACAGAACTACAGCGAATGTACTTCTGAATTCGTCTTAGTATTTATTGTTGCATTGTTTTCTTCTTTCGTAATCAAACAGACACTCTGAGGTACATATTAATTTTCATATTTTCTTTCTAAATAGTTCTCTTAATTCATCGTAACCAGCGTATCCTGCTGCTGTGGACCATTTTGTGTTTGTTTGATTAATTCTGTCACTTTGCAACGCAGAGCATATTTTTGCATTTAAACTTCGTCTTTGTTGTACATTTAATATAACTGTACATAATGGAATTACACTTGTTATGAAATAATTTCTTTCTTTCGAGCGAACGTTGTTGTTGTTCGTTGTTGTATTCATAAAAATTATATTTTTTGAAATAATATTGCCATGAACAACCAACCAACCAAGGTACTGAAATGAATAGTTCAACTTATCTTTTCAGTTTTATTTCGTCTTTCAAAGACTGGAAAACTATGGCAACAGAGAGGAGGGGGAGGAGCAGGAGGAGTAGAAGATAAAAGACAAAAATTATAACAGAATGAAAAATTGCTTACAAATTGTAGGTAAAAATTATGGCACCTGATTCCCTCGACTGAATAATGACATTCATTTTGTTTGTTTTCTGCCATTTGTTTAGTTTTGTCTTTAGTGTTGTTGTCTTTTGTCTTAAGTTTTATGACAATTTTTCTTTAATTTTTTTCTTTTTTTGATTTTCTTAACTTTCTCTGTTTCTTTAGTTATCCCTTAAAACTTATAGTATTTCGTTGTTAAGAAAAAAAATTCGTAACGAAGTCAAACTCTTCCTAGATGGTATCCTAGTGGAGTAAGCCAAACTACAAATAACCAAGCATAAGTGACCAGCAGTAATTTGGTTGGAACCAAAAACATAAAAGATTAGATAGTTTGGCTTTAATCATATTTTGTTTTTGTATAAACTGCAAAACTTGCTTAATTTATGTATAAAAAAACGAATTGAATACAAAGCGGAATACATTACATTAAGACTTTATTAAAAGGAAGAAAGAAGTTAAGAAAAAAAATTCTGAAACTTCATTCCAAATAGTGCTTCAGTAACACAAAAAAAAAATTTGATGATGAATGAGAATAATATTGAACTGACATACATATATACATAATTGGTCATTACAACCGCGCTTCTCACACCACTTGTGTTGTGTGGGTTCATTTTATACATGAGTGGCTGGACATACAGTTTAAAGTCGACTCCGAACGATAGAGATTTGTTGTGAAACTTTTCATGACAATTTTTATTTACTCTCAGAGTTTTAGCCAGAAATCTGTGGAGGGGAATACGATGTTCAGATATGCGCCTTTTTTGCGTAAATCGTAATAAACGCCATTATTGAGCTCAATATTACATATAAAGTTTCAATTAATAGTTGCGCAATAAATACGCAAATTGTTATAATATTGAGTAAAACTGCAGCATTGTCATAAGTGTGTTTAGTGAGCATATTGTAATTAACAGAACACTTTTTGTTGATATTTGACAACTCAAATGTCAACAACGACAAACAAAAAAAAAAAAAACAAAATAAAAGCAAAATAAAAACAAAATAAAAACAATGTTGTTGTGTTGACAAATGAATATTGAATAAGCAGCTGTACTGCGTATATAATTATGACTGAACACTTAAAATATTGTACTCAATTAAAATATTGTACTCAATTAACAAAAGTGCATATCTGAACATAGTAGAAGTCACCAAAAGAAATATTTTTTCATATTTCGTTTTAGTCAGAGCCATCTGAAGTGCAGTTTGAACCATGGCCTTACGTCTAATAAGCCAACACACTATCTAATAGACTATGCAACTACATAATCCAAGAATTAAAAATTACAGAATTAAGAAATCCAAGATTAAGCTACTGAATAAATTTTTCAACCTGGTTTTCGATACATTCTCTCAGAACCATGCTCCTCCATAGAGCATAATATCAACATCATCACCATAATGTGCAGCAGCTGCACCTCTTGAAAGAAGTAGAACTTAATTAGCAAAATTCCACACCATTCCACCTTACATACTCCCACAGACAACATTGTTTTTAGGCGACTACAAATAATAAATCTATCATCATATCATCATAAAAAAATAACAGAAGTAACCTGCAATTGCTACAGCAATAACCTGTCTATATGGCAAAACTTGTTTAATGAAAACAAAACAATTCATAGAAATAATATCTTAGAAATACTTTGAACGTACATGATTTGCTAATCTTTATTTTTTTCTTTACTTTAGTCAGGTTTAAGACTTAGCTTCTCACACCACACACGCACCATGTGTTCATTTTTATCCATGACTGGCGCAACATAACATTGTGCGTCGACTCCGAACGACAGATTTGAGAAGCTTTTCATTGCGACTTTATTTGTTTTCACAGTTTTTGTCAGAATATATTTTGGTATTTTACATGTTTGGAGACGGATAAGTTGGCATAACTGGGCTTACGCAAATCTGACCTACAATAGCATTCTGATGGATTTAGGCAAGTTCCATATAGTAGTCAAAATCACAGCCATTGGGACTATGCTTAGTATAATTACACGCAAAAACATCGTGAGCTGACAAATCGACTGACTGACTGCTCTCTTATTTAACTGTTCCATGGACACAACAATAAAATGCTTCACAACGTTACTAAGTAATAGAACTGAGTGCATCAACTTGGGTGTTATACACTGTTTTAATGAAGGTACCGTTCTGTTATGTACAAGTGGATCGACGATATATAGTGGGACAAGGATGGGGTATTTTACGAGAGGGAGTTTATGCCATCGAAAGTCATCCTCAGTTCAAATTGGACAAGAAGAACAGATGAAGGGACATGGCAGTATTTTCTGATAGTCAAATCGCTATCTGAGCACTGAGCTCATCTGGATAGGGAAGATATTGTCATTCTCTGTTTTATCGCAGATCAAGTTGAAATTAACTGCAATGAGCAGGTAAAGATCTCACTGAGATGAGATTCCACAGTGCCGTTGAAGCCAAATTTTCTCTGTAGGACAGGAAGAAGAGTTTGCAAAGCTCTACTCTGTGAAAGATAAAATATAGACAGGCAGCGACTTCACTGAAGCTACGCTATGTTGAAGCTAGGTAGGTAGATAGAAGTGGCTGTCCATTCAAGGAGTAAGAGCGATAGTGATACCTCGCTAGTATCAAACATTATAAACATTTCCTTGGTAATTACAGAGAGAAGATCTTTATGTCTTGCATTAGACTATTCAGAAATAATTTAATAATATTATCGGATATTGGAGACTCAAAAACTTTGTACAGAATAGAAATCAGTTCAAATCCAATCTGTAAATATGGTGATAAGGAGAATGAATCACCATTTTTCATACCTCAAATACGTGCAGCGATAATACTTTCCAACGGACAACATCTGGGTGCATGTATAGTAATGGGTAGAAAGTTATTCTTACGGACACTGAAAAGTATCTTAGACGTTATAGGGATACTCAACATAGACTGAGAACAGTGCAATATGTCCTCGGATCGTAGTATTCTAGTAACTGGACGTAATTGTGCATTTCAGTTCCATTTCGTTACAAAATTCAAGCGATGCGTAGAAAATCTCGATGTATTTTATGATAAATCGATATGACATCAATGCTTCTTTACGATGCATTGCCCTGAAATAAAATTCATGTTCTTTTGAATATCCATCAGAATTACATCTGTTTAACTATATTCTTATCATTGCAAATTTAGTACATACATACATATATAGTTCTCATTACAACCTTTCAGTCAGGATTATGACTTAGTTTTTCACACCACCTATGTGCTGCAGAATTCTGTTTAGAGGAAGACGCCGCAGAAATACTTTCATATTTCGTTTTTCAGAGGTGAGTGACTTATGTCTGGAGGGACCTACTGTTTAAAGTCGATTACGAAAGACAAATTGCTAAAAACTTTTCATTGCAATTTTATTTACGTTCAGAGCTTTTGCTACAAATCTGCATAGAGGAAGTCGCCGATAAAACATTTTTTTATATTTTGTTTTGTTAAAGATGTCTGACTTGAGCGTTAAACCGCGACTTATTAGACATAATAAGCCTGCACACTACCTACTGAACTAGTTGATAATAATATTTAATTAACTGATTAACTCTGTTATTAGAGTTTGCCAGTATGGTTGTTGCCATAATTTGAAAATCTTTAACTATAATCGTGATAAGAATAGTGACTTCTTGTACAAAGCCTTATTAAATGTTGATAACTAAAGTAAACAAATTTCGAGATTTTCCAATACTAGTACCTTCTATAAGCTCCAGGCTAAACTTTTCTCTGTGCTATGCATTGTATACACAACACTTTCAAGTGAAACTGGAGTAGACGCTCAAAAGAAATTATACTATAAGTCTTTAAAAATAATACAACAACAACAACAACAATAAAAATATTTCAATAAAAAATGAAAACTTAGGGTTACATTTACAACAACTATTAAGTTTATAACAACAATCCAAAACTAGTCAAGATTTCAAAAAACACTTCAACAGGGGAAAAACTAAATTAAAAAAAAAATACTGAAAGAAAAAAAACATAAAAAATTGTTGAAGGGAAGAAAAAGGAAAAACTCGTTACGAACTTGAACACCCAAAAGAAAGAAAAAAATCTGACAAGTTTCTGCAAACGACATTCTCTCTCTCTGATGGCAGCATTGAATGAAATAGGGAAACAGGGATCACCAGTTGAAATAAAAATAGAAAATAATTTAATTTATAGAAATGCAAATTAGCTAAAGAGGGCACTTAACAGCTGAAAATAAAACGAAAAGAACGAACGAACGAAAAAACAAAATAAAAAATATAACACGACACCGACATAGTGAGTGAGAAACTCTTCTTCTGTTCGACAAGAAAGGATTGTAAATTGTTAAAAGGTTTGTTGTTGTTGTTGTTTGTTTCTTAAGTCAGCAACACCATTATAAATTGAGATTTTCAATTAAATTTTCTGTATTTATTCAAGAAAATTGTTTTACCAGCCAGACCTTTGACGTTAATGAGGAAAATGAATTCGTATAACGCTATACCAAATCAGACTTATGGTGACTGAATGCGATTTAATGGTAAAACAGTGTTTTCAATCCGTCAAGCTATTTGATTTGCATTTTAAAAACAACTCAATTAAAGACTGTAATATTTATAAAAATGTTGTTGTTTTTTTCTGTGTGTTTATTTAAATGGAATGCAATTTACGAGAGTCATTTGAAATGAACGATTACTGAAACACTTCAATGAAAATGCCTTTTAAAAGGGGATTTAAAAAGAAGGCAAAAATAAATTTTATTTGGAACACAAATGAGCAATTCCGTAGGGGAAACATTGATGAAAATATGGCATTAATGTAAGGAGTTTAAATACAAGGTGCTCTTAAATCCGGCATTCTAAATGTATTATAGTTGACAGCATTACTTCGGAGCATACATCTTTTTTTAACTTTGAGAGTGAATAAACCTTGGTCTACGTATATTTACGTAGAAATATGTTTTGTGGAAATGAAGAAGTATGTTAGCAATGGTCGTACTTTAATATTTCTATTACCATATACTACTACGGCATTATAAGCTAGGGACCGGAGTGGCAAAATATCCGGACCAGAGACCAGCAAAGTATTGTTTTTTCGCTACTCATAAGTACTCATGAAATTTTGAGTATGAGCGAGTCAACGGTATTGATTCATTCGTACTCCCTACAACATTGATTTATAAGTACAGGTTGCAATGAGTATGAGTACAACGTTGACATCAAACTCATAACATTCGAAATATGTTCGATTCATACGCCTACTCATTCAGATTCATAAATTTATAAAAATACTTATAATACTCATAAATGATTCGACTGATTCGAGCAAAGCAAACACTCAACCTTCTAGTGAGTATTGCAGTGCTCGTACGCGAATCATACTTATTTTGTGATTCTTGTAAGTGCGGAGTAAAGAAGAGTCGAAATCGACAATATCATACGTATTGTTAAGTATGAGTACGATGAGTACTTCAAACTTTGAATTTGAGTATGATATTAAAATAAGTATGAATTCGTATAAATATTAGAAATTATAATTATGATTCGAATCTACTCATCTTTTTGAATACTTATTGCTGATCTCTGTTCCGGACCTATAAAATACTGGAACTAAATATGAATTGTAAACATAGCTGCCAGATAGATGTGGCAGCAAATCGTCAAATATTTGAGAAAAAATCGTCAAAATCGTCAAAGACTTTTCTTAAAATCGTCAAAAAATCGTCAGAAAAAGTAAATAAATTATAAGTTTATAAAAACCAAAATTATTTCTATTGTAGTAAAGCATATAAAGTCAATATATACCTAAGTTAAAAAATAAAACATTTAACAAAAAATTTTTTAAAAATTAAATACTAGCATCCCTCATCTTCATTTATTAATTTTTTTCACAAAAAGGGTAAAATTTTATATAATTTTCAGGAAAAAATTGTTTAAGGATTAAACAATCTATCCCAGTGTTGTTTATTGACACATAAGCGCAGCAATAATAATGCATCATCTTAATCTATGGGTGGTGTAAATATTAAGGAGTCAGAAGATCTTGACATTCTGAGCATGAAAATTCAGTGTAACATTGGCTTCAACCGACACATTTTTCAGTTTCTTCAGTACCTTCTTAAGAACTTGTGATCTTACTATTTACACCATTTGTAACCGACCGAGACTGGAATACAACTCTCATGTATGGGTCGGTGCCTCAACGTCTATTTTGAGGTTTCTCGATCGTGTACAGGAGTAGTAGCTCGTTAATGACGGCAGTGTATCCAACTCCATTGAATCATTGGAGCATCGTTGCAATGTGGTTTGTGTTTCACTGGTCTATTGCTTCGACAAAAGGATTTCGCTCGAACGAATTAAGGGGACTTTTCCCGAAAATCATATATTCTTACGTAACGCTCGTCTTTGTAGAACACCACTTCCGTATGTGGTCGATTGGTCAGTGGATCGCACACTGCATTACAGTAAAAATACGTTTTTTATTCGGACTATTCGTATGTGGAACTCATTTCCTGCAGAGGCCTTTCCTGTTACTTATGGTATAAATATATATAAGCCTAGTGTCCATAAACACTGTTCTCTCTTTCCTTCTTCAAATAAAATATTTTCATAGTTCCAAACACAATCCCATCGATCCCCTGAGTGTTGGTCGTACGAAACAAAATAACGGCGCTAGCCTTTGTTCTTCCGATTGTAATATTAGAAACTATACTCGATTTTTTTAAATTGTCTGCAACGACAAGTGATAAATTATTCTCAACGACGAGGTTATTTAAAAATACTAATATAAATTTCCAATAGTAACAATTGCAAAGTAAATACAAAGCTTAAAGTGGCTCTTAATGTACTAAAGTAAATAATATGATAAAATTTCCAAAAATCGTCAAAATAAGGGCATAAATCGTCAAATCGTCAATGTGATATTTTTGGAGCTCAAAATCGTCAAAATGACGATAAATCGTCAAATCTGGCAGCTATGATTATAAACTACATGTCTGGGAAAGTTATTTTCTGTGATACATACATAATTGGCCATTACAACCCTTCAGTAAGAATTACGGCCTTCTCGACACCACTCATGTTGTGTGTGTTAAATTTTATATATGAGTGGCGGGACTTTGGCCTTACGTCTAATAAGCCAACACACTAGCTACTAGACTACGGCGACTTCAATTGATGTGATACACCAAGTGTAATAATAATACGTCAGAAGGAACTTTGGATAAGTTGACATAAACTATGTGATAACTTAACTATCTCAATGGATGTGATGAAAACATGCTCAAGAGCAGCTGCCTCCATCTTTGTATCCAATGTCAGAGAATCGTATAGTCTTCCAGCGAAATGTTAAGAAAAGCTCAAGAGTACAATTTGTGTGGATAACCAGGAACGGTTAACAGAAATTGCTCTGAATTATGCCATGCGCGGCTCTTTGGATAGCGCCCTTGGCCGCTGTTGCCACTCATTTCGATTTGAACGCGAAAAAAGGAGAAGACTGAAGAAGATCATCCCAAATAAAAAATCAAATTTAGTCTCTCTAAAAAAAAACAAAAAGCAAAAAACACACTTAGTACTCTAGTAAATATTCCGCCGGTGAAGGACTAATAGAAGCTGTCAAAGAGCTCAAAAAACAAGTTCTGTGTTAAGTAACTAGACGCACTCTACAAGTAATATTAAATTGGCAAGCTTCGCTGTTTGCACAAAATGGCAAACCATTCATCAGATGGTGAGTACGTCAAACGCTGATTAATACGTGGATCTGAAGAACTCTTTCATTATTTCAAAATGTCTACAAATGTAAAAAAAAAAATTGCTAGAGGAGAATATTCAGCTTTATTACATATGAGTCTTGCGATATAAAAAAATTGTTTGTCTTTCCAAGGTCCAAAACAAGAACTTGTTGAATGGCTAGCACTCTCGCGACAAACTAGAGGGTAAGATATACAGAATGCCGTGAAATTTTTTCGAATGCTTGATCACAGCGATTAAATACCATTTTAAGTGCAACACTCAAAGGATGGTTCCTATTCATACAGTGAATTGTGCAATCTACTGATCAATCGATCACAAACGGATGTACACTACGTGACAGATGTTTATATATTGTTATGTTTTTACCTTTTCAAAAATGTTTAAAATATGAGTTCGTTGATTGCAAACAAACTAAAAACAAATGTGTGTTTAGTTTCAATTAAACTCTTTATTGTTCGCACTACTTTAGTGTATCATCGCATACAACTTGACGAATACAACAATAATTGCTTGTTGGCTATTATTCTTTGCTTACAACGCTTTGCTTACAAAACTGACTGAATTCTTACCCTTCGTTGCCTGCTTTGTCTTGCCTTTTTAAATGCTCACGTAATCAGTCTGATGAAGGTTCTTGAAGTCCAACGTTTGAGGTTTCGCCTTCTCGAGAACTCTATCGCGGCTTCATTGTTGTTTGTGTATTTTGTTTACATTGCTTGTTGTTGCGTTTTCACTTAATTGTCTAATTGTGTAGCTTTTGCTCATTTTAATGTTAAACGATGTACACCGTTTTCATTTTAGTAACAATATTTTGCATAAATTTGCGTTTTTCCGGAACAAGTCTCTTTATTTCCCTCGAGCATTCTTCGTTGAAGTAGTTGTAGAATAGCGGAATACAAGCCATATTGTGAGGGTGTTTAAATGAATCAATAAAGTCGAATACTTCCTTCCTTTCCTGTGTGCGGTCGACAAAATTCAAGATAGACTATGGGCTACTGGCCCATGCATATAAGTAGTGTAAATATAGCAGTAAGGAGATCAAATGGAGAGAAGGATATCATGACCCATCTTAAGAAACCGAGGTGTTGGCATGCAGCAAACATTACATTGAATTTTCATGCCGTAAACATCAAGAAATTCTGACTCCGGAATATTTATACCATCAATAGCTACAGTTAACGTAATATTATTGTCTCGCTTTTGGGTTTTTAAACAACATTGGGTGTTTCGCTTATTAAAATCAATCATATTCACATAGTTCCATTCGAAGGTTTTTTGTAGATCACATAAGAGTGAGTCATTCGTATGTAATCTTTGCTGCTTATATGTGGCGTTTTCCATCATTTAACTGATGTTCTTCCAGTTCAGTATTGTTTCTGGTAACTTAAGAAGCTTTTTCAGAATCCTGTGACGCAGTGGTTGTTTCCCTGTTTTAACTTTTTACAAAATAAAAGTCCAAGAGCCAGGAATATTATTTTTCTGTACGAAAAACAGTATTGAATGTAAATTTATCCATAATTATCTTGGAAAATTATATAGGGTGGGCAATTTAAAAGTTTAAATTTAAAAATGCAATAAAACAAAAACGGTTTGAAATTTTGGTGTGAAGCATAATTATTCCGGTTAGAAATGGAATATTATTTCATTCATATGACTGCTGGGGTTAGCTTCACAGTACCTCATTCGATCGGACCAATTTTCGTGCACTTTTTCGAGTGTATGTATTTTAGCAATGACATCACGAATGTTGGCCTTCAAATGCTCATTTGTCTCTGGTTTGTCGGCATAACATTTACTTTAACGGCACCACTACAAAAAATAGTCCAACGGTGTCAAATTGTAGCTTCTTGGCGGCCATTTGATTTCGGCTAATTAAATCGCCATCAAACGTTTGACGCAATAAATCGATTGTGGCATGAAATGTGCGGCAAGTTGTACCATTTTGTTGAAACCAAACATCGTTCATATCAATACCATGAAGAGCATGTACAAAAAACTCGATTATTATAATGCGCTAGGTGTCTCCACTGACCGTAATGGTTGCGCCCTCCATATTTTCCAAGAATAATATGCTGCGCATGCCGCACCAAACAGTCACTGGTTCTGTAAGACCACGTGTCAGTTTTCTGAACCCCAAATACGGCAATTTGCTTTCTAACGTAGCCACCAAAATGAAAGCTTCATTCGAAAATATGTTTTTTTTTTGCAAAACCGACCTTATCGCGCAGTTTGTCGTTGGCCCAATAACTCCCAACATGCTCAAAGCGTAAATCGATTCATAATGTTCACTGGAGGTAATATATTGAATTTTGTGACAGAATAGAATGACATAACTATTGCCAGACTGGAAATAACCTAGGGTTCAAATTTAAACAGATATATGACCCACCCTATAGCCAAAATTGATAGATAAATATATGAACAAAAAGAAAGTGATAGAAAAAGCTCATTAAATATTCTTTAGATTAACTTACATACCTATACATATAATTTTTCGGTTTTAATATTAATATACTTTTGTCTCTCACTGTAAATGTGAATTTCGTGAGTTTGTTAACGCAATTAAGATACTCTTACATGCACATTAATCAAAACGCTTAACAGCTTTCAATTTCAATCTTTAATTATATTGTCAAATCATGTAATTATATTGTTGAAATTAAAATTTGTTAATGTGACACAATAATTGTACAGTTACATATATAGCGGTAGATCGATATGAATTCATTGAATCAATTTGTCATCTCATACCCATACTCGTATGCCAAAATATGCTTTAAAAATAATCCCCTCTTCTTTACATAAGCATACATACGGAAAATTCAAGGGGTAAATAACGAACGTACGCTTAATTATTTATATTTCGTGTTACATGTTGCTATTGTTGTTATTATCCCCTGGATATTATTTGTTTACTACTGCCTTTTAACAAGTCATCAAGTAACTTAAATTGATTTTAAAGCTTAAATCGTAAGCTACTATGCCAGTGCCACAAAGCGTATGTAATGTAAATGAGAAATGATTCAACGATTTAAAGGCTTGCTTGCCTGCATACATTAATATGCCTTCTAATTAACAAATATTTTATGCTGCATAAGCAAATACAAATTCCATTAGTAACCGACTAAATAAGCCCAGCCAGTAACAATTATAATACAAGTGCAACTGAACTGAACAACAATTATTTGTGTAAATGTGGTATGTGTACATACATATGTATATGTATACATATATTTACTTTAAACTCTACAAATACAATGGTAAACATATAATTATTTACTTATGGCCATGTAAACAATGAACTTATACGTAAATAATACAATATGGCTTGTATATGTACAAATGTAGATGCTTTTATGGACATATCTTTGCCTAAATAGTGTTGCAGACAAGAAGAGTACATTCGGAAACATATGTTGCCTTTCAGGCGAAAATGTCTGTACTTCGATGCTGTACTAAAGCTACTGCTATGTCTGAATATGTAAAACGAATATGGAGTTGCTAATGTATGTTGTCATGAGACAATATGTGAAATTAGTTTTCTTTTTTAGCAAAATTTTCTGAAGTAAAATTGCAAAGTTTTGTACTCATATTACGACTTAAAACAAATTCGTGACACTCAGTAGAATAAAATATCTTTTCGCAACCTCTAGTATATATTTACTTAACATTTCCAAGCCTCGAAGAATCACCCTGTAACACAAATATTTGTGAGTTAATGCGAAAGGCATGTCATATAACATGTGGTAGAGTTGAATGAAACTTTGCGGAATTCCTTGAAAATGGTTCAGCATTTTTTAACAACAATTGGATTCAATCGTGGAAGCCGATTTATACGGGGTGCTTCGTTAAAGAGTTTCCAATATTTTAATTTAAATAAAACAAAATGTGAGCGAGTTTTCAATCGTTCAAAATACCTATTGATACCCTATGCATGGAATATAACTTCGTTCGAATGTCCTCCACAACTTTTCTGGGCGGCATACATCTGAAATGTCTAATTTTACATCGATAGAATGGAATATTGTTGGCTTTGAGGATGGTTGTGGTTTGTATAACAAATTAAAAAATCCTGCAATAAAAAATCGAATGGGTCAAATCGAATGATCTTGTTGGCCCGTTCACATCGCCTACAGAGTGATGACGATGCATTCGTATTTTCGCGCATAATATACAATGTGTCGTGAATTGTGGAGCAGGTAAAGCAGTCCAGTTGAAACCACATGTATTGATTATACAATTCAATCGAAAAAAAAAAGCTTGGTAATCATCTGCCTACATTGCTCACCTTTGACAGTGAAGTCCGCGCCTACGTGATATGTGCTATGAACCGATCGGCAGCCCACAGTCCAAACTTGACTTTTCGGGATGCTTTGGGTGCTCTTGGATCTTAACCCGATCGTCCCATAATACGACGAAAGGATTTAGTTATTAAGAACCTGGGAAGGTTTGAGGACTTGTGGATTCAGTTGGTTCTAAAAAAAAAAACAGGAAAGTGGAAGAGAGTGAGAGTCAACGTAAAAGAAACGGAGGGATCAACATTTTAAATACACACTCCTTTGCTTGTGTAAACTTATAATAAACATCGGGAGAACCAGAATGTCGACTCTTAACGTAGAGATTAAACTCTAAAAAATACCTTATCTCAGAATATTCAACTTTGTTCTACCAATAACTGCACAACTACTGAGAAAACGCTTTACCATATACATACATACATATCCTTCAGGACCTAGTTTCTCAGACCACTCTCCGAACGACAAATTTTTCATGGCAATTTACTCTCAGATGTAATGCCAGAAGTCTGCTGACAGGAACTCGCCGAAGTAGTATTGTTTTCATATTTTGTTTGTTGGAGATGTCTGGGGAAAATGCTCTATCGCCTTCAATTATTTCTCATCTCCATTAACTTTGCAGAAATCTAGCTGACAACTGTCCCAAAACTGTTTCAGCGTCCTGTCATCACCCGACTGTTCCATAAGGAACCTATATTAGCAGGCTCCTGTTGCGATTATTGAGCATCAATAGTCTAGCCACGCAACATTCGGATCTATTCTCTCTCTCTCCTCTACCAAATACATTCCCCATTAGCCTATAAATATAGCATATTAAGAGATTAAGACTTTAGAATGAGAACTCAATCTAGCAAGGGCATTAGCTCTTAGCGGAGAATAGCACTGGGACTCGGAATGCTACAGCAACTAAATCGATCATAACCCTTACGGGATTCTTATAGTCGCGAACCGCTCACGACTTACTTGACTCGTAAATCGCGAAAGAATCAGCATTAGAAGAATACAATTTGCCAAAAATTTTTCGAAACAGCAAAATCTCCCCATGAAAAATGTTTTATTTGTCATCCAATCCATAATCCGAAAAAATAAGGGTGAACTTAAATAAATACATACTGAATTAGCCATTACAACGCTTCAATCAGGATTACGACCTTGCTTCACACACCACTTATGTTGTGTGCATTGATTTTATACATGAGTGGCGGAACCTACAGTTTAAAATCGACTCAGAAAGATAGATTTTTGAGATTATTTTCATAGCAATTTTATTTACTCTTAGAATTTTTGCCTGAAATCTGCTGAGACTAAGTTGACGAAGAAATATTGTTTTATTTATTTATTTATTAGAATAAAATTGCAAATTATATTTTAATTATATACGAGCTGAGTAACTTCGACCATATGCTCGGTGTAGTGTAACAGATTAGAGTCTCTCGTGGGAATCAAACCCACAACCCTCACGCTAATAGTCCAACACACTACCCACTAGACCACCAGGGCACCCAAATATGATTTTAATCGTTTTGCTGATGATGTCTTACCTGGGCTTTGAACCGTGGCCTCACGTAATATACTTGAAACTGTTTATAATTGAATATTACCTGTACCGCCTAAGAACATTGGCGGAAGCCTCAACGTTAGACTATTTGGACTCGAGGCGTCTCGGAAGCGCAATTAAAACCAGAAAGAGAAGAGGAAGAACTAGGTTAGGTTAGGTTAGAGGACGTGTACTTGTCAATTGAGACAAGTACAGTACCCGGAGGTCGAATTGACCCATTGTACAACGTCCTAGTTTCTCACACCGCTTATGTTGTGTGTGTTAATTTTATACATGAGTGGTGGGACCTATAGTTTAAAGTCGACTTCGAACGATAGATTTTTGAGAAACTTTTTCATTGCAATTTTATTTACTCTCAGAGTTTTTGCCAGAAATCTGCTAAGAGGAAGTCGCCGAAGAAATACTTTTTGTATTTTGTGTTGATGTATGGCCTGGGGCTTGAACCCTGGCTTTACGTCTAATAAGCCGACACACTACCTACTAGATCACGGCAACCTACGGTGGAGCTACCTCCTTAATGAAAAAATGTGCACGCAATCCGATCTTTCAACTAATTTTTCAGCATATAAATCGACCCAGAAAAGGTGATAAGATTATTAAATGCCCTTAGTTTCTTGCTGTTATATTGACCATGGTTTTCTGTTAACATAGTTTCATGTTAAGGTGACGAATTTTAATTTCATGTCACAATCGTCCTTATGCGGACTAAATGTGTCCATCCGACATTCCTATGGATAGCCAGCTCTGCCTAACTCCACCTACCTAATTTCATTTCATTCATTTCTGTTTATTTCGTTCGTATTCAAATCGTAATATAATATACGGATATAAAGCTGTTTACATTTTTCATTACTTTAGAATTTTTTCCTGTCATAATAATATTGTAGTTGTTATTGCTAATAATTATATGCCACAACTTTATTCTTTTAACTGTCAATAACTATTTGGAACATTTCCGCCTGCATCGACATCAGGAGTAATCATTTGGAAATCATTTGCATTAAATCCGAAACGATTTATACCATATTGTTGTTGTGTTTCTATATTTTTATTTTTATAAAAGCAAAGATATGCCATAGTCGTGACAGACCATTGGGTAAATTAAATTCATACATATCATGGCCAAAAGCGATTTATAATGCAAACTATAGTGTATGTTTGCTTGCTTGCTTGCTTATACGAATGTCAATGTATAGACTGTAATTATTAAAACCAATTTGAACATGTTTGCAGTTCTTATTTCATTTCCTCAATACTACAACAATCACAATGTATTGTTTAGTAATCATGTGGGATAATTACTTATGCAGTCGATACACATGTCGTATATACAGTGGACAGCAAAAGTCTTAGTACGGCAATATTTTGTAGCAATTTCATGAATTTTAGCCCAAAAGTTTTTATAAAAATTTGTTGTTTATTGATTTATTTTATTAATTTATTTCTATTTTATTATAAAACAAACAATTTTTAAAAGTTTTTCATAAAACAAGAGAAAAATAAGGAACAGTTTCAAATGACTCTATGGGTATCCCCAAGGAGTCCACCAAAGTAAATTTAAAATTCAAAGGCCTAATATATGCAAATGTTGTCCTTTTTATTCAGTAGAATATACCTTAAGGTCAAGCACTCCATTTAATCCATTTGTAATTGAATGTACAAGTTTTGTTTACTGTTTTCTGGTGGCACCATGACCAAGTTTTTCGGTTGACTTTTCTGTGAGGTTTAGCGATTACCTCACCGTTCTTTCAAATGATCTCCTAAATACTCTCTTGAAGTCATATCGGGACTTGTGCAAGAGTATTAGCGTTGCCGTACTAAGGCTTTTGCTGTCTACTGTATGTGTACATATATGTACATATGAGAGTATAGTGGTGGTATTTTCATTTGATGAGGGTTTGATGGGGTGGCCGAATGAATTTTAAATAAAATTCAAATAAAATAAAAGGCATCGAAATGTAAATAAATGGCTATAATGGCTCTATAAATGCATTCCCTCAAGTCATTATTATAAATTTATTAATCATTACACATACTCGTACATACATATCTACATATATACACGGATTAAATAAATAAAAGTCTCTGGCATTTGTTTAAATAACAGAAATGAGGCCATCAAATCTATTCAATTTGTTTTAATTAAACGAGCAATCATAATCAGAAATTATTCGATGGATTTTAATTTTAAAGAAAAAAAAAAATAATTATTTAAACGAGTATTTATTGTGGTTTTAAAGAGGCAAATTAATAACTTTAAATTATTCTTGAGTTGACTTTTACAAGAGTATCAGTGATATTACGATATGAGGTTTGATAACAAGAATTTTAGTAGCTTCTCTAGCGAGCGCTGTATTTTGCGGTGAGTGCCATTGGATATGTTGAGCTTGTAATGTCACAAGTAAAGTTTAACAACCTTAGGTTCTGGGTATGAAATCTGTAATCTCAACATTGAATTTCATAACGCTGCATTGTTTTTTTAAGTAAGAAGTTTTGCAACATAATTATACACTAATTCGTCCACTGCACAGACGTAGAACAGAAGAAAAAAGTACACATTTTACCCAGACAATTGAAAATGATTGAAGTCGTCGTAGTCTAGTAGGTAGTGTGTTGGCTTATTAGACGTAAGGCCACTGTTCAAACCCCAGGTCAGACATCACCAACAAAACGAAGTATGAAAATAAAAAATATTTCTTATTTATTGTCATGAGAAGTTTCTCAAAAATCTGTCGTTCGAAGTCGACGTTAAACTGCAGTTCCCGCCACTCATATGCATATAAAATTTACACATACAACATGAGTGGTGTGAGAAGCTAGGCCGTAATCCTGACTGAAGGGTTGCAATGGTTAATTATTATTATGATTGAAAATATAAATAAGATTTATGGGCACAATACAAGTTAGGTCGCCGTGGTCTAGTAGGTAGTGTGTTGGCTTATTAGACGAAAAGCCAGGGTTCGAGCCCCAGGCCAGACATCAAAATAAAATACAAAAAAAGTATTTCTTCGGCGTCTTCCTCTCAGCAGATTTCTGGCAAAAACTCTGAGAGTAAATAACATTTGCCATGAAAAGTTTCTCAAAAATCTGTCGTTCGGAGTCGACGTTAAACTGTAGGCCCCGCCTTTCATGTATAAAAGTAACGCACACAACATGAGTGGTGTGAGAAGCTAGGCCGTAATCCTGACTGAAGGGTTGTAATGGCCAATTATGTTATATATATATGTATACAAGTTAGATTAGGTTAAGTTGAAGTGATAACTTTGTCCACCAAAGCTCACTTGAGAACACTTAGTGGCCCGTTGTGACGCCACAGTTAAGCGCAGTTCCTGTACTAACTGAACCCCACTAAACCAATCGAAGAAGTCAGTCAGTGCAGGGGCTGCACATTAAAGATCGCTCATTCTATGCTGGAAACCAGCCTAAAATTTTAATAAAAGAAGTCATGTCCTTGAAGTCGCCGTAGTCTAGTAGGTAGTGTGTTGGCTTATTAGACGTAAAGCCAGGGTTTGAGCCCCAGGCCAGACATCAAAACAAAATACAAAAAGTATTTCGTCGGCGACTTTCTCTCAGCAGATTTCTGGCAAAAATTCTAAAAGTAAAAGTTTCTCAAAAATCTCTCGTTCGGAGTCGACTTTAAACTGTAGGCCTCACCACTCATGTATAAAATTAACACACACAACATAAGTGGTGTGAGAAACTAGGACGTTGTACAATGGGTCAATTCGACCTCCTTGTACTGTACTTGTCTTAATTGACAAGTACACGTCCTCTAACCTAACCTAACCTAAGTCATATCCTTGATATCAATGGATATCCGTTAAGCTGACAAGAAATGGAGAGCCAAGTAACATAAATCTGCACCTAGGAAGATATAGGTATTGAGAAGAAAGTGGATAACAGTTTCCTCCACTTTAGTTTGATGTTGATGTTCCACTGTGATCGAGGTGATATTGCGATCAAGTTTGAGTAGTTGATTGGTACGCCTTCTTTTCATCGTGGGCCAAGTTAGAGGAGCAAGATTCTTTATTGGTCGACAATAAGTTAACGTACCAGAAGAATTTTGGCCCAATTGCCAATTTAACCGAAGTAAGTGGCATACCCAGTTCGATTGGCGAATGTTCCGTAAGAAGTGTAACAGCTCTGGCGAGGCCATCGGCCCTACAGTTGCCTGGAATGTCCCTGTGCCCAGGAACTCAGACAAGTAAGACACTTAAGCGCCCTGGTAGAACGCCGAAGCACTTCGTAACAAGTTAAGAGTTAACCGTAAAGCTTGAGAGAGACCTAATAACAGCTTGTCTATCAGAAAAGATTGAGAGCTGCCATTACCTCCACCTGAAAGACGGTTCAGTGATCCGGTAGTCACACAAAAGGAAAGATGTGCCAGTGAGGCAAGACATTGAGTCTAGTCGCAGTGAGTTTCGTTGACCGTTAAACAAGAAGCGGATTGGGAAGCCAGTTAAGCATAGTGGACAAGGTTTTTGTAGGAGTGGTACTTAGAGCAACGGTGATATGAAAAACTGCAAATCTTCTGATCATATGGTAGACGCTATATAAACATGAAACGAGTTAATACAATAAAACTTTCATCGAGCATGGAAATATATACTTTCCAGTGTGTCAAGTATGGAAAATATTACTTTCGATGTTTGCGATATCTTTTGACACAAGATAAAAGTAGCATAGTAGGTAAAATGTTGGCTTATTAGGCGTGAGGCCATGATTCAAATCCCAAGTCAGACTTTTCCAACAAAACAAAATATGAAAAAATATTTCTTCGGCGACTTTCTCTCAGCAGATTTCTGTCAAAAACACTGAGAGTAAATAATATTGCCATCAACAAGTTTCTCAAAAATCTAACGTTCTGTATGTCCTGCCACTGATGTATAAAATTAATGCACACAATGGAAATGTTGTGAGAAGCTATGTCGCAATCCTGACTGAAGGATTTTAATGACCAATTATGTTTGTATGTTTAACGCGATTAACTTAACATCTTGCCCTAGAGTGATGCACCACTGGCGGGTTGCGATCATTTAAATCACATGTAATAACGATTTTCCTGCTCGGAATATATGGAGTCTAAAGGAGGATCAAATATAGAAATATAGAAATAGAAAATCTCTACCTGCTTATTTGCAATCCTGTATTGCAACCCGGAGTGCAAAAAATCTGAATAAAATCCAGAGACAATTAAATTCACCATCATACATTGGGTGCTGTGCATTGAATAATTTTCAAGATTTGAAATTTCTAAGCTAATGTGACTTTAAATAACATTTTCACTTATTTAAGAGATACCAGGTTGTTTCAGGTTAAGCTGAAGAAAGGCATAAAATGGTGACCGCTTGTGTACATAACATCACTTTTTCGATGTATAAACTGACGATAATATTGTAATGTTCGATTAAATTTATCGACTTATCGAAATATATTTCAATAGTGTTACATACATACATACATAATTGTCCTTTACAACCCTTCAGTCAGGATTACGGCCTAGCTTCTCACACCACTCATGTTGTGCGCCTTCATTTTATAGGTGAGTGGCGGGACCTACAGTTTAATGTCGTCTCCGAACGACAGATTTTTGAGAAACTTTTTCATGGCAGGTTTATTTACTCTCAGAGTTTTTGCCAGAAATCTGCTGAGAGGAAGTCGCCGAAGAAATATTTTTTCATATTTCGTTTTGATGTCTGACCTGTGGTTTGAAGAACCCGGGCTTTACATCTAATAAGGGAACACACTATCTACTAGACCACGGCAACTACTAATGGTATTATGATGCATTAAATTGTATCATCGCTTGACCAATTGTAAGTCTCTAATACGTTATTTTTTTTTCTGTGAAATAAAACGAAAACCTGTTATCTAACTATGTTTGATAATCGCTTCTATGTTTGTATACAAAATACAAACTTCGTTATGCAATACAAAAAAAAACTTTAAAAACAGCAACAAATACTCCAGTTCTATAAAACTTTTATACGACTATAATCCAATAACAATTAAGAATTTCCAAATGAAAATTCATTTGTTCGTATTTGCGTGTTCTAACACAAGGCCTTTTTAAACATTTGCATTTGTTGGCATTTGTTGTTGTGCCAATTGCTATCCCCAAAACTTTGTTGTTTTGTTTTACAAATCTACCTCCACTGTATATTCCAATTTTGAACTAAAAATCTCTGTTTACGTTTATCTCACAATGTTAACATTTGCTGGAGAAAAATTTAAAAAAAAATCCATTTTTTTTTGGTGAAAAACAAAAAATTTTGTTTGTTTTTAAATTTTGATTTTTATGGCGCTTTTTATTTCTTTTTTTTTTCTTTTTTTGTTGTTGCATGAGATTGTGTTGTTGCTGTTGTTTAATTTTTGTACTGGACAGAAATCAAATATTAAATTTGATTTATTGCAGTGCAATCAATAACAGCATTCACGAAGTTTGCTAATAAAATGTTTACCTATACACATACACACTGTCATGCACACAGCCAACATAAAACATTTTTGTGAGGAACAAACAAACGAATGAAAATAAGGATTTTCATACAGTTTTCTATACTCTTATAACGTATGAACGAACGAATGCTGGATTTGCGTGGTAATAAAATTGTTAAATAAAAATCAAAAAACAGATGCTGCCTTGCCCGGAGCGCTACATGGAGTATAAAACATCAATACGTTAATAAATCTTGTTCTTTGTCCTAAGTTTACAGGCTGCTTTTATACGGGGCTGTCTATAAAATATTACTATCTGGAAGAATTCTTTTAAGTCCTCTGATGTTATCAAAGGTTTCTCCAAGACTTGAGAATATTGAACCTATTTTTCTAAAACTGGATGAATTTTAGGTGATTGTTTGTTATTCTAGTTTGGGTTTTTTTTAGAAGATTTGCGAAATTTATAACCGAACCAAGCACTTTCAACATTAGTGATGAGGAGTCGCCGTAGTCTAGTCGGTTGTGTGTTGGCTTATTAGACGCAAGGCCACGGTTCAAACCCCAGATCAGACATCAGAACTAAATATGAAAACATATTTCTTCGGCGACTTCTTCTCAGCAGATTTCTGGCAAGTTTTACTCTACAAACTGTGGTCTTAAAATTAACACACACGACATTAGTGGTGAGAAGTCGTCGTAGTCTAGTAGATAGTGTGTTGGCTTATTAGACGCAAGGCCACAGTTCAAACTCCTGGTCAAACTTCAAAACGAAATATGAAAAAGTATTTCTTCGGCGACTTCCTCTCAACAGATTTCTGGCAAAAATTCCGAGAATAAATAAAATTGCCATGAAAATTTTCTCCAAAAATCTGTCGTTCGGAGTCGACTTTAAACTGTAGGTCCCATCACACATGTATAAAATTAACACACAATATGAGTGATCTGAGGAGCTATGTGCCAATAATGTGTTATGTAACATTAGTGGTGTGAGAAGCTGGTCGTAAGCCAAACCAGGGTTGTCATGACCACTTACTGTGTGTGAGTCGACTCCGAATGATGGATTTTTGAGAAGCTTTTTATGGAAATTTCTATTTACTCTCAGACCTTTTGCAAGAAATATGTTGAGTGAAAGTTTCTAAAGAAATATTTTCTCATATTTCGTTTTGTTCATGATGTCTGACCAGGGTTTGAACCGTACCCTCACGTATAATAACCTACCTACCTATATTACCTACTAGGCTACGGCGACTACATTTTGTTTTGAGTTTTTTAAAAGATTTGCAACTACAAATTGTCCGCAACATTTCTACAGGTTCAAAAATTTCTGTATATTGTTATTGCGCGTGACCAAACTGGCGTAGGAATCCTCCGGATTCAGCGAAGCTTTACCAAACAGAATAACATTCGAACAAGCAATGAAACAGTGATGTTTCATGTATTCGACGATCGATCAATTATTCCAAGACTATTTAAATAAAACACAGGGTTTCTGATGAATTATTTTATTTTATTTTTTAAATAGTTGCCCCTTAGCTTTGCCCATAGTTGGTCCAATGATCAATGAAATGAAAAATAAGATTTTTTAAGAGATTTGTTTGAGAGATGATTTCGTTAGTGGAGAAAAAATCCTTTTCTCCTTCAAGTTTGAATACAAGATGTAGTTAGTCTGGCCTAAATCCAAAGGAAGTAGTTCCCAATCTAATTCAGTAATATCTGTCATTTATATATGTACAGAACTAGTCATAACAGACATTCAGTCAGGATTACGATGTAGCTTTTTACACCACCATAAGAGGCATGACCTACAGGTCATGGCAATTTTATATACTCACAGAGTCTAATAAGCTTACGTTTGTCAGGGCAACAGTCACATAAAGGAGGAAACATACAGGGACATCTCATAAAGCATGAAGGGAGTACAACAAATCGTATGACAGAATTATGAATGTTGAAAATATAATAAGAGCAGATGGATTCTTCAAACAGGGACTTCCGAACTTTGGTAGTTAATAGCATCCATCATGTTGAAGCTACACCTGAGCAAGTTGTCATTCATACAGTATGTTTTGCTCAATTACCATGGAGGTATAAAGCATTCAACAACACGTGAAAATTCTAAAATTGTTTTGTTCAATCGATTTTACGGCCACCAAAATCGTTCTACCGATAGAGCTATTTGCACTATGGCGTATAAATTCCACTGCCTTGGTTCAGTAAGCGATCAACCAACGTACGTTGACGCACAATCTACCGAAAACATAGCCTCTGTCCGTTTGAATGTGCAGGAAAGTTCGAACCTTTCATGACTTGGGTTCACACTTGTACAAAACTTAAGTGACCAGGAACAGAAAGTAATTGACAATATAAAACGACGTATGTGGTCTAGATAGGCTCTGTAGGAGTTAGAAACTAATACTTTTCATTGCAATTTTATTTTACTCTTAGAGTTTAATAAGCTCACGTCTAATAAGACATTACACTGCCTACTAGACTATAGATATATTTTTGTTGGATTAATCTGTTCTGTTGCCTCTGTTTACGAACTTGAAAACGTGAATGGGGCTTATGACACCCATGCTGTACCAGTCGTAAGTGATAAGTGAAATGATTTCACAGGACCTGAACATAATACGTCTTTAGAACCCCCCAGTTACAAAGCGATAATTTGGATACGAATACCATACAATTTAATGTAAACAATCTACGTTTGCGCACCTCTGCTATATCATGTCTGAAATGGTAGTTTACAACGTAATTAAATCTTAATGGGATTGCTACAATAATTGTCAAATTTGTGTTAATCGAGAAGACTAAGTTGTTTCTGGAGAATTAATTGAGAACTATAGGGTCGGCCATTTAAAAGTTTAAATTTAAAAATTCAGTAAAACAAAAACGGTTTGAAATTTTATCAAATTTATTTCTTTGTTGTGAAGTATAATGGCTTCGATTAGAAATTTAATATTATTTCAGTCATATGAATGACGCGGCTGGCCTCACAGTGCCTCATTCGATCGGACAAATTTTCGTGCACTTTTTCGAGTGTATAGGGTGGTACCTCGGCAATGGCATCACGAATGTTGGCCTTCAAATGCTCAATTGTCTCTGGTTTGTCGGCATCCCCCACAGAAACTAGTCCAACGATGTCAAATCACAGCTGCTTGGCGGCCAATTGACATCTCCATTTCGGCTAATTAAATGGCCATCAAACGTTTGACGCAATAAATCGATTGTGGCTTGAGATGTGTGGCAAGTTACATGAAGAGCGGAAACAAAGAAAATTGATTATCATGATGCGATAGGTGTCTGTCTCCATTGGCTGTCCTCATTTTCAAAGAAATATGGGCAATGATGTCTCCGCTCCATAAGTCGCACTAAACAGTCACTCGTATTGGGTGCTTTGACTTCGGTAAGACCACGTATGGATTTTCTGAGCCCCAAATACAACATTTTGCTTCATCCGAATAGACTTTTTTTTGGCAAAATCGACTTCAACGTGCAGTTTCTCGTTGGCCCAATAAATTCCAATGTTGCTCAAGCGGAAATCGATTCTCTATTTTCATTGGAAATAATACACTGAATTCGGTGACAGAATAGCATGACATAAGTATTGCCAGATTCGAAATGACTGATGGCTCAAATTTAAACCGACAGATGGCCCAACCTATATTGTGTTTTTGAAAACTTGACTAAAAAGAAACTGAAGAATACCAATGTAAGCTTCTTTTTAAGTCTTCCTTACCGATTCTAATATTCATTCATACATTCGCATAAAAAAGACCATCAAGTTTAGAAAATAAAAAGAAAAAAATACACCGGGTTCAACAAACATAGAGCCAACCCACTAACCCAAAACAACAACTGCAACAACGGCAACAGCTTTAATATCAGCAACAATTTTATCCAGTGACATATTGAGTGTGACACAGATTAATGTGTTTATATTTGTTTACATTCACGGTTATAGAGAGAGAGAGAGACTAAGGAATGATTTTTTTCAGTCATAGTAGGCAAATATCTGAAAAAAAAAACAATTGAATATTTAATTTAAGGTGCAAATTTATATTTTTTATTTTCAAATAAGAAGGAAGCAAATCCTTTGCGATCCAGCAAAATTGAAATGCTTTTGTAATTCACTAAGTATTTGACCAATTAGACTTCTATTAAAATTCTTTTTACACGTGAATTGAGAGTGTATATGCATTTAGATTTATGTGTGTGTGCAGTTTGTTATTTAAAGTATAAACTGGTATTAAAAATTACAAAATATGTTTCCACTTTCAACTTTTCGCAGTAAATCAAGCTATAATATGAACATAATTTATCGCTGCAAAATCACATTTTTAATCACAATGTAACACTTGCTGTGACATTAAAACATGAAATGTGAAACTAATTACGTAATTTAATCTAATCCTATTGATTAAAGGGATCACCATGGCAAGAACATAATTTATTTAGCAACTAATTTCTGTAATGCAGCTCTTGTTAGGTATTAAAAGAGACTCGAATGAATTTTATTGATTTGAAGGGAATTTCATTACAGTGGAAAGTATGTACAAAAAGGGAATATTTACTTGATTATGTATCGATAACTTGTTAAAATATGGTATTTAATTAGATTCCATTGTATATCAATTACAAAGAATCTTAGACTAAGGATATCATTTAAAAAAAAAATTATTAACGGAGAAAGGTACAAACTTAATAGCCAATATAACAAAACTTTCTTGTGTTGTTCTAAAGCATGAAATCATAATTACATACACACCTACACACATAATTGGCCATTACAACCCTGTGTGTTAATTTTATACATGAGTGGTGGGACCAACAGTTTAAAGTCGACTCCGAACGACAGATTTTTGAGAAACTTTTCATGGCAATTTTAGTTCCACTCAGAGTTTTTGCCAGAAATCTGCTGAGAGGAAGTCGCCGAAGAAATAATATTTGTATATTGTTTTGATGTCTGGCCTGGGGCTCGAACTCTGGCTTTATGTCTAATAAGCCAACACACTACCTACTAGACTACGGCGACTTCATTAAATCATAATTAGCGAAGGAAATTCCGCCAATATTTATAGTTTGTGTTGTGTGAATCTTAGAATGACCCATGTTTTAAATATTGATTTACTCATGTGGTTACAAACAGACATGTTGAGCTTCAAGACAATATATCAGCTACAAGTCGTGGAAACTAACGTAAACTTATATCTAAAACTCGCCTTAGTCTAGTGGATAGTGTGTTGGCTTATTAGATGTGTGGTCACGGTTCAAGCGTCAGGACAACAAAACTGAATATAAAAAAACATTTCTTCGATGACTTCCTCTTAGCAGATTTGTGCCAAAAAATTCTGAAAGTAAATAAAATTTTCATGAAAAGTTTCTCACTCATGTTAGGTGGCTTAGTTAAAATTGGTAGCTGCTTTAGGCTGAGTTCACTTTTGTTCAACGAAAGATCCCATTTTAGTATCATCATGCATACTGTTGAATTAAAAGGCGTAAGACATTTCGTATGAGTTTTCTATCCCCTCCAAAGGCAATATCTAGGATCTATGAAGTCCTTTATATACTGCGCCTATCTGCAATGAAGATTATACTAAGGGCCATTATTACAACTTTCCGTTAAAATTCGGTTTAGTTAAAGGTAACTTTAGCTAAAGTGAACTTTAAAGTCACCTTTACCTTCTTTTCGTTATTACAACTTACAGATAAAATAAAGTTAACTTTTTCAAAAATATGGCAGTGCCGGAGCAATGTCGATATAACTGCTCGATTAAACAAGTTTTTTTTTAAACGCAGTGGCAACGACGTGCTTCGTTTTTTTATATTTGAAGCTGCCATAATGAAAATACTATATAAAATGTCAAGTTAACTTTAAAAGTTAAAGGTAGGATGATCCTCCCTCTACCTTAATGCTCACTTCATATTGTCCACTTATAATAATGAAAAACAATTTATCTGTCCGTTAAAATCCTCCATTTAGTTAACGGCAAGTTGTAATAATATCATACGCCACCTTTTGGGGAATAGTGGGACTCAATTTCTTGACCATTCAATACAGGTTCTCATTTCTGAAGCAACTTACGTACATAATACTAAATACTGAAGGAACTTACGTACATAATACTAATACGACCTTCCTTCTCACATCACTTATGTATGTTGTGAGTGTTAATTTTATACATGAGTGACGGGACCTATGTGTTAAAATTTGGGAAACTTTTCATGGCAATTCCATTTACTAACAGAGTTTTTGCCAGAAATCTGGTGGGAGAAATTCGCCCAAGAAATAATTTTTTTATACATATGCCTAATAAACCGATACCCTACCAACTAGACTACGGTGTATACCCTACCATACGTGTATATCCTCGCCTGTCTTTATGCTTAGTATTTTAGCTTCAAATATGCTAACTAACATCTAGGCTTGTAGCATGTTCTAAACGAACGATGTTCTCTGGAATATTTAAAATAATTTCTCTGTAAGACTACCTTATCGAGAATATTTTGTGTAAAATAACGAAATTCAAATTGTAAACAGTACCCACGATATTGCCTTGAGCATATTTTCTATGATGCTATACTTTCACGGTGTTTAATATGTTTGCTGTAACTGATTGTTTCGCTCCATATCTGGCGGTAGGTGACTACCGTCATCATGTCAACATTGTCACACACCTTTCCTATATTATCATATTTATCACACGTTTTTGCACTTCACATTCACCAGCACTACCGCAGTGTATGGAGCCGTCGTCCTGTATTTGACGTAGAGAAAGCCCTGCAGTCCTTTAAATAAATACAAAATACACGTTGATAAGCTTTGTTTCTGCTTGGCCGTCAGATTACTCATTCTCTTCTAGAATTCATTTCGACATAGATTGTTGTCTCATATGGTTAGGTATGGAGTAAGACTACAACTATTTAAGTAAGAAATTCATTTAAAACTTTGCTTCTTTTCTTAAAACACAATATATTTGATACGTTTTATTTTATTTTTTTTTTGAAGAGAAGAGGAAACCATTTATTAAAAGATATCTTTTCACTTTTAATACAGTATTTTACCTGAAGTCATATTCTCTTCCTCTTTTTTTCAACCTAAAAATTAATTTTTTAACAAAATTAGCTGAAAGAAAATTGCAAAGTAAATCTTATACAGCGTTAGGAGCTGTGGAAAATTTATTTTTGCTCTATTAATGTAGAGCATGAAATGAAATTCATCGTGAAGAAAAATAAAAGTGCTACGGGAAAAAGTGTGGTACACTTAAATTTGGTTAATAGAGACAAATACCATAACTGATAAGTGTTGTCTCAAGAAAAAAATCATAAATATCATAAATGAACTCGCCTTACTCTAGTAGTAGGTAGTGTTTTGGATTATTAGACTTGAGGCCATGTTCCAAACCCCAGGTCAGACATCTCTAACAAAACGATAAATTTAAAAATATTTCTTCAGCGACTTCCTCTCAGCAGTCTTCTGGCAAAAACTTTGAGAGTAAATAAAATTGGCATGAAAAGTTTTTAGACTTTAAACTGTAGGTCCCGCTATTCATGTATAAAATTAACACACACAACATAAGTGGTGTGCGAAGCTAAGTCGTAATCTTGGCTGAGGAATTGTAATGGCCAATTATGTGTGTATGTAAATATGACTGTATGTATATAAAAAATTTATCTTAGGCGACTTCCTCTCAACAGATTTCTGGAGAGTAAATAAACTTGTCATGATAAGTTTCTCAAAAATCTGTCGTTCGGAGTCGACTTTAAACTGTAGGTCCCGCCACTCATGTATGAAGTTAGCACACACAACATAAGTGGTGTGAGAAACTTGGTCGTAAGCCTGACTTAAGGGTTGTAATGACCAATTATGTTATGTACGCTGGGGAATAACCAATTATATACACAAGCCATTCTGGGGATGTGACAACCTATTGAGACCGCGAGAGTTTTAACAAAGACTAATGAATTTTGTCTTTGGTGGTTTGGTTTCATGTATGTATTTGTATTCAGAATTGGAGGACTCTTTAGCGAACACTTGATTGAACTGGCAAGTGATGAAAAAAATAAAAATTAAAAAAAAAAATATTGTAATACGGTTTAATACAATAAATAATAAGAGCAGAAGGTGAATGCCTTATTCCACGACCAACAAGAGCTATTGATTACAAGAGTATACTCGGCGAATGGCTTCTAGAGTTATACGAGAACAATAGTGCTGATGAAAATAAATATCGAGGTATTGCAGAGGCAAGCTCAACTAACGTAACTCCAAACTACTTTGACGTATAAAAATTGAATAGACTGTGAATGCTTATACCGAACATGGGATTGCAGATGAAAACAAATCTTATATAACTCCAGATTACTTCGAAGCCAAAGAAATTCAGTTACTAGAATGTAACCTGCATGAACTCGTTGAAATACCTTATGAAAGTCAAACAAACTGTAAACATATACGGAAAGATTTGATCTGCCTTACTACCACATACTGGTAAATTCCGTGCTAATAATATTTTAATTTATTGAAAAGGTTTAAGCTTTATAGGATAAACATGAAATATTTTATATGCAGTTGTTGATGTTATGGGGTAGATATGAGAAAAAGACCATAACAATTATTTGGTTTGACAAATTTTATTCAAACTTGAAAAAATGTTACCCAAGACTCCTAGCAAGGATATCGTGAAATTTCAAGCAGAAAGCCTTTTTTGAGATACATTTTTTTTAAATTTCTAAACATACCCGGTTATGCAGTTGTTGACATACAGGTTAAATATGTCAATAACATAAAGTCAGAGAAAAAAGTCTGCATACATATACACCACTGTATGTAGACTTTTTTTCCAACAATTTCTACATGATATTTTTTTCAAATTCGCTTCTTCTTTAAATATTTTTAATTGTAAACACAACATACAAAATCTTTTTCAATTTGGAAAAAAACATACATATACCAATCTATGTAAATTTTTTTCTTTGACTGTACCTATATATGCATGTATGTATATACTGAATTGTTTTTTATAATTCGTTATGTATTTTCTTTCAAACAACACGTACATTCCATGTACACTCATTATAGATCGTACAACTTCATTCAAATAACTACCGATCCACTTACTTAATTGGTCACTACCATTATTCAGTCCGGACTACAACCTAGCTTCTCACACCACTTATGTTGTGTGTGTTAATTTTTTACATGAGACCTACAGTTTAAGGTCGATTCCGAACGAAAAATTTTTCATCAACTTTTCATGGCAATTTTATTTACTCTCAGAGTTCTTAAGAGAAATCTGCTGAGAAGAAATCGCCGAAGAAATATTTCTTCTAATTTCATTTTATTGGAAATATCTGATCTGGTGTTTAAACCACGATCTCACGTCTAATAAGCCAACGCATTACCTACTGTACTATAACTATGACGACTTCGAATGCACTAGGCCAAGGAAATTAAATCGGAGTTATTTTAATATGAGTTATTTTACCCTTCCTTGCTTTTTTGTGGTTTTATTTTGGTTGTGAGCATTCCACATCAGAGATCATAAGTACTCATGAAATTGTATGTATGAGTGAGTCAACAGTATTGAAATTTAACTATACTGATTCATTCGTACTCACTACACATTGATTTATAAGTACAAGTTACATTGAGTTTGAGTACAACGTTCACATCAAACTCACAACATTCTAAATATGTTTGATTCATACGCCTAGATTCATAAATTTAGAAAAGTACTAAAATACTCATAAATGATTCGAGTGATTTGAATAAGTCATCAAAATTTACAGTCTTAGTTATTGTTGCGTTTACAAAAAAAAAGAAGAAAAAAAGAAAAGCAAACACACAACCTTCTAGTGAGTATTGTAGTGTTCGTACGCGAATCATACTTAGTTTGTGATTCTTGTAAATGTTGAGTAAAGGAGAGTCGAAATCAACAACATCATGCGTATTGTTAAGTATGAGTACGATGAGTACTTCAAACTTTGAATATGAGTAGTATGAGTATGATATTAAAATAAGTATTAATAAGTATAAGTTTCACAAATTATGAGTATGATTCGAATCTGCTCATCTTTTTGAATACACTTCTCTTAATTCACGATTGATGCTGAACGAGCCTCTAAAGTAGTAAAGATAAAGTTTCTCTATCATAACCTCACTTTCCAGATGCTTCAAAGCATTTTGTTATTCCCAAAACTAGAATTCGCATTGCAGTTTATCTTTCAAACCGATTATCAGTGTACCACTCACGTATGCAACATAAGCATTAAACGGTTTAAACATCATTTTTCTGTTCGTTCTTTTCTAACAGGAAAGATAAGAGAAAACAAAACCTCAGCAAACTATGATGACTTTCAGCGAAGGACTTAAATGGTGTGCTTTTTTTGCAGGCTGTTTTATGCAATTTAAAGCCGGCTATAATTACTCCACTTAAGCTTTTAATTAAAATATTGTTCAGGGTGACTTCTCCTTGGATTATAAATATTTTTTTTTTGTTTTTGCTTTGCAATAAAAATAGATTTTTCTTTACCATTCGTTTATGCTACATATTGTTTTAAATATAATATTCTGCGCGAACGACAACAACAGCAACAACAACAAGTAGAAATAAAATTGTTGCTTGAAACGACAATTTGCATGTTGCCACAAAATTTAGTGGCACAGTAAAAATGAAAAAATAAAATAAAATAAAATAAAGCGATCAACTTCATGTTCGTAATTTGACTCTTCTGTATTGGGGGTTGTGCTATCAGAGCGTAAAATTAACTCATTTTTGTGGTTGTAGTCGTCTGTGCTGTGCAGTGTTTGGAGGACGAATATTGTTGTATTTGTATTTGTATTTTAATTATGGGTAATAGTTTAATTGGTTTATTCTCCAGTTTAATTTTAAATAAACATTCGACCATATTTGAATTATTTTACCAGTGCGGCCAGGAAAAACTCTATTGCTGTTGCAAATATAACAATATAAGCCAATTACACATACATACATACATATATATAGTGGTGGTGGTGCATTATGCAAATTAGATTTTTGTTTATTTATTGCTAATTTGGTATATAACAATATTGTTGTTGTTATTATTATTGTTTTATTTTTCTGGTTTGTTATTTAATTTCTAAAGTTATTATAATTTTAAGTATTTAATTAGGAAAATACATCCGATGAGATCTCAACACAATAAATTGTTTATGCAGCCAATAAATGGATACAAAGCAATTTAGCATTAACAAAATAACAGTAATTTAGAAAATGTAATGAGTGTAACACAATCACCCATGAAGCCGCCGTAGTTTAGTAGGTCGCGTCCCGGCTTATTAGGCGGGAGGCAACATTTGAATCCGGAATATAAAAAATATTTCTTCAGCCACTTCCTATCAGCATATTTCTGGCAAAAACTCTGAAAGTAAATAAAATAGCCATGAAAAGTTTCTCAAAAATTTGTCATTCGCAGTCGACTTTAAGTTGTAATAATAACCTGTATGCATGTACAGTGGACAGCAAAAGTCTTAGTACGGCAATATATTTTGACAAAAAAAAGTCCCCACAGGCTTAATACTCTTGCATAAAGTCCCGATAGGACTTCAGGAGAGTATTTAGGATATCATTTGAAACAATGGTTACATAATCGCTAAACCTCAAACAAAAGTCAATCGAAAAATTTGCTCATGGTGCCACCAGAAAACATTAAACAAAACTTGTACATTCAATTCCAAATGGGTTAAATGGAGTGCTTGACCTTAAGCGATATTCTACTAAATACAAGGGATAACATTTTCATATACTAGGCCTTTGAATTTTAAATTTACTCAGGGTTCTCCTAGGGGTACCTATGAAGTCATCTGAAAATTTTCCTTATTTTTCTTTTGTTTTATGAAAAACATAAAAATTTTTTGTTTTCATAATAAACCAGAAATAAATTAATTGAAAAAAATATGAAAACAATAAAATTTTATACAAACTTTTGGCTAAAATTCATGAAATTGCTAAAAAATATTGCCGTACTGAGCCTTTTGCTGTCCACTGTATGTAATGATCTCTGTTTTCGAAAATCAATCGGTTATAGGTAATTCTGTAATTTTTTTGCATTACCCTCTTAGGAGCACCAAAGAAAATAAAGTATAAAGAATGTGAATTTTAACATACACTGGTGGCCAAAACTAAAGCAACTGACATTACACTTTGATATTTTAGCTAATATGTTCCGCAAAAAAGGTTAAAACTGGATGTTTTTTTGGTTTTTATGTTTACACATTATTCAGACTAAACGTAAATGCAAAAAAATTATAATCAATTTGCTTAAAATATTGCTTTTCTTTCAAAATAACGAAATAACCATAAAATTCTAGTGGTCAAAACTAAAGCAACTTTCGTACTTCTGTAACAAAACTTAAAAATTAAATTAATAGTCAATAGCGTAATCTTTATTTTTAATGACGGCAGCACATCTACGGGGTGTTGAATCAATTAGCCTCTTAATTTGATCTTTAGAAATGCTGTTCCATGCGTTTTGGATACGATTAAAAATGGGGTGTTTATTTGTCCCTAAATCCCTTTTTATTTTGCGGTCAACTATGCTCCAAAGGTTTTCAATAGGGTTAAGGTCTATCGATTAACCTAGCCACCCGAGAACACTTACTTTTTATTGACTCAACCATCCCTTAACAAATTTTGAAGCATGATTTGGGTCATTGTCATGTTGGAAAACCCAAACCAGTGGCATGTTCTCTTCTGCGTATGGCAGCATTACGTTTTCCAATAGATTTTTATAAACAAATCGATCCATTTTCTCAGTAATTTGATAAATTGGTCCAACTCCATCGTATGAAAAACAGCCCCACACCATTATTGAGCCTCCACCATCTTTTACCGTTCCTTTATAATATTGCGGTTTAAGGCGTTCATTTTTTGGTCTCCTTACAGTGAAGTTCTTCATGTCTGAAACTTTTTTATATAGAATTTGGATTCATCGGAGAACAATATGCTTCTCCACTGAACAGGACTTCAACCAATATGGGCCTTTCCAAAAGCTAACCTGGCTCTGCGATTTTTCTGGGAATTAATGGTTTCTTTGATGGTTTCCGAGCATTTAAATCTGCTTCTACAGCTGTAGAGTTGGACCAACAGAAGTACGAAAGTTGCTTTAGTTTTGACCACTAGAATTTTATGGTTATTTCGTTATTTTGAAAGAAAAGCAATATTTTAAGCAAACTGATTATAATTTTTTTGCATTTACGTTTAGTCTGAATAATGTGTAAACATAAAAACCAAAAAAACCTTCAGTTTTAACCTTTTTTGCGGAACATATTAGCTAAAATATCAAAGTGTAATGTCAGTTGCTTTAGTTTTGGCCACCAGTGTATTTTGGAATATTTTTCAAAAATATTTCATGACGCGGGGGGAAAGATAGAAGGGAAGGTTACAGAAACCAAGAGCGTAACAATGCGTTGTTCTCATCATGCGTTGTTCTCATCGTGCGTTTTTGTTGTTTGACCACTTTTTTATTTATTTTTCTGGTGTTAAAAACAGACGTCGGCACCAATGACCCTCAGGGTAAGAACATCTTCGGCTTTTTACACACATAGGACACGAACATCAAGAATGTTCGTTAAAAAGAGCGTAAAAATCTTGTCAGTTTTTAAAGAAGAAGGTTCATGTCGCTTTTTTCAGACTTCAATGGTACACACAAAGAAATATCACAGTAGTATTCACTAATATCAATGAGAAATGATTTCGATTTTTGGAAGAATACTTGCCAAGTTAAATACGGTGTCTTAGTGTCTTAGTGCAGTACAATTTTTCTATATTTTCCGATCACATATACATATCATTGGGTTAATAAGTAGACTTGACATTATTACTAGCAATTTTCCTCTAGGTTAACACATGCTATGGTTATGGATTAGTGAGTGAGAGAGAGAAAATAAGTTGAGAGAATTTATTTATTTACAGCCATATAAAAGTGTTAGTAATATACTCTGTTTTTATTTTTATTTCATCAACATACATATGTAAAGCTGTCTATCTTTGGCTTAATAATTTTGAATAAATAAAAATAAAATAAAACATTGATTTTATTATTAAAAGAACATAAAGCTAAAATTTTAAGGCTTAAAAATTAGGCCATGTTTTTTAGATAAATAAAAATAAAAAGAATAAGAAACCATTTTTTATTGAAAGAGAAAAAGCGAGCATTCCAAAGCATTTAAAAAAATATACTATGAGACAAAATAAAAAATAAAATACGCCCAGCTAATGACATAGAACATTTTTAACACAAAATATTCTTCGAGTGTTATCCTGAAATAAAATGATGAAGCATCCGCAGCACATGTATTCTTGTCGCAGTCTGATCGACAACTAAATCAAAACACACAAGAATACATACACATGTACATACGTACGATGAGAGCAACACATTGTTACGTTCTTTTTTTGTGTTCATTTTCCTTCTGTCTTCCTCTCCCCTCACCCAGAAATGATTTTTAAAAAAATTTGGTGAGAGCGGGTCGTGATATTACGACCCGCCATAATAAATTTTACTTCTACATGATGCGCATTCTTTATATCCATATTCTTTGCTTCCACAAAGAATTTACATCTTATTCGGTTTCATGCTTTTATTTTTGCGACTTCCCATTTAAGAACGCACTGTCCTAGATCTTTAAGTATCGAACGTAATCAGGTGTTACGTGGCCGGCCACAACTCTTGAGATTTGAGGTTTCCCATCAAGTAACACTCTTGTTATGCTACCAGTATTCCTTATAGCAGATTAGTATTAGATTAGTATTAGTATTTTAGAATAGCAGATCCATCTCGATTTCCTACGTTTCATTTGTTTATTTTATTATGGGTTCCAGAGATCTATGTTGCTGATGTTATAAGGCCAGAATATTTTGCATACCTTTAGTTTTTGCGTAAAAGTCTTCTATACTAACCGTAGTCTAGTAGGTAGTGTGTTGTCGTATTAGACATCTCGAACAAAACATTATGAAAAAATATTTATACGGCAACTAACTCTCATCAGATTTCTGGCAAATCTTTTAGAGTAAATAAAATTGCCATGAAAAGTTTCTCAAAAATTTTTAGTTCGAAGTAGACTTTAAACTATAAATAAAATAAATAAATAAATTTAACACACATAAGTGGTGTGAGAAGCTAGGCCATAGTCCTGACTAAAATATTGTAATGACCAATTATGTATGCATGTATGGACGCAGTCGTGGGCAACGTTTATATGAAATAATTTTTAAAAACTAATTGACAGGCATTCAGTTGTTACCATATTCCTTTTGCTAGCTATTTGCGTTTTAATGAATTTTAAAAGGCAATCAGTTTAAAAAAAATGCATACTCATAATAAGCAAAGAGAAATATTAATTTGAATATTGTCTTAGCAAAACCATGATGCAAAATAATTAAATTATTGATAGTTTCTCATCATCATCATTGAAAATTCTTACCACGAACATTGAATTCATTCGTATTGAAAATTGATACAATTTTTCATCGAGTAAGACATGCATGCATATGAGTGTACATGTTTTAATTAAATTTTAAAACTAAGAGCGTAAAAAACATTCCCCTGTATTTGCTTCCTATTTCAATAATTTACTATCATACTGAACATGACTTCAATATAAAGTAATCCGTTGACACACAGTGTGTCACGTATTCATACGAACTCACATGGAAATGTTGGTTGGTGGGGTTCGACAGAGATAACCAACAAGTGTGACTTTGAGTAGACAAATGAGTGTCATTTATTCAAACAGATATTGAAGCATATTAAAAAAGGAGGGGGGGAAGGGGAATGGAAATCTACAAGGATGTTAATTAAATATCATCAAGCCAAGAGAGTTCATTAGTTAAGAAATATCTGTTGGCAACGAAACAGGCTGGAAGAAGTCAAAAACCCAAGGACTTGAATTAATATTCCTACACTTTATTACTGCCAACAGTTTCCTTATCCGCCTTTCGAAACGATTTCTTTTAATTCCTATGCTACTGGTGAACAAATACATTTCATTACCCCCACCCGACAGCCTTTCTAAATAGAAAATTGCTGTACAAAAAGTCATAAGAAGGAGAATAAGGAGGAGAAAAATAATTTGAAGTTAAATCGCATAATAAAATTAACCTTAAGTTTGCCTCACGTTATGCACGTATTGCAATGTGACTTCCTTAAGGACCATAAAATAAATTTTTTTTGTTTTCTCTTTTTATTCTTAAAAGAAATCATAACGAAAACGAAAAAAAGAAAAGAAAAGAAAAAAACGACTTGTTCAGTTGCTACAATTCCATTATAAATCATTATTTTTGCCCAAAAAGCAATTTAACGAAGAACAAAGAAGAAGAGTCTGAAATAAAAACAAAAAAAGAAGCCCAGCATTATGAGGCAACATTTCCGCATTAAAAACTGCAAGTGGAAAATATGTACACGGCTCTTGATTACGAGCAGTTCACGTAAAGTAGCATGTTTTAAAAGGCAGTATCCGTTTACAATAAAAAGGAAGTGTAAGGATAATATACATACATACAGATACCATTAAAATTAAACATGAACACACACATACAAGCACAATTTTATATGACCGGTAATATGAAATGATAAATTGTTTCAGTTATTAACGGTATTTTCAGTGGAAAGCATAACGTTCATGCAAACACATCTTTATTATTTAAAATGGCTATAATGGATTTATATTTAAAGGCATACAGAAATTGAATTTAAATTTATGCAATATTGTCACATGAAAGGCAAAGAAATATAGAAAACAATTTAAAGGTGTACCAGAAGGGTCTTTTTATTATTCCGGCGACTTCTTTTCAGCAGATTTCTGTCTCACAGTATTTCATTCGATTGGACCTAGGTTCGGTTAGGTTAGGTTAGAAGACGTGTACTTGTCAAGTACAAGTACAAGTACAGTACGCGGAGGTCGAATTGACCAATTGTACAACGTCCTAGTTTCTCACACCACTTATGTTGTGTGTGTTAATTTTATACATGAGTGGTGGGATCTACAGTTTAAAGTCGACTTCGAACGACAGATTTTTGAGAAACTTTATCATGCCAATTTTATTTACTCTCAGAGTTTTTGCTAGAAATCTGCCGTAGAAATATTTTTTGTATTTTGTCTTGATGTCTGGCGTGGGGCTCGAACCCTGGCTTTGCGTCTAATAAGCCAACATACTACCTACTAGACTACGGCGACTTCAAAAAGATTGGACCTATTTTCGCGCACGTTTTCGAGAGTAGATGTCGTATCTCTGCAATGGCATCACGAATGGTGGCCTTTAAATATTCAATTGTCTCTGCAACATTCGACGTATACGGTGCGTGAATTGTTCCATTCTTGGGAACGATGACGAGTTGATGTTGGTGGATTCTCATGCACACCCAGTCCTACATACATACATAATTGGTCATTACATCCCTTTAATCAGGATTACGACCTACCTTGTCACACCACTTATGTTGTGTGTGTTAATTTTATACATGTGTGGCGGGACCTACAGTTTCAAGTCGACTCCGTTCGACAAATTTTTGAGAAACTCTTCATAGCAATTTTATTTAGTCTCAGAGTTTTTGCCAGAAATCTACTGAGAGGCAGTCGCCGACGAAATATTTTTTCATATTTCGTTTTGATGTCTGAACTGGGATTTGAACCGTGGCCTCACGTCTAATAAGCCGACACACTACCTACTAGCCATCTTCGAATTTTTCGGGTGTACGTCTTGGCTCAGCAACAATGAAACCAGAAACTTGCGTATACCGGGCACTGCTCGTCCTTCTCGGCAACCAAATTTTGTACGACATTTTCATGTAATTTCCGACCAATTGTCTTTGTTTTGGAGACAAATTTCCAATAAATCCCAAAGTTGCTCAAGCGTAAATCGTTTCATTACATTCAGTGGAGATAAAATAACTGAATTTTGTGATAGAATAGAATGACATAAGTATTGCCAGATTCGAAATATCCCATAGATGGCCCACCAGATATGTATGTAATCCATCACAATAGTGCTCATACAGCAGAACCATGAATATCTCCTGCCGTAGTGATGAATATTTGAATCATGAAACCAGAAATAAATAGCTGAGGAAAAGCTATCGCAAAGTAGTAATAGATGTCTGTGGGATGAAACTGTAACAAAACATCTTTTATGCCTAAAGTTTTTAATGTTTACAGTAAAAAATGTTAAGCCTTACCTTATTAAAAAACCTCAGAAATAATAGTACAAACCCAAGTTACAATTCTTAAAATTTTCTCCGATTTCCTTTTCAAAGGCAACAATAAATTTCTTTCTCCAAGAAGATATATTTTGTATGCATGTATTTATGTGCTCAATACAAAAAAAACTGAAATAGAAAAAGAAAGAACTGTAATACGAAAAAGAAATCTCTTCTGTCATACATTTTGTATTGTGCTGTGGCCAGAAACAATTCAAACTGTGCACTGCAGGTACAAATGTTCCACAAATATTTTCATTATCTATTCTACTGCTACCACTAGAATCATTTGAACACATACTTTACTTCCTTATTTCTTACTTTTCTTCTTCTCTCAATCATTACAATGTTTTCCTACATACATACATACGAATACTCATACTCATGAATATTTGAAACTTGCATTGGTATTTAAACAACAGAATTCCTTTATCATGTCTACACCCAGTATTAGTAACTGCTGGTATTAAATTAATATCTCCATGGTAGAGACTCTGTGGAGTACTATCTCAAGATACCACAGCAATACAATGGATTACAGACAGAGTTGCATACATATGCTTAAATAAGAAAGAAAAAGAAGAAAGACATTGTAAATCATGAAAGCAGTTTAGGAAGTATCAGTCGGTTTGACGTAAAATGTAGTTTCAAATACCTGCTGCGTTTCTATGATCACATAAATAAAGAATTTTGAAACTGATTTCCTTACAATAATTTACAAGATGAATACCAACACACAAGAGAAAATGTTTCATTGTTGGAGTAAAGGATTCAGTACGAATAACTTTGTATATCATTTTGGTATTAATTGTCCTACAAGGAGGTTTTTTTTTTAATTATTTAAACAACTTGGAATATGAAAAAATATTTCTTCGGATAGTGCCTCTCAGCAGATTTGTGACAAAAACTCTGAGAGTTAATAAAATTGCCATGAAAAAGTTTCTCAAAAATCTGTCGTTCGAAATTGACTCTTAACTGTAGGTCCTGAAACTGATGCATAAAATAAAAACACACAACATATGCAAGTATTGTGAGAAGCTAGATCGTAGCCCTGACAAAAGGATGGTAATGACCAATAAAGTAAATAAACTACAGGGCACTTACCGATTTCCATGAAGTATTCAAGCCATCAAAAATATATAAAAGAATTTTAATGACTCATGATTCATACATAAAGTGAATACTTAAAATTATGTAAGGAAGCTACTGCACATAATTAGTTATCGGTTAGCTGCAAGCCTTTCATATTTTTGATCCTGTTAGCGTTGTGTCCAGTCACTAAATTCAGTTGTTTTGGTATTTTGTTCTTGTAGTTACAGTGACCAGACAGACAATCGCTAGGAGACTACCCACAAAAAAATCAATGTTCATTCAACCATTACTCGTAATTTAGATTCCGCTTCATTTTTATGGATAATCTAATTGCAATAGCCATGAGAGGAGGTTGGCAATATATTACCCTATCGTCCGATAGAAACCGTACTCAATTTTTACAATATGTTCATCTGTCCATAATTGGTCATTACAACCTTTTAATCAGGATTACGACTTAGTTTTTCACACCACTTACATATGTTGTATGCGTTAATTTTTATATGTACATGAGTGGTGGGACTAACATTTTAAAGTCGATTCAGATTTTTGAGAAACTTTTCATGGCAATTTCATTTACTCAAGCCAGCACACTACCTACTAGACTACAGCGATTTCATATTTAGTTTTGGTGGAGATGTCTGACCTGTCACGAACAAAATGATAAATGGAAACCTTTTAATCTCTCGCCGATTTCCTTTTAGTAGCATTCTGGTAAAAACTCTGATAGTAAATAAAATTGCCACGAAAAGGTCATTAGATCTGTTGTTCAAAGTGTAGACGTTAAACTGTAGATGCAATCATTCATGTATAAAATCACAACAAGAGTGACGCTATAAGCTATGTTGAAATATTTAACGAAGGGTTGTAATGGCCGATTGCTTTAGTTAGTAAGTGAATAGCATTTGTTACAGAAACAAGATAACGAAGGTCTTGAAAGGCCATGTGACATGGATCTGGAGGACAAGTGGTTTTAATAAAACTATACCTTGCATGCGGCAATCGTTTTATTGCAGCAACAAGTCCTAGAGCAAATACTCTCAATATTGTGAGACTTAAAGCGTTGAAATTTATGTCTCTGAGGTTTTGTAAAATATAAGTTATATGCGATTGAACCAGAAACAATTCCACAACTTAAATGCGACATCCAATTCATTGAAGTTGAGATGCCCCCTGATCTTAGTTAAAAAGTCAATGAAAATTTCATGCAAAATATAATAACGTGTCATAAAAGTCGTGATGGGGAATATTATTCCATATTTAATCAACATGTTCTGATTCTTAATATTCCAATAGGCAAAATAAAAAAATCCAGGTGATGTAAGATTTTGTATAACAATAACGGAATGTATAAGTAATGGTGCAAAATGGAGAAGCAAAAATGTAAGCAAGAATAGTAAGATTAATGTATGCAAAGCATGCGTTCCACCGGTTATAATACGGTGCAACCAATGTTCGTGTGGTAATCTATGTCACACAACAATGATATTGTCAAGATGAATAATCGGAAAACAGTATTCCAATGCCAAATATTTGACAGAAAATTTAAGGTCGTAGATAATGGATGATTCACGCAAGAGAAATTATATCCAGCATAAGCAGCACTTGCTGGATGAATTACCAGCACACTATACCATGGCTTTTCATCATATAACAAAAGCTGGACATTAGTCTCAATCGAGAAGTATTTAATGACTTAACATCTTTTAGTGGTAGGTCGAGCCCTTTGGAGATTGAGACGAAAAGGCATGGTATGAATGACACTCTCACGTCCGACCTACAGTCAATCTCCAAATGGGGTCGTTTGAATGAGGCTGAAATCACCGCGCGATAAACTCAAATCTGTTTATTAACACACAAGCCCAGCATCATCTGTGGTGTTAGTAATAATGAGTCAAGCGCTCTTGATGTCCCGTGCATGAAAATTCAGTGTGATGTTCACTGAAACCAGCGCATTTTTTTAAGCCTTCAAGCGCCTTGGTTTCTTAAGACGATAGCTTCATTTGATCTCCTTAATATTTACACCACTTATATCCGACCGAGAATGGAATACAACTCTTATGTATGGACCGGGGCCCTAAAGTTTATTTTGAGGCTTCACGACCACGTACAGGAGAGAGCGAAAGGTGTTCATTAATGACAGTAGGTTACTGAACTCTATCGATTTATTGCAACATCGTCGCAATGTTACTTGTGTTTGAATGTTCGACAGAACAACAGGTGTCGCCCAAGCTGTATAAGGGGACTTGTTCCCGAAAATCCTATATTCTTACGTAGCACCCGTCTTTTTCGTAGGACACAACCGTTTGGCGTCGATTGGCCAGTGGATTGCAAACTGCATTACGTACAGAATTCATTCTTTAGTGGGACTATCCATATGTAGAACTTCCTACATGCACCAGGTCCTTCCTGCCACTTGTAATATAAAACGATGCAAATCTAACGCCCACAAACACTAACCACCAAACCAATTAATTTAATCACACAATTTATAAATCAATAGGAGTCATATCTTATCATAGGTTTTAAAAGATTTCAATTTGCTTTTCACTAGTATTTTTATATCAAAGTAGGTCACTATAATCTAGTTTAAATCTTACTTCGTCTATCAATTTTTTTTGCCTCCAATTCTTTCGCACACAGCTCTGCAATTCAATATTCAAATTGGAAAAATTAATATTTCTTTTCAATTAACCCCCCAGTTGTCTATTATTGACCGCAAAATTGTCATAAATTGAACCAAAATCGTAATACAAAAGCAAAAACAATTTTATTACACATCAAATGGAAGAACTTATGGCATCGAATATTTCTTTCTTTTATTTCTTACAAACTGAAATCTAGTTGCACCAATGCAATAAAAACTAACATGAATAAACACGATTTTTTCCTCTTTTAAGTTTTTTTGTTTGTATACCATACGACGTTCTTAGTGAAAGATTTACACCATTTCCCAATGATGTAGCAGTGTTTGTAGATTTGCCTGTAAAAACTTAAAAAATAAGGCGAGTGAAGACAAATTCAGTGAACCCTCATCTTGAATCTAATCACCGGATATCAATAACATCTGGAACCTTTTGTCGAAACGACACTGGAAACAACGTTTTAGATATCATATCCAACGCAACACGATCTCCTGATGTGATAAGCGGAGATTTCCTAATGGTATGCTTGGCATTGTTAGAAACACAATAAACACAATGCAGCAAGCGAAGCAATTTTTCAAAAATATAATACATGGGTGTATATGGAAGTAATTATTATAGAGGCAGCGCGACAACAAGCGAAGATTCAGCAGCACTTCTTTTTCTATTTGCATTGCTATTTTCTATTTTTATTCGCAGCAATGAGAGTATTTGTGCTCACAGTGAGAGGATTTTTGCTAGCAATGCGAGGATAAATGATGTAAATACAATATTTATTTTATTTGTTTATTAATTACAATACAATTACAAATTATATTCTAATTATATTCGAGCGGAGTAACTTGACCATATGCTCGGTGTAGTGTCACAGACCAGAGTCTCTGGTGGGAATCCAACCCACGACCATCATGCTAATAGTCTAGCACACTACCCACTGGACTACCAGTGCACCCTATCAATACAATAATATGCATGAAATGCATTAAAAACGCGATGAATGATTAATAAAGAATTAAGGGAGTGTTTAATTTATATTTTATATTTGTTTTGCTTATGCTTTGCTGCCACTGTCTTTGATATTATTAATACGCATTAATGAAGTCTTCGTAGTCTACTAGGTAGTGTGTTGGCTTATTAGACAGTCCGTCATTTGTCCAACATTGCTTGCAACAATGTCAATGAAATTCTCATCATCTCTTGTATAAAAATGATTATGAAACTACTCGTTGCCTAGCTTATCAATATCAGCTTCTAAACGATTAAAATGTAAGCTAGTGATGCCATTTGCTGCTAAATTTGTCATTAAAGAGTCTGGATTCTGTCAATATCTGGTTTTGGCTAATGGATGTATTTAATGTTTCACTTCCCAAAATCAACAGAGATTTTACGTTGTGGTTCAATTATATCAATATCGATGTAGTAATTTTAAATGCAGAAATTAGAATTCTGTTTCATTTTCGACGTAAAATTTATTATTTCTTTCCACCACCGCGGCTGTTGTCAAAAAATGATTACAGAACTATAAAAAAACTATACTCTCACATAATCGGTACTTACATACGCCTATGTATTCATTTAGCGGTGTCAAGCGGATTTCATGTCACTATTAAACGGAAGTCTCCGTAGTCTAGTAGGCAGTGTGTTGGCTTATTAGACGTAAGGCCACGGTTCAAATCGCAGGTCAAACATCAAAACGAAATATGAAAAAATATATCTTCGGCGACTTTCTCTAAATAAAATTTCCATGAAAAGTTTCTCAAAAATATGTCGTTCGGAGTCGACTTTAAACTGTAGGTCCCGCCACTCATGTATAAAACTAACACATCCAACATTGTGAGAAGCTAGACCGTAATCCTGACTGAAGGGTTGTAATGTAATATTTTATAGAAGAGGTAATGAAACACAAATCATAGCTTCTTAGCGGCGAATTTACATCACCATTTCGGCTAATTAAACATAAACCAAACACTTGACGCAATAAATCGACTTGTGCCACGAGATGTGTGGCAAGTTGCACCATCCTGTTGAAACCAAACATCGTTCACATCAATATCAGGAAGAGCGAATACAAAAATATTGGTTATGATTGTGCGATAAGCATTTCCACTGACCGTAATGGTTGCGCCGTCCTCATTTTCAAAGATATGATACCTCCGCTTTACAAGTCAAACAATCACTCGCAATGGATGCATTGAAAGACCTTGTGTGGGTTGTCTGAGCCAAAAATACGGCAGTTTTGTATGTTAACGTACCCACCAAGATGCAAATGAGCTTCATTCGAAAAGATATCTTTTTGTTTTTGGCAAAATCGTGCAGTTTCTCGTTGGCCAAGCTAGCGAAGCGAAAACGAAGCTAATGGACATGCGGCCATTAAAGGCATCATACAGAGATCTTTTCGCAAAATTCGTAAAAGACTGGTGCGTGAATCGATAACGAGTTGATGTAGATGGATTCTGTACGTCTAGGTTCATCAACTTTGAAACCAGTTTCATGAACTTTAGCAATATACATGCGTATAATGAGCACTGTTGGTCCTTCCCGTCGACCAAATTTTGTACGACATTTTCCTGCAATTTTCGATCAATTGTCTTTGTTTTGGAAATAAATTACCAATGAATCCCAACGATGCTCAAGCGTAAATCGATTCATTACATTCAGTGGAGATAATATACTGAATTTTGTGACAGAATAGAATGACATAAGTATTGCCAGATTCGAAATAACCGGTGGTTCAAATTTAAGCCCATAGATGGGCCACCAGATATATTACCCAAGTTTAATAGTTCCACTATTTGTTTATGTATCCTTAAAAAGAAGTCGCCGTGGTCTAGTAGGTAGTGTGTTGGCTTATTAGACGTAAGGCCCGGGTTCAAACCCCAGGTCAGACATCAAAAACGAAAATATGAAAAATATTTTTTCGGCGACTTCCTCTCAGCAGATTTCTGGCAAAAACTCTGAGAGTAAATGAAATTGCCATGAAAAGTTTCTCAAAAATCTGTCGTTCGGAATCGACTTTAAAGTGTAGGTTCCGCCACTCATGTATAAAATTAACGCAAACAACATAAGTGGTGTGAGAAGCTAGGCCGAAATCCTGACCGAAGTTTGTAATGACCAATTATGTAAAATAAAATTATGATGCATCCGCTGTACAACCCAAACAATGACTCACAATGGGTGCATTGGCTTCTAAAAGGCCACGTATGAGTTTTCTGTCCAAATACGGCAATTTAGTACATTAACGTACCCACCAACATGAAAATGAGCTTCATCCGAAAAGATAATTTTTTTTTTTTTGGCAAAATCGACATCATCATGCAGTTTCTTGTTGGCCAATCTAACAAACCAAAAACGAAGCTAATGGTCATGTGTCTTCAACTCTTGAACCAATTGAAGGTGCCATACCGAGATTTTTTCGCAAAATACAACATAGATTGGTGCGTGAATCGATGACGAGTTGATGTTGATGGATTCTTACGCACACTCTCAGCCAAATTTTGTACGACATTTTCGTGCAATTTCCAAACAATTGTCTTTGTTTTGGAATTAAAATTCCAATAAATCCCGAAGTTGCTCAAGCGTAAATCGATTAATTACATTCAGTGGACATAATATACTGGATAGAATGACATAAGTATTGTCAGATTCAAAATAACCGATTGTTGAATTTTAAGCCCTTAAATGGGATGTTTACATACATAATAAATAAATAATTGGCCATTACAACTCTTCAGTTACGATTACGGCCTAGCTTCTCACACCACTCATGTTGTGTGTGCTAATTTTATACGTGAGTGGCGGGACGTACAATTTAACGTCAACTCCGAACGACAGATTTTTGAGAAACTTTTCATTGCAGATTTATTTACTCTCAGAATTTTTGCCAGAAATCTGCTGAGAGGAAGTCGCCGAAGAAATATTTTTTTTTCATATTTCGTTTTGATGTCTGACGTGGGATACGAACCCGGGCTTTACATCTAATAAGGCAGCACTCTAACTACGGCGACTTCAAGTTCAATAGTTCAACTATATTTTTTATGTATCCTTAAAAGGTCCCTAGGAAATGGTGTAAAATAAATCTCTTCTTCTAACAACATCTGTGTTATTTCTAGCAACATCACATATTTGGTTCTGCTTTTTGTTTAGTTTTCTTTCAACATTTCTTTTCTTCTCCTTTTTTGTAAATTTTTTTTCGTTTTTTCTCATGTGGCGTTTGCCGGAGTGTGTGAAAATTCTATACTTATATAACTTAAATGCAATATTATGGTTCTGTTGGCTGGTAATGCATAAAGGAAACGAAAAATAAAACAATTTTACTAAAATGAATAGGATTCCCCCCATTTTCCTTTCTCTTTCCTTTCCTTGCCATCGCTTTTTTCATATTTCTTTTACTATTTGCATAACAATCAAATGCAGAAAAATGTTTCAATTCTATTCGGGGTTTTTTTCTTCTTCTTTTCTTATTTTTTTCCGAATGGTAATATTTTTATAGACAGTCATTCTGGTGGAAGCCAAGTTAAATGTATTTGTACGTGAATAGTTTTGTGTGATTGTAAAACAAGATGAGAGGCAAAAAAACAAACGTACGGCATTCTTAAGTATGGCTTTTAACATACCAAACCAAACATCCATAGTTTTGGTATTTTGTAAACGAAAGGAACCGTAAAAAATAAAAACAAAAACGGTATGTTCTCTTCTTCTGCTTCTGCTTCTTCTTTTTCTCTTGCACAAACAGATAAAGGATAGAAATGCATTCGTCTCGAAAACACAAAAATAAAAAAAACAAAATGATGCCAGTATGTGCTGTACTCTGCATAAATAGCAGCACATGTGGAAAACAAGAGCAGGATAACCAAAATACTGCCAATGTTGGTGTGTTGTTGTTGTTGCTGTTGTTTTTGTTTTTAATTTTTCATATTCATACGTACTTACTGCACGCTAAATATGTTACAGTGAATAGAAATAGATATTAAGTTACTTGTTGTTGCATTTTTTTGTAGTTTTTAAAATGTCTTGAAAATTGAATACCAGTACCCAGTAAAATAAACACACACACACACATGAACAGACATGAATCATACATTAAGTACATGGTTGCAGGAGCAGATGTTTCTTATATTTTTTCTTTCTCTAATTTTTTATACGTATTTAAATCATGTACGAGTAAAAGTAAATATTTTACTTTCATACGCCTGCATGAAGAGTAATGTTAATTTGGGAATATTAATAAAATTCATATTCATACCACATATGCATGTACGTTCTGTGTGTGAAAACATATTCTTCCACAAAAAGAAAAAATCTTTAAAATAGAAATTTGGAAATAAAATGATACTTATTTATTGCGGAAATTCAAGAAAGCATATGCGGTAGAATGAATAGGAATTATAGTTTTGCAAATAAAGAAAAAATGGGAAAATTTTGTGGTAGATCAAACGATCCAAATTTGTTTGGCAGTTGATCAATATATGATATTGATAAAGTCACGCATTAAATGGAAGTATAAAACAAACAAAAAATACCATAACAAATCAAATTAATTAATAGGCAAGAAATATTTTAAAATAAAAAGAGTACCATGTGTTCAAGTTCAATGAAACAGGATAAAACAGATCTAAAAACTGCTCAAACAAAATATAAGTCAAATGTTTGACAAGATACAATGGGTGTGATGTACTGATATAACTTGATTGCTTTATTTAATCAGGATTACGGCCTAGCTTCTCACACCACCGATGATGAGTATATTAACTTTATACATGAATAGCGGGACCTACTGTTAAAAGCGGTAATTTTTATTTTATTCGCAAAGTTTTTGCCAGATGTTCTTATATTTCTTTTTGTTCGAGTTGTCTGTCCTACAGCGGCGTTGAGGTTTAAGTCCGCTACACTTTATGAAAGACCAGAGCTTTGAAGACAATGACTAGGATAATGCAAGAAAGTTCTAATACGAGATTCATCAGAAGACTTTGTGACTGAATAATTGGAGTGGCTGACTCAGTAATTTTAGAATATGCTTCGTAACAAAAATAAATGGAGCTACCAAGAAGGAACGTATTTTTTATACGAGTGGGTTGAGAATAGATATGGGGAAACTGAAAGGAGAATAGGAGTCCTATTCTACTTGAACAGAAAGTACAATAGGCCACCATTCATGCACTCAGCTCTTAGTAAGTCAAAATGAAAATAGCTTGGAACTATCTGAAGAAACTGAATTACCTAGGGAGATGGTAACCATATACATACATACATACATACGTACATACATACATATATACATAATTGCTCACCCAGTCAGGATTACGACCTAGCTTCTCCTACCACTTATGTTGTGTGTGTTAATTTTTTTCATGAGTGGCTTAAAGTCGACTGCGAACGACAGATGTATTTCTAATAATTTCCTAACAGAGTTTTTGACAGAAGAAGCTGGGAGGAAGTGGACTACAAATATATTTCTCCATATTTCGTTTCCTCTGAGTTAAAGCCTGTGGTGCAAGGCTCATGTCTCATAAGCCAACACACTACCTACTAGGCTTCATGTGTTATCCACGAAAATTTCAGAAGAGTTCACAAAGTAATTTTTGATGATGGCAAAGTGGAGTTGTTCGAAGCTTAAACCCTCAGATATTAAAAAAACATGTTGCGCATATCCTGCATAAATGTTTTTGAATGCAAAAGCCGCCTAATATCACAATCGATCAAAAAGAATAATGAATTGATTATTTTGATTAGTTTTGAAGCTGTTCCGCCATAAAAAAACCCTGAAATAATGTGTCGATATGTGGCAATGGATAAAGTAATCTTCTATCATTTCACATTAGAATGAAAACGATCGCAACTTGAGTGGATCGAACATGTCAAATAGAATTCAAAGCGGGCATAAATACAAAAACCGACTGAAAAGTTAATTTAATCATTGTTTTGGGATGTGCTTCATACAATCGTAGTCGTATGGGTAGTGTTTTGCGACATTTTCAACAAAACGATATTTAAGAATATATTTCTTCGGCTACCTCCTGTCAGCAGATCTCTGACCAAGAAGTCTGAGAGTAAAATAAAATTGCCATGAAAAGTTTGGAGTGCACATTAAACTGTAGACCCCGCCCCTCATCCATAGAATTAACGCTCACAACATAAATGGTGTGGAATGCTAGGTTGTAATCCTGACAGAAGAGCCAATGATGTATGCAATAAATAATTTAATTGGATTGTTTTTCCTTTATGTACCACTAACAATTTTAAAAGATAATGCCAGTGATGATATCGATCAATAAACTTTTCAATTCCCAGTTTTGTTTTCTTATTTATGATCCCTAAACATAACTCTCTTATTTTACAAATTACTGGACAAAATTAAGAATTAGAAAAAAAGAACAATTAATAACGGAGTAAAAACTATTCAGGTCTAAACTTTTATTAGGCACTGCAAACAGCAAGTGAATTTTTTATGTTGTTTATTATTCTTATGCTACCATAGCTAATGCGGTCATGTTAAGTTTGTGATGATGCTTGCAACAGCTAAATGCCAAAATTTATTCTAATTTATATTCTCGTGGTGGAAAATGTGTCAATTTGAAGTTTTTCTTTTTTTTTATTAAAAAATAACTCAAACTGTAATTTGAATTTTTATTTGCTGATAAATGTAACTCATTTGTGAATATATACGTACATATCAGAGATCAGCAATGAGTATTCAAAAAGATGAGTAAATTCGAATCAAACTCATAATTTCTGATACTTATACATATTCATACTTATTTTAATATCATACTCATACTACTCATATTCAAAGTTTGAAGTACAAATCGTATGCATACTTAACAATACGCATGACATTGTTGACTTCGACTCTCCTTTACTCAACATTTACAAGAATCACAAAATAAGTATGATTCGCGTACGAACACTACAATGTCTAGAATGTTGTGCGTTTGCTTTGCTTGCGGTCTTTGTCTTTTTCTTTCTTCTTTTTTTGTACATGCAACAACAACTCAGACTGTAAATTTTGACGAATGATTCGAATCACTCGAAGCATTTATGAGTATTATAAGTATTTTTCTAAATTTATGAATCTGAGTGAGTAGGCGTATGAATCAAACATATTTCGATTGTTGTGAGTTTGATGTCAACGTTGTACTCATACTCATTGCAACCTGTACTTATAAATCAAAGTTTTAGGGAGTACGGATGAATCAGAGTAGTTGAATTTCAATACTGTTGACACACTCATACTCAAAATTTCATGAGTACTTATGAGTAGCGAAAAAACGATACATTGCTGATCTCTGATACATATATTGACCCCAAAACATAATGGCATAGGAAAGCACGTAATCGGTTTAACCAATTGTAGCGCCATTTACGTATTCTCTATGCTAGGCTGTCAATAATGATTGGTTGCAGTTACAGTAATAAAATGGGGAAATATTAAATGAAAAGCATCAATGAAAAGATCTTTCTTTTTTGAAATTTTCCAATAAAATTGTGATTGTGTTTGCATGAAGTGAAAGAAATTTCCCCCTTGGAGTTAAGTATTCATTATCTTTTTTGAATGACTTTAAGCTGTTTAATTTCAATTTGTAAATATCTTTAATGATTAAAAGTACACATATTCTGAAATTATCTTGATAACAAATTACTTTAAAATATTATTATTTTCAACATTTTGCTATCACCTCTTCAAATTGCAATGTAACACTTAAGTGTTATGGTTGAATATTCTTTAGAAAAATTGTCAAACTTATCTGAGTATACATTTGACTGTTCAATTACCCATATCCACATTATTATACTTTGATAACAGTTTTATGTTAACAACACCGACAACAACAACAACTTAAAAGGGTGTAATAATGTTTAAAATAATAAAATTTTATTATTTTTATAAAATGTTGACATAAAAAATTATGGAATAGAAAGGCAAAAAGAGCAACGCGTTTCAGAAATAAAAATAAAAAAAAGAAAACAGAATTATTTTTCCATACATTTACAGAAAAGAACACCATTTAACTGACATTAAAAACTCATAAAAAGTATAACATAAGCAAACAAAACGTAATGAATGTGGGGACAAATAGAAAAAAGACGGTGAACAGGAGCAGGACATTAACAGCAACACTTGGTAGCATTTAATGATGGTTTTCCATTCAAGTATACTTACGCTTGTATAATGACACACTTTTTTTTTGCAAACCGAAGTAGACAATTTTATCATCAGAATTTAAATCCGAAAATTTTAAATCAAATAATAACGAATAATTTAATCATTGAAGGGATGCAAGCGATTTTTTCTCTTGATTTTTTTTTTCAATTCCAATTAAATTTATTCATCATATGCCAAGCGACTACAAAGAGTAGAAAACACATGTGGCAAGAGAGAATATATAATTTCGTTTCTTTTGTTGCAACTTACATTTTCAGTCCTTCCTCCACTATCATCATCGTCATCGTCATCATCATCATCATCTTTACTCTGATGTCATCAATATGCAAATAAATCGTTTTTAAATTACCCTCAGCGTCTTAGTGTTTGTGAGAAAAAGTGTGTGTATGTATGTGTTTCTGAAGTATTTGTATGCATTTAACCTTTGATGACTCCTTAGATAATAATGCAAACGTATGCAAATTTCATTTAATATCTAACTTGAATGTAAGAAACTCTGACAGTTACACTTACTTGGTATATCGACCAACGTGTGTGGGTTCTGGTTAATATTGGGTATAGGAAAGAGAATTTTCCTCAAGTTTTTTAAACTCGAAAATTTTTAAAGAACTTCTTAAAGAAAATAAAAATGTGAGAATTTTTAAGTTAAAACGAGGTACTATTTTCAAACAGTGTTTTCAGTAAAACATTTTTTATATACAAATCGTTATTTTCAAGTTTAATTTTTTTTGTATTGTCAACAGCTTTACCGGATTCAGTATTAATGACCAAACTATATTTCTTCTCAACGATTCCACCCAAGTTTTTAAAGAGTGAAATGAGTGTTTGTCAAATCATGACCTACGACAGATGTGCAAATTATCAATTGCATTAATCATTCAAGTGCTTCTGATATGGTGTTACCTACAATGTCTACATGTCCGGGAACTCATATGACTGCAACATTTTAATATCTCGCTATCTGGAGTATACATTCTTCAGGCCACATTACTGCCTGTAGGCATATATCCTCATTCAATATAGAGCTACAGTAATCAGGTAGTGCAAGGGGTGATCTAAGATTCTACTATTCAGCATACTTCTCACTCTTTTTTAGAATCCGATTTCTGTTTTTGACAGCAAAAACATGAATTATTTCACTTTTTGATCCTGAGATATTAGGATGGCTGCTCTAGTGGGGACTGCCAATTCGTTTCCCACTTTTTTTGTAATCGGTGAACTGGTTTTGTGTTGACCACTGCAAGTTTGTTTTACGTTTATGTATTTTGCCGATTATTGTTCGGTGACCGTTTCAAAAAAAAAAAAAATAAATAAAAATTTGTGAGGATTATACCCTGGTCCCTCACAACACTCATGTAGTGTGTGTATGAGTGGCGCATCAACATGATTTTCATGGAAATTTTATTTACGCTCAAAGTATTTAGAAAAAAACTGCAGAGAGGAAGTCGCCGAGAGAAATATTTTTCCATTCATGGCTTTGTTCGAGATGTCCGAGCTGGGGTTTGAATTCCAAGATAATGTCTAATAAATCATCTCTAATACTTACAAGATTACGACGTCTTCGGCCATTTCGCGATCGCCAAATCATCCTACAATGGAACATTATTCCCATTTTGTGCAATAAATTTGAGTCCACTGCTTCATTAAACGAATAGTAAATGATCGAGGCCCAGTTTTGGATAAATAGGTATGTGAACAAACAAAATTTTCGAATTTGGAGCGATACTAATCCATATGTGATTCAAGAGCGTCCAATGATCCCGAAAAAGTAACTGTTTGATGTGGATTTTGTGTAGGAGACCTCATTGATTCCTATGTATTTCTTTCAGAACGACATTGGCCAACGTTGTGATTATCCACTTCTTTTAAAGTGGTACCAGCGATATGTAGTTTCAACAAGCGATTTGAGGGCATGTTCATCTCATGGAGAAGTGATGTTAACTGGCCATTGAGATCGTCCAATTTGACCTTGTATGACTATTTCTTATCATACATACATACATACATAATTGGCCATTACAAACCTTCAGTCAGGATTACGGCCTAGCTTTTCACACCACTCATGTTGTGTGCCTTAATTTTATACTTGAGTGGCGGGACCTACAGTTTAACGTCGACTCCGAACGACAGATTTTTGAGAAACTTTTTCATGGCAGGTTTATTTATTCTCAGAGTTTTTGCCAGAAATCTGCTGAGAGGAAGTCGCCGAAGAAATATTTTTTTCATAATTCGTTTGGGGCTCGAACCCGGGCTTTACGTCTAATAAGCGAACACACCTGATAAACCTGATCTATGCCTCAGAGTCTCGGAAAGTTAGACATTTCGGATTCTCTACACCCAGACAAGCCATGGTGGACATTTGGACGATGTTATATTCCACATTTAATGTCATCAATACGACTTTTAAACGAATAAACAAGTTCGATTAATTTTTAATTAATTTTAGCTGGCTCAAGTCGATTTATTTATTTTTTTAATTTGACCTCATTTACCTCTCACTATGGTATATGCTACTAATTATAAAATTTTCAAACATAGTATAAAGAGTTATTATATACTATGTGTTATTTTTAAATTGAAAAAGCTTAAAGTCATTCAAATTCAAAAAAGATAATGAATACTTAACACCAAGGGGGAAATTTCTATCACTCCATACAAACACAATCACAATTTTATTGGAAAATTTCAAAAAAGAAAGATCTTTTCATGGATGTTTTTCATTTAATACTTCCCTATTTTATTACTGTAACTGTAACCAATCATTATTGACAGACTGGCATGGAAAATACGTAAATGGCGCTACAATTGGTTAACCCGATTACATGCTGCTCTATACCACTATGTTTTGGGGTCAATGAGTTTTTTTATCGGCAAATAAAAATTCAAATGACAACTTCAGGTATTTTTTATGAAACCCATTTGACACATTTGCCAGGAGAGTATAAATTGATATAAATTTAGCACCGATTGCTATAATTTTGTTATTTAGTTGTTACGAGCAGCATCACAAACTTAACATGACCGCATTACCTATGGTAGTATACAGTATAATAACCAACATAAGATATTCTCCTGCTGTATGCAGTGCCTAACAAAAGTGTAACCTGAATAGTTTTTACTCTGTTCTGGATGTTATGGATTGATATCATCATTGGCATTATCTTTTAAAATTGTTAGTGGTACATAAAGGAAAAATAATCCGATTAAATTATTTATTTCAAACATATTACATACATACATAATTGATCATCACATAATTGGCCCTTCAGTCAGGATCAGAGGTCAGCAATGAGTATTCAAAACGATGAGTAGATTCGAATCATACTTATAGTTTCTGGTACTTATACGCATTCATACTTATTTTAATATCGTAGTCATACTACTCATATTCAAAGTTTGAAATACTCATGGTACTTAACAATATGCATGATGTTATTGATTTCGACTCTCCATGACTACATATACACGAATCGCAAAATAAGTATGATTCGCGTACAAACACTACAATACTCACCAGAAGGTTGTGTATTTGCTTTGCTTGCTGTCTTAGTCGTTTTTTTTCCTTTTTTTGTAAAGGTAACAACAACTAAGACTGCAAATTTTGATGAATGATTCGAATCACTCGAATCATTCATGTGTATTATAAGAATTTTTCTAAATTCATGAATCTGAATGAGTAAGCGTATGAATCAAACATATCTCGAATGTTTTGAGTTTGATGTCATGGTTGTACTCATACTCATTGCAACCTGCACTTATAAATCAATGTTGTACTGCGTACCAATGAATCAGAGTAGTTGGATTTCAGTGCTGTTAACTCACTCATACTCAAAATTTCATGAGTACTTATGAGTAGCGAAAAAGCGATTCACTGCTGATCTCTGGTCAGGATTACAACTTAGCCTTCCACACCATTCGTTTTGCCAGCGTTAATTGTATACATGAGTGGCGGGACCTACAGTTTAAAGTGGTTAAAGTATATTTTTGAGAAATTTTTCATGGCAATTTTATTTTACTCTCAGAGTTTTTGTCCAGAGATCTTTTGACAGGAAGTCGCCGAAGAAATATACTTTCAAATTTCGTTTTGTTGCAGATGTCTGGCCTCGAGCTTGAACCGTGGCCTCACCTCTAATAAGCCAACACACTACCTACTTGACTACAGTGACTTCTGATAGGCGGATTTTCAATGCTCTGTTCTACTTGCCGGCTAATTGTTCTGATGCATTCCAGATTATTGCTGCTGTAGAGTAAGAATATATTGGCAGATACAGTGTCCATTACATGCCCATTCCCCTAGGACTTGTAATATGCCGAAGTAATATATCTCAGACTAGCTTCAAAACATCAACAACAAAATTTTAACGCCATTGGAGTAGAGTTTTATGCAGTTGACAATCCTGGTAGTTCTTTACCACACATCAATATAAGCTACCCTCCAATTATTTGGGCAGTATGGAAAATTAATGTGCAATGTACTTCAAAAAGTACTTTTACTTGCAAAAATTATGTGTACTGCCATTAACTGTAATGTTAACATAGCATATGTATTGCTCACCTTTTTTTATCTCACATTGTACATGTTCAGTCAGACTTAAATTTATACATACGAACATGTGCACACGTTTAAATGATGATAAAATGAAAAGAAAGTAAGAAAAATTATTTCAAAGAAAATTGCATTCTTGGAATCTGAAAAATATGCAAGAATAACCCGTAACAATGTTTGTGTGAAAAAAAGAAGTCTGCTCTGGAATGTGTTGGAAAATAAATCGAGTGAATATTTAATGAAAATTGATGTCATGGCTCGAATCTTTTTCCTTTATGTTCTTTATGAACAAAATAAAAAAAATTTATTTGTTTTCTTGATTGTTGGCAATAAATACGTAGTTTTTTAAGAAATTTGAGTTGTATAAGAGGGAGACGTTTGTATGTTTTTGAACTTTAAATTCAAAACTACTATGTTTTATTTAAAATGCATTTAGATATTCCGAGCCTAATGGGGAGATCAAATAGTTTAAACTTGAAAATTATTTACTTACAAATTCCCAATAGTATGCTTCAATGGTGGTGGTGGTTAGCTTATTAGACGTAAGGCCAAAGTTTAAACCCCAGGTCAAACACCAAAACGGAATATGATAAACATAATTCATCGGCGTCTTTCTCTCAGCAGATTTCTGGCAAAACTTCTGAGAGTAAATAAAATTGGTTTGAAAAGTTTCTAAAAAAATCTGTCTTTCGGAATCGACCTTAAACTGTAGGTCCCTCCAGTCATGTATAAAATTAACACACACAACATCAGTGGTATGAGAAGCTAGACCGTAATCCTGACTGAAGTGTTGTGATGGTCAATTATGTACTCATGTATGTATGTATGCTTCAATGATAGCCTGTGATCTTGAACACGATATCGATTTCGTACGATGTACGTTTTTTTCCATTGGGATGATTGCTTTGTTCCTCATAAAGTCGATATGGTTACAAAATATTTTCATTGGCATCAAATCGTAAAATACAATGAAAAGCAAACTTTGTTATGTACTTTAAACAATGGATGTTACATTAGTGCTTACTTCTATGTACTCCTAAGTGGAGAAAGACAGGTGTGTGTTTCCCACCTATCTTCCTAGTTCCCAATTCCTATGATCAACGTTTTAAATATTGTTCTTCTACACGATATGTCCTACGGAAATATTAGACGGAAGATCAGTGCCAATTGTTGCAATCATTAATGGTATGCAGGTGACATATGCCTTATTATATATGTCTTCGTTTTAACATTCATACGTCTTCGTATCAATATTCTCAAAACTAGAGTATTGTATTGTAATTGGCAACGTCTCATTACAAAACTCTGGATATGGAGAGGAACAGACCTGGATGGTGAAAACCGCATCGCTAAACCGTATTCATATTGTAGCTTTTACTGAATTAATATCTCTCTCTCACAGAATAATAACATCAGCATTCGAACTTAACCCTTTGACTGCTAAGCGATTCTGGTGAGAACGGTCGAAAACTGCTCGAAAACTACAATTAATTATTATAATAAAAAAAAAGAGAAGACCCTATATCTCATCTTTTAATTTTATTTTTGCTTTTTGGTTAAATTTTTACACTGAAATTCGCAGCGAAAATGCGATTTTCGTAACAAATGAACGCATCGCGTTTGCGCCGCGCAGCAGTCAAACGGTTAAATTATAATATTGTTACGAAAATGGAAACGGTGTACCAACTTTTAACATTAAAACGATAAACAAAAGCTACACAAACAAATACAACGAACTTGCTTGCATATACCAACAACATCAGTATGAAAGAAAAGGAGACAGACAAGAAAGCAACAACAAACAACGTAAGCAAAATACACAAACAACAATGAAGTAGCGATAGAGTTCTCGAGAAGGCGAAGACACAAACATTTTACTTCTAGAACCTTCATCAGACTGTTTACGTGAGCATATAAAAAGGCAAGACAAAGCAGGCAACGAGTAGTAATGCCTTGGTTACCCAAGCGTAAGAAACGTAAAATCGTAACGTACGTAGCCTTAAAAACGTTTGTGTAGTTATAGAAACGTTCAAAACGGGACATATGTCAGCGAAGAATGTAAATAAAAATGAAACAGAACACAAAGCAACACCCAAACAAACACAACACAATGCAAAGAAATTGGTATACAGACTCATCATCAGTGTTGCCGTTTTTTGTTCAATGCGTAGATTTTTCCGGATTTGGTTATTATTTTTCTTATAAAAACAGCTTTTGTTTTGCTTGTTAAAATTAAGTAATTAGTAGGACTAAAATTTTATTTTGTTATTTTTTGTTTCTTTTTTTCTCAATTATAATTTAATTATGAAAAAAATAACATAAAAAAACTGCGAATTTAATTTTGTAAAAACGTGGGAGAATTCTGTTTTATACAGATCGTTCCGTGTTGCTAACGAGATAGAACGTTTCGGTAATCGTTTAGATTGTTCTCCATATGAGAACTTTCGCTACGGTACGTTACGTTACGTGTGGGTAACTACAGCATAAGAATTCAGTCAGTGTTGTGTGAAGACGTATTGTGTGTAATGGGAACAGTCGTGGTTTGAAGATCGCCGTTGAAAAGATCTGCGTTGTAAGCAAAGAAAAATAGCTAACAAGCAATTATTGTTGTATTCGTCAAGTTTTATGCGGTAATACACAAAAATAGTGCGAAACTAAACACAGATTTATTTTTATTTTGTTTGCAATCAACGAACTCATATTTTAAACGTTTTTAAAAAGATAAAAACGTAACAAGGGGTATGCAACGCCGGGAAAATTAACCTTCAGTTAACCAGACGTATATAAACTCGTTGCCGTGAAATGTGAGCCACGGTTCAAACCCCATGTCAGAAATTTAAAAAAAATACTCATTTTTAAAATTAACACAAGCGATATAAGTGGTGTGGGAATCTATGTTGTAATTCTGACCAATTTAATGCCCTATTATGTACGCATGTTTGTATGTGTTCGAAATATTTCACACTTCTACCACCAATATTTGTCTTAACTCATCCGTATATTACAGAATGGTCCCTGTTTTAAAGCAGTATGTAGCTTCTTGGTTACTCTACACACTTTGGTTAATAAGTCTCGTTACGGAGTATTTCCCATGATTATGAAGGCTGCCTATTCTGTCCAAGGTACAGCCACGCTATTCATTGGGTAATGAAGTCCCCTTTTGAAGGTCGTTTTAGACATGTATCGCATTATCTGCAAAGTGCTTGTCCTCGCTACTATGTGCAACAATAGAATTCAGATGTATTTCTTAAAACTTTGAAGTCTTAAATGGGAGTATGCTGTTCTATCAATACTTGGTTGCTCTTGTAAACATCATGTTGTTAATTACACCAATGTAATATCAGGACCAACTTCTGGAAATGTATTCAAACCATTGCCCATCTTCGAGTCAATTATAACTGACAAAATTCCACATGTTCGTGAGACGAACAGAAAAGACAAAGAAGTGGCTACAGGCCATAGAAACTAACATAAGTTCAGCACCTTTTACTATTTTCAAATTCCTACTAATCTTGGAAACTTTTTTCCCGAATTCTGGGTAGTATCGTGCGTAAATATGAATCTGGCAATACTATCATTCTATTCTGTCAGAAAATTCAGTATATTATGTCCACTGAACGCAATGAGAAACTGCACGATGATGACGATTTTGCTAAAAAAAATCATCTTTTCAGAAAACCCACACGTGGTCTTACAGAAGCCAATGCACCCATTACGAGTGACTGTTTGGTGCGGCTTGTGGAGCGTAGGCATCATTGGCCCATATTTGTTTGAAAATGAGGACGGCGCAACAATTACGGTCAATGGATACATCAATCGCACCATGATAATCGATTTTTTTTATAACCGCTCTTCACGGTATTGACGTGAACGATGTTTGGTTTCAGTAGGATGGTGCAACTTACCACATATCCCATGTCACAATCGATTTATTACGTCAAACTGTTGATGGCCGATTAATTAGCTGAAATGGTGATGTCAATTGACCGCCAAGAAGCTGCGATTTGACACCATTGGAGTATTTTCTGTGGGGCAGAGCAAAAGAAAAGTGTTATGCCAACAAACCAGAGACAATTAATCATTTGAAGGCCAACATTCGTGATGCCATTGTCGAGAAACGGTACAATACACTCGAAATATTGGACGATAATTGGGCCGATAAAATACTGTACTGTACTGAGGCAAGCCGCAGCAGCCATGTGAATGAAAAAATATTTGTTTCTAACCAGAACAATTGTTCTTCACAACAAAATAATAAATTTTGCAAAATTTTAAACCGCTTTTGTTTTTATCTTTTTAAATTTAAACTTTTAAATGGCCCACCCTATAGTTTCCTTAACATATCGCCTACCGACTTTGACATTGAAGTCACCCTTGATGAGATTTATTTCGTTGTTTCTTGTAGCAATTGATGGATGTCTTCTACTAAATTTTTGCGAAGCAAAGGTTTAAACATATTCTAGGTTTTTTATGTTCCGAAATGGGCCGAAATTGGTTTGTAATGAATATATTTGAAGTACAAAATATCTGAATATTTTTGTCGAATAAAATTGGAAATTTGTTTTCATTAGAAGTACGAACACGTTGCAATTTCTTCTCAACAACCAGCGACTTTTCTGGGCCAACCATCAAAAAGTAGCTCAGTTTACAATTCGTTTAAATCTTTCAAAACTTTTAACAGCAATTTGTATTCATTTTCAGTTTTTATTGAATTTCTTTTCGGGTTTATTTTTTGTTTACATTATTACATGGCAATTTATCATCATATTTACGTACAAAAGAATAAAAAACTGAATACCCACCAATAGTTTGAATAAATGCCAATCAAGTTTTTTTTACTTAAAAACCCTTTAAAGTCCTCTACAAAAATATACGGTGATACTGCTGTTATTGCCGTTGGGTTAATATCGGGGATAACAGTTGTCAGTTAAGAGTGATTGAAATAATTTTTTTTCTTCTTCATGCCATGACATCACCTACACATGTGAGCTATTCTTTCATTCGTTTTGTTAAAGTCTTGGCGAATTCAACTGAAATGGTTAAACATTTTGACAGTTTGAGTGATTTACATACATACGTATACAGATACTGCATATGTATGCATTGCTGCATGCATACATAGTGTTTATTTGAATTGATGATGTTAATTTTGTATTTTACGTCAAATTAAAGTCACCAAACAATCATAAAGTACAAAAGATGGATGTGAATTTACTTTATACTGCAAGTTACTCAAAAAGCAAATTTTTTAATTAGCTTTGCGTGATCAGAGGATGAAACCTTCAAACGGTTAATTGATTAAATTTTAAAGATATGTCATGTCAAATATTTCTCTCAAACTAGCAACAGTTGCCTCACTGTAAAATTCGTACGTGTCTTTTGAAGGTTAAGATAGAGGAGGAGACGATAGAATATCTCTTCTATTGCAGCACTACGTGTATACATTTCCAAATTTGAACAAAACATTATGGAATTTAACAAATCGTAGGTGGTCCAATACATATGGTTGCCGAATTTCAAAACTGCTGTGTCCAGCAATGGACAACAGGAAAATCAAGGAACTACTTGAGTTTGACAAGAGAACGGTCCTATTCTAATAGAAATTCTAAAGGACGACTGTGCTATTGACAATTTTACTGACAAGCTCTGTCTCTTCCACCAGGATTACTGCAATGATGTGGAAGACACAGAATTGGTAGAACACCTTTTATATGAGTGTCCTACAATTCACAACAGATTTCATTGGTATTTGGGTGACAGAACGATTGAAGTACTGGGCAGGGTGGCGAATGTGCTGCTAAGGGAAATGACCAGTTCATTCGGAGCTCGGAATGGTTTAAATCCACCACTACGTGGCAAGGGTTCTTACCTCACACAGGGTAACACAATGGGCCATATGGGCCGCCAAATGTACTTACCGGCGAACGCCAAACTACCCGCTAACCTAACCTAACTAAAAAACCTGGGGATTTAAGGTTAATAATGCCATTTCTTGTTAGCCTAAAACTTTTTTAGCCTAATTGTTATTCTATTCTAGATGAGATTTTCTTAAGAGAATGCGAATGCAAACATTGTTCTGATCTGGTGGGTTTCTTTATAATGGAAATTCGTTGTTGTATTACTTTGAATATTTTTTCAATTTAACACTTCGCTCTCAAAAATTAATCGAGAAATGATTCGAAAAAGGTAGTGGTGAGAACCTTGTTTACCTCGAATTCATGTACCGTCGCAGCCAATTTGGTTACTCCACTTGCTACACCATCACGTCCTATATGTTTTACGTGACAAGATATAAAAGAAACTAATATTGGTGGGAATATTTGTACCCGGTTTAATCCTCTCTCCGTTTACTTTTGTGGTTAATGTTAAATGGCCTCCTCTCTGGCTACCTGCTGTTATCGTCAGCATTTGTTGGATAGCATGTTCACAGCAGTAGTTCCGTGTTTTCTAACTACCTGGTAATATATTTGCCATTTCACTAAGGATTTCGGATCCGTATTTCGGGAGACGTTAGACACTCTTACTACCCCCGCTAAAGATTTTATAGCTTTTGTAGTTCAGAAATTTAAGGAGAACTTTTTCTGCCCCTTTCGAATTGCTTCATCTTCTGATTCCCAGGCTAATTTCATTTATTTCCGTCTATTATGAAAGTGGGAAGTGATACTTCTGAAGCCATCAGAATGAATCTAATGCGCTGTTAGTGCCGATCTATTCATCTGACTTAATCTTAACTAAACAACAGTATCAAATGGGGAAACAGTTTATCAACTGACATCACAAAACATTGGTATTAAATGCGTGTAAAAGTACGAAAGTTTTTAAAGCAAATTTTTCTTTCCGTAGAGAAAGCATATGCAGCGGGGTTGAAATACCAATTTTATGTAATTAAAGTCGTGGTACTACATTTAATAACAATTGCTTTCAGTTTAATTGTAAGTGCTGTTTAAATTTATCCCTTAAGCATTATTATTTTGGGAACCAACTTTATAAAGATCGAAAATTTTATTGAATTTAACTGCAATGTTCTAATGCTTCTTCTTTTATCAACAAGATAATAAAATTCATACTTTTGTGGACTACAGCCACACCTGATTTCTAGCACGCTTCAATTCAAACATTTCTTTGCCTCTTCCTATGCCAACTTGGTAAAGTGTTTGGCAATAAACTGAAATTCGTGCGTTCTCATCATTTCAATTTTTCATTCATTAACATTTTGAAAGACTAACATTTTGTAAAATTAGCATTTGAAAATCCCAGCAACATAATTGCCAATTAGAAACAATCTCTTCCTCGGCACTTAAATGGAATTCGACAACGAAACACCATTAAACGCCATCCCCATTTAAGAGCATTGACAAGCATTCAGTCTTATTTAAGCTTCAAATACAAATTTGAACGATGAAAAATGTCGTTGCAGGAGAATACCACTTCCTCCCCCTTTCCCCACAGAGACGAGACGAGTTTATAACTGGTATTGGCAGCATAGCACACTTGGGCAGTTGACAGGTTCATTGGAATTGGTAGAAATGTTTGCGATTAGTAACTTAGAAAATTGGTTGTTAATTCTACGTATCTTTCTTTCACTTTTCAGTTCGTTGTGTATTTGTTTTCAAATTGTCATGATGTCATGTTTACACAAAAACTTTTCAAATTATGTCAGATGTCAATTGTGTTGACATATTGCCGATGATATGACGGAAGAGTTATGAGTTCAATGAAATAGACTCAAACAATGGTAGGAAAAACGTTTAGGCCTACAATTTGTAATTAACTCAAGCTAATACAGATAAACTTAATTCAATTAAGTTAAAAAAGAGGAAACTTTAAGATTGTTAATGTTGCGGCTTAAGACGTTATCTGTTCCAAAACAAATGCTTTTAAAAACATACCATTCTAGTCGATGTGACCATGTAACCATAATTGGTCACTCATACCACCTAAGTTGTGTGTGTTAATTTTACACTTGAGTGGGACCTACGGATTGAAGTCAACTTGAAACAACAGATTTTGAGAAACATTTCCTCGCAATTTTATTTACTCTCAAAGTTTTTGCCAGAAATCTACTGAGAGAAAGTCGCCGGTGAAATATTTTTTTATTTCGTTTTGCTGGAGATGTCTGAACTAGAGTTTGAACATCTAATAATCGGGTCCGCCATCTAACGTTTTTTTTTTATCAACTAGTGCCTATTTCGTGAATGGTAACACTTAGCTCATGTCTGATTTGACAGATAATTAGTTTTATACTTCCGCTGAACGAATATGGTTGTGTATACGCTTGAACAACGCTGGGAAATATTGCGACATTACTTTGAAAATCATGGTAATGTTGCAGAATGTGTGCGAAAATTGCGTACGAATTTTGGAAGAAGAAAAAAGTGACGGAAACTGGCATCCTCATCGATAAACCAAAGCGTGAAAAGCCAAAAATAGTGCGTACATCAACATCAATTCACCGTCGTCCTCAACAATTGAATATTTCGGAGATATCATTGAGACGAATTTTGCATAAAGACCTTGGTATGACGCTATACAAAGTCCAATTGGTTCAGGAGTTGAAGCCAATTGACCATCCCATGCGTTTTCGCTTCGCTAAGTGGGCCTGCGATCGACTTACAGAAGATGCCGATTTTGGCAAAAAAAATCATCTTTTCAGATGAAGCTCATTTTGATCTTGGCGGGTATGTAAGCAAGAAAAATTGTCGCATTTGGGGCACAGAAAGCCACGCATACATTGAAAAGCCGACGCACACAAAACAAGTCACTGTTTGGTGCGGATTTTGGTCCAGAGGCATAATTGGGCCATTTTTCTTCGAAAATGAGCAAGGAGTCAATGGCGATCGTTATCGGGCCATGTTGAACTAATTTTTGTTCACAAAAATTGAAGAGGAGGATATTGGCAACGTTTGGTTTCAGTAGGATGGCGCTACGTGCCACACAGCCGAAGCTACACTTGATGTTTTGCGCCCTGTTTTTGAAGATCGCATTATCAGCCGCAGAGCTGATGTCGTTTGGCCACCTCGGAGCTGCGATTTGACACCGTTGGACTATTATTTGTGGGGTGTCGTCAAAGATAAGTGTTACGCCGACAACCCAGAGACAATTGACGCTGGACAATATTCGTGAAGCCATTGGTGAAATACAGCTGCACACAATCGATAATGTGCTTAAAAATTGGACCGATCGTGTAGGCATGGCCAGCCGAGGCAGCCATTTGAATGAAATTATGTTCCATTATTAACCGGAAGGATTATACTTTCAAATAAAAAAAAGAAATTTGAGAAAATATTCAGTAGTTTTTTTAAAGCATTTTCAAAAAAAGTTATTTGGCGGACCCTTTATATATATATATCCATAAAACTACCATGGCAATTTCATCTGCGACGTGGATAGAAGCTCTTTTATATTATACTCCGATCAGTAATTCTCCGAGCCTTGGAGACTGTTGTTAGTAAAATCTTACTCGAGATTTTTAGAGGTTATCATGACCTGGCAGATCGAGTGACATCAAACTATCTCCTTAAATTTCCCCTAGACAGAACCGGCAAACTCAATAATTTTAGAAAATGTTTTGCAACGAGATTAAGTAATAAAAATAAATTGATTAAATGAGTCATCAACCTATGATGTGTAGATGAGCCAGAGTGAAATATTTTAAGCTGACGATAAATGTGTTCAGTTCAACTTGGACAAGAAGTATCATAGCATAACACTTGGGTCCTATAAATTTGACATGAGAATAGTATAGGATCTGTTTGCGCAAGCAGAATCAGTTAAGTAGACCAAATGGCTTCACCATATCTTATATCCGACATCAGAACAGTGAGCTTTCCAGGAACTTACAGTAGACCATTTACAAACAGACTGAGCATAGTGAGTTAATGGCATTAATAGCTCTTTAATAGAAAAATCGTCTTTATGCGAAGAGGACCATTTCTGAATGAAAAAAATGTCGAATGTAACGCGATACGAATCCGCGTTAGGTCCACTATATGTCGATGATTATCAATTTTTTTGACTGGACTAAATTGAATGATCTGGATACTAATGACTTGTGGTTTCAATTCAACAGTGCTACGTTCCACACAGTTCTTGCAACATTGGATGTTCTGCACGAGGGATTTGAAGCCATGTTTATCTCACGTAGAAGTGGTACGAACTGGCTACCGAGATCATGCAATTTGACACCGCATGTATTGCAAATAGGCCATAAGCCACAACGGTCCTCAAAGCCAACAGAAACCATTCTATAGGTCAAATTCCGCCTGATTTATGAGCCAGATTCACTGATAATTTCATATTTCGGATACGCTCCACACAAAGAAGCCGTGGCGGAAATTTGAAAGACAGTATATTCCACACATAGTGTCATCATCGAACGAATACATATAAAATTTCGATGATATTTTACACAAGTTCTTTTATTAAAATTTTAAGATTGGAAGCTCTTGTAGATTATAAATAAGAATTAAGAACTGTAAAAATACGAGATTATTTGAGAAATAAGTTCATAATTCAGCAAGAATATTATTATCATGCTGAAAAAAAAAGATGAATTTATCCCCACGTGCACTATATTTTGCAATTTGCAATCGATTTTAAATGGCAAGCAGCTACAGAGAAACAGTGAAATAACAAAACCACATACCTTAACAATATTTTCGCAGAATTTATATGGAAATGTAGAGACATTACCATACATATGTATGTATGGCATATGCAAGTATGTGTGTTAACTTTGTTGTCAATTTGCTATCGTCATAATTAAGTTAAGTTGAGCTTGTTAATCAGTCTTACCATTGAAAATCTAAAGTTGACTATAAACGTAGAGATTAGATTACGTATTGTAATGCATCTTTAAGTCAATAATAACTGTGAACGCAGTAAATTTGTCTATCAAAAGTAATTGAAAGCATAACAACTTAAGGGAATTATCTTGTGCGTAAGGAAATACAAATAGTTTGGAGAATAATAGGGTTTATGTAGGATGATCGCTTTGGCTTGAACAAATCCTTGAAATAATTTAAAAAAACTTACTTAAAATGATTTATGATAAATAATATGAACATAATTCCCAAAAGTCAGATGTCCTTTTCAATTTGTTCACATTATATTTTAATCATTAATATAAAATCACATGCAAAAATCACAAACATTTAACAATCACTAGTAAATGAGCGCAAAATTTTACCGAAAAAAAAAAATAATTGACTCTGGCGAGCAGATGCTGTGATTGAAGTCTTTCAGACAAAATTTTTCTTAAAATATATGATGCATTCAATGTCCTTAGACCCTACGAACTACAAAGTTTAAAGTGGCAAGAACGTTTCATATAAAAGAAGATACTTAAGCAAGAAAATATTCAAGTTTGAAGGGAGTGCGCAGAAGTTGACGACCGACAGTCCAATAGAAAGATGACTTAGCAGACAATCTTACAAAACTTGGAATGAGAAATTAGAGAACAAGTGCATACTCTCTAGGTGCTTGGCGTCCTATACTAAGGACCATAAGGATGTTGCAATGGAGCCGTAAAAGAAGAAGAAGAAGGCGGCTTTTGTGAATTTATGGTTTAAGAAATTCATGGTTTAATGTCGTCGTAGTTTACTAGGTTGTGTGTTGTCTTATTGCACGAGAGGCGTCGGTTCAAACCCCTGGTCAGATATCTTCAACAAAACCTCTCTCTTCCTCTCAGCAGATTTCTGGCAAAAACTCTGAGAGTAAATAAAACTGCCGTGAAAAGCTTCTCAAAAATCTGTCGTTCGGAGTCGACGCTAAACTGTAGGTCTCGCCAATGATGTATAAAATTAACACACAAAACATGAGTGGTGTGAGAAGCTAGGCCGTAATACTGACTGAATGCTTGTAATGGCCAATTATGTATGTTATGTATGTATGTATATGCCAGAGTCAGTCAGAAAGTTGGTCAAGCCGTGGCAAATTTTTGAACGATATTGTACTGCACAGATGATGACCTCAACAAGTTTTCAAAAGAATAAAAAATTTCAAAGAAATTACACACAGCTTTGGTGCAGTTTCTTTCAATGGGACGAGAGATGAATGTAAGTATTCTGTACTTCTTTTAGGAAGTCTTTATGAACGTTATCTTACGATAAATGATAAACCGTATAGAAAAGATTGCGTTCCGTAAAAGCAAGATCTTATGTTAATTAATTCAACACCCTCTGTATTCAATAATGTTCAATAAGCAATACTATTCCTTTCATATTGTATACAAGACAATCAGTAATAAGCTTTGTATCTGATCCTAACAAAACTTCCAGTCTCACACAATTTGAATTGTATGGCCTAACAATGTCCGAATAAAACCAGACGGCATCAAACCAGACTTTCCATTGGATCGTAGTATGTATGATTTAAGAATTTATCGGAAAAGCCGCACCTCCTTTATATCAAACACATTGTAAATTTTCTCTGACTTTAAAGTCTGGATTGCTTTAACCGGTTTAGTGCATTTCCTTTACGTTGACTGATGGATTATTGTAAGAGACAAACTTTTATTCTCCAGTTACATACATATCTGGTCATTACAACCCTTCAGTTCCTTTGATCTAGCTCCCCACACCATTTATGCCGGACGTTTTAATTTTATACACGAGTGGCGGGACCTACAGTTTAAAGTCGACTCCGAACGAAAGATTTTTGGAAAACTTTTCAAGGCAATTTTATTTGCTTTTAAAGTTTTTGCCAGAAATCTGCAGAGCGGATGTCGGCGAAGAATTATTATATTTTGGAAGATATTGCTGAGTGGGTTTTGAACCGTAGCCTCCACGTCTAAGAAGCCAACACACTACCTACTAAACTGCGGTGACTTACACTATATTTCTCAAAAGAAAAATGTTAGGGGAAAAATCCATCATCATAAACGTGTGCATACAGCTGTGTTCAAAATATTAGGAGTGCTACCATGTAATATTTTCAAAGTTCAAATTTTTTATTATACCAATTTGCAAAACATGATATATTCTAATGGTAGTTACAACGGTATGTTAGAAATAAAATACAACAGAGAATCTCATAATAACTTTAATATTTACGATAAAATTGATTCATTTCTGTATTTGCCCTTGAATTCAGTTGATCAAAAAAATAGGAGTGAGTGTTTTATTTTTTTTTTTTTAAATAAAAATATAACAGCAAAGAGTAAGTATGGAAAAATTAAGTTAAAATTTTTAACCTCTTTTCTACAGTGATTTACATAAATTTTTGTAATAGTGGGACGAGGAAAGCACTTTTCTAAAGAAAAGAGAGAACTAATTAAGAATCTTCGAAAAAAAAAGGCAAAACTTATAAAGAAATTAAGGAAACCTTAAGTTGCTACGATGAAATGATCGCAAATGCATTAAGATATAAAAAAAGCACGAAACGCGTGGCCGCAAACGCAAAACATCAACTGTCGATGACCGCCGTATTGTACGATACAGCAAAATAAATCATCTGGCGCATTAAAAAAAAATTCAAAAGTATCTGAATCTTGTTGTAAGTTTATACACAAAAGCCACTTAAACATGGTGGTGTAAATCTAATGATATGGGGAAGCTTTTCATATAATGATGTAGGCCCAATACATCCAATTAGAGGCATAATGTATAAACGCCTATGTCGGCATTTTGAAAGAAGTGATGTTACCATATGCAGAGCGGAATATGCCTCTAAAATGGATATTCCAACAAGATAATGATCCGAAACACACCGGTAAATTGACAAATCAGTGGTTTCGGGTTAATGGGGTAAAGGTTATGGGGTGGTCAGCTCAGTCTCCCGACCTTAATCCCATAGAAATCTATGGGAAGATGTTAAAAATACGTTGCAGAGAAGCAACCTTCAAATGTAGAAGAACTATGTATAACAGTGCGCGATGCCTGGCATCAAATTCCTTTAAAAAGATGCCAAGATCTTATTGACTCAATGCCTTGTAGATGGGCTGAAGTCATTAAAAACAAAGGTTATTCAACCAAATACTAAAATAGTTATACTGTCTTAAGATAATATCAAACTTTTGTGCCTTTTGTTTAAAAATTATTAGATTGTGTGCTAACACAATTAATTTTTCTTAATTTCAAACCTTGCTTTTGAATGAAGGGCACTCCTATTATTTTGAACACAACTGAATAACTCATACAAGTAAGTCATTTGTGAATGATATTTACAGAGCTTTACAAGGCATTTATTGTTTTGTAAATTGGTTGATTTTAGTTCTAATTTTATCGCAATTAGATTAACTATTACGACACTGATCTCCTCATCACAGTTTACATAATAAAATAATTTTTTTTAAATTTAATTTGTATGATTCTCCAAGCCTTTGCAGTTTAATTGTGTTTTCCCTATCATACTCGTATGGTAGCTCGAAGCTTCTGTTGTCAAATGGATTTAATTTTCCTGCATTTTTAATATGCTAAAGTCTTAAGGCTATACATTATGGTTGTTATTATTGACTTTATAAGGATTTTTTTTTGAAAATTTTAAAATAAATTTTATTTGTTTTATCCTTTAGTAAACATATCATTTCTTTTCAGGATATATTCATTTCAACAGAAACAAAAGCAACAGTAACAAAATGTGCGTGTGTGTGTGTGTGTGGAATATTAGTATAAAAGAATTTACGACAAAAATAACTTCACTTTGTTAGACTTTGTGATACTTTGAAAGAAAACGATGCTTATACAAACATATCAAAGCTTATTTCCTTTTCCTCTCTCTATCTCGTTTCCTAGCTCTGTCTCCCGTTCCCTTGGCTTACAAACAAGCTGTAACGTATGCTCTTTTATGTTTTATTTGTGTGTGTGTGTTGTTTTGTTTTATACTCTCCTTTTTTTCTATACATATTGACTAAACAAAACAAAACAAAACAAAACAAAACCAAATAGAACGAGTAGAATTGAACGAACACAACACAACACAAATAAATTCCTGTGCTCTACATTTCTATTTGAATGCATTTGTATGCATGTACGTGTTGTATATGCATGTGTAGTATGTATATAAAGGATAATACTGAGTAAAGGCAGCTGATGGTTTAGAGAGAGGGGATGGTGGTGGATGGTTTGCCATGTAAAATGTAAAAGCTTTCTAAGCTTAACGTAACAAACTAAATCAATTGCTTTTAAAATGCCACGCAATTTTAACATACTGACACTGATATAAACTCAACTCTCTATCACTACTCTCAATAAATGTGGCACACACACATACGCACGCATCGTATCGTCAGCATCTTCCGTCGCTTATGCGTTATAGTATCACAATAATTGTTAAATGTTAGGAGTGGAGTAGATTTGTGTGTAAATATCTGAATGAGCTGTTGTGTAGCTATAGCTCTGTGCATAGTTGTGTTTAAGAGATTGTAAATGTATTTACGTATGTATGTGTGCATACATTATTCTGAATATCACTGCAGTTGGAAAATGCTTCAAAACTCTTTTGAAAAAAAAAAACACGAATGCAATATTCAGTTATTGTTGCTGTTGCTGCATTACTGCTGTTGTTTGTTATTATCATTGTTTTTGTTGTTGTTGTTATTGTTGTTATTGAGTAGTTGTTTGCCTGAGTGTATAAGTATGGTATCATTTTTGTTTTTGTTTGACGCTAATGTTGTTATTGCTGTTGCTCTTCTATACATATACAAATAAAAAACGGAAATTAGAACTCAATTCGTAAGTAACATTCACTGATGACGATAAAATCGAGCGCTAGTAGTAGATGGAATGTTTTTAAGCATTTTTTTGCCACTCTTCCTCTTCTCTCTGTCTTTTTTGCTCTCTTCCTGCCTTTTTCAGTTTCTTAACTCTTTTTTTATTTGTGTGTGGAATTTTTTTTTTTAAATTGCAGTTGTTGCCATCGTTTGAGTTTTTTTTTCTTCTTCTTTTTTTTAAAGTTAAGCTCGGTTGGAAAATTTTATATACACTTACACATGACTAAGCAATTCTTTGAACACAAAAAGGGATAAAAAAAATACAAATAAAAAGAGGGAAAAGAGTTTGAAAAAAGTAGAAAAAAAAATATAGAGGAACTCAAATAAGCGACTGCAGCTCATCTTTGTTGAAAATAAAATTGTTTAATTCAATTGTAAAAAAGAACGAGAGAGAGAGAGAGAAAAAAATAAGAGGAAATTTTATAAAACGAATGTACAAACGCTTACAAAGTGTTTTTAAATGAAACTAAAATAGAAAAGAGCATTGGAATTTAATTAGGATATTTAAAAAATTGAATTGAAGTTTCATTTTGTAAAATATTTACGAACTTCATTCATTAAAATCTATGAAAATCTTATAAATAAAGTTTACTAAACGTTCTTAAGTTATTTATATGAGAATAGTTTCAAAAGGCAGCTGAAATAATATCTGGCACAGATATATACATATATATTGTGAAAACATTTTATCAATCTATTGAATCTATCGGCGAATGCCGAATTGTGATCATAAATAGAAATTTATGTTCAGTAAGGTTTGGCAAGTAGTCACCATAATCTAGTAGACAATGTGTTGACTACTTAGACATGAGGCAGTTCAACCATCCCCAAGAAAACGAATTTTGTAAAAATATTTCATTTGTAACTTCCGTTCACCAGATTTCGGGTAAAAACTCTGAGAGTAAATAAAATTGTCATTAAAAGTTCCTCAAAAATCTATTGTTCGAAGTATAAAATTAACACACACAACATAAGTGATGTGAGAAGCTAGTACGTAATCCTGACTGAAGAGTTCAAACGACCAATTATGTATGTGTGTCAGAGATCAGCAATTAATCGTTTTTCATAAATCGCTACTCATAAGTCCTCATGAAATTTTGAGTATGAGTGAGTCAACAGTATTGAATTTCAACTACTCTAATTCATTCGTATTCACTACAACATTGATTTATGAGTATGAGTATAACGTTGACATCAAACTCATAACATTCGAAATATGTTTGATTCATACGCCTACTCATTAAATTTAGAAAACTACTTATAATACTAATCATTCAAGTGATTCGAGTAAAGCAAACACACAACATTCTAGTGAGTATTATAGTGTTCGTACGCGAATCATATTTTGTTTTTGATTCTTGTAAATGTTGAGTAAAGGAGAGTCGAAATCAACAACATTATGCGTATTGTTAAGTATGAGTACAATGAGTACTTCAAACTTTGAATAGGAGTATGATATTATAATAAGTATGAATTCGTATAAGTATCAGAAATTATGAGTATGATTCGAATCTATTCATCTTTTTGAATACTCACTGCTGACCTCTGATGTGTGTATACAGTAGGACCTGCTTAGGCTTCATGTGAATTATTTAATACGATTATTGATTGTCATTTTTTGTTCTTATAGAAGACCAACACTCAGAGGATAGCCCCTACTCATGCAGTGTATTGTGCTTAGAATTAGGAAAATAGGTTATATAGAAAGGCGGACAGAGTCAATACTGTTTGAGGGCATTAGCTTTGAATCTTCTTATATTATAAGTGGCAGGCAAGAACTGCGAATTTTGTCTGTAAAGCAATATGCTTTGCAATGGCCAATCGAGCACAAACAGATGTGCCCTTCGGGAAAGATGGGTGTTACGTAAGAATATATACGATTTTCTGGAATAAATTCTCTTATCTTGCTTGAATAAAATCCGTTAAAGTAGCAGTGGAACACAAGCTATATTGCGATGATGCTCCAATGAATCATTAATGAGCACGTTCGCCCTCTTCTTTACGCATTCGGGAGGCTTCAAAATAGACTTTGAAGCACCAGCTCATACATGAGAGTTGTATTCAATTCTCGGTCGTATATACACTCAGCCACAAAAGTATACATACGGTTAACAAATTTCAGAAATTTTTTATAATTGTCTGACAACTTTCCTCGATTTTAAGACGGTCTTTTGTTGGTTCAGAAATTTGTGAAATTTGTTAATCGAATGTATACTTTTGTGGGCCTGTGCAGGGCCACAATTCAGTTCAATTTCAGAAATTTTTTAACCAATGCAAAAGACCGTCTTAAAATCGAGGAAACTATAAAGATTTTCAACGGAAACGGATTGCTTAAAAAATTTCTGAAATTTGTTAACCGTATGTATACTTTAGTAACTGTGTGTACCTACATATTTAGTTGGTCTTTACGGTCCTTCAGTCAGGAGTACAACCTTGCTGCTGACACCACTAATGTTGCGTGTGTTAATTTTATACATGAGTGGCGGAACCTACAGTTTAAACTCGACTCAGAACGAAACTTTTCATGGAGTTTTCATTAAAAATGGTGGATAAAAGTGATGTCAATGGTGATGAGATCAGATAAAGTGAAGTATTTCTTGCATTGTCTTAAAAAATCGAGGCACTTGAATGCTTGAAAAATGTGCTGGTTCCAGGGAACATCACACTGAATTCTTACGTCGCGAATATCAAGAGCATCTGATGCATAATTACTTACACGATCCATAACTACAGCTGAGGCAATATTGTTGCTGCGCTTGTGTGTTAAACAGATTTGCGTTATCGCGCGTTAAATTATACGACCCCATTCGGAACCCATTGACTTATTTATTCGTATAAAGCCTTTATGCTTTAATCTTCAAAGGGCTTTGTATACTTTCAAAGATAAATGAAGAGTTTTAATCATTACTTTGCCACAAAACCCCTAACAGACACTTAATAGATTTCATTACGCCTTTGTAAACATTGATAAAGTGTGGCCCCTAATGCTTATTACAAAAATTGATATTCAAAGTACTTAACATGGACTCTTGGCATACTTTTTCCACACTGTGTTGAAAAAAAAAATATTTTTTTTTCTTTCTGCTGTTTTGCAAGTTATTATTCGGATGAATATTAAAATTAATTAGCGAGGATGATATTTCCTTAAACAAATCGACTATTAAAAGCAATTACTCGTGATGATTAAAAACATTTATTCAATTAATACTGGCAGCTGTGGCATACGAGTACATACAGGCAATTCATATTATATTTCCATTATAGTTCCCGGTTGTTATATGTATCTCGTAAATTTTTATTCTTTTTTTTGCTTTGCATTTCAATTATAAAGACAAATATTTGTGTTTACTGCTTCAGTCAAGGCTATTAAAAATGTGTCAACCTGCATTAAAATCATTACTTCAATACGTTTAAAACATATTCCCCTACCGCTTGCTACCCCCCAATCATAGATTCTTTACCGATGCAAAAATCCCTTGATGAATTTATCATATAAAAAATATATCATATGCTCTACCATAGTAAAATAAAATAAAAAATGAAATGCAAAAAACAGAATAAAACTGAATAAAAATTCCGTATGTATGTTTGCAACATTTCCCTTTCTTTTTTTGTATTTATTTTGTTTTTTTTTTTATAATTTTAACATGTTCATGTCATTTTGAGTTGACATGTATTCAACAGACAGTGACTGTTTGTATGACGTATCGGTATGCGTATAATATCTGTGTATGTCCTCTGTGTCCTGTTTGCAATGCAGCCAAGTGTAATGCAACTAAAGGATGTGCATTAAACTATATCATGGTTACCAGAGGAAGAACGAACGAACGAACGTTTGCAATTGCTTTTATGTTCCATGCAACATTGATAGAATTTTTAAACAAAATTCCTTAATGAAATAATTCTAAATAATTTACATAAACTGCTGCCCTATGAGGAGAACCCCAAAAATAGTGAATATTTGATCTTTATGGCGTATATCAAAAGGAAAACAAAAATAATAAAAATACCATCCAGCAGTTGTATATGTAGTTCTGGTCATAATTTGGACGATTAAATGATCAAAGTAAAGAAATACGATTTTCTAGACACTCAGAACTTTATTCCGAATTTTTGTGAGTGCCTTGAATGCCCTAGGCAAAGAAACGATGTGAAGTCGCCATAGGTAGGTGGTGTGAGGATATGAGGAGAGACTTCTCCATCAAAACAAAATATGAAGAAAATATTTCGTCGGCGACTTGTTCTCAACAGATTTCTGGCAAAAACTTCGAGAGTAAATAAAAATTGCCATGAAAAAGTTTCTCAAAAATCTGTCGTTCGGAATCGACTTTAAACTGTATGTCATGCCACTCATGTATAAAAATAACACACACAACATAAGTGGTGTAAAAAGCTGAGTCGTAATCCAGACTGAAAGGTTGTAATGTCCAATTATGTATGTAAATTTAAAAAAAATCTTTGCTAAGCAACATATTATTTAATTCGATTGAAGGAGCTTTATTCAAATAATGACTGAAATCGAACTGTAATTAATTTTATTTCTTCGTATGAACAAGTGATAATCTGGACTACAATCAACCTTCAAATAATTCAAGTGGCTCTGCATCGCTCACAATGTACTTTGATTTTTCGAAAAATATAAGAGTGTGACTACTAGTCGCCGTTGTTTAGTAGGTAGTGTGTTGGCTTATTAGGCGTGAGGCTACGGTTCAAACCCCAGACATCTCCAATAAGACGAAATAAAGAAAATATTTCTTCTTCTTCTGTGAGAAGCTAGGCCATAATCTTGACTGAAGGTTGTAATGGCAAATTATCTATGTATGTATGTATTTCTCTGGCAACTTCTTCCCAGCAGAGTTTCCGCTCAAACTCTGAGAGTAAATAGACTTGCCATGAGAAGGTTTCTCAAAAATCTGTCGTTCGGAATCGAATTTAAACTGTCGGTTCTGTGACTCATGCATGAAATCAACACACACACAACATAAGTGGTTTGAGAAGCTATGTCGTAATCCTAATAGATTTGTAATGACTAACAGTGTCTATGAGTACCTCTGATACCTCTTTGAAATTCTACCCCAGCTTACATAGAAATGACATGAACCTCAGGTTACAGTATTCTTGGTTATTTGCCAATGCGTACGGTGAACCTTTAATACTGTTGCCCGTACACCTTACACAGTTTTTAATCCTACCGTAAGCCACTTCAGAGTATGACAGCAACAAAGTAATTCGAATACAAACCATTTCGCTCGATTGTAGTTTTTGACGACAAAATGTCATTTGGGTCTGTTATCCTTAAGTTCGTGATAACCATCTTAATTTTTGCCTTGCCTGTGAGTTTCCTATATGAATTGTTTTACAAAGTCTTCGGGATATTTACGTAAAGTGTAGCTGCTCCAACTCCATATACTTTTTCAGACTTTATTTACGATTTGTATTTAAATCGTTTCAATCCAGCTGTCTGCTTGAAATTGGCCTTAACCAAGATGCTAAAGACATTTTTAAATAGTCTCGGAGTGGCTTAGATTTCGCATGAGCTTATGTCCCGAGTCTCACATCCATACAATAAAATGGATTTTCCAGTGACAGGCGCTACGAGTTCTATACTGGTTTAAATCGTTTTTATTCTTAAAAGACTCTTCATTTGGCTGGCGGTACTAGCTTCTCGGCATTCTATCCTTTTGACAAGCAGTCAATATTGACTAAAGAACCGATTCGCAGAATTTTTTTCGCTGATACAACTGCCTGGTTCAAACCCCAGGTCAGACATCTCCATTAAAACGAAATATGGAAAAATATTTCTTCGGCCATTTTTTTCTCAGCAGATTTCTGGCAAAAACTCTGAAAATAAATAAAATTGCCATGAAAAGTTGCTTAAAATATCTGTCGTTCAGAATCGTCATTAAACTCTGGGTTCCACCACACATGAATAGAAAATTAAGAAACATAAAATAAGTGGTGTGGGAAGCTAGCTTGTAATCCTGACTGAAAAGTTGTAATCATATAATTGGTGTGTATCAGAGATCAGCAATGAATCGCTTTTTCGCTACTCATAAGTACTCATGAAATTTTGAGTATGAGTGAGTCAACAGTATTAAAATTCAACTACTCTGATTCATTCGTACTCAGTACAACATTGATTTATAAGTAAGTATGACACGTTGACATCAAACTCATAACATTCTAAATATGTTTGATTTATACGCCTACTAATTCAGATTCATAAATTTAAAAAAATACTTATAATACTCATAAATGATTCGAGTGATTCGAGCAAAGCGAATACACAACCTTCTAGTGAGTACTTTTGTGTTCGTACGCGAATCATACTTATTTTGTGATTCGTGTATACGATGAGTCATTTAGAGTCGAAATCAATAACATCATGCGTATTGTTAAGTAGGAGTTCCATGAGTATTACAAGCTTTGAATATGAGTACTATGAGTATGACATTAAAATGAGTATGAATGCGTATAAGTATCGGAAATTATAAGTATGATTCGAATCTACTCATCGTTTTGAACACTCATTGCTGATCTATGGTGTGTATGTATGTGTGATACAATTACCTTGACATTTTTTACTGCTGTTTGGTTTGATCATGAAGTTGACAGAAATTTGTGCCTGTAGTTGGTTGCGAGCTAACTTGGAAACTATTCTGCAGACAGTCGTGTCATACTCATGTGATCATTCAAGATAGAAATCGAAAAATCACGAAGTCAGTGAGCCGCGCGTCGATCGGTAGTAAAAATGTTGAAAAAACTATAAACCATTGAGGGTTTCCTATAATCACCCTGTACCTTCTGTAACTTTCATAGTCGTTTTATTTTTCCGTAATACTTTATTTATAGCAAATATTCAATTATTACCGACAGTCTTTTCAAGTACTCTCGAAGTGCATATTTGTTTTGCTTTATTTTGCCATAAAAAAAAAAAAAAAATAAAAATCGTGTGACATTTACATATGACAGGGGGGAACGAAGAATGTAATATGAATAGTTAAAATTCCGCTACAAACAATTATAGTGGTGGAATCGTTTGGAATATTGCTATACAGGAGTATCAACTCTTCTCTTTTTAATGGATTTTCCGTTCACATATTTTTTTTTCTTTTTTTTCGTATATAAAGTGAATATGGTATGACATGCACACAAAAATATGGAAACTGCATGGCAGATTCATACGTATGAATAAGGATACATTTTATTGGCTACTATGTATGACTATTTGGGGACTATATATTGTGTATGTATGTTGGGTTGAATAACTATGTACTATATGAGCGAAATGGTGCTTTGGTTTATACATATGTGTGTGTAAATAGTGCTCTGTAATGGTAATGCGCATATTTAAATGGTAAAAATTTTGATTGGATTCAGTTTTATTGTCACTTATTTGACAATGCTACACAGTTTGTTTAAATCACAGCAAATATTTTTTTTTGTTTTTTTTTTTTTGTTGAATTAGTATAATCTATAACAACATATCAGTAATTAAAAAAAAATTAGGTATTCAGTAATTCAGACTTACATACATTAGCTGTCATTTTTTTGAACATATTTTTAATCAATTACACTATGCGACAAACTAAAAAAAACAAAATACACCCGAGTAACTACGTAGTCTAAATGGTTCAATTAGTTGAGTAGAACTCAAAAATACTTTTTTTTATTTTTCCCGAACCCTCCAAACGGGTTTATTTGACAAAAATAGTTTTTTTAATCTTTTCACACAAAATTATTGATTACGCAAACATTTCTGAACCGATATGCAAAATTTAAATCATATTAGAAAGGAGGGATATGGGCCTTTAAAATGGTATATATATATATATATATATATATATACTGTGGTGGCCACGAATTTAAGACACGACATATGACTGACTTAGTTGTGATAATATTTACAATCATGTAATATCAAAATTGATATTCTTTATTCTTCTATGTACCCTGTAATACTAAGAAACAGTACCTTTATTTTATTTTGTTTCTTTTTTACATTTTGTTGCTTTTTGATCATAGTATTGTAAAAACGTTTATTTGAAATTGGCCATGAATTTAAGACATTTCAGAAATATCTGGTTTTTAAGTGATTTTTTGGTGTTTTTTTAAGCTAAACGTTGAGCAACGAATGTTTTATTATAATTATAATTATTATATATTAAATATTTAATTATAAATGGTCAGAGGTACTTGGAATACCGATGCCGAGCGAAAAATGATACAACAACTAAAATTTGATGGAAAAAAAATAATGGAGATATCCAAGCTGCTTAAATGTTCTAGATGCAAGATTTACAATGTGCTGGAACACATCAAGCAACATGGTACCACCAAAAATGTCAAACAGCAATCTAGAGCCCGAAAAACCACACCCTAAAGTAGGTGCTAATAATCCTTTCACGAGCTCAAGTAAAATAAAAAATAAAACTGTATTGGATTTTGGTATTGATATTTCGTCTAGGGCAATAACCAGATGTCTAAATGCGAAAAACTTGCGTAGGTGTATTGCACAACGTAAACCACTTGTGTCAAAAAATATCAAATCCTGACTAGCATTTTGTCTTGATCTATATAATATGTAAATAAAAATTCTCAACCAAGTATAGGTAGCAAAATATTATTACTTTTTCTTCCTAATATTACTAAAATCTTAAGAAAAATATCATGAACCTAAAATATTTTTGATAAGATGTAAAAATTATCACAAATGTATAAATAAATTGTCGTGTCTTAAATTCGTGGCCACCACTGTGTATATATATATATATATGGGGTTTGATGAGATAAACTTGACAAATGCGAATTTTTTCATATTTTTTCAAGTGTCCGTTCATAGTAGAAAACTTTAATTAAAAAAATATGAAATAAGTGGTGGTATTATTAAAGAGCATTCTATGTTGAACAGATTAATACTTTATTTGATCAAATCGGACAAAAATTACCGTAGTTATTATTTAAAGAGTTTAACAGTCGAGTTATATTTTTCATATATATTTTTTTTTTCAGATGAATTTTCAGTTCAAAAATTTTCAGAATTTTTGAGGGATCTTGTTCTTTTAAAGCAAAATGTGTCAATTTCACGTTGAAGCGACCACCAGAAGGTGAAAAATGTTTACGCAAAGCGAAATAATAATATTTGCAAAAAATAAAGATATTTGCCGACTTCTGGTAGTCGTGCCAACGTGAAATTGACACATTTTACGATCAACAATCAAGATCCATTAAAACTTTTGAAAATTTTTGAACTGAAAGTTCATTTGATAAGATGACATATATAAAAAATATAAGACGACTGTTATACTATTCAAACTATAACTACGATAATTTTTGTCCGATTTGATCAAACAATGTGTCAATCTCTTCACAAGATAATGCACTTTTAGAATGTTGTCACTTATTTTATATTTTTTTAATTAAATTTTGCAATTAAGAAGAGCTAAATTTGAAAAAATAAAAAAATTTTTTTTTTCCAAGTTTAACCCAAAATTCGTAACATATAAGTTTGAACCATAGGTTTATATATACCATTTTAAAGGCTAAAGGGGAGAGCCCTTTTCAAAAAACTTTGGATTTTTAAAATAGGTTCAAACATATTTGGTTAATCAATAATTTTGTGTGAAAAGATAAAAAAACCAAATAAAATAAGTTTGGAGGGTTTGAGAAAAATGAAGAAAAGCATTTTTGAGTTTTACTCAACCTAGTGAATAGCTTAGACTATGTTGTTACTCGGGTGTATTTTCACTGTCGTACCGTGTTATTAGATTCAAAAATCATAGTGACGTTTCATATGGTCATCAATATCTATTTTACCATTTTCAAAAACAATCATCGGAAGTCAAAAGTTTACCTGTTTCAAGTGGTGGTAGCAGCCAAGTAGGTTTACAAAATGCGCTTGGTTTGCCTATGGAATGTTTTGTATGTGGGTGTATGCTATGTACTGTGGGTGCTAATTACGGAATCGAAATAAATTCGTATATAAATTAATTTCGATTGTACGAGTTTATTTGATAATGGCACATGGTACTTTGTGAACCGATTTTTTATTAAAATGTTGCAAAAGATGAAAAAAACGACTTAATCAACACTGGGAATACTTACTCGATAACGGGTGATGGAATTCCAACAGTTAAAAAATCGGAAAATCTCTCATGCGATCGAATGCGAGAATTAAACCTCTACTACACATTATCATAGCATGATGTCATTTTATACTTACGTAGATTACAATTCAAAGGTCATGCATATCAAAAAGATTTAACTCTCACAAAATACCATACAACAGTCCGCCTAACACTACAAAGGTGTTTGGTATGCAGGATCATACCGTGGTATTGTTTCATTTATTTTCGTAAGTATGCAGAAAGTGGCGCCATTGAAAAATCCTACTAAGGAGTCTGTTCATTCATTAAAGAAAATATAAATAAATTGCATCGCATTTGATCACATCTAACGTTCACCTCCCATACCATGGGTGCCCCGGTGGGTTAGTTGGTAGTGTATTAAACATCAAGTGCCAAGGCCTTGGTTTCGATTTCCACCAGAGGCTATAGATGTTTGTGGTTGTCTGAGTGTTTGTTTGACATTCCTCACGATAGAAAAAAGAAAGTGAGAATTATTGCAAAAAGGCAATCCTCGAAATAAGTGACGAAGTTCACTGGTAGTTTAAAAGAATGAATGTCGCACATTACCTTCTCTTTCCTTTGTTCTATAAACTATATTTCCTGTATTCAAACAAAATGCTCTGCATGAATAGGGATCATTTCTAGAGTGTTGGTCTCATAAAATAAAAAAAATCAAATCGAATATTTCGCATTAAATGTTTCTATAATAAATAAAAGATGAATGTTTAGTTTTGTAAAAAAGACCGCGGATACCGTCTCATGGTTTCATACATTTATTGGTAGAGAATAGTTTACATACATATGTATGTACATTCATAACTGGCCATTACAACCCTTCTGTCAGGGCGACCTAGTCTCTTACACTACTTCTGTTGTGTGTGTCAATTTTGATACATGAGTGGCGTGACCTACAGTTTAAAGTCGACGCCGAACGACAGATTTTTGAGAAACTTTTTCAATGCAATTTTATTTACTCTCAGAGTTCTTGCCAGAAATCTGCTGAGAGGAAGTCGCCGAAGAAATCTCTTTTCATATTTCGTTTCGTTGGAGATGCCTAACCTGGGGTTTGAACCGAGGCCTCAAGTCTAATAAGCCAAGACATTACCTACTAGACCACGGAACCACAACGATCATTATCTATTCAATAACATGCTGAAATTGTTAAACGAACATATCTAAAAAAATTTTAATCGCAATACTTTGTAACACTATTGCCCATTTGTTATTTTATTGTTCATTTTATTTCTGATTTAAAATTAAAGTTTCTTCGCAATGCACCATTTAACTCCAAGTTATGAGAATAGGAATAATTAGCTGAGATTCAAATATGCTACTAGTTGCTGAGCATTTATTGTGGCCTTTCATTCGAAAATAAAGATGAGGGTGGGACGAGAAAACTGTTGTTTTTTTTTTTTATTTATAAAAATATTAAACTTCAGAATCAGTTGTGAACTCAGAAAATTCTCAAAAAATTTGTTTCACTTACGTTACTGCAAAGACTCTACACTTTTATAATTTTTTTAACAGCAAAATCCTTAACATCTAACTTTACATACATAATTTTCTGTTCAAACAACGCATTATTTTCTGCAAACTTCCACAGAAAAAAATTTATTTTACCCGAACAAGATTTAATGCATTTAACATTCATGTTGCGACTCAATCAGTGTAAAAAAAGTTACATCAAACACTAAATCCTTAAGCAAGCGTTCTTGTTTTTAAAGCTTCTTAAATTAAAATTTCTACGTGTGTATTTTTAATATTCACGATTTTCTGCCTGTTGCTGTCATTTATTTTTTGTGATGCAAATAATTTTAATCCTTCAACTTCAACGACGGCAGTACTTTCAAACAATTTTTAAAAGCTCAATGTAATTAAAACTGTAATGCCGTATGAATGAGTAGAAAACTCTTAAAAGTTTATTCATCATGTGAATAATATGCACAACAAACCCATGTATGTATATAAATATTTAAGGAGTGCGAATGAAAGAATTTTTACTTGCACTTTTTTATTACATTCAATCATTATTTAAACTAAAAAAATTATTTTTTAAGTTTTTAGGCATAAAAAAGTTTTAACATTCTGCTTCAACTAGTCAAACAATTCTTTGATTAACGCTTGCAAGCTTGGCTATTGCTTTTTGTGAAGCGAATTTGTATTGAAAATTTCAAATATATTTTTTTGCCGTTCTTGTTCGATGCCTATTTATTTATTGATTTATTATTAATCATAGCACAACAAGGTTATAATCTTATAAATGAAAGTGCTATGGGAGTCCATCAAAGAGGAAAAAGTAATAACAAATCATTGATTATATATATATTATATTGATTATATAAGTAGTGAATTGTAGTAAAGTAGAAATAAAAAGAATAAGAACATGTTTCAACCTCGGGAAATAGCAATCGATACAAAAAATTAGGATAAAAAATGAATATATGTAAAAAGTAAATTAGGAAAAATACAAAGGACAGTGTATACTAATATCAAGAAATATACACAAACAAAGAAAAATATATACATAGAGAATCAATAAAAATTTAAAGACTAAATTATTAAAGTGAAAATTTAAAAAGTGGCTAATAAAACTAGAAAGTAAAAATGTACAAAATAATTAAAATATGTTAAAGACTACTTAAATAAATTGTATGACTCCTTCTTGAACATAATTGCATTGCCTATGTATTGAATATAATTAGGAAAAAAAAAAAATCATACCGCGGTTGGATGTAGCAAATGTAATCGTACTAAATAAGTATATCGGCTGTTTTAATGTAATAATCTTATGAAGAAGAATAAGACATTTAATATTTAAAAGAGTATCAAAATTTACTCCAAATATGTGATAAGAAAATTGAAATATATGGCCTCGACGTCCCTTAAGAAATATATATCTGGCTATATTATTATAAGCGAAGTTGAGTTTCCGCTTATCATCAGTATCACATCTTGTGAAATTTTGAGATCCGTATAAGAGAACAGAAATCAAATAGGTTTTATCCAGTTGCATGCGTATGGCAAAAGGTGTCGAATCTATAACAGCCCATAAGTTTCTAAGCATACCGTAAACTTTCCCAAAGATGGCAGTAATGTCGTTAGACCTCGTTAGCCGACCATTAAAGATAATACCCAGATTAGATTCCGATTCAACAAAATCAATTTTATTCCCCCTGATAATAATATCCGGCACATCAAATGATCTCTTAGTTCTGGAGAGCAATAAACATTTAGATTTAGAGGGATTTATACAAAGTCCATTAGCATTAGCCCAGTTGTTAATTTTCCGTAAATCATCGTTGATCGTATCTATACATAGTCTAATATTCTCAATACAAGTGCTGCTAAGCTGAACATCATCAGCGTACATATGTACACTACAATTATCCAAAACATCAGGTAGGTCGTTAATGTATGTATATACAGAACAAAAGAGGCCCTAATATTGATCCCTGAGGAATACCTCTTCCAACGTATAGCGAATTCGAGATGTTGGCATTTAGGTAAACTCGTTGTGGTCTGTTCATGAGATAAGAACATATAAGACTACAAGATGAATTAGAAAAATGAAAGAGGGTCTGTAGCTTCTTCAATAATATTTTGTGATCAACCGTATCAAAGGCCTTAGTGTGATCCAAAAGAACTAAAAACGCTATGTAATTTTCATCCAGTTTTAAGCTAAGGTCATCAACTACATTGACTAAAGCAGTAGTGCAGCTCCTAGCTTTCATAAATTCGGACTGCTTATCAGATAAAAAAAAAAATATAATCAAGATTAAGTTTCACAAACAAACAAACGTTGTTAATTTTTCGGTCGCAGTAAAAGACTTAAGCATAGAAAAACAATCGAACATTTTTTGTGCGCACACCTTAATTGTAAATACAATCCTTCTTCTTACTTTTAATTTTAAGCACGTAAATAATATTAAAGTTCGTTTACGGTACAAAGAAAAGAAAATACTGTTCCAAGTCTATGAGAAAAAATGTGGAAATAAAAGTTTTAATAGAAATCCTCATGTCTATTTGAAAGAAAAAAAAAAAAGGAAAATTACGACAAACGATAATCAAACAATTTTCGCGCACAAAATTATTTCCCATAGACAAGTGCAGATGGAATACAGATCCGTAGTTATAAGGATTCTCCCAACTATGCACTCTAGGGAGTTGATTCTGAGTAAAAGGTCTCCTACCACCATTTAAATTTTCTTTGACCGCTAAGCTACAATCAGATCTCTTTCTGAAATTTTTTAACCGTACGTATAATTTAGTAACTGTGTGTATATAATTGGCCATTACAATCCTTCAGTTAGTATTAAGGTCTAGCTTCTCACACCACTCATGTTGTTTGTGTTAAATTTTATACATGAATGGCGGGACCTACAGTTTAAAGTCAACTCCGAACAACAGATTTTTGAGAAACTTTTCATGGCAATTTTATGTGCTCTCAGAGTTTTTGCCAGAAATCTGCTGCGAGGAAGTCGCCGAAGAAACACTTTTTGTATTTTATTTTGATGTCTGGCCTGGGGCTCGAACGCTGGCTTTTCGCCTAATAAGCAAACACATTACCTACTACACCACGGCGACTACATCCTTCCGGTTAATAATGGAAAATAATTTCATTCAAATGGCTGCCTCGGCTGGCCATGCAGTAGCCTACACGATCGGTCCAATTTTTTAGCACATTATCGATTGTGTGCAGCTGTATTTCACTAATGGCTTCACGAATATTGTCCTTTAAAGCGTCAATTGTCTCTGGCTTGTCGGCGTAACACTTATCTTTGATGCCACCCCACAAATAATAGTCCAACGGTGTCAAATCGCAACTCCGAGGTGGCCAAACGACATCAGCTCTGCGGCTGATAATGCGATCTTCAAAAACAAGGCGCAAAACATCGAGTGTAGCTTCGGCCGCCGTCCTGTTGAAACCAAATGTTGCCAATATCCTCCTTTTCAATTTTTGTGAACAAAAATTCGTTCAACATGACCCGATAACGATCGCCATTGACTGTAACGGCCACTCCTTGTTCATTTTCGAAGAAAAATGGCCCAATTATGCCTCTAGACCAAAATCCGCACCATTTATCGATGAGGATGCCAGTTTCTTTCACTTTTTTCACAATATAACTAACATACGGAGCTGACGGTGCTTCTTTTCTTCCAAAATCCGTACGCAATTTTCGCACACATTCATTGTTCAAGCGTATACACAACCATATTCGTTCAGCGGAAGGATGAAACTAATCATCTGTCAAATCAGACATGAGCTAAGTGTTACCATTCACGAAATAAGCACTAGTTGAAAAAAAGAATGTTAGATGGCGGACCCGGTTGCAACCTTAAAGTTTAAAATGTTTGACAATGACTGTTTGATTGACTCTCTAAAATAAATCAATCATAGCAGGCAGACATCCATACATAACATAGTACATACATAATTATCCATTACAACTCTTCAGTCAGGATTACGGTCTAGCTTCTCATACCACTCATGTTGTTTGTGTTAATTTTATACCTGAGTGGCTGGACCTACAGTTTAAAGTCGACTCCGAACTACAGATTTTTGAGACACTTTTCATGGCAATTTTAGTTTACTCTCAGAGTTTTTTCATATTTTCGTTTTGATGTCTGACCTGAAGTTTGAACCATGGCCTTACGTCTACTAAGTCAACGCACTACCTACTAGACTACGTTAGGGTTTCTAAATCATGGCCTTTCCAAGAATCTGGCTGTATTGCATTCATGATAAAATTAAGCTTTACTAACTTATCTTAATTACTACCATTTGTCTCTCCCTTTCTCAATAGTTTGACGGATCTACCGTTACATGATATTAAATTTGTAGCTGTATTTAGTAAACTCTCCAGCTGATTTTAAGCTTGAATCTAACGGCTTCGAGATTTAATGTTATGTTCTGATGCTGATTGTCGAGACCAATTAATCAATGTGTGAAGGAGTAAGTCTTTACTTCAAGAAATCTACCACTGCCTTCTACCATACGCTAAGCTCTCTAAGCTCCAGCTGAAAACTATATTGTGTTTGGCTTGCCATTGTTATAATGGAATACCACTCCTCCCTTGGTAACAAAGCTTGCTGCCGTCTTATAAGAAATTACTTTCATTATCCGACTCAATAGTAGACATTGTAGTTTCGTAATAAAATTTTCACAAAACAGAGCAGATTATAATAAATCATGCCAATCTCATAATCATCATCTTAGTCTAGTAGGTAGTATGTTGGCTTATTAGAGGTGAGGCCGCGGGTCAAATATTAGGTCAGACGCATAGCTGCCAGATAAATGAGGCACCGAATCGTCAAATATTTGAGAAAAAAATCGTCAAAATGGTCAAAGACGTTTATTGAAATCGTCAAAAAATCGTCAGGAAATATAAATAAATAAATTAAAATTATTTAAAAAGCAAAATTATTTCTATTGTATTAAAACATATGAAGTCAATGTACCTACATATCTCAGTTCAAAAATAAAACATTTAACAAAGAATTTATTGGAAATTAAAAGCTAGCGTCCCTCATCTTCATTTATTATCTTTTTTTTCCAAAAATGGAGAAATTTTCGGGAATAAATTGTTTAAGGATTAAACAATCTATTCCAGTGTTGTTTATTGACACATAAGAGCAGCAATAATAATGCATCATCTTAATCTATGGGTGGTGTAAATATTAGTGTTGGCTTAACCGACACATTTTTCAGTTCCTTCTGAAGATCTTATCATCTGATGTTACTATTCATAACATTTATAACACACCGAGAATGGAATGCAACTTTCAAGTATGGGTCGGTGCCTCAACGTCTATTTCGAGGTTTCTCGACCGTGTACAGGAGAAGCCGTAGTAGCTCGTTAATAACGGTAGTATATCCAACTCCATTTAATCATTGGAGCATCGTTGCAATGTGACTTGTGTTTCACTGTTCTTTCGCTACTATAAAATTATTTTGCTTGAACGAAATAAGGGACTTTTTCCCGAAAATCATATATTCCTACGTAACGCTCGTCTTTCTTGGGCAGGACATCCGTGTGTGGTCGTTTGGCCAATGGATCGCACACTGCACTACAGAAAAAGTACGTTTTTTAGTCGGACTATTCATATGTGGAACTCAATTCCTGCAGAGGCCTTTCCGGTTCCTTATGGTATAAAAATATACAAGCCTAGTGCCCATAAACACTGTTCTCTCTTTCCTTCTTCCCATAACATATTTTCATACTTCCAAACACAATGCCACCCATCTTCTAAGTGTTGGTCGTAAGAAAAAAATAACGACTCTTGCCTTTGTTCTTTTGATGGTAATATAAGAAGCTAAATTATTAATTTTTAAAAATCGTCAAAATAAGGGCATAAATCGTCAAATCGTCAATATGATATTTTTGGAGCTCAAAACCGTCAAAATGACGATAAATCGTCAAATCTGGCAGCTTTAGACATAACTTGGTTGGTGTTAGAAGCTAGGTTGTAATCCTGTTTAAAGGACTGTAACGACGCTGTAAAACTCACGCTAAGTCACAATACAGGTTATCTCGATCTTAATACACAGATTCTGTGACGATGAAAATGAATCATCGTAATACATTCTTGGAACCTGTAAAGCAATAATGCATTCCAGAAATAAACACCTAAAGTCGCTGTAGTCTAGTAGGTAGTGTTTTGGCTTATTAGACGTGAGGCCACGGTTCAAACAAAACGAAGTATAAGATAATACTTCTTTGACGACTTCCTCTCTGCAGATTTCTGGCAAAAACTCTGAGAGTTAAGAAAAATTGCAATGAAAAGCTTTTCAAAAATCTGTCGTCCGAAGTCGACTTTAAACTATAGGTCCTGCCACTCAGGTATAAAATTAACACACCCAATATAAGTAGTGTGAGAAGCTAGGTCGTAATCCATACTGAAGAGTTGTAATAAACACTAATGGATGTAACGGGTGGGTATTTCAAATCTGGCAATACTTATGTCATTCTATTGTCACAAAATTCCATTGAACGTAATGAATCAATTTACGCTTAAACAACATTGGAATTTAGTTGGCCGACGAGAAACTGCACAATGATGCTGATTTTGCAAAAAAAAAAAAAAAAAAAAAAAAAAAAAAAAAAAAAAAAACAACATTTTTTCGGATGAAGCTTTTTTTGTCTTGGTGAAGGTTACCACATATCTCATGCCACAATCGATTTATTGCGTCAAACGTTTGATGGCCGTTTAATTAGCCGAAATGGTGATGTCAATTGGCCGCCAAAGAAGCTGCGATTTTACACCGTTGGACTATTTTGCGTGGGGCGTCATTATAGAAAAGTGTTTTGCCGATAAACCAGAGGCAATTGATCATTTAAAGGCCAACATTAGTTATGGCATTGCCGAGATACGATCACATACATTTGAAAAAGTGGGCCAAAATTTGGTTCAATCGAATGAGGTACTGAGAGGTCAGCCGCGGCAGCCATATGAATGAAATAAGATTCCATTTCTAACCGAAACAATTGTACTTCACAACTGAAAAAAAATAAATTTGGCAAAAACAGTTTTTGTTTCATTGCCCACCCTTTATTGCCACATAGCTCATGTGGTCATCATATCAATTATTCCATTAGAATGAGTGTGCTATCATTAGCTTTCCAAAATATCTGCTTTACCTAGAACCATATTTATTATTATTTTAATAAAATGTTCCATTCAATTATTGTTTGTTTTTGATTAAAAAAATGTGTAAATTAAATGATATCCTAGTATTTGCCTTATCAAAGTGTCATTCATACAATTACAATAAAAATCTTTTAAGAACATCATGTAATTGTTATAAAACGTGCATTTATCCTGTAATGGCAAGTGTTTATTTAACATTGTTATTTAAGTCTTCTTTGAATCATTTAATTATCCATTAAAGTATTGTGTATTTATTTTGCTTAATTCCCGTTATAGTTGTAGACAAACAGTTAATTAGACGGATAATAAGACGGTCATGCTCTGTATTCAGTTCTTACAGCCATTATTTAATGATAACAACTAGAATATGCCATTATGTTAGAAGAAAACAAAAAAAAAAAAAAACGAAGACATACTGAAACAAAACTTAAAAAAATAAAAGAAATTGAAAAATATAACGCGTAACAATACAATGAAAGCAACCAGTTGCTCGTGACTAATAAGTCTTATTTTTTTTTTAAGTATGAAAATGAAAGAAACAAGTCCGTAGTATTTCTAGCGATATTTACTGTCTTAAAGACAGAAATAATTTTCATTGCAATGCAGCATTTCAAGGCTAACATTCGTGACGCTGTTGCCGAGAGACGGCTCCATACTCTTGAAAAAGTGTACAAAATTGTTCCGATCAAATGAAGTACTGTGAGGTCAGCCATATGAATGAAATAATGTTTCATTTCAAACCGGAACGATTGTACTTCACAACAACAAAATAAATTATACAAAATTTCAAACCATTTTTGCTTTATTGCACTTTTAAATTCCATTTAAAATTATATTTAAACTTTTAAATTTCCCATCCTATATGTATGTATGTAGAAAGAAATACCTGGGTGCATACCAGGTACTGGGCAGGCAATTTGTATTGTTGACATCGAACAGAATCCTGAAGTTAGTGAGGGCAGTAAGTTTAGAGGAGCATTATTTGAATACCCTATATGAGGGAATTACTTACCGTAGTCTAGTAGGTAGTGTGTTGGCTTATTAGACGTAAAGCCCGGGTTCGTATCCCAGGTCAGACATCAAGACGAAATATGAAAAAAAATATTTCTTCGGTGACTCCTCTCAACAGATTTTTGGCAAAAACTCTGAAAGTAAATAAAATTGCCATGAAAAAGTTTCTCAAAAATCTGTCGTTTGGAGTCGACGTTAAACTGTAGGCTGTGAGAAGCTAGGCCGTAATCCTGACTAAAGGGTTGTAATGGCCAATTATGTATGTATGTATGTATGTACGTATAAAAGATTTTATGGACGCAGTCCTAAGGCATCTCTTCACCAGGCATTCTCGGTTATGGTGTACAAACTGTTGAGGTATCTAATGTTCGTTTTATTGTCAGTAAATATGCGAATACATGTTCCCAGTATACTTTGATATAAGATTCACATAGCGACTGTTTTTATAGTCATTATTTCAGCCCGTAGTCGACGTAGTCTAGTTGGTAGTGTGTTCGCTTATTACACACGAGAAATTGGCTCAAACACCAGGTCAGACATCTCGAACAAAACGAAATAGGAAGAAAATTTCTTTGGCGACTGCCTCTGCCATGATAAGCTTCTCTAAAATCTGTCGTTTGAAGACGACTTTAAACTGTACGTACCGCGTACAAAATTAAAACACAATATGAAATATGATGTGTTTCTCCCTTTACATATTTCTTTCAGTAGGGCCTGTAAGTCACCGTATTTTAACATGTAGTATGATGGCTTATGTTCAAAACCCAGCTCAGACATCTCCAATAAAACGAAATACAAAAAATATTTCTCCAGCGAGTTCCTCTCAGCAGATGCCTGGTAAAAACTCAGAGTAAAAAAAATTGCCATGAAAAGTTTCTCAAAAATCTGTCGTTCGGAATCGACGTTAAAATGTTGGTCCAGCCACTTATCTATAAAGTTAACTCGCGCAAAATATACGTTAGGAATGATTCACTATGTATGCATGTTTGTATTTCAGAATGAATAGCTGTTCAAATGTTCCGAAAATATTCACGTGATCTGTATGCCATGCAGTGCAAAAATGTATTTTTTTTGGATATACTACGTACCCTGTAATCATATGACTTTAGAAATTAATGTGGCACCACATGTTGATTCTTTACTTTGCGGTTTTTAATTTCTTTCTTATTCTGTATTTCTTTCGTTTTTTTAACAATACTACAGGCTTCTTTAATGATCAATTAATTAAACGTCATTATTTACAAGTGACGCTGAAAGCGTAATGCAATAAGAGGATAAAACGTCACTGAACTTTGCTGTTTTAAACGCACATTTTGAGATAATTAGCTTACGATTTAAAGGAAAAAAAACGATTTATTCACAACAATGTGGAAAGATTAATAAAAAAAAAGAAAATGAAAAGAAATAAGAAAAGTTCTCTGTGTTATAATTTAAGTGCAATTTCTTTGTCAAGCATAAAACAATATTAAACAGAATATTTCTTCATTACGATGAAAAATTGAATTTCACATGGAAAACCTCATACGCATGAACGAGAGATACACCAGTGCTGAGAATTAAAGTGTAAAGCAAAAACGCGGTCTTTTGCATACTGTATGCATGCATGGATGTATGTACATGTATATGGATGAACTCAAGAACACTCTGCGTTGTATGTAAAATTTACATTAGATGTATGGTATGTATATATGTAATGTATGTATAAACGAGAAGAATATAGTGAGAGAGAGAGGGAGTAAGTAAAAGTGCTCTCATAGTTTAACATTAACCACTTATCAACAGAAATGACTTAAAATTATGAAGCCACCAGCCACCACCTCTTACACTTTAACTTTTTCCTCTTCGTCTCTCTCTCTATCACACGCCTGTAGCTAGGATGCTGAATATGTTTTTCATGCACTTCTTAAAGTGTGCTAGTTTGTTAGTGAGTTTTTGAGTAAGGCAACGGTAAAAACAACAACAATAACAATGGAAAAGCAAAGAAAAAGAAGAAGAAGGTGTGAAATGAAAATTAAATTTATGCTTCAGTTATTTTTTGAGTTTAAAAACTTATTGCTTTCTACAGTTTTTTTTTCTCTGCCTGTTCTCTTCTTATGTTTAATATCCTTGCAAATATAATCAACACACTATCACAGTTTTACACACACACTCTATATAGAGATTGCATTTCTTATACTCTTACAGATCTTCTTAAGCCTTTAAAGCAGAGAGTGGTAGCAAAACCTTAGTAATACACTTCTTACTCATGCCTAAGAAGGCGGGAGAGAAAAACCGTTTATTTTTATATCTTTGTGTGCGTGTGTGTGTGTGTAAATATGAGTAAGTGTGCCATGTTTTATAATAAATAAAAATATTTTCGTAAAATTACATTTTACTCTGCATAAAGAAAAAACGCAGTCTGTTTTTCATTTAACTTCCCTCTCTGCACTCGCTTGGTTAAAGAGTTTGAAGAAGAACTTTTTTTCAACTTACGCGCGAGTGTCTCTCTGCTCTTTATTCTTATCACACTTTAATAAAAAAAATTGTTGAATAAGAATAAAAGGAGAGCGAAAATTGAAAAATAATAATAAAAGCTTGTTGCCAAGTTATTTACGGTATTAATGCTGTTCCAATTTGGCTTTTTAGTCCTTGAAAAAAATGCATTTTAAAGTGGACATAATATTAGGAGCTCTAAAGAAATCATTTCATAAGAGGTATTTAATTTAGTTGTGAAAAATATATAAAAAAATATTACAAAATATTTCCAAATATTAGTTCCAAAATTTTTTTCACACTCAAATTTAAAATACCCTACAGACCAATAGTATAAGAAAACTATTGACCAGCATGAAATCAAATTTTCGAAATTGTAAATCAGATCATAACCGCAGTACAAAACAACGCCCGTTAGTCTATTATTCAGCGAAATTTTTAGTCCAAAATTTGTTCGATATGTAAATCAGTTACTTTTTCAACTCATGACTAAAGTGTCCTGTATCTCATACATACAAACATAATTGGCCATTAGAATCCTTCAGTCAGGATTACGGCCTAGCTTCTCACACCACTAATGTTGTGTGCGTTAATTTTATATGTGAGTGGCGGGAACTACAGTTTAAAGTCGACTCCGAACGACATATATTTGAAAAATTTGCCATGGCAATTTTATTTACTTTTAAATCTGTTGAGAGAAAGTCGCCGAAGAAATATTATTTTTTATATTTCGTTTCGATGTCTGACCTGGTATACGAAACTGGGCTTTACGTTTAATAAGCCAACACATTACCTACTAGACTACGGTGACTTATATCTGTATCTCGTGTACCAGAACCTTGACTTAAAGCAAGTTAAGAAGCTTAAGTCTGAAAAAAAAAGATTTTAAGTTTGATACATTCATAAAGAATTGATCATTACAACCCTTCAGTCAGGATTAGAACCTACCATATCACTTATATTGTGTGTGTTAATTTAATAGAAGATTGGTGGGACCCGTAGTCTAGTAGGTAGTGTCTTGGCTTATTAAACGTAAAGCCCGGTTTCGTATTCCAGGTCAGCCTAGAACTGCATAGAATTGAAAAATCATGTATTTAGATTAATTCCAAATTATGGGGTATACTTTCTTTTTAATTGGATTTGAACTATATTACTCATACGCATCATATTACATGTACTGTAATATTTACCCTGAAAAGTATGCAATAAAAAACCTCGGTTTTGTCATATATGAAACTAATGCAATTAAATATAACTCATACGTCACATATGTTCTCTGCATTATGATTTTTACAAATTAGATATGAACATAATGTGAGTAAATATAATTGGTTGGCGATCGAAAAGTTTAAATTTAAAAATGTAATAAAACAAAAATAGTTTAAAATTTTGATACATTTATCGTTTTGCTGTGAACTACAACTGCTCCGATTGGAAATGGATTTTTATTTCATTTATATGGCTGCCGCGGATTTACGCCCTTTATTTTGACGATTCTTAAAAATTAAAAATTTACATCATATTCTTTACTTTCGTACATTAAAAGCCGCTTTAAGCTTTGTATTTACTTTGCAATTGTTACTGTTGGAAATATATGTTAGTAAAAACAAGGATGAAAGTATTATAAAGTATTTTTAAGTTACTTTCGAATACCTGTGATGATTTTTCTGTATTTTATTCCTTTTTAACCACTTAAAAGCTGAAAAATTACAACTCCTAAATAACCTCGTAGTTGAGAATAATATATCAGTTATCGTTGCAGGCTATTTTAAAAATTCTAGTATAGCTTCTAATATTGCCATCGGAAGGACAAAGGCAAGAACCGTTATTTTTTTCGTGCGACCAACACTCAGGGGATGGATGGCATTGAGTTTGGAACTATGTTATGATAACAAGGAAAGAGAGAACAGTGTTTATGGACACTAAGCTTGTATATTTTTATACCATAAGTACCAGGATAGACCTCTGCAGGTATTGAGTTCCACATACCGACGCAGTCCGACTTAAAACCGTATTTTTCTTGTAATACAGTGTGCGATACACTGGCCAATCGACAACATACGGATGTGCTGGCCGAAAAAGACGAGCGTTATGTAGGAATATATGATTTTCGGGAAAAAGTCCCCTTATTTCGTTCAAGCAAAACTATTTTATAGTAGCGACAGAACAGTGAAACACAAACCAGAATGATTCAATGGAGTTGGATACACTACCGTCATTAACGACCTACTACGGCCTCTCCTGTACACGGTCGAGAAACCTCGAAATAGACGTTGAGGCACCGACCCATACTTGAAAGTTGCATTCCATTCTCGGTGGGTTATAAATGGTGTGAATAGTAACATCAGATGATAAGATCTTAAGAAGGAACTGACAAATGTGTCGGTTAAGCCAACATTAATATTAACAACACCCATAGATGATAGATGATGCAATATTATTGCTTCTCTTATGTGTCAATAAACATCACTGGAATAGATTTTTTAATCCCTTAACAATTTATTCCCGAAAATTTCTCCATTTTTGGAAAAAAAGATAATAAATGAAGATGAGGGACGCTAGCTTTTAATTTCCAATAAATTCTTTGTTAAATGTTTTATTTTTGAACTCAGATATGTAGATGCATTGGCTTCATATGTTTTAGTACAATAGAAATAATTTTGGTTTTTAAATAATTTTAATTTATTTATTTATATTTCCTGACGATTTTTTTACGATTTTAATAAACGTCTTTGACGATTTTGACGATTTTTTCTCAAATATTTGACGATTTGGTGCCTCATGTATCTGGCAGCTATGGTTGTGTGTGTTAATTGTATGCCTGAGTACTGGAATCAACTGTTTAATGTCTACTCCGAACGAAAGATTTTTTAGAGACTTTTACTAGCAAAAAGATATATTTTTCAATTTCTTTTTGCTAGCTGTTGAACCACAGGCTGTCGTCTCATAAGGCAACGCCATTTCATTAGAAAAGCCAATTAACCTACAAACTTTACTATACAAAATGACTGAAAATATGCATAAAAAATATTTAGAGAATGAAAATATGACTTGGCCTGTAGCCGTGTCTTATTGTTACTTCAGACAACATTCACCTTAAACATCATTGGTTTGTGATAAATTATTTTCAAGTATTCCTTTTCAAATATGAAATTTACTTTTAGGACCTAACTCCCACAATATTCACCCCACATTTGTCTGACCATAAACACTTGCCTCATTAACAAAGACAGGTCATTCAGTGTATCAAAATACTCGCTACACATAACTTGGCTAATTAAAGATACACTTTCAAATCCACATACTTGGTTTAAAGGGCATTTCGTATCATTAACACGAAAACCACACACATATACACACACAAACAGATGCAATGTACCTTTTGCACACTTACAAACCCACCACACTCCCACATTTACCGCCTACATAAGATGCCTTTGTGAGGAGTATAATATTTTAGTAGTGTATTGTAGTTGTTATTGCTATTGTTGTCGTGTATTGACAGTATCCAAGCAGCCACCATAAATTGACTTGAATTTAATTGAAATAATACGAGAACAGTGAATGGATGAATGGGTGGACGGATGGATGGATGGTCTTCAGTCGCAAACATGCTGCCGCTCGCAATGAAATGGAGACGAAACTCAATTTGAATTTATGTTCGAGTATATTTTATTATTGTCTATTGGCGAGGCGACCCTGGTTGTCCGTTTGGTTGCCTGACTTGTTGTTTGACGCGATGGATGGATGTATGGTTTGTTGGTTGGCTGTTTGTTTGTTTGCTGGTTTGTTTAAATCTTTGTTTGTTGGTTTAAATAGTCCTGGCACATATATGCAATGCAATGCAAAACGTATTCGTTGAAAAACATTAATCACTGTCAAACAATGCTGTTACTCTTAATGCTATTGCTGTTGCTGTTGTTGTTGCTGTGTTGCTATTGTAAATTTTATTTGTTATTATTGCTGTCATTGTTGCTGCAGTTCATGTCTGTTACCTCAAATAGAAAAAATATCAAAATGCGAATCCAAACACACCAAAAAAATTGCGTAAATACATACGTTGAAGTTTAACCAGGTTTAATCAAGTTGGTCACTTGATGTGGAATTCGATGGAAAGCATACCGATGTGGTATAGTATTTTCTGTTCAACTTTGAAGAGGAATTGCTTTAGGCAGACACTGCAAAGTATAACCCACTTTATATGCATTGTGATATGGGCACTTTGAAATTGTTGTAAAGCACAATGCAATTCAATATGATGTGCGTTGGTGGTAGAATAAATGCCATGAACAATACAAATGCAACATAAGCATATTAAAGTGTTCTTCAATGAGAGGTTAGAGTTAATCTCGATGTTTTTTATATTTGCATTGTATAAAGACGAATTATTTATACATAACTATTGCATTTACATACATACATACATAATTGACCATTACAACCCTTCAGTCAGGATTACGGCCTAGCTACTCACACCACTCATGTTGTGTGCGTTAATTTTATTCGTGAGTGGCGGGACCTACAGTTTAACGTCGATTCCGAACGACAGACTTTTGAAAAACCTTTTCAAGGCAGGTTTATTTTATCTCAGAGTTTTTGCCAGAAATCTGCTGAGAGTAAGTCGCTGAAGAAATATTTTTTTCATATTTCGTTTTGATGTCAGACCTGGGTCACGAACCCGAGCTTTACCATAAAAATTATGGAGTTTGTAATTTTCGAAAATATGTAGAATACCCAATATGAGGGTAGGTCAATAGATACGCATCTTTTGGAATATACCGTCCCTTGACTGTAAATTTCATAGAAAGTAGCAAAAACATATGAATTAGACTACGAAGTGCTATGTCCTCCATCTTATTCCACGCATTAGGCACGTATAAATAATTTTTGTTTCCCTGCACTTACTTACTTAATTGAGCATCACAAGCCTTCAGTCAGGATTACGATTAAGCTTCTCACACCACTTATGTTGTGTGTTCTAATGTTATTCATATGTGGGGGCAACTATAGTTTAAACTCGACTTCAAACGACAGATATTTGAGAAACTTTTCATGGCAATTTTATTTACTTTTAACTTGCCGTTAAAGTTGAGTTTAGTTAATGGTTACTTTAGTTAAAGTGAACTTTAAAGCCACCTTTAACTTCTTTTCGTTATTAAAACCTAATGATAAAATAAAGTTATTTTAGGTTAGGTCTGAGTGGTAGCTCTGATTTCACAAAGCTCACTTGAGCACGCATAGCGGCCCATTGTGATGCCACGGGTGAACGCAGTCCCTGTACTGACCAAGTTCCACAAAAATCAGGGAAGAGGAAGAAGTTGGTCAGCGCAAGGGCGCTGCACATCAAAAGCAACACTACGCCATACTGGAAAACCAGCCAGAAACTTTGATGAACGAAGCTATATCCTTGATGTCAATAGATGATAGCTCTGATAATCTGACAAGAAATGGAGAGTCAAATAGCCTATATCTACACCTATCGGGAGACGGGCACTGACAAAGACGGGCGTGCCTACCCATAACGCAATGACCTGTAAGCACGGCCACTGTGGTTGAGATGACGTCACGACCAAGACCAAGTAATTGGTTGGTACGCCTTCTATCCATCAAGGGCCAGGTGAGTCTAGCTGTGGAGTAGGACTCCTCATTGACCAGGATAGGTTGGCGTCCCGAGAGAATTTCCACGTAATGTCCAACTTGACCGAGGCAAGTGGCATACCCAGTTCAATTGAAGAGGATTCCGGAAGGAGCGCACCAGCTCTGGCGAGCTCGTCGGCCCTACAGTTTCCCGGAATGTAATTGTGCCCGGGGACACACACCAGTGAGACACTGGTGAAGCGCCCAGAAAGAAGGTCGAGACAGCGGCGACATTCCCTAACGATTCTAGAGTTGTTCACGAAACACGATAGAGATCTTATCGCGGCCTGACTGTCAGAAAAGACCGAGACGCGAGTGAAAGGAGCACCGTAGACAAGGATCCATTGAGCGGCCCGGTAAATTGCCGTCACCTCCGCCTGAAACACGCTGCAGTAGTCCGGCAGACGGAGAGAAATGTTCAGGTCCAGTTTCCCAGAGTAGACACCGCTTCCAACCCCATTATCGAGTTTAGAGTCGTCGGTATATACATCCAGGACTTCCGGGGGAACAACCGTATTATGATTCCAGTCGTCCCTACTCGGGATCAGGGAGTGGAAACCCCTATCGAGACAATACTCAGCAGGGATATAGTCGATGTTCAAGGGGGCCACTGGATCAACCTCCAGAATAGTGGAGTGACCAGAAGGTATAATGTGCCAACGAGACAGGGCATTAAGTCTAGTCGCAGCGAACTTAGCCGCCTGCTTTGCGAGAAGCACAGTAGGAAGCCAGTTGAGCATTGCGAACAAAGCTTTCGTGGGGGTGGTGCGCAGAGCACCAGTTATGTAAATGGCCGCAGACTTTCTGACCTTGTCAAGAAGTCTGATGTTGTATTGTCTGTCCAGAGCAGTCCACCAGAAAGCAACACCGTATAAGAGGTTGGGTTCGATGACCGTGGAATATATCCAACGCATGATCCTTGGGCGAAGACCGCATCTGGCTCTGACCGCTCTACTACAGCAGTAAGCAGCAGACGCCGCCTTACGTGCCCTAGCAGCCAGATTCGCCCTCCAGCTGAGCTTGGGATCAAGGATCAGGCCCAGATATTTAACCTCGGTACTCAACGTCAAATAAAGTAAAGTTTTTCAAAAATATGGCAATAGCGGAGCAATGTCGATAACACTGCTCAAATTAAACAAGTTTTATTTAAACGCAGAGGCAATAACGGGCCTCTTTTTTGTTGTAATTGCTCACTTTGTTTATATTTGAAGTTGCCATATTGAAAATAATAAATAAATTGGCAAGTTCACATTTAAACTTAACTTTAAAAGTTACCAGTACAATGATCTTCCCTTTAACTTAACGCTCACTTCTACCTTATTGTCCACTTATAATGAAAAACAATTTATCTGCCCGTTAAAATCCTCCCTTTAGTTAACGGCAAGTTGTAATAATAGCCCTAAGAGGTTTTGCCAGAAATATTTTTTCATCGTTTTGTTGGAGATGTCTGAGCTGGGGTTCGAACCTTGGTTTCACGTCTAATAAGTCAACACACTATTTACTTGACTACGGTGACCCTATATGATAAAAATACTTTGACGTAATATTATTTGACTTCAACAATGAAATTACCTGACAAATAATTTGCAAATCAATGCACCTAGCCACACTCCGCGTGTGGTAAAGTCGTGTTGGCAGATTTACAACGTTAGTTTGCTGGATTTGTCTCCATACTTGTCTGATTTTAACATTATTGAAAAAGTTTTGAGGATTGTTGGCGCTCGTAAAGATTACGCTTTGGGGCAGCTGTTTAGTAACACTTCTCTACTCTATTATTAGGCGATGACCATACGAATTCCGCTTTTAGAGATGATGTACCAAACCCGCTTGATGACCGTATGGAGATTCCGCAGCCTAGCCACGTAGAGGTGAATTATCGCGATTGTGCGACTAAAGAATAGTAAGAATAGCTGCAGGTTATGATGGCCTGCCCACTAAATTGTTATAGACCGGAGGAAATGGGCTGGTAGGCTGCGCATGCCAAACGGTTGGCACCTCAGTGACATCTGTCCTGTCCTGAAAAGGGACAGGGCCAACTACATATCAGATTTCTGGGGGGGGGGAATTGTGTAAATGACTGAAACCACTCGTCAAAACACTAATTGAACCTTATTAGTGCGGCTTCAGACGTGGCAAGTCCACCATCGACCAAATTTTCACATTCCATAAATCCTGGAGAAGACCCAAGAAAAACAAGTCGACACACGCTATCTTTTTGCCGATTCCCATAAGGAATCCTATCTGAACTCTTTATTCCTGCTAAGCTGATAAGGATATGAAGAATGATATTGAGCAACTCATGTGGCTTTGTCATATTAGAAATGGGCTTCTTCGAACCTTTTGATACCATGTAAAGTTTCGGACACAACCAGCCCTTATGCGACTTCGTCCTGGGAGGCAAGAGTACATCGCAGAGGTACTATTTTTCACAAAAGTACATCGATGGCATTGCCATCAAAGGGTGTACCAAGCGAGATGTTGCTGCTCCCTTTTGCGCTATTAAACAGGAGTATATCAAGTTGGTCTACCAGTAAATAAGTGCAAAACGAAGTATATGTTGTTGACAAGTATGGAAATGTGGCGTATGGGATTCCAGATAACGGCCGCTATCTATACTTTCGATGTTAGCTTCGCCGTTATTAGCAAAAATTTTGTCAGTCTGGAGATCAAGTGCAGGATCACTCTTGCCAACAGGTACTACTATGGTCTCAATAGGCAATTAAGTAGCAGAGACTTCTCTAGTACTAGAAAAATAAAACTCAATAAGTCCCTCATCCGCCCAGTGCTACTGTGTGGTACAAAAGCATGGACGCTCGAATTCTGATTCGAGAGAAAAGTCCTACGTTATGTCTTCAGACCAGTGCTAGTCGGCGATGATTTCTACATCCAATCCAATAATGAACGGTATGAGCTTCTCAATGGCATGTATGTTGTGCAACGCATTAACCTCCAGCGGCTGTGCTAGCTCGGCTATGTCGTTCGGATGAGAAGGTATTAGTTGAAGAGATGACAACCTTGTCTACTTTGGAAGGACTAAATCGGGGAAGCCCTATCAGCGATTGTTTGCGATATTTGATTTGAAATGTGAACTAAACTTCTACTTTACCTTCTATGCTGTCTGCCGTAAATGAAAAGACAAAGTAGAGAGTGAGCAAAATAACATTGAGGCAAATAAATAATAATAAAAATAAAAATAAAAACAAAAATAAAATAAAATGGAACAAAATAACATGAAATGAAACGAATCGAAATGAAATGAAAGATTGAGTTAAAGTTTGTTAAATTAACGTAATTGAAAAGTTTTTGTGCATTTCTTTCAAATTGTCCTGCACAATGTTTTTCATTCTCCACCCCAATCTCTCTGTCTCTCTCTCCCTTTCTGTCTTGGCTAAGACGACAAAGTCCACCAACTTCTGGCATTTCTCGGTATTATATTATTTTTCAATTTTCTTGTTGTTGTTGTAGTTGTTGTAGAATTTTTGCCTTGCGAAATCATGTTGCAACAGAAAATAATGAATGAATGAAACATGCAGGTTAGTTATTGAACACAATTTCTTTGCTGCTTTTATTGCAATACTCTCCTACATCTTATGGCAACATTTGTTAAGCAACTCTGAAAGAAAGACGAACCAAACTTTAGCACACAAAAGTTTAAAAGAAACTTTCTTCTTCTTCTTCTGCTTCAGCAAACAGTTCAAAACAACCGGAGAAGGAATGGTAAGTACAAGCAGCAGCGCTTGAGGAGTAGAAAAATTGTACGTTGCACTAATGAAAAATGTTATACGTGATCTTTTGAATGGCCATTATTTATCAACAAATGAGCAGGAATTACTACATGTCCACATCCAATGTTCAGGAACTAGCTAGCATTGAGTGACAACAAGAAATGAAAAATAATTTACAACAACAACAATGCAATATAAACTATAAGGATATTGCAAAATATATACGTACGTACGTACGTACGTATGTACCTACAATGTCTTATTAAACGAATTACTTTATTGGATTTCCGAGTTGTTACAACCACCGATTGTTACGTTTAATAAAAATTATAAAACAATTGTTTGCTGCACATCCATCAGGCAACTAACTGTACAAGTAATATTGGATGTCTTATGGTATTTTAACTCTCTTTAACCCTCTTTAGTTTGATACATTAAGGCAATGAATTCGTTGATTTGTTTGAGCATTGAATGCAGCAGCATATAGAAATCCTTTAAAATTAAAGAAATAATAAAGTCAGGAGACTCAAATTAAAGAAGAGCGTTAGTGACTATTATATACTCTTAAGCTGTATTCAGCCATGTTAATCGGACAAAAGTTTTGTTTAACAGTTCTCTTCTTATGAAAGAGGAACATATTTGATACAAAGAAAACTCAGCTTAGTTTAATTTTATATTTTACCCCGACAAACCCGAATAGAGCTACCGAAAGGTTATATTTTTCATACAAATTTGAATTGTATGAAAAACGAAACGTGGCTGATGGGCGCGCTTCAATACTGCTTGAAGCAGAACCGAGTTACCCGGATTTTAGATGTGACTAGATGACACCAGAAACAGTTTTCAGACGATCATATACAACTCAGACTCTCACATGGCAAGAATACGTCGCTCAAACTGTCATCGGTAACGGTGATATAACTATCTTCACCGATGACTCAAAAAAGGCAATGTGGAACGTGATTTACAGTTTATCTAAACATACATGCATAATTGGTCATTACAACCCTTCAGTGAGGATTACGACCGAGCTCCTCGCACCACTTATGTATGTTGTGTGTGTTAATTTAGACCTGAGTGGCGGGACCTATAGTTTGAATTCGACTCCGAACGACATATTTTTGAGAAACTTTTCATGGCAAATTTTATTTACTCTCAGAGTTTTTGTCAGAAATCTGCTGAGAGGAAGTCGCCGAAGAAATACTTTTAGTATTTTGTTTTGATGTCTGGCCTGGGGCTCGTACACTGGCTTTACTTCTAATAAGCCAACACACTACTTACTAGACTACGGCGACTTCATTATAAAACATTATTTCATGGTAAAAGAGATACCTTAAGAGCTAAAGATAGCTTTTCAAAAAATTCATATCGTAATTCCTAGTACGGACCTAAATATTGTTACTATCGGGTGGGTCATCTATCGGCTTAAATTTGAACCTTTGTTTTTTTATCAAATCTGGCAATACTTATGTCATTATATTCTGTCATAAAATTTAGTATATTAGCTTCACTGAACATAATGAATCGATTACGCTTGAACAACGTTTTAAATTTAAACTTTTAAATGGTCCACCGTTTTTATGACAATCCGATGTTTTCAAAACACACTGATCTCTACGGACTAGACGTGACTTCTTCTACCGATACGTAAAACTGTTTGAGCAGGCTGGAGTTGTCGAACATCTCATCGATCGGCTTAACAAATCATGAAATTTTGTGAAATCCCCTCCATAAATAAATAATTATGGCACGGGAGATAAATTGCCTCGCGCATGTCCATGACCAGCTTATTTAAGTGGAGATTTTTCCTGTAAAACATGCTGCAGGTATGATTGAAACCAAGAACCTACCTCCTTCGAATTTCATAATATGTGTGAACAATCAAGCAGCAATCAAGGTGCTGGCATCCTAACTCTTCAAATCAAAAATCGTCAAGAGTTACATAGACTCACCGACACAACTCTCGCCTCTACTGAGTACCAGGCCAGTGTGGAATAGAGGGGAACGAAAAGGCCAGAAGAACTGGCACGGAAGGGATCGGAAATAATAGGGGAGTAGACGATAAGCGCCTCTACAAGAATACATTTCCAGCATGGAATTAAACATAACGTGGATGGTTCAACATACCTGGTTACCGAATTTAAAAACTGCTGTGTCCAGCAGTGGGCAGCGGGAGAAGTAGGGAAATACTTAAGTTCGACAAAAGAAAGGTTCGCATTCTGTTAAGAATTCTAACGGGACACTTCACAAGCGGCAGTTTTACTGACGAGCTCTGTCTGCCCCACCATGATTACTGCAGAAGCTGTCTTGATGTGGACGAAACGGAATCGTTACAACACATTTTATGCGAGTGCCCTGCACTTCAGAATAGACCGGATTGGTTTTTGGGTAGCAGAACGTTTGAAGATCTGGGCATGGTTTCTTTAAAGGAACTGACCGATTTCATCCGGAACTCGGGGTGGTTTAAACGCACCACTAACGGCTTAACACATACTGGGTAGCCCAATGGGCCACCGAGTGTACTCTCCTGTGAACGGCACACTACTCGCTAGCCTAACATAAATTATATTTAAAAAATTATGTTTAATTTCAATTCGCTTTAAGAATACCGTATTGCAACTCTGATTTTGTGAACATATTGTTCGAAATGAGTGGCGAATTGTGGTGCAGAAAACTCTCAGTTACAAATAATTTTGTTCGTACAATAATTTGTTCAGACGACAGAGTTGAGTACAGCTTTATTGTTTCAACATAATAAATCTAAATGGAGCCGCGTTTATCCGTTAAGGAAGTTAAATCGGAAAAGTTTTAAAGTTGCTAAAAAGTGCATCCAAGGAAGCTTAACTTTCTGTTCGCATGTATTCGACAATATCGTTTATGACCGTCGTTTATATAACATTTGAATCTAGCCTCTACAAATATAAGTCTTTCAAATATCTGATCCTATGAGACAGTTTCTTATTTGCTTTCTTTGAAGTGGCATCCGTTAATAGCGATTACTTCACACGTCGTTATTTTCGTTCAAGTATTGAGAAGAAAAAAAATTTTACATTTTCAAATTTATGATTTAAAAAATTATTATTTATTTATTTATTAATTACAATACAATTTCAAATTATATTCTAATTATATACGAGCTGAGCAATTTGACCATATGCTCGGTGCAGTGCCACAGACCAGAGGATCTGGTGAGAATCGAACAAACGACCCTCACGCTAATAGTCTAGCACACTAGCCACTAGACTACCAGGACAACCTTTAAAAAATTAAGTTTTTCGTTTTGTTCAAGGTCACATCACAAAATACTACGCATTCAGTATTTCTCGTTTCGGCATAAACAAATGGGATGTACTTTTTTAAGACAATTTATAATGATTTGATGTTTAATATTTTCTATTACTGATACATACAAGTCCAAATAATTATAATTATTATATATTATATTATTATATAGAATTATTCTGGAAAAGACGAAGGACTCAGTTAGCAAATTTCTGCGCCACTGCATTTAATACATTTTTACAAATGGCTTTGTTTCTAGATAACGACAGCTTCAGTACACCATTTGCCAAAGTTGGAAAAAGTTTATTAATATGAAACATACACAATCAAATGAAACAACTCTTTAAAAGAGGTAGACACTGCGTTCCTTAAATGAACTAAACGGAGTGAATAAAATAAGAAATAAGTTGTAATAAAGAGAAATTCATTGTTGAATTTAGTAATTTATATCACGTCTTAAATAAAAACCATTAATCACTCCGTAGTCTAGTAGACAGTGTATTGGCTTATTGGACGTGAGGCCACCGTTCACACACCAGGTCCAACATTTTCAACAAAACGAAATTTTAAAAATATTTCTTCACCCTCTTTCTCTTAGCAGTTTTCTGGCAAAAATTCTGAGAGTAAATAAAATTGCTATGAAAAGTTTCTGAAAAATCTATCATTCACAGTCGAATTCAAACTATATGTTCCGCCACTCAGGTATAAATTAACAAACTCAACATAAGTGGTGCGAGAAGCTCGGTCGTTACTGGGTTGCGATGATTTTTATTTTTGTCTTAGGTTGGAGGTGGGAATCTTCCAAAGACACTCTTGTTCCAACAAAAGAGTGCACAATTCACCATCACTGGTGACTACGTACTAAACCCACCCCTACACACTTCAATCACTTTCCCTCCGCGGGAGTGCCGTAAGGTATTACTTCGCGGAGGGCTGGTTAGCTTTAAAGCTTTGTTACACTAAGTTAAATTTCGCCTTCGTTTCTCCAGCCTTCGGAGTTCTTGCATTACTTCAGCCATTTTCTGGCTGTATCGATTCCATAGAATTCCAGAATTCAGTACCTCTTCCATAAGCCGGTTTGGTATTAAACTCGTTTCTCCGGGCCATCTAAATCTGGAGCAGCATGCTCCGCATCTTCCTTCTCATCTACACAGTTTGGGCATATAGGGGAGGTGTCATGTTCAAATCTGTGCAGGTACTTCCTGAAGCATCCATAACCAATTAGGAACTGGGTCACGTAGTAGTTCAGTTCGCAATATTTTTTCTCCATCCAATGGGTTATATCAGGGACAAGGTGAAATGTCCATCTTCCCTTTAAACTGTTCTCCCATCTTGATTGTCATTTGTGCATGGCAGTTCTTCGTTCCTCCGCTTTTATATCTGCTATTTTGCCTGGATATTCGAGATGGCGAAAGTGTACCCGCCTCATCCCATCTGTCAATATGTCCATCGGTATTGTCTTTGGCACCACCAGTGCCTCTTCATCAGACACTGTTCTGAAGCCGTTTATCGCGCTTAGACGATACACTGAGGACAGTTTCCTCCTTGTCGTCCCTACGGAGAGTGCCTCCGACCATATTGGGCAAGCATGTAACATTGTCGACGTCACGACCCTCGATATTATTATCCTCTTAACTGGATTTGGTCTTCCAATATTTGGCATCATCCTCGCCAATGCTCCCTGGGTTACAGATGCCTTTTCGCCGATGTATTTCACGTGCTCCTTGAACCTCTCGCCGATAAGCTGACTTACACATACATACCTACATAATTGGCCATTACAATCTTTCAGTCAGGATTACGGCCTAGCTTCCCACACCACTCATGTTGTGTGCGTTAATTTTATACGTGAGTGGCAGGACCTACAGTTCAACGTCGACTTCGAACGACAGATTTTTGAGAAACTTTTCATGGCGATTAAATTTACTCTCAGAGTTTTTGCCAGAATTCTGCTGAGAGGAAATCGTCGAAGAAATATTTTTTTTTATATTTCGTTTTGATGCCTGACCTGGGATACGAACCCCGGCTATACGTCTAATAAGCCAACACACTACCTATTAGACTACGGGGACTACGATGTATGTATGTGTATAACATATTTTAAATTTTATATCAAAATGTGCTTTTTCTGAAACATAATTTTGAATTTGAAGGATCCAATATACGCGTATATTTAATACCAATTAAAACTAGAATTTTAATATAAAACAAAATAAAAATATTCAACTACAATATGTATGTACGCATATTGAGTGCATTGCATATGAAACTGCGTATACATACACTTAATTTGTACAGAAAATGTTAATTTAGAGACTAAATGTTTTCAAATAGAAAAACTACACACAATAAAAATGAAACATTAAATGAAAATAAATATTTGTGGCAAACAAATAAGGAAATTTTCCATTGTCGGTCAATATGATCTTAAAATTTGTTTTCAACCATACAATTCTGTCCAACCACCACTACCAAAACATGTTCGTTCACTTAATTACAAAAACAAAAAAATAAAGAGAGTGAAAAAAAGAAATAAAACAACAAGCAAATATTTACTCAAAAGCGGAAGAGAGTCAGAAAGGAAGTGTATGTAGTATGTGTGTATTTTTTTTGAACAATAAACGGATAAACAAATATGTTAATGGCCAGGATACCAGTAAATATTGGTAAATATGAATGCAAATACCATCAGGCATCACAAAAATATATCGTCACCAAAAAATAAATTATCTGCAGATTAATCGAATCACCGAATTGAGATCGTTGTAGTCTAATAGGTGGTGTCTTGGCTTATTAGACGTAAGGTCATGGTTCAAACATGAACAAATTTTCTATGGCGACAGCCTCTCAGCAGATTTCTGGCAAAGACTCTGAGGGTAAATAAAATTGCCACGGAAAAGTTTCTGTCGTTCGAAATTAACTTTAAATTGTGTGTCCTGCCACTCATGTATAAATTTAACACACATAACATAAGTGACCAAATTATGTATGTATTTTATCGATTCTAAGGACTTTAGTAATCATTTAAATAAACTTTTATTTAGTAATTAAACAAGTCAACTTGTTAAAAATTCCTTAGACCAGCTTCATAACTTAGTTGATTGAATGAAGGTCGAAGGAAATCATTAAGATCCAGTAGAAGAATAGCTCTAGTACAATATGTCAATCCAGCCAAAGAGTAAAATACTTTTATTTACTGTAGAAGACACCATATTTCTACATTGAGTAGTAAAAATTGTGAACACGCAGAGATTCTAAAGTCTAAACCTATTGTTGCGATATCCTGAAATCAGTTCAAATTTAAGTCACGCTATTAACACAATAAACGCAACGCAGCAAACAACAATTTTCTTGTCGCGTTGCGTTTAATGCGTTTATTACATCGAAATGTTAGGTATGCATGAGTTAATGCTTATATTATACTAGCTGTATCCTGCGCGTGTTGCTGCGCAACCAACTATAATAAATTTGAAGGAAATACATTACACAAATGTCCAATTAATTTTGAATCGTTTTATTGATTTTGTTTCCTGTTGTCCTGATGATTCAGATGAACGGGCCTGAGTAGTACGCATTCGATCAGTTTCTAATTTCACTTCAAGTGGTGTGTGGTGGTGTTCAAGTGGTTCAAGTGAACGGGTCTCAGCGGCATATACACGAAGATTTTCCAGCCTCAATGCTCGTCTGATTCTGAGGCTCGTAATGCTCTATTCTTTCGTGTTTGAGGTGTAGGTCGACCAATTGTTTGTCATTCATTTTGAATAATTTTCAGTGACGCCATCCATCGGAAATTAATCGCACCAACCTCCGACGACTCATGCGCAACAACTTTGTTAAAGAATTCACAGTTTACGATTTAATTCCTTTTGAGTAATTTTCAGTGGCGCCACCTGTCGGAAATCGGTCATACTAACTTAGAAACCTTCGTCGGCTAATGCGCAACAATTTTGCTAAAGATCATAACATGATCAAATGCACAGTTTACGATTCTATAAGGTGGGGCGTGGCACCTCGCATACTTGAAACTTTAAAACAAGAAGTAGCCTATAGTTCCTTCCAGACATACAGGAAGATACTGTTAAAATTTCAAGAATTTCATTTTTATATATAAGAAGAAGATATATATATGGCCCTCAATTATTTTGATTGAATCAGAAGATTTTTATAAATTAATACCCGTAATTACTGACCAGAAAATGACGCTAAAAAAGTTCAGTTATTTCGACCTATACATACATACATACATAATTGGCCATTACAACCCTTCAGTCAGGATTATCACCTAGCTTCTCACACCACTCATGCTGTGTGTGTTAGTTTTATACATGAGTGGCGGGACCTACAGTTTTTAAAGACGATTCCGAACGACAAATTTTTGAGAAACTTTTCATGACAATTTTATTTACTCTCCGAGTTTTTGCCAGAAATCTGCTGAGAGGCAGTCGCCGAAGAAATATTTTATGTCTGACCTGGGGTTTGAAACGTGGCCTTGCGCCTAATAAGCCAACACACTACCTACTAGACTACTGCGACCTATAAACTTCGTAAACTTTATTCATTGGGTCTTTAAAAACAAAACCAAATTCGTTTGACAAATTAAATTCAATTCTCTTCAATTCCAAAAAAAAAATCCTATAAATTAAACGTTTATTTTATTGGCTAAATAAGCGATGCTGAGGTTAGGTTAGGTAATGTGGCGAATTCGCGTTGAAGAGATAGTTTGCATTTAGACTAGCGTTTGACCACGTTTGTAGTACAACAATTAATATCCAACCCGTTGATCAAACCCTTATAGAATTCTTGCTAGTGCATTAGATTTCATAATTGATGATTCAATCAAATGTGACAGAAAATAAGAAATTTAGAACAGCCGTTGCTTTATGGCAAGCAGTTGCATACTACTGTCTGTTCTGTCCAGTACTTTGGCGACCATCGGTATAAACCTAGAGAAATACTGTTGGGAAACCTCCGGATCTTCAGACTTGAAGTTTCTAGTTGGAAATCTATAACCATGTCATATTCAAAATGTTGTGAGAAACTATATAATCGACCGTAGTTAGAGGGGAGTCATTTGAGCATATCAAATAATGGCTAGAAGTGATGGAGATGGCACTGCTGTTCAGTACAGCTGACTGCTTGCGTACTCTATCTGTTAGCATACAGAGACCACCGGCCATGATTTTAGTACACATAAATAAATAATTACTTTTTTCAATCCTTTAGCCAGGATTACAACCTAGATTTTCACACCACTTATTTTGTGTTCGTTAATTTTTATAAATGATTAGCGTGATCTACAACAGTTTAAAGACGATTCCGAACGACAGATTTTTGCGCAACTTTTTCATCGCAATTTTTTTCAGAATTTGTGACAGAAATCTGCTGAGAGGCTGTCGCAGAAGGAATACTTTTTCATATTTCATTTTGTTGGAGATGTCTGATCGGGTGTTTGAACCGTGCCCTCACGTCTAATTAGCCAACACACTACCTACTAGACTACGGCAACTGATTATAGTTTCTGTTAGAAAGGCTTCTGTAGTTACAAGGGGTACAATCCTAAAGCAATAAACTTTAAGACAATACAGGCTTGCCTCCCTTGACTGTGTATTTAAGATATAAGAGAATGTATGAGAACATATTTCACTGTTTATTATGAGCCTGCTGTTATCAGGATTACAGATCTCTTATTACATGGAATTTTGCATTGGTTTAGTATATTTTATCTTTGGTTTGCCCTATGAACTTATGTGAGAACTTCAAACGGTCTAGAAAGTGCTTCAGAATTAACATAAGATAACTTAAAAATGGTATCGCATTCGATTGAGTTATTTCGTTCGTCTATGGTAATAAAAACGGAGTCCTTTTAGTTTTTATAGGCACTTTCCGAAGTACAATTCTTGCCCATCTTTTTCAGTATTTTTGCAGTTTTAACACTAGGAATAGAAGAACATAATTTTCTAGGAGCATAGATTTCGATTGGAATAAGCTAAATTAGCTGATCTTAAATACGTCAAAGGTGTGTCTAATATTAGTAGCATACTAGTGGTGGTCAGATGAAAATATAAAATTTTTAGAAACTTTTTTATACTTAGTATGTGTGAGTTTTAGGTAACGACAGGCACAAATGCACAGATAAACAAAAAATTCGAATACAAATATTATTCATATTTATATCAACATAGATGTATACATACATACATACATATGTAGAACGTTTCTGTACTTCTACACCAATAGTCCTGAACAGTTTGTGTAAAAAAAAAATAAAAAGTTTAAGCTTGCACGCATACATCAATGTTATAATAATCCTTTTCGCACAATAACACCTGCACGGACAATGTTTCTATATTCCAAAAAAAAATTTTCAATTTATTTAAGGTTGTCTGTGTGTGCATGAGTGTGTGTTTCCAACCGTAATTTATAAATGAAATTGTTGTTTGTGTAATAAAATACACAATTTGCAACAGCAGCCTCTGTTATAAACATTGGTGTTGATTTATTCAAATTATTTCTCCACACACAATTTTAAATTGAAATCCCTTTTATATGTATGTTTTATAAATAAAAAAAATTAACAGAATATATTAAACGGTGTCCTTGGATATTGTGTTTGATATGTAAGGATTTTTGAAAAAAACAACAAAATATTCTCTACAAAACTACAAAAAATCAATGAAAGACATATCCGGCCTATTTAAGTTTCGGTTCGCTGGAGAAACAACTGAGGTTGCCTGGTTGGTTTCTCTGTTTCTTTGTTCATAAAATCAACAACGTTCTGTTCTGTCTTTGGAGCAGTTGTTGGTTTTAACCGTAGATCGAGCTTTGTATCAAAAATGATACATTTCAATTTTTGAGGCTATATAACTTTAATTCAGAAAAAGTTAGATGACTGATATTTTTGGAATTCGTAAGTATTGTGATTGTCGTTATTTTAAAACAAATAAAAGAAGAAAATTTTAAGCAGGATTTAAAAAATTCAAAAGGCCATAATTCTGGCTTATTTATAATTTTTGATACATACGACTTTCTTAGGGATTCTTTGGCGATGTGTATGTAAATTTTTTAAGTTTTCAAAGATTTTGTGAAGTTTTATTGTAAGTAATACATTATTTAGGTTATTTGCGAAGGAATTGAAAGTTATGTAAGTGTGGGACGAAAGTGAAAAGGTTGAATTTGCTATTCCTGATATGTTCTTGATATTGAATGAAGTAGTCGTAGTCTAGTATGTAGCGTGTTACCTTATTAGATGTCAGACCAAGGTTCAAACCTCAGGTCAGTTATTTCCAATTTACAATGAAAGGTTTTAATGATCGATTATATATGTGTGTACATATGTAATATTACTACTGCTGAAGACTCTGCAGAAGAAGAAAGCAGAAGCCCGTCTTATGAACTGACGAAAGCGTTGGCAACAACAAACATACTTGGAACAGTAGTAGTTTGGGATGAAAAAATATTACCAATTTTCACACAGATTGCTAGCAGCTGTTTATTGAAATATTGTAGAGTCTTTCTTGCAGCTTTTTCATATTTATCTCACGTGACAGACAAACATTAGAAAAATGTGTTTCGTCTTATGTTTTATTACAGATGATAATTTTTCTGTCAACTACATATGTATGAGATAACAGAATCATTCGCTTCGATAATGATATATTTACACCTATTACACCTTTTCGAAAAATAAGCTGAAAGTCTTTCAGCATTTAATAATCATTATTAAAGCCTTTTTTGAAATTCGAATGCAAAGAATTTTTTTCTTAAAAAAAATATATTTATCTTAATTTTTTGTTAGAAAATTTTAACAATTTTCATAAAACTTTTACAACACAACTTGTAGTTTTATGTAAGAAATAATACTTTATAAATAGTTTCAGATTATCTGTCATACTTTCAGAGCAGCCCATATATCCTTTTTTTGATTTTTAAAAACTTAATGTTTTGTTCGCCGAAAAGGTATGAAAATTAAAGAAAATATATTTAAATAATGATGCTTTTGTTTTTATGATCCTTTTTGGTATATTTTCATCTTAAATTAAAGTTTTTTAGCAACAGAATTCAAAAATTTTTTAGTTTTGTTGTGGAAAATGAAAATTACCTCCAGCGATTTTAATTGAAATTTGATACTTAATGATGGGATACTTACAGTGATATTTATATAAATCAAGCTTCATAAAGAGATTTACGAAGTAATGCTTGGTATTAATTTATGTTTTCTTTCCTTTTGTTTTGTTTCATTACGTTTTCAGCTCATATGAATTAGTAAGTAATTGGATTTGATGGTCGTTATAAATTTCGTGGTCCACCGAAGTCGAATCGGCAGTTTTAGATTCAAGTACACAATATGTGTGTAGGTAGCAACTGCTTACTATGAGGAAACCTGTATTCAGGAAACCAGAAAGGAATCAAAGAGAGAGTATTGTTATTGACATAATCGATGTTTTATTGCAACGGGAAACTTTTTCACCTTACATGATGTTGACAATGAATTTTTCTAACGAAATATAACAATGGTTTGTACCATCAGGCTTCAGCCAGTCCTCAATTGAGAGTGTTACTGATGCGAGTAACAATAAGCTCCCCGATCCAAACAATTGAAAAATTATAAATCGCCACAAAGCAGGGTGCTAGTTGTCAAAATGTTACAATTTAGAAACAAATAAAAAAAGCTGACGTGAAAAACCCTGCTGCAATGTACATCATGTCAAAAATTTTGATGTAAATTTCATAAAAGTGATAATCAAATGAAATTGGGTGCCCTGGTAGACTAGTGGGTAGTGGGTTCGATTCCCATCAGAGACTCTGGTCTGCGACACTACATCGAGCATATGGTCAAAGTTACTTAGCTCGTATATAATTAAAATATAATTTGTAATTGTATTACATACATAATTAGTCGTTACAACCCTTCAGTCAGGATCCTTGTTTCTCACACCACTTATGTTGTGTGTGTTAATTTTTATATTTGAGTGACTAAACCTACAGTTTAACGAACGACCGATTTTTTGAGAAACGTTTCATGGCAATTTTTATTTGCTCTCAGATTTTCTGCTCGAAATCTGCTGAGAGGAAGTCGCAGAAGAAATACTTTTTGTATATTGTATTCATGTCTTGCCTGGGGCTCGAACCCTGGCTTTACGTCTAATAAGCCAACACACTACCTACTAGACTACGGCGACTACAATGGTGATCATGGTGAGATCTTTTAGCAAAATTCGACGTAAACTGGTGCGAGAAATGTTTAATTCTTGAGACCGAAGCCACAGCTTTGATTTTTAGGGGGTACGAACCAGAGGTCAGCAATGAGTACTCAAAACGATGAGTAAATTCCAATCATGTTTATAATTTCTGATACTTATACGCATTCATACTTATTTTAATGTCATACTCATACTACTCATATTCAAAGTTTGAAGTACTCATCGTACTCATACTTAACAATACATATTATGTTGTTGATTTCGACACTACAGGACTCAACATTTACACGAATCACAAAATAAGTATGATTCGGGTACGAACACTACAATACTCACTAGAAGGTTGTGTGTTTGCTTTGCTTGCTGTCTTTGTCTTTTTCCTCCTTCTTTTTTGTAAAGGCAACAACAACTAAGACTGTAAATTTGACGAATGATTCGAATCACTCGATTCATTTATGAGTATTATTAGTATTTTTCTAAGTTTATGAATCTGAATGAGTAGACGTATGAATCAAATATATTTCGAATGTTATGAGTTTGATGTCAACGTTGTACGCATACTGATTGCAACTTGTACTTATAAATCAATGTTGTACTGAGTACGAATGAATCAGGGTAGTTGAATTTCAATACTGTTCACTCACTCATACCCAAAATGTCATGAGTAATTATGAGTAGCGAAAAAGCGATTTATTGCTGATCTCTGGTATGAACTGTACGAGCACGCTCACATCTTGGCATATCAACAATGAAACCAGTTTCACGAACTTTACCGGCCACCGGGTTCGTCCGTCTCTGCGAGCAATTTTGTACGACATTATTGTGCAATTTCCGACCAATTTTCTATGTTTTAGAAATAAATTTCCAATGAATCTCAACGTTGCACCATCGTAAATCGATTCATTATGTTCAATGAAGATGACATACTGAATAGAACGACATAAGTACTGCCAGATTCGAAATAACCGATGAAATTATTTGCTTCCCGACTGTATAAAACGAGTTTAGTTATAGAAAAATTAAACAATTTAAATGAAATTTTAGTATTTGTAATCATATTAAAAAAGAAAAATTGAAGAAAATAAAATGATAGGAAATTAAATGAAAAATAAACAGATAAAGTCGTTGAAGGGTACTTTTATTATAAATTTTTTTTTTTCTTATTATTTACTACCTGTACCCTGCGCGTGTTTCTGTGCCACAAACTAAAATAAATTTGAAGGAAAGACATTACACAAATATCAAATTAATTTTGAATCATTTTATTGATTTCGTCTCCCGTTGTCCTTATGATTCAGATGAACGGGCCTGAGTAGTACGCATTCGATCAGTTTCTAATTTCACTTCTCGTTGTTCAAGTGGTTCAAGTGAACGTGTCTCAGCGGCATATACTTGAAGTTTTTCCAGTCTCAATGCTCGTCTGATTCTGAGGCTCGTAATGCTCTTTTCTTCCGTGCTTGAGGTGTAGGTCGACCAATTGTTGTCATTCATTTTGATGATTTTCAGTGACGCCATCCATCGGATATTAATCGCACCAACCTCCGTCGACTCATGCGCAACAACTTTGTTAAAGAATGCACAGTTTTTAATTTATTTCAGTTTGAGTAATTTTCAGTGGCACCACCTGTCGGAGATTGGTCATACCAACTTAGAAACCTTCGTCGGCTCATGCGCAACAACTTTGCTAAAGATCATATCATGATCAAATACACAGTTTAAAATTTTTTTCATTTTGAGTAATTTTCAGTGGCGCCACCTACCGAAAATTAGACATACCAACTTAGAAACCTTCCACGGCTCATGCGCAACAACTTTGCTAAAGATCATAACATCATCAAATGCTCAGTTTACGATTCTATAAGGTACATACAAACAAACACTCATTTTTATATGTATATATAGACTATGGAAGGTGACACGCCCACTATAGCCAATCCGCCCATTTTGTTATTATACACGTCAAAGTCGTCCATACAAAATATGAGGACTCTAGCTATTGCAATTTATGAGACATGCGACATTAAATACTTATTGGGTATGTTATCGTGGCACCTTGCCTACTTGAAATTTTAAAATAAAAAAGTAGCCTACAGTTCTTTCCAGACATACAGGAAGATACTGTGAAAATTTCAAGAAATTCGGTCCTGCCGTTTAGCCGTCTATAGACTTCAAACAAACAAATATTTATTATAATTTATATTTATAAAATAAATACTGCATATTATAAGTACTCTGATATGTATTCTTATTGATAATTTAAATTTGTTTATTACAGGTAAATCCTTTAAACAAATATTTCGCTTAATGCACTTAAAGGCCACTTAAGTAGAGGTTCTTGGGAGGGAATCCTAATGAAGGTACGTGTTTGTTGGCTTTAGCGTAAGTGACGTTATTCTTTTTTTGTTTTGTTTTTAGAAACAATGAAAACAAGAATTTATTGTTGTATTATATTTTAAACAACATTCATACGTACTAGTCATACAAAACATATGATGCATAAATTCATAACAATATTGCTCATACGTTACGGTGCACGCAATAGAAGATGTATTGCCCAACATACGTAAAAAAAAATTGTAATTGTATTGTAATTAATAAATAAATAAATAAATATTCAATTGATTTAAATAAATAAAAATATTTAAATTTTAAAAAAAAAATTTATCAATAAACGTGACAATTCTACAATATTACACGTGACACAAAAAAGTGATATCAAAAGTGACACATAAGCTAGAATTATAAAGTTTTTTTAAGGCTCGATCTACGGTTAATTCCTTCTATGTCTTATCACCAAATGTTGGTAAATATGGTACAAGTTATAAAAGAGAAAGTTAAATAAGCAACTGAGAAAATAAATCTAATATTGGAATATTCTCCATGTAAAGGGTGGACCATCGGTTATTTCGAATCTGTCACAGCTTACGTCATTCTATTCTGTTTCAAATTTTAGTATATTATCTCTATTGAACTTAATGAATCGATTTACGCTTAAGCAACTTTATGATTTATTGGGCCAACAAGAAACTGCACGAAGATGTTGATTTTGCCCAAAAAAATTATCTTTTCGAATGAAGCTTATTTTCATCTTGGTGCATACGTTAATAAACAAAATTGCTGTATTAGGGGCTCAGAAAATCCATACGTGATCTTTCAGAAGTCAATGCAACCATTAGAGTGACTGTTTGGTGCGGCATTGGCCCATATTTTCTAGAAAATAAATGCGGCGCAACCATTATGGTCAAAGGAGACACCTACCGCATCATGATAACCAATTTATTTGTACGCGCTCCCCATGCTGTTGATGTGAACAATGTTTGATTTCAACAGGATAGTGCAATTTGCCAAACATCTCATGTTAAAATCGATTTATGACGTCAAACTTTTGATGGCCGTTTAATTAGCCGAAATGGTGATGCCTATTGGAACGCAAGACCATTAGATTATTTTCTGTGGGTCGCCGTTATAGAAAAAAGTTATGTCAACAAACCAGAGGCAATTGAGCATTTTAAAACCAACGTTCGTGTTGCCATTGACGAGATATCAAAAAATCAAAATATTTCTTTCGGCGTCAGCTTAAATAACTACATTCAAAAGGTGTCTCAAATCCCATTATTCACGCCTAATAGGGAACAAATCAGAAGTCAAATGTATTAAAAAGGCTTTTCAAACTAGAATGAACTTTTAGAATCGTACTTCATCCTTAAAAGTCTTAGAATCCAGCAAATAATGCGACATCTTCCTGCCGACTTTTCACGATAGGCTAATACAAGTATTCAAATATAGTATATGCTCACCCAAGCAAACACAATTTCGAATAATCTATTTAATGATACAGATTTTATGAAAAGAGGATCTAATATCCTGATCCCTCATTTTACAACAGTGTACACTATAATTCTGTAACTGTATCTATCTAAAGATATTATCTATAAATACAGTTACGCTGTATTCAGCATATAATGCCGTCTAAAAGCAGTACAAGGCCTTATAAGCCTAATTGCCTAAAAGATTTAAACATAAATCGGAGAGTGTTTCTAATTTGTATCTAATATTTTGACTCTTCGGTTAGTAATAGATTTTTGAACCAGTATCTACAAAAAATATTGAACAGATTAACCAAAGTAGTTTAAGTTTAAGATATTTGAAAAGAGTAAGGAATAGTTACTCTTCCGTCGGTATATATAAATACATCCCCTCAGCATTGTACTACCGCCACCTTGTGCTTAATCGTTTCTTGAGATCGAACTCGTAATTTCTTTTTCCTCCGTGCTTAAGTACATCCTTACGTTATTCCTAAGCTCATGTGTCATAGTTGAGTATGCAGAAGAAAACTAAAGAGCTCAGTCCAAAAACCATGCATTAAATAGTTAAGAATGGCCTCGGTAGTACAATATTGTGGGCATGTGTATTGGCACATGTGTGTGGGAAGTTTGGAATTTATTGTGATAATAATAAGGAAGGGAGTGTATATAAACATTCTAAGGGACAAGTTCACTTAAAATTCGGAAGAATTAAGAATTCGTAATGTTTATTACATCCAACAAGAGAATGAACCCAATCATATTTCTACTAATGTAAGGATATGACTACCATTGTCCCCAGAGCCTTAATACTTTTGCAAAAAGCCCGATACGGCTCCAGGAAGGTATTTAGTAGATAATTTTGAAGAACGGTTATGTAGCCGCTAAACATCAAATAAAAGCCATCCGAAAAACTTGTTTATGAGTGCATTGCGCCAAATATTAACAGAAACCGCTAAACAAAACAGGTACATTCAATGCCAAATGGGTTAAATGGAGTGCTTGGCCTTAAAAGATGCCCTATTATATGTGATGAATGACATTTAAATATATTAGGGGTTTGCATTTTAAATATACTTTGAGTTCTTCTTCGGGGCACCTACACTTTTGCAGTGTGAAAATATGGTATCATTAGAAATTTTCCCTTATTTTTTTTATGGTTTGTAAAAAATCTTAAAAATTTTATTGTTTTATAATAAAGAGGGAAATAAATAAATGAAGTAAATATAAAGACTATCAATGATTTGTACATATTGCTTAAAATTCATGAAATTGCTAAAATATAGCGCAAGGTACATAGACTCTTGGTGTTGACTGTATGTGGCTACAGGATATAGGCATTTGGAAATTGATTTACTGGGAATTTCCGAATGATTACATCTACCTCCACTCTAATGAAAAGAAATATTTTTTTAATTTCATGTTTAACTCCAAGAAGATTTTAATAGAAAGTCTGTTTGAGAAAGTAATTCTGAATTAATTCTAAGAATTTATTTATTTTGCATATTAAAGTTGATTTTCAGATGCTATACGAACGCCAGCATAACCAAAGGCAATTTGTAGTGTAGAAGAATATTCGTCATTCTATGAAAGCTTTTTAAAGCTCATCTTCTTTATCACAAAATGGCAATGGATTGCTAATATTTCGGTAGTCAGTCAACAATAAAACGTCGGCAATACACTTCGTTGCATGCATTAGAACAAACGAAAATCAGTTATGCTGGTAGTACGTCTGTAGCATTATACAAGTGAAAACAACAACAGCAACGGCAACAAATAATGTTGCCTTAGGAAACGGATGCCAGCTTTCATTGCATTTATACTCGAAGGATTTCATGATGGAAAACACAAAAAAGGAAAACACAACTATTTTTCTACTTTTCACAGTTATTTTGTTGCGTTATTATTTCTCCTGTTATATGCACTTTCTCGCAAGCATTTTAAATACATATATACAGTATATGTACAGTGAGCATCAAAAGAAACTGTACATTATAAGGAATATGCATTAAAAAATTATCGTTATTTTTATTTTAAAATTGTTTCATTAATAGTTTTTAAAATTGACACAAAAAAAATGACAAAAAAATTTCAAAATATTGACAAATTTTTTCGGACATTCTCCTTAAGTGGTAAAAGTTGAGTTTGGTTGGCGGTTGTTAGAATTTTATCCATAGTGTACCGCTTTTTTCCTCGGCCACTGTATGTATGTATGTATAGAATTTTGTTTTTTTTTACTATTACTATTTGCTCTGCTGTATTATCTTTTCAAATTTTCAAGTTGCAGTTGTTTTATTGTGGCATTTAAGCTGGCCATTGAAGCGAAATTTGATAGCATTAATTTACTCTAAAAAAAAACAACAAAAACAGCAACAATATTGCAATAAAAACAAATGGAATTGAAAAAGATTGCTAAAATCATATACAATAAAAAAGTTGCTTGTCTGTTACCCACTTTCCTATTGTTTTTCAAAATTTTTTTTTTTGGTTTGATTCACTAAAAACTAAGTGTTCATTTGAAATCACTGGAATAACAAATCGACGAGCTGTAAAAAACTAAATCCGAATTGTTCAAATGCACCACACAACCACCATGAGGAAGAGATTTAATATACGAAGCGAAAAATGGCAGACACGACTTTTTTCATACAGCGTGTTTCCATCAAATATTGTATTTCAAATGAAGTATTTTTTTTCAAGAATTTGATACAGTTTTGTACGGTTATTTTTTGGTGAACTATTTCAGAAAAGGGAATGCATTTTAGTTCGCTTTTTTTTACACTCAACAAAAAAAAATTTTAAATATTTCAGTGTTATTATGTGAAACTTACATACATACATACATACATACATAATTGGTCACTACAACCCTTTAGTCAGGATTACAACCTAGTTTCTCACACCACTTATATTGTGTGTGTTAATTTTATACATGACATATATATATATACGAACGACAGATTTTTGAGAAACTTTTCATGGCAATTTTATTTACTTTCAGCGTTTTTGCCAGAAATCTGCTGAGAGGAAGTCGCCAAAGAAATATTTTTTCATACATATTTCGTTCAGTTGGAGATGCCTGACCTGGGGTTTGAACCGAGGTCTCAAGTCTAATAAGCGAACACACTACCTACTAGACCACGGCAGCTTTTAACTTGTGAAACTTATTACGCTTTACAACGATATATTTTCTGTTCCTTAATTGTATTTCTTAATAAAAAACGCTATTTTGATTTGCTTCTCAAGAAAATTTAGGTCCAATTTACTTCCTATTACAACCATAATCAACCGTTCTTTCTTGAAAATGTATGATACATAGCCAACATTCTGGGCGTTTCTTTTAAGCTATGGTGTATTTAAATTATGCTGAAGTACTTGTTCTAAAACCGATTACATACAAAATTGGTCCCATCCGTCAGGATTACGACCTAGTACCTCACACCACTTTATTTTGTGTGTTTTAATTTTGTACGTGAGTGGTGGGCCCTAGTCGTAGTCTAGTAGGCTTACTAGACATAAGGACAGAGTTCAAACCCCAGGTCAGACATCAAAACGAAAATATTTCTTCGGCGATTTCCTCTCAGCAGATTTCTGCCAGAAACTCTGAGAGTAAATAGAAATAGCCATAAAAAGCTTCTCTAAATCTGTCGTTCAGAATCAATTGATACACACAATATGAGGGGTGTGAGAAGCTAGGCCGTAATCCTGACTGGACGGTTGTAATGGCTAATTATGTATGTTATTTATGTACAGTATATAATTGATAGATTCCAGCCAAAAACTGTTAAGTGGGTTTAAATCGCATGATCTTAGCGGTTATTGGACTGCCCTAAAACGTAAGAACAATTGTTAAACGATCTAACTACGCTACAGATTCATTGTAACGCATGCTGAGTGTCTTATGACACCGTATTGATGAGACCAATCCAATTTCAATTCACCATTTAAAAAAAAAAATATTAATCATCACTCGGTACCTTGCGACTGTAAGGTTGAGATCTTCATCGTTCTAAAGGAAGTTGGTCCGACGACGCTGCTAGCTTACAAACGAAACTTATTGGTAGCTCTTGAATTGTCTATGGTTTCTCTTCTCTCCAATTTCGGCAGGTTTGCTTGTTGTTGTAGCAATTAATAATAAAATTCGATAATTTGCAAGTGTTGTTCGTTTCTTAGTATATTCACGGCGAAGTGGCCATATCAGGAATCTTTTTCAATACTGCAAAAAATTACTCTGCAATACAAAATAGTAAAAAAAACATCCGTTATTAGTGGTTGTCTGTGCTTAGACCGGCGCTTAGTGATTGACACATGTTGTGGGGAGTATGAAATAAGGGAGTAAGATATGTGGACATTTCACCGTGTAATATACTCGTATTGTGCATTTCACCGATCAATACATTATAAGGAGCCGTATTAAACGAAAACAGCGAGTGTTGCGTAAATTTGTGGGAATGTCCATTAATTTCTATTAGAAATTATTTTCTTTATTTCATCAGAACAATTTTCAATCTAGTTGGGGACATGAATTAATCTTTTTGGATTTGTATATTGTCATCATTTCAGTTTCTTTTTCAAGCTATCGAGCATTTTTGAAATTAAAACCACAGTTCATACTGTATAATCCTCATTCTAGCGAAATTATTTTATTTATTCAATTAATAATGATATACGATAACGACTATCTTGTTGAATTGAACGACCATAGATGTGGGCCCTGGAGCAGCTGGTAATGGGACCAAATTTTTATTTAATTTTATTAACCGAATGGGTTGTGCAGCCCCTGCGCTGACCAACTTCTTCGTTTTGCCTGATTTTGGTGGAACTTGGTTAGTACAGGGACTGCGTTCACCCGTGGCATCATGCGTGCTCAAGTGAGCTTTGTGATAACAGAGCTACCACTCCGACCTAACCTGACCTAACCGAATGGGTACTTGAAACAAAAATATCGAATTTAGGACGATACTAATCGTTGCTAGATCCAAGAGCGTTGAATGCATCCTGTAAAAGTCACTAAATTACGCGGACTTTAGACTGTTAACGACATCGGTCCATATTCCTTTGAGCATAATGTTGGCCAGTCCATCACTGTAAAGAGGAACACTATTGATTGATTACCAACATCTTTTGATCTGAATTAGATGACCTGTACATGTGGTTTCAACAAGACAGCGCTACATACCACACAGCTAATGCCACACTGGGTATTCTGCACGAGCGATGCACGAGGGCATGGTCGCCTCACTTTAATGTAATGTGCGCTGATGACCAAGATTGGACGATTTGCCTTCGTTAGAAATTTTCTCGTTAGGATCTCTTAAGTATGGCAGATGTATGCAAATAAGCTACAAACCGTAGCGGGTCTCCATCATGTAGCGGGTCTCCATCGGTAGCCATCATGGCCCATGCCATAAGTAAATTCAACTTGATTTATTCATTGAAAATTTTACATTTCAGAGAAGATGCGTCGAATATTAGAATGAAGCAAAAAACATTTGGGAAAAGAAAGGCAAAATACTGGATGAATTGCAAGTATGCTGGGTTACAACAGCAAAATGGCAATGGGCCCACAAGCTTATCATAAACGTTCAAAGCTAATTTGAAATTAAATACGATCATTTTGATTATTTTTGAGAATATTCACGTTGGTATGGCCAGTAATACCTTCTGGAATAAAGAAAAAGAAAACTTTGAATATATTGTTACATTTTTACCCTTTTAAAAACGTTTCAAATACGAGTTCGTAGATTGCAAATAAAAAAACTAATAAATTCGTGTTTAGTTTTAGATAAATTCTTTATTGTTAGCACAATTTTGTGTTCCATTGTTCACAACTCGATGTAAACAACAACAATTTACTTTGTTTGTTATTCTTCTTTACACTCTTTTGCGTAAACACTAATAATTGTTCGGAAGATCTTTACAGCGGGGATCTTCAAGACTGACTCAATTTTCACTGAGTCCGTTGCCTGCTTTGTCCTGCCTTTTTTATAGCAGGGTAAACAGTCTGATGAATGCTCTTGAAGGAGAAGGTCTTCGCCTATGAGAAATCTCTATAAATGTAAACATGTTGTTTATGTAATTGTTGTGTGGGTATTTTGCTTACGTTTGTCCTTGCAGTGTTGTTGTTGCCTGTTTGTTTACTCGTTTATCCCTTTTTTCCTTGTACTGATGTTGTTGCTATAGTTTTGTTTGTTTGTTGATCACGTAAACAATTCGTTTTTTTTTTTGTTTTTGTTGCTTTTGTTTATCATTTAAATGTTAAACGATGCAACACCATTTCCATTTTCGTAACAATACGATCTTCAGTCAGGATTACGACCTAGTTTCTCACACAACTTATGTTATATTGTGTTAATTTTATACATGAGTGGTAGGACATACAGTTTAAAGTAGACTCCGAACAACAGATTTTTTGCGAAACTTTTTCATGGCAATTTTATTTACTCTCAGAGTTTTTGCCAGAAATCTGCTGAGAGGAAGTAGCCGAAGAAATACTTTTTTTGTGTTTTATTTTGATGTCTGGCTTGGGGCTCGAACCCTGGCTTTACGTCTAATAAGCCAACATACTACCTATTAGACTACGGCGACTTACATTTTCCAACAATATTTTCCTTTATTGCCCAAGATTTGAGCCGGAATGCGAGATGTTAGGGTAGACAACATAATTTCGCATATGTTACTGCCTGAAAGGCAGTAGCTAATCCGTTTACTTGTAGCCAGTAAGTTAAAAGTAATCCTTTGGTAAGACACTTAACGGTTGCGCCACAGATCAAATGGGTTGAAATTATGAAAGTGATAGTCGTTCATGTTTGTAATTCTTATAAAATATTAAAGAAAACTTTCCAAATTTGTCTTAATAAATGATCCTTTGGACAATTATTTGTTTTTGTTTTAAATATTAATTCTTTAATGCGATCATTGCATGAAAACGTGTCACACCATCATGTCACTGTCACTGATTCAGGAGATGCACTTGAAAAGATTTTAAAAATTTTATTTAAATTTTTTTGAAAAACAACAGAAAATTTCCTCTTCCTGTTTGTTATTGCTACTTGTTGTTGTTTACGGTTTTATCATTTTTCAAGAATTTTGTTGTTCTCTTGTGAATATAACATAACATAACAAAAAACAAAAGAAAAACAAGATTTTCGTCACATTTTCACTGTTTTTGTATACTCTTCATAGATACAGAATAATAATCCTTGAAGAGAGCTTATTGCAGTGGCAACAACAGCAAGTAATTGTAACCGTATGAGTAAGAGAAAAACAATAAGGTGAAAGAGGAAAGAAAAATGCTTGACATAAATGTCATACAAATGCGTGATAAGAGTACCAAAAAAATAAGTGAAGCAGCAGCATCTTTTTTGACGTGTTTTCCTATTATTTTTTTCCGGCATTACTTTTTTCTTCTTCTTTTTCTACTTTTTATCGTTTTTCTGTGGCAAATATGTCACATAATTTCAGTACGCTGCCAAATATATGTATGTTGCTGTTGGTGCTAGTATTTTCTGTATCTATTATGTTGATAAGGGTTTCTTCTATTCATATCTGTATATGTGTACATACAGACATATAAGTATTGTCAAAAAGTATTCTTGCATGTCAATAAAATGCATGTTGTAATCATTAATAGATGCATATCTATCGTGCGTTTGTATTTTAAGTACTTTCACCCACATGACAAATACATACATACGTGCACAAAATATAGAAAAGAAAAGTTTCATATTATTTGCGGATATGAAAAAAATTTGTAAAATTAAATACTTTTAAAGCTAAAATGTTTTCAAATTGTGCAGCATATTGTCTACTACATACATACATAAGTATGTACATACATACTATGCGACAAAATAAAGCAAAATGAAATACACCCAACTAATGACATAGTGTAAGTTGTGAGTTTTATTGAGTAGAACTCAAAAATATTTTTTTTTTATTTCTTGAACCCTCCAAACTTGTTTTATTTGACAAAAACTGTGTTTTTTGGACAAATTTCGCACAAATTTATTAATTACACAAACATTTCTGAACCAATATTCAAAATTTAAACTCTATTTGAAAGGATAGGAATGGGTCTTTAAAACAACACACACATGTCTACACTTTGACTTAATATTCTATGAAGTTTGATAAGGTAAACTTGACGAATGCGAATTTTTTTCATATTTTTTCAAGTTTGTTCGTTCATATTAGAAAACTTTAATTTAAAAATATGAAATAAGTGATAATATTCTAAAACTGCATTAGCATGTGAAGAAATTGACACATCGTTTGATCAAATCGGACAAAAATTACCGTAGTTATTATTTAAAGAATCTAACAGTCTAGTTATATTTTTCATATATGTATATATTTTTTCACAGTTTATCGGAAGACGTGTCAATTTCACATTTGAGCGACCACCAGAAGTTGGCCAATGTTTGCGCAAAGAAAATTAATAATATTTTCAAAAAACACAAATATTAGCCGACTTCTGGTAGTCGTGCAAACTTGAAATTGACACATTTTGTGATAAACAAGCAAGATCCATCAAAACTTTTGAAAATTTTTTAACTGAAAGTTCATTTGATAAGTCGCCGTAGTCTAGTAAGTAGTGTATTGGCTTATTAGACGAAAAGGCAGGGTTCGAGCCCCAGGCCAGACATCAAAATAAATACAATTCCTCTCAGCAGATTTCTGGCAAAAATTCTGAGAATAAATAAAAGTTGAGATGAAAAATTTCTCAAAAATCTGTCGTTCGGAGTCTACTTTAAACTGTATGTCCCGCCACTCATGTATAAAATTAACACACACAACATAAGTGGAGTGAGAAACTAGGCCGTAATCCTGACTGTACAACCCTACTTTATGTATATACAAGTATGTATGTATGTATATATATGTATGTAATTTCAAGTCAACCTCAATTACTTAAATACTTGAATGGTGGCTCGACTGTCAGATGGTATTGCTGATTGATTTGAACACATCTTGCCATAGCATACCTATGGCAAAAACTCTTTGAGTAAATAAAATTGCCATGAAAAAATTTCTCAAAAGTCTGTTGTTAGGAGTGAACTTTGAACTGTAAGTCACGGCATTCATGTATAAAATTATCGCATACAACTTAAGTGGTGGGAGAAGCTAGGTCGTAATATCGATTGAAGAGTTATTATAAGACTCAAATGCATGCATTTTATACGAGTTATTTTTAGAAATATGGTTGAAAGAGGTACTGAAGAGAATTGTATCACATGTGTCTTATATTCTGCCACTCTAATAAGTTCGGATTATGGAAGCTCGACTGTAAGCAATCAAGTTCAATTTAAGTTATGGAGTGTTTTAAAATAAGTATGGCCGAACTAAAGAAGTTTTTTGATTTCAATTTTTTATACTTAAAAATTAAAATCAACAATCATTCATTCTGTCATTCATTCATTTCATGTGACGAAATTAATTTATTTGCATCAACACTTGAAATGAATTCATTTTAATGAGTTTCTCTATTAGAACAATTAGTAAAGAAAACTTTTTACTTAAAGAGCATGTAAAACAAATACATATGTATGCACATATGAATGTATGTATGCATTTAAATTGAAATATATTCACTAACATTTCAACTACAATGTACTACTTTCGACAAAATTAACACAGTGGGAGAGAGGAGAACAGCTCTTCCTTTGGCTCTGATCTTGTTAAATGAAAAATAATGTTCACGATTTATTTAAAATTACACACACAGAGAAATATTGCACATACATTTACATATACATATACATACACATACCTTTTTATATATGTACATACAAACACAGACAAACATACATATCCTTTTAGAACAGTAACAGTGCTTGAGGATCTCCGTGTGAGTTGGTGTGTTATTATAGCCTCTGCATGGGTGTATGAATATATGAATACAAATGACTGCCATATGGTTGAATGTAAAAGACAAATTGTTTTATTTCGTAATAAAACAATATGAAATATTACAATATTTTCACAAGGCAAAAACAAAACTATTTATTCTGCTAAAGAAAATGAAATGAATTCTTTATGCTGCAAAAAATAGAAAAGAATTTCAGAAGGAAAAAAAATTATGCAAAAGTAATAAATTTTACGGGCCGGGTAACAGCGATGAGAAATTGGGCGTCACCTATGTATTTTAGAAGTGGTTTAAATGCAAATGTTTTGTCTTTAAATTTAAGAATTTGCCCAAATGGGATATTTAATAAATTTAATTAATTTTAAGAAAATTGTGAAAAAAAATAGTTATTCAATCCTATTAGATGTGAGGCCACGTTTTAAACTCTAGGTCAGACATCTCCAACAAAACGAAATATGAATAAATATTTCTTCGGTGACTTCCTTTCATTAGGTTTCTGCCAAAAACTCTTAAAGTAAATGAAATTTCAATAAAAATTTCCCAAAAATAGGCCCCGCAACTCGTGTATAACATTTACTGACACAACATAAGTAGTCTGAGAAACTAAGTCGGAATCCTGACTGAAGGATTGTAATGACCAACTATGTATGTATGTACTATGTGTTCACCCAAAATTCCCGACATACCAATGATGATTAGATAGATTACTGTCGAATTAGCAATTTCTTGGAGTATTTACCTATTACGTATTGAGGTCACCGTAGTCTAGTAGGTAGTGGGTTGGCTTATTAGATGTAACGCCACGGTTCAAACCCTATGGCAGACATCAAAACGAAAATATAAAAACATATTTCTTTGCTGACTTCCTCTCAGCAGATTTCTGGCAATAACTGGGAGAGTAAATAAAATTGCAATGAAAAGTTTCTCAAAAAATCTGTCGTTCGGAGACGACTTTGAACTGTAGGTCCCGCCACTTATGTATAAAATTAACACACACAACATAGGTGGTGTGGAAAACTAGGTCCATAACTATGTATGTTTGATTTATTTTATTTTATTTTTATTTTTATTTTCAAATTTAGCACAACAAGATAGAAATCTTATAAATTAAAGTGCTAATACAAACAATAAATTTAAATTTATTATAAGCATAATGTAATAATTAAATATAAATACAAGTAAAATTAAAAAAATGAAAAAAATATTGAAAAAAAATATAATAACAATATATTACAATAATTTAATGCATTAATTTGATTTTATACAATACTTTAACTAGTCATTAACGAAAATATTTCAATAATTCAGTTTTAAATCTGATTGCGTTGCTAATTATTTGAATTCTTTTCGGTAATTGGTTCCAAAGTCGAGTGCAGTAAATAAAGAACTGAAGCTCAGAGAAGGCAGTTTTATATTTTCGTTGAATCAATACCAGTCCTCTAGCTGATCTGCCGAAACTTATTGTTCCATAAAGGTAAGTCGGTTGTGCAGTATAAATTATTTTATGTAAAAATATCAAACTCTTAAACTTCAAAAGATTTTCAAAACTCATATTACAAATCTGGTATGAGAACACAGATATGGAATCACGTATTCCTCGATTGAAGATATATCTTGCAATATTATTATAAGCGACCTCCAATTTCCGCAAATCATTTGCATCGGAATTTGCATAAATTTCGCATCCATATAAAAGGACTGGTAGCAAATAAGTTTTAGCAAGCAGTATTCGTATCTTAAAAGGTGTTGAACATTTTACAGCCCAAAGATTTCTCAACATACCATAAATTTTAACTACTGCAGAAGCAATGTGATTGGACCAGGTCAGTTTATTATTAAAAATTACTACTAAGTTTTTTGAACAGCTCACAAATTCAATTATATTACTATTTATTTTCATTTGAATATCGTCAGCAATCTTTCTATTACTTCTATATATTTAAATACACTTTGATTTTGTGGGATTGATCCATTGTTTTTGTCCCAGATATCTATTTTCTGCAAATCAGTGTTTATATTGTTGACACATGCGTTAATTCCATTTAAAGTACCGCTGTTTGGATTTTACAATGTTCTAAAGTATCCTGTAAATCATTGATATATAAGCAGAATAATAGGGGTCCAAGCACTGAGCCCTGTTGGACACGTCTATTAATATCAAGGCTTTTAGAATATGTTCCATTATAAAATACAATCTGAGATCGACCTGTGAGATATGAATGTAACAATCTACAAGCTGTTTCTGAGAAACAGAAAAGGTTTTCCAGTTTTTTTTTTAATAATATGGAGTGATCAACTGTATCAAAAGCTTTACTGTGATCAAGTAAAACTAAAATGGAAATCATATTATCATCAAGATCAGCTCTTAGATTCTCTACTACATGTATGTATGTATGTGTTTTCCCAACATTCCTGATATACCAATGATGATTAGGTTTATAGCTTAGTTCCGAATTAGTAATTTCTTTGAATATTTACGCACCCTGTGTATGGTCTGTTACTTTCTTTTACAACCCTACAGGTTAAATGCTCAATTGAATGGCTATACCGATATAATAAGTCTGAAAAGGCCAATTACAGTTACAGTATTCCCCGGCTATAAGCACCCCGGATTTAATAATTCCCCACTTGGTAGCACTATAACTTATGCAATTTTGTTTTTACTCTAAATGTACCGTAATTACAATTTACCGTATTCCTTGCGAAAAATTGTAATTCGTGCTACAAATTTACTTTAAAAAAGGGTGCCCTGGTAGTCTAGTGGGTAGTGTGCTAGACTGTTCGCATGAGGGTCGTGGGTTCGATTCCCACTAGAGACTCTGGTCTGTGACACTACACCGAGCATATGGTCGAAGTTACTCCGCTCGTATATAATTAGAATATAATTTGTAATTGTATTGTAATTAATAAATAAATAAATAAAATAAATACTTTAAAAAATTCGTTTATATGCGCCCGCTTCGTGACAACTTTCTTTCCAAAATTAATCACTAGATCCCTCGTTCATGCGATTAAACGTTTCAGGATTTGTTTTCATGGAGATATTTTAAGTCATTGGGTATTGCTGATAAAATACCGACTTTTAAGCTATTCGAAGTCAATATTCACCTTGTATACTATACGGCAGAGTTAGTGTGAAAAGTATAAAAAAAATTGGACAGCGTATTGCAATTCCATAGTATGTTCGTTATAGTTTCATTCTCCTCGTAGTCTCAGTTAACTGATTCCTCATAGAAAACGACCAATTCACTTATGTACGCCTTTCATAATTTATAAAGTTATTTGCCTACTAATATGTCCTGGTGCAGGTCTCGCAGAATTGCCTCCCTAGTTGACACTACAATACGACTCTTGACTACGTCTTAAAAGTCTGCTATCATCTTCAGCAATTTCTTTGCAAATTACAACTATTTTCACCACATCGAGTTGGAGAAAATTATCAAAGCTCTCTTCTACCAGCCGGAACTCCATCGAATACGAAGCCGATAGAATTCTGCTGTCAATAAGATAAACACGCGGCTATTTATTCGATATAAGAATTGCCCACTTATAAGAAATGTCATGCAAGTTTCTTTAAAGTTCTTATATCCGGGGAATACTGTATATCGAATGTTTTTTCAGCTTTTGTTTAACAGCTGAGAATATCCAATTGTTTTAAGATTTTTCTTTTGTAAGGTTTGTCAAGTTATTATGAATCGTTTAACGTTCAAGCAATGTTTCTAAATTGTGGAAATTTACTTGGACCAAAAAGAAATCGAGATCTGTTTACGACGTCCAAAGGTCAACATTATCGGAAATATGGAAATACCAAATGCGCCGTTGTTAATTTTAATCTTCTTGATTCAAAATCACCAACGTTGCAAGGAAATGTACGATTCATCTCGTACAAGAATTGAAGACGAGAATTGAATTCGTTTGGCCAATGATAAATGCTTGAATGGTTATTTCGATAAGCCAAATTACCGTATTTGACATACCAACAATCGTCAAATCATTAATGAATTTTTATTTTATAATAATAATAATTTATTTATATAATAATAATACGAATAGACCAGAGCCTCTGGAGGGAATCAAATCCACAACCCCAGTACTTATAGTATAACAAACCACTCACTAGAATACCAGATCACCCAATGAATTTTTGTATCCAAAAAATTTGTCAGTGCGCTTGACAACCAATTATCAATTCAACTTTATTCCCACAAAAGGTCCCTTTCACTGGCTCCCTCGTTACTGCGATTTAACGAGTTAATATTGCTTTTCCAGGGGCTATGTTCAGTCGTTGGTTTTTGCCAACAAACCAGGAAAATTTGAAATATTGGGAACCAATAGAAAAAGTAAACAAAATTTAGAGTGATCGAATGGACCACCTAACTCCAAGCAACAGGGAAAATACAAAATTTGTTTGGTCATTACAATCCTTTAGTCTGGATTACAACCTAGTTTCTCACAATTCTTATGTTGTGTGCATTAATTTTTATACATGAGTGGCGGGACCAACAGTTTAAAGTCGACTCCGAACGACAGATTTTTGAGAAACTTTTCATGTCAATTTTGTTTACTCTCAGACTTTTTGCCAGAAATCTGCTGAGAGGAAGTCGCCGAAGAACTATTTTTTCATATTTTCGTTTTGATGTTTGACATTTGATTTGGGCAGTGGCCTTACGACTACTGCGACTTCAAGCAACGGGGAACATATATCGAAAATAATATTTAAAAGATAAATTTTAAATTCGCAAGCTCTTTAATTTTAATGCTCAAATGGATATTCAAATCATTGTTTAGTAGTTATATCGCACACAAAGGTATTCGATATCTGCGACATAGTGTACTGATAACTTCGAAGTATTAGTATCTTCCCTCTTATAAAGGGTCCGCCAGATAACTTTTTTTTTTGAAAATGCTTTAAAAAAAAAACTACTGAATATTTTCTCAAATTTCTTTTTTATTTGAAAGTACAATCCTTCCGGTTAATAATGAAAAATAATTTCATTCAAATGGCTGCCTCGGCTGGCCATGCAGTAGCCTACACCAGAAGATGCCGATTTTGGCAAAAAAAATCATCTTTTCAGATGAAGCTCATTTTGATCTTGGCGGGTAAACAAGCAAAATTGTCGCATTTGGGGCACATAAAACCCGCACGTATAGATTGAAAAGCCGACGCACCCAAAACGAGCCACTGTTTGGTGCGGATTTTGGTCCAGAGCCAGAATTGGGCCATTTTTCTTCACAAAAATTGAAGAGGAGGATATTGGCAACATTTGGTTTCAACAGGACGGCGCTATGTGCTACACACCCGAATCTACACTCGTGTTTTGCGCCCTGTTTTTTGAAGATTGCATTATCAGCCGCAGAGCTGATGTCGTTTGGCCACCTCGGAGCTGCGATTTGACACCGTTGGACTATTATTTGTGGGGTGCCGTCAAAGATAAGTGTTACGCCGACAAGCCAGAGACAATTGACGCTTTAAAGGACAATATTCGTGAAGCCATTGGTGAAATACAGCTGCACACAATCGATAATGTGCTTAAAAATTGGACCGATCGTGTAGGCTACTGCATGGCCAGCCGAGGCAGCCATTTGAATGAAATTATTTTAAATTATTAACCGGAAGGATTGTGCTTGCAAATAAAAAAAAAAATATTTGAGAAAATATTCAGTAGTTTTTTTTAAAGCATTTTCAAAAAAAAGAAGTTATTTGGCGGACTCTTTACATTCTATATCTTGTATCTTTTTCTCTTGTATTTCCAAGGGCTTTAAGTGAGTTTTAATACTCTATGTCGAGTATACTCGTCTTGAAAAACAAAAAAATCGCATTCGTATTATTATTCAACAAACCTGATGGAAATTTTTTCTTGAGGAAGGTCAATAAAGACATTCAGTAGCTTGGCATTCTTAACAATTTTAATAAACAATGATATCAATTTTGTTTTTTAATAACACATAAAAATAAAATTACTTCTTACTCTGTTTATGTCGAGTATACTCGTCTTCGCTGGTAAATAAGCTTTTCAAAGAAAACGTGTCTTGAAATAATATACAATAAAAAATTATAATTTTAATGTCGATGTTGATTCATTCAATAATAAACTTAATTGTTAAATATTCTTCGATACCTTTACAGTTGTAAGGAGCCTAACTTACCTTTCAATAATATAGAGTCTATATAAGCAAAACATTCCTACTTCGTTTTTAGCATAAATAGTTGAATATGCGAATTTTTTTTACACGTACTCTCCTCTCAAATGCATTCATTTATGCTCGCGTGGTTTACGAAATTCACTATCCGGAGTAAAACTTTGTTTAATATCAGCTGCCATAAAATGTGAATTTTGTTACTTTTTTAAAGTCAACATTAAAGTTTTATGCTGTGTGGCGTAGTGTGGTGTGGTTAAAACAAAATACAAGTAAAGTTCTGCAAAACAGCTAAAACTATTAAAGGTAAGAAAAAGTTTTTTACATTACTTTGCCAACGAAAAATAGTTGTAAACGGTTAGAAAAATACATGGGAAAATTGTACCAGAAAAAAATCGACATTTATTTACGTCGCAGCATTAAATAAGATATAAAAACTATTTAAAGTTAAATTTAATACGAGAAATTTATTCTGTTCAGAGTCATAATTTAAGTTAAGGGTTTATTAATCTTTTGTTTATAGTAGTAGTTACGTTTAAATGTATTTAACTCACACATATTAAAGCAAACTTTCTTAGATCCATTATTACAACTTGCCGTTAAACTTGGGTTTAGTTAAAGGTACCTTTAGCTAAAGGGAACTGTAAAGTTGCCTTTAACTTCTTTTCGTTATTACAACTTAATGCGAAAATAAAGTTAACTTTTTCAAAAATATGGCAGTGTCGAAGCAGTCGATAAAACTGCTCAATTAAACAAGTTTTAATTAAACGCAGTGGAAACGACTGGCTTCGTTTTTTGTTGTATTTGCTCACTTTGTTTATATTTGAAGTTGTCGTATTGAAAATAATATACTTATAATATGGCAAGTACAGACATAAACTTAACTTTAAAAGTTACCTGTAGGATGATCTTCCCTTTCGCTCACTCACACACTTCTACCTTATCGTCCACTTATAATAATGAAAAACAATATATCCGCCCCTTAAAATATTCCCTTTAGTTAACGGCAAGTTGTAATAATGGCCCTTACAATGTTTACTATGGTAGTATATACTAACTTTCAAAAATTCTAGAATTTAGTTTTATATTATAGATTATCTGTCTTTAAATTCGTTGCATTTTGTAGTCCAGGTTCCACAGATATCAAAAAAGACTATCCTGTATTGAGATGTAATTATTATTGACCGCGTGCTTGAATACATTAGAGGCCCCGCTGATATTAATGGAGAACAGTTTCGATTCCCAGGGTTGTATATAAACCAATATGGTAACGCAATATGGCATCTTATAAGCGACTGAAAGTATCACAAATAGTGCTGGAATATGGCAAGAAATCGCACCGAGTATTACTTCATGTGATAACACGTGAAAAGATAATTTTACAAGTAGACTATACATGCGAAGAAGACGGCGCCTAACTACTTCTGTCGAATTGCTAAACAACACACCAGTAGAGGATATATGGGTTGCAAAGTACTCATAATATTTTAATTTGGTTATTACAACCCTTCAGTCAGGATTACAGCCTAGATTCTCACACTACTTATGTTGTGTGTGTTAATTTTATCCGAACGAAAGAGTTTTGAGAAGCATTTCATGATAATTTTATTTTTTGTTAGAAATCTGCTGATATGAAGTCGCCGAAGAAATATTTATCATTTTTCGTTAAGTTCAAGATCACGGACCTGGTGTTTGATCCGTTACCTCACGTTTAATAAGCCAACACACTACCCACAATACTACGGAGACTTCAGCTAGGCTACATATTTTTCTAAAATCGTCAAAGCTCTGTAGCTGGAGCATATTCAATACTTCTCATAAAGGTAGCAGCTTTTGACTTATACTTTAGACCTGGCTTTCGAAGCAGGGAACTTTATATAAATGTTCCGAAAGGAGCTGATCTGATACATACATAACATAACACACATAATTGGTCATTACAACCTTTCAGTCAGGATTACGACATAGTTTCTCACACCAGTTATGTTGTGTGTGTTAATTTTTATACATGAGTGGTGGGACCTACAGTTTAAAGTCGACTCCAAACGACAGATTTTTGAGCAACTTTTCATGGCAATTTTATTTACTCTTAGAGTTCTTGCCAGAAATCTGCTGAGAGGAAGTCGCTGAAGAAATACTTTTTGTATTTCCACGATTTTAAGACGGTCTTTTGCATTGGTTAAAAAATTTTGAAATTGAACTGAATTGTGGCCCTGCGCAGGCCCACAAAAGTATGCATCCGATTAACAAATTTCACAAATTACTGAACCAATGAAAAAGACCGTCTTAAAATCGAGGAAAGTTGTCAGACAATTATAAAGATTTTCAACGAAAACGGATTGGTTAAAAAATTTCTAAAATTTGTTAACCGTATGTGTACTTTTGTGGCTGAGTGTATATTTCGAATCATAATGTAGCAATCCGTTCGCCTTTACTTTTATAGATTTTGAAGCGTTTGATAGAGGGCATTAGCCTGCAAAGTAACTCCTTAGAAAACTGTCGATATATATTAATTAAAGCACTGCGAAATGACGCGTCTTACATGACGCGTCTTCAGCCTACCAATCTTTATTAAAACTGTTATTAAAGACTGTGTGTTAACAAAATGCCTAATACATCGAGGGAAAAATTTGAAGATTGAAGACAAGTTTGAATTACATCGACAATGTGGACTACGTTTGTCTGCTGGTCCGTAAGTAGTGAATCTGCGTCTACAATACAGTATGCCTTCAATACAATGTAATACAACTTCGTGTTTGTAACTCAGCAGACAGAAATATAAATTTCCTACAGGAGTTTATCAACGGCTGAATTGAACAAAGAATTCTGGAAAAATTTTGGCCAGAAACAATATTAAACCATTCTATATGTAAAAGGCAACATTCATATTCATAGTAAAAAGGAAATTATGAGCAGGAAATTGATATAAATTTGGTACAGTCCTTTATTACAGACTCACATCTCATTAGTGAATAACTATTCATCACTGACTGGCAGCATTTGTTTGGCAATTTCATGATCTAAGAATGATTATTTTCACTTTTTTCTTTTCTTATGTATTTGTTTGTTTAATTCTGTGAACCGTTCGCTTTGCGTATTGTGTTTTTGTCAGTTTGTTTCGTTTACATTTCTTCGTTTAGTTTGTTTTTATCAGCGTAATAATATGTTGTAAGCCAACGGCATTACACGTGACCCTTAGCGATATGGACAGAATCCATCTTGGATTATTGGTAAATTTTACAATATAGTCGATTCTTATTTAATGATGCATACATACATACATAATTGGTTATTACAACCTTAAGTCATGGTTACTTAATACATGAATAGCGGCTCCTACAATTTAAAGTCTACTTCGGAGGACATTTTCATGGCAATTTTATTTACTCTGAGTTTTTGCTAGAAATCTGAAGAAAGACCCCTATGCTCTCTCAGCTGTTAGATGATGTCTAACTTGAACCTTGAACCTTAGCCTCTTATCTAATAAGCCAAGACAGCAACTACTAAACTACGGCGACTTCATGGGTGATTACAATTGTTATGTTTGTGTCAGTTCCACTTTTTAAATAAAGAAACAAATAACGATCAGAGACAAATAATTTCTTTTATTTTAATTACATCACAGTGGTCATGCGTTATGGAAGGATCAAAAATTTTTTGCCGTGGTTGTGGGTCAGCTAAAGACCCTGAAACAAATAATTTCTTTCATTTTAATTGCACTACAGTTGCCATGCTTACAGGTCATTGCGTTATGGGAAAACACTTGACGAAACTGCGACCGTGGTTGCGGTTGTGGTTGTGGTTCTGCTAAAGAGGAAAAAACTGTTATCCATTTTATTTGTCAATACCCATCTCTTGCGAGGTGCAGATATAAGTTATTTGGCTTTCCATTCCATGCCAGCTTTTGCGGGGATATCATTCATTGATATCAAGGATATGGCTTCATTTACTAAACTTTCAGGTTAGTTTCCAGCTTAGGGTAGTCGTGCTTTTAATGTGCAGCCCATGCGCTGATTTTGAAGGAATTCGGATTTGAAGGAATTCGTTTAGTAAAGCTACTGCCCTTACCTGTGGCATTATAACAGGCCGCTATGTGTGTTCACGTGAGCTTTGGTAGTCAAAGCCACCATTTCAAGCTACCTAACTAGCACTGCCATCATTGGATCTACGATAATTTAACGTTTTTGGCCTAATAAAAACGTAACGTTATTCTATCAATTATTTGTCTTTTCATTATAAGGCCCTAGACAACATATTTATTCGATTCTTTATTCTTTTCAGTGGAATAAGAATGAAATTTATTTCAATTTAATAAATAATAATAAATAAAATAATTTATGTTTTCAAATTGATAACCCAAAACAAAAAAATCAATCAAATATTTTTATAAAATTTTTGGAAAGCCGAAAGCGTTCTCAACGGATGCTATATTATTGGATTACAAATAACAAAATTTAGTATCAAATTATTTTGCCGTAACACGTCATACTGTTTTCATTTCCTTGAAATATTTTTTCAACTCATATTAGTATGTAATTTACACGCTTTATCATAATTTTATGTAAAAAAAAATTCCTCTTTGAGATAAAATTCCATTTTTTCTTTTTAAATTTAACTTCAAACGTTACAAACAATATTAAAAACGTAATTCCTCACAAATGTTATCAACACCATCTATCTACCACCTCACCATTATCACTGTAATCAGCAGCATTATATCAACAAATTTAAGTGGAGTATTATACGTACGAGCGAACGCACATGTAATTTATGTATGAATGCGAATGTAACTGGGTGAAGTAGGTTTTTATTTTCAACATAATTTTATTCATAAGATTTTATACATTTTTTATGTTTTTTTCTTTTTAATTTAATTTGCTTCGTTGTAATGTGTGTAGGGGTAGGTGACTTAATCTTCACTTATTCTTTTTAAATGTGACCTAAAGAAGGCAAATAACTTCCTCTGCCTTAGTTGTTTTTCAAATGTTATTCACACCAGATTACATTTTCTGTATGGCATATGAGAGTAAAATTTTAGATGCAAATAAATTATTTTAATCTTACACCTTTCGCGTAAAAAAGTTAAATGGTAATTTCTCTTTTCACACGTACTCCATACTCCATTTTGTATTAATTTCAGAAATTTCTGTTTTATACTCAGTTTAAATAAATTTAAAATAAAGTCGATGTAGTCTACTAGGCAGCGTGTTGGCTTATTAGAATGAGGGCACGGTTCAGACATCAGGTCTGACATCTTGAACAAAAACGAAATAAAAAAATATTTCTTCGGCGACTTCCTCTCAGCAGATTTTGAGCAAAATCCCAAAGAAAAAGAAAAGTGTCATGAAAAGTTTAAAAAAAAAATGTGTCAGTCGGAGTCGACATTTTACTGTACGTCCCGCCACTCACGTATAAAATGAACACACCTAATATAAGTGGTGTAAGAAAATAGTTAGTAATCCCGACTGAAAGGTTGTAATTAGCTATTGATTAAGTAATCTAACAGGCAGTTATCGATTTCCATGAATTAGTCACGCTATCTACACAACTCGTTTGTATCTCGGATGACTATGTTTCTACCTGAAATCAGCAATGAGTATTCAAAAAGATGAGTAGACTCGAATCATACTCATAATTTCTGATACTTATACTCATTTAAATATCATACTCATACTACTCATATTCATTCGTACTCATACTTAACAATACGTATGTTGTTGTTGATTTCAACTCTCCATTACTCAACATTTACAAGAATCACAAAATAAGTATGATTCGCGTACGAACCCTACAATACTCACTAGGAGGTTGTGTGTTTGCTTTGCTTGCTCTTTGTCTTTTCTCTCCTCCTTTTTTGTAAAGGCAACAACTAAGACTGTATATTTTGATGAATGATTCAAAACACTGGAATCATTTATGAGTATTATAAGTATTTTTCTAAATTTATGAATCTGAATGTTATGAGTTTGATGTCAATGTTGTACTCATACTCATTGCAACCTGTACTTATAAATCAATGTCGTACTGAGTACGAATGAGTCAGAGTAGTTAAATTTCAATACTGTTGACTCACTCATACTCAAAATTTCATGAGTAATTATGAGTAGCGAAAAAACAATTCATTGCTTATCTATGGTTGCTACTGTCAGAGTAAATAAAATGTCAATAATATGGATGGTTGACATAAAAGTTAAAATTTAAAAATTCAGTAAAACAAATACGGTTTGAAATTTTATAAAATGTATTTCTTTCTTTATTATTTCATTCATATGGCTTCCGCGGTTGGCCTCACAGTACTGCATTCGCTCGGACCAGTTTTCGTGAACGGGTGTACGGGTTGTGTCTCGACAATGACGTCACGAATGTTGGCCTCTAAATTCTTAATTGTCTATGGTATGTTGGCATAACACTTTTCTTTAACGGCGCCCCACAGAAAATAGTTCAAGGGTGTCAAATCGCAGCTTATTGGCGACCAATTAATATCACCATTTCGGCTAATTAAACGGCCATCAAATGTTTGACGCAATAAATCGATTGTGGCATGAGATTTGTTGCATGTTGCACCGTCATGTAGAAACTGAACATCGTTCACATCAATACCATGACGAGCGGTTTCAAAAATATCGGTTATCATGGTGCAATAGGTGTCGCCATTGACCATAATGATTACACCGTCCTCCTATTCAAAGAAATTTGGGCCAATGATGCCTCCGCTCCACAAGCCGCTTTATACAATCACTCATAATTGGTGAATTGACTTCTGTAAGATAACGTGTGGGTTTTCTCAGCCCCAAATACGACAAGTTTGCTTATTAACGTTCCCATCAAAATTAAAATGAGCTTCATCTGAAAGAATTTTTTTTTTGGCAAACTCGATATCATTGTGCAGTTTTTCGTTGACACAATAAATCCCATCGTTACTCAAGCGTAAATCGATTCATTACGTTCAGTTGTGACAGAATAGAATGACATTAGTATTGTCAGATTGAAAATAACCGATGGGTCAAATTTAAACCAATAGATGGCCTACTCGATATAAAAGAGAACTATGCTCGAATAACTCCAAACTGTCTGTCCTACCTGTATCATCGTAAAAAAAAGGGTATTCCAAAACGGCCGCGTGGTCTTTGACGTCTATCTTGTTGAAACTACATCTGTCAAATTCAATTACCCAAAATTTAAACCGATAGATGGTCCACCCGATATTATGGCACCTATCGCCTCTTGCGCAGAACTGACACGAGAGGTACGCTCCCTGTACTGTTGTTAAAAAACAGAACATTTGCAAATTAAGCTCATTCCTCCTGGTGTCTATTAGTTTTCATGTTGTGGGTGTGATATACGGTTTAGGTTGATTGGAATTTATCGTTCCCTGAATGTTGAATGTACTTTGTTGTTTTATCGAGTTGACAGCTTCTTGGTTACAATTTGCAATAGACTGACTATCCCCACTGAAAGTATTTAGGATGTCTACATTTCGAAATCGCCATACATTGCAACGCCTCCATTTCGATCTTTTTATTGATAAACGATTTGCTCGTAGTTTTATCCTGATGTCGGCCACTTTCAGTTTACAATCGCTATCGATATTGGTCTCTATAACTACGTAGTAATTTTGACGTGACATATAGATATTACAACAGCAATAACTAAAATTCATCACCTTTCTATTCCAGATGAAAATTTAATTTTAAAATTTTAGGAAATTTAATTTTAAATTCCATCCTTTAACGTTCCAAATTGTGTTTTTCTTTTTGCCGGCGGGTAGATTGCTTTGATGACACAACGATAACGAAAAATATGTTGTGTGTAAATATTTATTTAATTTCATTTCCGCTGCCTAATGCCACATGCCCGACTTACTTACATTGTCTGCCGTTCGTCTTTGCTGTTTCATTCCTTACTTACTTATCTGATTTGAAAAGTTATAAACAACAACGATTACCACAATATGTACGAATGAAGAAAGTTTTGTGAACGGAAAAGATTTCTAAATGAGTCAAATGTGACTCTTCCTTATAATTTGTTTATAAAAAAGATAAATTGGAGTATATATGTATTGGGTGGTATAAAAAGTGTATGTGGTTTATTGTCATCAGAGGGTGTTGATAACAATATTTGAAAGGTAGCATTTAAAGTTACGTATTTAGTAAAGGAATTTTATTGGTCCTGTCCGAAATGCTACTGGAACCTCAATGGAAGAAGTTATTTTTGTGTCATTACGACAGTTTTAAACAAGAATACATCTGCGATGACCGGACCAATTTGACACCAAGGCAATACGATGTAGTTGGTGCAACGACAAGAATGTAATTTCCAACTGAAAATATTCCAAACGATTAAATGTCATCTATACATACATAATTTGTCATTACAACTATTTAGTCAGGATTACGACCTAGCTTCTCACACCACTTATACTGTGTGTGTTAAGTTGATACATGAGTGGCGAAAGCTACAGTTTAAAGTCGACTCCGAATGACAGATTTTCGAGAAACTTTTTCATGGTAATTTTATTCACGCTCAGAGTTTTTGCCAGAAATCTGCTGAGAGGAAGTCGCGGAAGAAATATTTTTTCATATTTCATTTTGTTAAAGATATATGACCTGGGTTTTGAACCATGGCCTTACGTCTAATAAGCCAGCACACTACCAACTAGACTACGGCCCATTAAGAACATCTATACCAAGCATAATTAATTCGTTTGCAGCAAGCATTGGCCGATAAACCCCGTAACCTTGCTCGGCAACTTATTTCGAAAATTGTTAGAAAATTGTGGTTAAGAAGTTTAGCCTGATCATCATTCGAGCGATAGTAGGCTCCACACACACATTGAATAGGGTGGACTTTACAACAGGTTATCTGAAATTGACTTGATTCGTTTGCTTCCTCAAAAAATCACAAATTTTCCTGGTGTGAAATTCTTTTGTTGCCAAGTGATTGGTTGATAAGCAGGGCGAATGTAGGAGCAATCGTCTAAAGGCTTAAACCAAGCCGTATACTTGTTGTGACGTTACCAACAACCACTAATTAGTATTCAAAGAAATCGCTTCCGTGTACGTATTTTCTAAATTTATTTCAATCTGCTCTTCTAGTCAAGCTACTCCTGTTGTCCGAAGAAAACAGAAAAAATTCGTAGCCAAAACCTTAAATTCATTGTCATTTGGGATAAATTCTAAAGCATAAGGCAGAACACGAAAGCAATTTTTTTAAAATCACATTTAATCTGTTCAAACAAAACACGGACACGGCTTCTCTGGCATACCTTTATCCGATACTCCATTTTTTCAATGACTCTGAGACATAATTGAGGTTTATGTTCTCATGCTTTAGTTCCTGAATTGTTCTTGGTTTATTGTCGTATACTTTTCCTTTTAAATATCCCCAAGCAAAGAAGCATCTTAGTGTCAAATCATATGATCGTGTCAGTTAAGCGAGATAACACGTTCATTGAATTTCGGGTGCAAAAAAGCCATTGCTTTGCTGGATGTGTGGAAAGTGTTCAAACTACATATCATTCCTTGTTCTCATCATTTCTAGAACTAAGAAGTCCGGTATCATCTAGCGATAGTGAACACCATTCACGGTAAATGCTTGGCCGATCTCATTTTCGAAGAAGTAGGCTTGATGAGGCCGCCAAACCATAATTATATTGTGTACCTTCTCTTCTAGTTTGATTTGAAGTTTCTTAACTTTTGAAAGTTATTCAACCTCGGAGACTCAAAGGAGAGTAATGACGAAGTCATAAACCGAACCAAACAGTCACATGTATCGGATTGTTGTCATGGATGTATCGGATTTTCAACAACCGCTAGTTGCCCAATTGCGGCTAATTTGCTTGTTAACGAATCACCGTGGGAAAAGTGTGCCTCGTCGCTGAAGATGATTTTCATGGTAAAGTCACCAATCACTTCTGTTTGTTCAACCAACCATTTGACGTATTGACCAAGCTTGAAATAGTCAGCAGGCTTAAGCTCTTGAGTCAATTGAATATTGTAAATTCAAATCTTTATTCAAAATTCGCAACAGAGAAGTTCGTGAGATGTTGAATTGTTGGGCACGATAAGTCAAGGTTGACAGCTTTTCTGCCACACAATCGTAAACAGTTGCAATGTTTTCCGCAGAACACACTTCGGGAGCATGCACAGTTGTCTTTATATTTAATTTGTTGAGATTTGCACACAATTCACCCGATTGTGGCAACATTTGGTGGATTATACTGACCAAAAAAATAGTCGCGAAGTGCACGAAATGCATTTTGAATTGATCGAACAATTTGGTAAATGGCTTCCACTATCTTATCTATTGCTCAATTATGTACCTCCCTATACATGCATACATACATAAGTGGTATTTACAACTCTTTAATCAGGTTGTGTGTATTAATTTTATAGATTAGTGGCGGGACATAGAGTATAAAATCGATTCCGAACGAAATATTTTTTTGGGACATTTTTCATGATGATTTTATTTACTCTGAGTTTTTACCAGTTATCTGCTGAGAGAAAGTCGCCTAAGAAATATCCAGATTTCGTTATGTTAGCAGCAGTTAAAGGGACTGGTTCCGTACTAATAAATTCAGCAGAAAAAGTGACTTAAACTTAAGCGTACTTTAAAATTATCGACCACGTTTGCCTTTAGTAGACAGCTCATGGCTAGCTAGGAATTTCAAACATATAGTATGTCAGCCGACTGTAATTGCCGCTTATTGTACAACATTATACCAACGAATGTGTGTCAACACAGCTAAGTACACGATCTGCCTAAATTGTGGCATTACCAGAGCGGATGTTTTTGTAATTTTATCTAAAAATACTCTTTTTGGGCTCAAGTGTCTCACTAAGTTAACGACCAAGTTGTTTTGGATAAAAAAACAAAAACAACAACAAAATACGATGCAAGGAGTAGCAAATAAGCCAAAAGTAAGACTGCAAAGAGTCAAGAGTTGATGACAAAGTTAATAGAAGTGTTAGTAGGGGAATTTGTCTTTACGTTTCTCATCCTTTTTTTTTGTTCTGTTTTCATTTATTTTTCCTGGTAAATAAGGACAAAAAAGTTTAGTTTTGCGCTTTTGGTGTTTTTCGTTTGTTTTTGTTGCTTTTGTTTTTGTTGTTTTTAGTTAAAATGTTCGTAAATGAATGAATTTATGCACACATGTTTAAAGGAATTTCAAAACGAGCAACAGCTTGTGGCGTTTGCAGAAAAACAGAAGTCGTTGTTTGAAAAAATAGTGGGAAAACTTGAAAACTATTTTGGGTAGAGGAAAATGACTTTTCATACAACATTTTCGGATCATTCTGAAACCGAATAAATAACACAAAAAGAGTCATTTCTATATACATCTTTAAATTGTTAAAGAAATATTGAAAATTTTATGAAAACTTTAAAAGATTTATTCTTCACATGGTCGCTTCTATGCTTAGTAATGGAATAAATATCGGGTGGTCCATCTATCGGTTTAAATTTGAACCATCGTTTATTTCGAATCTGGCAATACTTATGTCATTCTATTCTGGCACAAAATTCAATATATTATCTCCACTGAAGGTATATGAAGTCGCCGTAGTCTAGTGATGAGTGTGTTGGCTTATTAGACGTAAAACCAGGGTTCGAGCCCCAGGCCAGACATCAAAACAAAATACAAAAAGTATTTCTTCGGCGACTTCCTCTCAGCAGATTTCTGGCAAAAACTCTGAGAGTAAATAAAATTTTGCCATGAAAATTTTCTCAAAAATCTGTCGTTCGGAGTCGACTTTAAACTGTAGGTCCCGCCACCTTTGTATAAAATTAACACACACAACATAAGTGGTGTGAGAAACTAGGTCGTAATCCTGACTGAAGGGTTGTAATGACTAATTATGTGTGAAGGTAATGAATCGATTTACGCTTGAACAACGTTGGGAGTTATGGGGTCAACGAGAAACAGCGCGATGATGTGGATTTTGCAAAAAAAAAAAATTCGGTTGAAGCTCATTTTCATATTGTCGGGTACGGTAATAAGCATAGTTGTCGTATTTGGGGCTCAGAAAACCAACACGTAGTCTTACAGAAGCCAATGCACCCATTACGAGTGTCTGTTTGGTGCGGCTTGTGGAGCGGAGGCATCATTGGCTCACATTTCCACGAAAATGGGAATGGCGCAACCATTACGGTCAATGGAGACACCTATCGCACTATGACAACCAATTTTTTTGTACCCGCTCTTCATGCATTAATGTAACAATGTTTGGTTACAACATGATGGGGCACCTTGCCACACATCTCAAGCCACAATCGATTTATTGCTTCAAATGTTTGATGGCCGTTTAATTAGTCCAAATGCTGATGTCAATTGGCCGGCAAGAAGCTGCGCTTTGACACCGTTGGACTATTTTCTATGTGACTCCTATCGCAACATGATAACCGCTATTTTTGTACCCGCTGTTCGTGTGTTGATGTGAACTATGTTTGGTTACAACATGATGGTGCAACTTGCCACACATGTTATGCCACAATCGATTAATTGTGTCATGGCCGTTTAATTAGACGAATTGGTGACATCAATTGGCCGTCAAAGAAGCTGCGATTTGACACATTTGGACTATTTTTTATGCGATGCCGTTATAAAAAAGTGTTATGCCTACAAATTAGAAAAATTCAGCATTCGTGATGCCATTGCTGAGATACGACACCATATACTTGAAAAAGTGCACGCAAATTAGTCCGATCGAATGAGGTACTATGAGGCCAGCCGCGATAGCCATATGAATGAAATAATATTCCATTTCTAACCTTGTTGTATTTCACAACAAATATAAAATAAATTTTTTAAAATTTCACACCACTTTTGTTTTATCGCATTTTTAAATTTAAACTTTTAAATCACCCACCCTATATTACTTAATAATATATCCTTATGATAGTACTGTTACCCTTCCTCAATATCTGCTGTTGTCTTATTTTAAAGCGACTCAAAGTGAACAGCTTTTCCATTTCGTGTACATATCACATTTCGCTTAAAAGGCGCCCTTGACAATAAAAGAAAAACTTTTTGTTAAACAGTCTAGTGTGGTAATTGCTTAACTACAGAAGTTATAAAAACTTTTTAATTTTTTTGTTGTTGTTAAGAACAGCCAATTAGTATGTATGTTCCAGCATATGTTATGCTAAAATTCGAGTGAAACTTATTGAAATTTTTAAATTAAAAAAAAAGTAATTCTTTTTTGGAATTTCCTTGGAGTAAAATTAAATCAAAATAATTAAATTGTGTTATTAAAAAATAATTTCTTTAATTTTCTATTTTCAGGTAATGGAATAAACCGTTTTAAGAAGCATTTCTTGTAAGTCTCGTAAAACATAAGAACTTAAATATATTTCTTTGGAATAAAGAGTAAGTACCTCAAACAATAAGTTTACTAAATATATGCATTTATAACAATTCTTATTTACTTACTTACTTAATTGGCCATTAACAACTCCATTAAGGGATTTTGACCTGCCTTAACACATCTCTCTAAGAGCCTCTGCTTTTTGCACGCCTTAGCTAGTTGGTCACACCAATCGATGACAGGGCTTCCTCGATTTGGTCCTTCCAACACAGACAAGGTCATCCTCTTCGCCGATTTCCGCAGATCCCCGCATGAAATACCCGTCTCGCCGGAGCATCCTCCTCCATTCGAACGACATGGCCGAGCCAGCGCAGCCGCTGGATGTTAATACGCTGCACAACGCCTATGCCTTTAAGGAGCTCATACAGCTCATTGTTGGATCGTATGCGGAAATCATCGCCAACCCGCACTGAACCGAAGATCTTACGACGGAATTTTCTCCCGAATACTCTCCAGGCTGCTGCATCAGTGCTTAATAGTGTCCATGCCTCAGTGCCATAAACAAGCGCAGGAAGGATGAATGCCATGTAGAGTATTAGTTTTGTCGTACGAGAGAGGTCTCTGCTACTCAATTGCCTATTGAGACCATAGTAGCAACTGTTGGCAAGAGTAATCCTACGCTTGATGTCCAGATTGACATCATTTTTTGGTGGTAACGGCGGAGCCAAAATAAATAAATTCGTTCACAATATCGAAAGTAAAGTTATCGGTCGTAATCTCAGATTCAATACAACGAGATATACATCGTTTTACCTTCATTTACTGCCCATCTTAACTGATACCCATTCAAAAGCGCTAAAGGCAGCAGTAACATCTCGCTTGGTACGCCCTATGATGTCAATGCTGTCAGCTTATGCAAGAAACAGAAAAATAGTGTCTTTGCGATGGACTTCCGACTTGTATAGAACACTCTAGATGGCGCAGTTCAGTCAGTATTACCACCTAGTTTCTGACATCACTTATGTTGTGTGTGCTAATTTTGTCCATAAGTGGCGAGACCTAAAGTTTAAAGTCAAGTCCGAACGACAGAGTTTTGAGAAACATTTTCATCGCAATTTTATTTGTTTTAGAGTTTTTGACAGAAAACTGCTGAGAGTCAATCGCCGAAGAAATGTTTTTTCATATTTCATTTTGTTGGAGATGTATGTATGTATGAGGTATGAACCGTAGTGTCACGTGGCCTAATAAGGCAACGCACTACCTACTAGACTACTACGGCGACCACAAGTTCTTTAAACTTGTTGATTTTAATAGCGAATTTTGTCTTTATTTCGCATTAACTCCTGTGGCACCAGATACATCATATTTTAGTTAACAATTAATTGTTTTAATTGTTTGTTAATTTTGTCAAAGTAGAATGTTTGTAGTTCAGCTACATCACTACACTCCATCAATAGAGCTTTCCCACAGCACAAAGCTAACAAAGCAGTTTAGTTTACGTTGTTTTCAATATATTTTATGCACTCTATTCTTTGCTCTTCAATATTTAAAGACCTTCTATTATTTTTAATTTATTTCTTTATTTTTTTATTTACTTTTTTATAAAAATAATGTTAAAAAAATATAAAAATAGCAGGTATTGAATGAGATTTTAAAATATTGAAATTAGATCTTGAAATTGCTGCTTAACTTGACTTTATTATTCTACCATTCCATTTCAATTCAATTCTTCCATTGGCACTTAAAAAATCATTGTGCAGCATTTAATTTCAATTTACAATCACTAAAATTCATTCGATATTCATGACCTGTAAATTTGCTCAGTACTTTGTTCGTTTTCCATTCATTCTTACACTTACACACTGCTTAAAGGCATGTAAAGTTGTAAAGTCATAGTGTATGCTACACGCGTAAGAAGTAAAAACAAAAATGAGATTGATATGGATTTCTAGTATGTTGGAAATTCATCGACAAAACAACTTACCTCAACCCGTGGAAAATAAATATCTGACCGCGTCCTTATTAGTGGTCCTTCTGTTATTATAAGGTATTGGCAGATAAAAAGAGATGTTTTGTTTAGGCAACTGGAATGTGGCACGGATCAAATAACTTCTCAGGGCAGTTTAGAACATCCATTTCAGAAAGAGGAGTTTAAAAAGTAGTGTAACGATTCCATTGAGATTTTAACTGATGGATCAATACTGCATGGAATGATGGAATTTTTTTTCTTTTGGAGTGGAAAGTTATAACTTCACTGTAGTGTCGGCCATACAGACTGGCATAAGGATTATTAGGAGTGAAAATATTGCTGGAAAGGGTACTTCCATATATTTTGATAGCCAATCCTTTGTCAAAGCATTGGGTTCTAACGTAACTAAATTTGGTTTATAGATGTCACGAGTCACTCAAATATTAGCAGAGCAGTACAACATTAATGTCAATTGAAAAACGGGGAAATAGTGATGTTGTATGTAACTGAACAGCGGATAAACTAACCAGACATTTCACTACCATCGAAATCTATGGTGAGTTATCGACATTGAGTATCCCTTCGAAGACCATAATTGAAAATTGATACAGATGCGGGCCACATAGCAAACCTAACCGAAGTTGAACAAATGTCGCATGGAATGGTTTCTTAAACTGCAAAGGAATGCGGTCAGCATGATTATTAAAGTCATTACTGGACATTGCATTTAGAGAACTCATGGTAGACGTATTGGTCTTGGACACAGGGCAAACGATTCTGAAAAGAAAAATTTCTTTGTTCAATGAAATGAAAGCCCTCTCGCTTGCTATTAATTGGAGAAAATCTTTCCTAAAATTTACATTTTTGGGAGAGGTAAGGTTAAGGGTGTTGCCATAATGGATACAGCTTACTTGTGTCCTACAAGGTTCCGCTGTAACACCGATAATATCTATTCCGTTATAGAATCATAACTCCTGGTTGTCATCCAACAACCATCCCGAGAATCGTATGAAGGTCTGAATTTTTCTCAAACCCCTTTGGTTATCAGTATTTTGTCAGTAACATCATCATTGAGCTTCATCATCTCAGGTTCCCAAGCGTCGGACAATGATAAAGATGATGTTCTGTGGTCTGCTCTTCTAACTCGGCGTTGCAGTTTTTGGAGGTAATGTAATGAGTTATGCCCAGTCTCCTGGTGTGAAGAACCAGAGCCCAGTGTCCCATTATCGCTGTTATGTCCTTCTTATGTATGTACATTCATGTCGTGTCATATCTATCTGGTGTCTCTACAAGTGGAGTCATTATACCATCATACACCTCAGCCAATGAATATAGTTCTTGTGAATTCATTTGAATTTTCCATAATGCCAGTTTTAGAAAGTGCGTCAACCTTGCTTGTTACTTGAGGTTACGACGCAAACCCCAAGTCAGAAAACGAAATATGAAAAAATATTCCTTCGGCGACTTCCTCTCAGCAGATTTCTGGCAAAAACTCTGAGAGTAAATAAAATTGCCATGAAAAAGTTTCTAAAAATCTGTCTTTCGGAGTCAACTTTAAACTGTACGCTCCGCCACTCATGTATAAAATTAACACACACAACATGAATGGTTTGAGAAGCTAGGCCGTAATCCTGACTGAAGGGTTGTAATGGTCAATTATGTATGTAACTCTGGTTTATAAATCTTTCGAGTCTCTCAAAGACATAACAGAACAGTACAACATTCATTTTAATTGAATACCGGGACATAGTAGTGGTCCAGTGGTAACTGTTTAGCGAATAAACTTATCAGACGTGGCACTACCATCGAACTCTCCAGTGAGTACTCTACAATAATAATCTCTTCGAAGACTTGAAAATGCAGGACAGACTTGATGCATGGGCGGCTTTAGATAAGGGCCGAACAGTAAAACTGATCAAAAGTTAATAAATATCTCGTAGGCATTTAGGGTAGTGTTGGTAGATGTATTGGTGTTGGACACATTGCAAACGACTTCTGCAGGAGCTTTAGAAAAGAGAAAGAGAAGGATATGTCGAAGAAGGAGAAATCAAATTGATGTTTACTACATATGTAGAAAATTTATATCGTAGTCAAGTCAGTTGTGTGGTTTATTATACAAGAGTCCGTAGTTCAAAGCTTGGCACAGGCATTTCGATCAAAGCGAAATATGAAAAAAATATTTCTTCAGCGACTGCTTCTCGGCAGATTTCTGGCAAATACTCTGAGAGTAAATAAACTGTTTATTAATAGCAAACTTGCGACATGTTGCAGGGTATTTTGGAGTCCAGCTTAGTCAACCATAACGTCTTTACTTGTTCTTTTGCTTCAATGCCACTTCTACTTTCCTTTAAGTGTGTATCCAAAGCGTCTCCTTCTATAGAAATTTTCTTTTCATAGTTTTTTCTTTTATTTGTTTTTTTCTTTCCTTTTCTTCATTTGTTTTGGAATGGTCATACAAGTTTTATATTCAATTCAATACTTATTTTATTTTTCCATTTTAATTTATTTTATTTTTTTCCGATATTTACAACGTTATTTGTTTGTTTGCATGTATGCCATGTATTTCTCTATTCCATCAATGAGATCTTTAATGTATTCATTTTCAATTTTCATTGAATTTCAATAGCAATCAAAATTTGAAAAATAGCAATTCGTTTTGATGTTTTTTTCTTTCTTTTTTTTTCTTTTCTTGCTCATTTCCATATACTTGATACATATCATTGTTAGAGTCATCATCATCAGCATCAATATTCTTAAATGTGGACTTCAATTTATTTTATGGAATGCAAAAACAGAACACGATTATATTCTTTTTTTCTTTCTTGTTTTCTTCAAATGTAGGTTGCCCTGAGGTAATATTCGTAGAAAAAAAATTTTCATTTCATTTGCATTTAATGTGTCAAGCATACAAATTGAGTCATAGAATCCAATTTTGTTTTGTTTTAATAAATAATTTATAATTTTCTAAATTTAATTTGTTTTATGAAAATTGCATTCAATGGCGTTAGATGTTATTATTACAACAAAATATCTTTATCTGGGGAATTGGTTCTGTATTGAATAAATTTTCAAGGATTTACATTTTTGCTCTTTTTGATCCTTTTTAATTAGAAATGATAACAAAATTTGAATTGTAATTGCAATACATACATACATACATACATACATACATACATACTTACATACATACATACATATATACAATTGGTCATTACAACCCTTCAGTTTGGATTACAACTAAGCTTCCCACACCACTTATGTTGTGTGCATTAATTTTATACATGAGCCTCCGAATCTACAGTTTAAAGCCGATTCCGAATGACAAAATGTTGTGAACCTTTTTTCCCTTCTTCATGGTGAATTTATTAACTCTCACAGTTTTTGCCAGAAATCTGTTGAGATTAGGTTAGGTTAGGTTAGGTTAGAGGACGTGTACTTGTCAATTAAGACAAGTACAGTACCCGGTGGTCGAATTGACCCATTGTACAACGTCCTAGTTTCTCACACCACTTATGTTGTGTGTGTTAATTTTATACATGAGTGGTGGGACCTACAGTTTAAAGTCGACTCCGAACGACAGATTTTTATTTATTGAGAAACTTTTCACGGCAATTTTTATTTACTCTCAGAGTTTTTGCCAGAAGTCTACTGAGAGGAAGTCGCCGAAAAAATACTTTTTGTACTTTGTCTTTGATGCCTGGCCTGGTGCTCGAACCCAGGCTTTTGCGTCTAATAAGTCAACACACTACCTACTAGACCACGGCGACTTCAATCTGTTGAGATTACAACACAGATAAAAAAATGTAAAATCTTTAACCAATCTCAACTTTAAACGTCCGCTTGAACTACTATTGCCTGAACTGTGGGGATACTTACTGTCAAATTTAAAGAATCTACTATTCAGGAGAACTGAAATATGTGGGTATGCAATGCACGCATCTCTCTTTATTACCGTACGACCTAGATCAATTGTTTGTATAGTGTCTTCCAACAGGGACTTCTGAATTCTGACAGTTGATGGCGGCCATCTATATCACAATAAACGAAAATTGTCAAATTTGGAACGATATCAATCCACACCAGATCGAAGAATGTCCAAAGCATCCTGAAAAAATCAATATTTGATATGGATTTTGGGCTGGCAGTGCCATGGGTTTATCACTGTGAAAGCCGAGCACTATAGGGTGACAACAGCCAACATCTTTTGGCTTAAATTGTATGATCTGGTTACCAATTTCATTTGGTTTGAACAGGGCAGTGCTACGCGGATATTCTGCACGTGAATTTGAGGATATGGTTATCTCACTTGCAGGCAACGTGAATTGGCCAAAATTGCACTTTTTTGTGGGTCTTCTTAGGCATATTCAAAAAACACACAGTGATCTTCAAAGGTAACATAATCCATGCCATCAGAGAAATTCAGTCTAATTTACCGCTGTGTGACATTTATGCTGTAAAGTTTAAAGCAAAAGATGCTTTTGAAATGTTATTTTAACTAGTTTTAGTCGAACTGGCTCATCTCCAAAGCCTTTAGAGAATTGGTCACGGCTGCCTTAAGAGCAACGTTGTGGTATTTTATGCAGCGAACTATGACCTCTAAAACCGTTCAGAATTTTTAGTTCAGTGGGTTCCAAGCAGGAGTGCCAGAGCGCCATTGAAGCCAAGCGAATTCTGGTAAATTTTTCTCGGAGCAATGTTTGAGCCATTTTAGCTTTATTAGTTGGTGCATAATCTTGATGGAAAGTGCACGTTTGGTTTTGGTACAAAGAATGGTTTTACAATAGATTCCAAAACAATTTCTCGGTTCTTAGTAAACTTGGTCGAAAAAATGCTTGTCAATCAATTCAGACTCATCGTTAGATGATCGTGCATACACCCTATACTGTATTGTGTTTGTCTGCGCGGTAAATAATTTTTTTGTTGGTAAATAACTTCCCTGAGCATGTTATCAGCGTATTCCGCTTTTTTTAGATACCAACACCTGGAGTATGTCCCCTATTCAGGCAGTGTTGGAATACAAGAATGGTGATGAAGGTTAGAGTGTGTAATGTGACATTTTTTTACCGGCCAGTGTAGTATATAGCTTTTTAGTAACAATTCTCACTTTCTCCTTTCTATTGTGAGTAATTGCATATCATGTTTGACAAACAATCTGACAAAGACTCAGAGTAGAGAATCGAACTGATTTTATAGTTCAACTTTTTCAATGCTGCAATCAACAAATTTCCGGTACGATGTTTGAAGGCACCAATACCAAAAACTTTTTAAATAATCCAACTCATGGACATGGGCGAGGTAAATGATGTCCTGTGCCATAATTATTTATTTATGGAGCGGATTTCACAAAATTTCGTGATTTGGAATGTGAGATGTTTGACAACTCCAGCCTGCTCAAACAGTTTACGATCGGTAGAAGAAGGCACATCTAGTCCAGAGCGATCAGAGGATTTTCATAAAAATGGTGGGCCATTTAAAAATTTAAATTTAAAACGTTGCTCAAACATAATCTATTCATTACGTTCAGTGGAGATAATATACTTAATTTTGTGACAGAATAGATTGACATAAGTATTGCCACATTCGAAATAACAGACGGTTCAAATTTAAACCGATAGATGATCCACCTGATAGTAACAATATTTATGTTCCTACTAGGAATTACGATATGAATTTTTTGAAAAGCTATCTTTAGCTCTTCTGGTATCTCCTTTACCATTAATTAATCTATATATATAAAAACGAATGTTTGTCTGTACGTCCTTTATAGAATCGTAAACTATGTATTTGATCATGTTATGATCTTTAGCCCGATAGATGGCGCCACTGAAAATTATTCAAAATGAATTGAATCGTAAACTATGCATTTGATCATTCCCGTAAAATGTCAGGCGCAAATTTGAAGCCTTTTAATTCTGGAAAATTTTTAAAAACGCTAATGTTTGTATCTCAGACATTTAAAGGCATTTAATTTTTAAAAATATGTACATATATAGTATAAATATTTACGGTCTAAAATTAAATCCAAATATTTCAAAAGACAACATTCTCCTTCTTTTAATATACATACATACAGTGGTTGTCAGCTTATTTGATACAAGAAAAATTGATATCATTAAATTTCTTTAATTCTAAAACAAATTAATTTTTGGCCAGTTTTTAAACGGTAGTTTTTTGCAATTTATTACAACTTTAAGGTAAATTATTAATTTTTATTGTATATTATTTTGTGTTAAAAATAAATTAAAAAAAACAAAATAAACTTCTTTCTTAAACAAGTCAGCTTATTTGATGCAAGGAACTGTGTATTGAAAATTTACATAACCTTTGACCCAAAAATTTGTTCCTAGTATTTGGAGTGGTAACCTTTTTACTTAATAATACCGTTTAGGCGATTTGGTACTGATTGTACAAGTTTTTTAGTAAGTTCTGGCTTTATTTTGTTCCACTCTTAGAGTAATGCACGCTTCAATGTTTCTTTGCTTGAAATGTTGTGACTTCTTATATTTTTTTCCAATAACGCCCATATATTTTCAATTACATTAATGTCCGGAGATTGTGCAGGTGGTTCCATCAAGTAGGGAGAGTTTTCCCTAACAACTTTGGATTTGTGTTTTTTTGGTCGTTGTCTTGATAAAGTTACTGTCTAGACCCAATTTTTTGGCACTTTGGATTAAATTTCCTTTTAGAATATTCAAATACATCACCTTATCCATATTTCTCTCGATGAAAACTAAATTACCAACACCTGTGGCGGCCATGCAAGCCCAAACCATGACACTTCCTCCAACATGTTTAACAGTGGCACACATGTTCTTTAATTCCAGTTGGGTATTTGATTTTCTCCAAACGTAAGATCTTCCATCCGAACCAAAAACGAATTCAACGGATCTAAATTCAACGGTTTTGGTTCTACTCAGGCCCGTTCATCTGAATTATCTGGACAACGGGAAATAAGGCTGCAAAATTATCGAATAACCACCGCTCGATCAAGACGAACACTGCACGCTGATTTAAATCTTGCTGCATTCCATTATGACAGTAATTCAAAATTAATTTGATATTTGTGTAATATCTTTACTTTAAAATATTTTAGTTGGTGGCACGCAGGGTACAACTAGTGTTTTATAATTTTAATAAAATGCTTCATGCAATTATTTTTTGTTTTTGAGTAAAAAATGTGCAATTAAATGGTATCCTGCTATTTTTCTTATAAGAGTGTCTTTTATTCAATTACAATAAAAATCTTTTGAGAACATCATGTTATAAAACGTGCATTTCTTCTGTAATGGCAAGTGTTTATTTAACAATATTATTTAAGCCCTCTTTGAATCATTTAATTATCCATTAAAGTATTGTGTATTTATTTTGCTTAATTCCCATTATAGTTGTAGACAAACAGTTAATTAGACGAATAATAAGACGGTCATGCTCTGTATTCAGTTCTCTTTTTAATACTCGAAACGAAAGACAGCCATTATTTGATGATAACAACGAGAATATGCCATTATGTTAGAAGCAGAAGAAACTAAAACATACTGAAACAAAACTTAAAAAAAATAAAAGAAATAGAAAATATAACGCGTAGCAATACAATGAAGGCAACCAGTTACTCATGACTAATAAGTCTTAATTTTTTTTCTAAAACAAGTCCTTAGTATTTCTAGCAATATTTACTGTCTTAAAGACAGAAATAATTTTATTTTATTGTTGATGCCATTTCTAAGCAAAAACTAAATTCAGATGATATAGTTGTAGTAGTAGTCGTAACTGTTGCTGTTAAGAATGATGATGAAACAATTTAATTAAGCGGTTTCTTTCCCTTCATCTAGAATTACGACATTCTTGCGTTAGCCAGTGACATGAATCCTTAACAATATTTCTCTAAGTTTCCTCTTCATTCGTCTCTCGCTCTGTTTTCATTGTCGTTATGAGAGTAATTTGTTCTTAATGGAAATGGAAAACAATGCCATTAAAAGTTCTTGTACAAGTGGGATTTAGTTTTTTTTTGTGTTAAAAATTTTTTAATTATTTTTGTAGAGGAGTGCTCTCTCTCATACACATACACACATTTCATACATTTCAATATACATAGTTTTTGAAAGGACATACGATATTTTCAAATATTATATTTAATAAAAATAGATTTTGTTGTAAATTTTGAATCATTTCCTAATTGAATATACATTTTTATATTTCAATACTTCGTTACAAATAATACCTACACAAGTTACGTAGGTTGTTTCTTAAGGAAATTTCTACTGTAATGAAATTTTAGAAAAAACTTATAATAGAGGAATATAACCGCAATAATATATTTTATTATTCGTTTATTTTTTTTTTTAATACAATTTACGACAATTTACTCTGCAAGAATTCCTTATTGTAGACAAAAAACAATGACGTACATATATACATACATAGATAATTGGTCGTTACAACCCTTCAGACAGGATTACGACCTAGCTCCTTACACCACTTATGTTGTGTGTTCATTTTATCCATGACTGGCATGATCTACAGTTTAAAATCGACTCCAAGCGACATATTTTTAAGTATCTTTTCATGGCAATTTTATTTACTCTTAGAATTTTTGCCAGAAAACTGCTGAGAGGCAGTTACCGAAGAAATATTTTTTGTATTTTGTCTTGATGTCTGGCCTGGGGCTCGAACCCTGGCTTTACATCTAATTAGCCAACACAATGCCTACTAGACTACGGCGACTTCTTTCTAGAAACTTTATCATGGTAATTATTCACGCTCAGAATTTTTCCCAGAAAACTGCTGAGAGTAGGTTGCTGAAGAAATATTTTTTTCATATCTTGTTTTGTTCAAGATGTCCAAGCCATGGGTTGAACCATATCATGTCTATTAAGAGAACATACTATCTACTAGATTACACCGACTTTTTCTCTACTTATAAACCAAATGAAAACTCATTAAAAAAAACTGTAGGGAAACTTCACCTTACAATATACCAGCATTTCAACGGGAAGAAAGAGTCATACAGTTTCTCTTGTGTTCAAAATAATTTGCTTCAAAAATAATCCAAAAGCCCCAGAACCAAATCTCTTTACGAGCACCATCTTCATGTTTTCTCCAAAGGAAAGTAGGAACGTTTTGTTATAAAATAAAAGGTAGGCAACAGTGCTATCTGTCGTTCGAAGTCGACATTAAACTGTTGGTCCCACCACTCACGCATAAAATTAACGCACATAACACGAGTGTTGTGAGAAACTTGGCTGTAATCCTGACTAAAGGGTTGTAAGGACTAATTTTGTATGTACTGAGCCCATAAAATGTTGTGGGCGTTGGCATCGCTGCCCTGAAAAATCAGATAAATTCGAAAATATTGCATTTTTTTTGCTTCATTGTCGATTTAGAATAAAACTGAGTTTAATATCCAACTTTAATTAGCGCAATAATGATTAGACCCTAATTGCTCCTAAACATAACGTATATGGTAGTTTGATTTGGTTGACAACAACCTTATGGTGTCTTATGGAAAACCTGAAATTCTTTTCTGTTTCTTAAAAAGATGATACTCTCAGAGTGCTTTAATTTCTTACTTCTCGCACACCACTCGTGCTACAAACAACTTTTTTTCTGTGATTCTTTCAAAAAGTATTAAAAATTTATACAGAAAACTTGTGCTTTGTATCGGTTATTGTGGTCAGGTAGTATTGTTTTTCTTCAAATTGCTGGCAAACACGCTCACATTCTCTTCAAATTGGGAAAACAGGAGATTTAGTTTCGAAAAACTTTTGTATTGTTTAGAAAAGAAGAAAAATTTTTAATTAGAAAATAAAAGGAAAACAAAAACGAACACAATGAAAGCAAAAACTGATTAATTGAAATACTGTAAACGTATGTCTTTGTTTTTGTCCTTTTGATTTTAAAATTAAAAGTTTAAAAGTCACAAGAAATTAAGAAATTTATTAAGAAGCACTACTCAATGAGATTTGCTTGATTAAGAAAGTTTGTGCTGATGATGTCATGTCATCTCTTATTTGAGTGGGAAAAAATGCTTCATTAATTTTATAAAAATCTTGATTGAATGTTTACTTTGAGTACAAAATGAGTAGAAAAAAAATAAATTTTCTTTAAACAAAATACCATTTGAAACAGGAACAGGAATAACCATTCGTGTTGAACATTTCCGATTTTTAAACATCGCACCACAAAACAAAGTGCCGGACGTTACGGCCTGTTTGTACTTGTCCAACATCGTTTACGCATAAAACCACAATAGTAACTTGAGCTTAAGGTTGCCTAAAACTGCAACAAAGCCGACACAACACAACACAACACAACTGCAACACACAGTTTAAAGTGTAATACTACTACTGCTGCACTACTGAAATTGTAACTATGTATTGTAAAAATAACAACACGGATAACAAACATTTTGTGGACCAACAAATGTATGGCGTGTTCAACTGACCATTTGCAACCACTTCTGCCGTAACACAACAATAATATTTCAAAGGATTTTTTCAAATTTTTCGCAATTTTTCTCTTATCACTTCTAAGCAACGGGCTAAGCAGCCGAAACAGCAAAAAAAAACCTCAAACAAATCCTGCAACTACTGGTGCCGATCAAAACGGAACGGAACGCATTTTTAATGTTATTATTCCACTTTTTTCTTGTTGTTGTTGTTCTAGTTTTTTTTTAAATTGTTTTTTGTTAATGTTAACAGAAAATGCGTTCATTGTAGTTTCGGTTAAGAGGTATTGCGTACAGTTCAAATCCATGCAGTGTAGAAGGTATTTTGTTAAGTGCTGTTATTACAGAGCATTCGGGGAATTCCAACGAATAGTTACAACCCATATTTTATACATCATATCCAGAAAGTGTTGTGTAATGAACACTACAATGTAAAAAGCAAATAATGTGTAACAGTCCACAAAGCAGACAACACAGTAGCCTGTTTAAAATGTAAATTTTGCAGTATTGACCACACGATGCCTAAATCTATTTCGAATTCTTCTTTTCAAACGAAAATGCAGGTTGGATGATCTATTACAATGAAAAACGCCTTCCGGAGAACATTATCTAAAAATGTTCAGGGACAGATCCATATCACGCTTCAAAGTCGTATGTGGAATCTTTTAAAAGCCGAATCTTGGATTGTGTTTCGAACAACACGATTACATACATACATAACATACATACATAATTGGTCATTACAACCCTTCAGTCAGGAGTACGAACTAGCTTCTCACACTACTTATGTTATGTGTGTTCATTTTATACATGAGTGGTGGGAACTACAGTTTAAAGTCGACTCCGAAAGGATTCATGGCAATTTTATTTACTCCCAGAGTTTTTGCCAGAAATCTGCTGAGAGGAAGTCGCCGAAGAAATATTTTTTCATATTTCGTTTTGTTGGAGATACCTGACCTGTGAATTAAACCGAGGCCTCACGTCTAAAAAGCCAACACACTACCTACTAGACAACGGCGTAAAGTATCTGTTTTAAAGGTATACGAGACAAAATATCAGGTACCATCACTTTTCCTTTTCGTTGGCTAATAGAAAAGTTATTCGCTTGAAGCTTAAAATGCTATCATCCTAAACGCCGGTCAGTACAACGACTGCGCTTACCTGTGACATCACAATGGGCTCCTATGCGTGCTCAAGTAAGCTTTCGCGTCAAAGTTAGCAATCTAACCTAACCTAATATACCTATGAGAGTACGTTTCATAACGCTAACATAAAAAGTTGTAGATGTTTAAAAAAATATTTTTTAAATTTTAGTTTCATTACCCTTTTACCCCTTTCCGCAAACTCTATTTTATAAGAAGTAAAAACATGTGGTCATTGTATTTGATGGTTGAAATTAAAGGTAAACAATTTCTACAAAAATCGTTTTTTTATCTTTTTGAGCAACATGTTGAGCAACATGTTTAGCCACATGTTATACTGTCCTCTACATTTATTTTTATATTTAATTTCTTAGAAAATTTGTTAATGCTTCATTTCTAACCTTTGAATACAAACCCAAATAGAAATCTGAGAAATTATCTGCTGCTATGGACTGAAATAAAACCCAATAACAAAAGTCTTCCCTGCAGGAGTTTTTAAGGTTTCAAAACAAACTCCCATAAATGTACTGAATTTGAAAATAAAACTTTTACTTTTGCAGTTCACACAATAAAGTTTGGTTTCAGTTTCATTTTGTTTTTCTTCTTTTTTAATAAATACACCAGATTTATATACATACATACATACATATGTATGTATATATATATTAGATTTATTTTTATAAAATATTAGATTTTAAATGCAGAATATTACTTTTGTAGCTGTTGCCCAAAAGGCAAATTTCTGCATTAAAATTACAAAAAATCCATTCAAATGCATTCACATGCAAACAAAGTAATTCAATTCGGTTTCAAAAGAAAATTTTACAGAAAAGTATTTGTGGCACTACAAATGAAATTTACAAAAATTTCAAACTTACTTGATATTCTATATACAGTGGACAGCAAAAAAAGCCCACACAGGCTTAATACTCTTGCACAAAGTCCCGATATGACTTCAAGAGGGTATTTAGGAGATCATTTGAAAGAAAGGCTGCGTAATCGATACACCTCAAATAAGAGTCAACAGAAAAACATGCTCATGGTGTCACCAGGAGACACTAAACATGACTTCTACATTCAATTCCAAATGGGTTAAATGGAGTGCTTGACCTTAAGCGATATTCTACTAAATACAGGGGATAACATTTTCATATATTACGCCTTTGAATTTTAAATTTACTTAGGGATCTCCTTGGGGGTGCCTATGGAGTCATTTGAAACTTTTCCTGATTTTTCTCTTGTTTTATGAAAAACATTAAAAAATTGTTTGTTTTTATAATAAAATAGAATTAAATTAATAAAATAAATATAAAAAACTATAAATTTTTATACAAACTTTTGGCTAAAATTCATGAAATTGCTAAAATATACGGCCGTACTAAGACTTTTGCTGTCCACTGTATGTATTAAAAAAATAAAGAAATCTAGAAATGTAAATGAAATTGTATTACAAGAAAAATTTGAAATAAACTTTTATTGAAATGAGCAGTAATACCAAGAGAATAATTGTTGATGGCAGAGCATATTAAAATTGTAGATGTACATAACATAACTATATGTAAGCCTTTGTATACAAAACGATTTCTTCATCTTATTACCTATTTTGCTTATAGTATTTTATTAAAGTTTTTCCAGCTAAGCAGGTAAATGGTTTACTGAAGCAGGTCGTACAATGATAGCTCATTCGTTTCCAGTTCCATATAAAACAAGGCCCTCTTTAAACATGTAGTCACAGTGGTCTAGTAGGTATTGTGTTGGCTTATTAGTAGTGAGGCCACAACTCAAACCCCATGTCAAACATCTGCAACAACACGAAATAAGAAAAAAATATTTATCCGGCAACTTAAACTCTGCAAGTTACCATGTAAAAGTTACTCAATAATCTGTTTTTCGGAGTCGACTTTAAACTATAAGTCCAGCAACTTATGTATAAGATTAAAACACATAAAATAAGTGGTGTAAGAACTAGATTGCAATGCTGACTGAAGACTTAAGATTATGTACGTGAATTATGTATAAACAGGTATACGATGCAGTGGTTGGGAACCTTTCACAATGATTCTTATTTACATTATTTCAACTTGCCGTTAAAGTTAAATTTAGTTAAAGCTAAAGTGAACTTTAAAATTACCTTTAACTTCTTTTCGTTATTAAAACCTACAGATAATATAAAATTAACTTTTTCAAAAATATGGCAGTGCCGGAACAATGTCGATAAAACTGCTCAATTAAACAAGTTTTTTTTAAACTCAGTGGCAACGACGGGCTTCGTGTTTTGTTGTATTTGTTGATTATATTTTTATATTTGAAATTGCCACATTGAAAATAATATATAGTATAAGATGGCAAGTTCTAACATAAACTTAACTTTAAAAGTTAAAGGTGGGATGATCCTCCCTTTAGCTGAACGGTTACTTCTAACTTTTTGTCCACTTATAATAATGAAAAACAATTTATTTGCCCTTTAAAATCGAATATGCCATTGTGATATCACAGTTTTACATTCTCCCCTTGCCCAGGAACCATTCATAGCTATCGACTTAGGCAGGTAGTATCTATACATGACAATTCATCCAGATCCTCCATGTATGTAGTAGACACCGAGGTGCCTCCTTCTCCTCCTACCAGGTGCCTGGCGTGTGCAGAGTAGGTGAGGAACAGTCTCATTCTCCTACTCATCTCCATAGTTTGAGTTTAAATTCCGCCCCATACAATCTCAGCGGGCGAAAAGGTGGAGGCTTTTTCCTTCTCGTGAAGAGTACGGCTTCCATTTTTCCAGAATTATCCCAAGCCACTCTCTAACCTTTCCTAGAGCAAGTTGCATCCTGTCTCTGATAGTGCCGATAAAGCTACCCGAAATAGTGAGAAAAACGTCATCCGCATAGGCAATTGCCACACATCCAACGTGTTCCAACATCACCAATAGCTCATTAATCACTGGGTTCCATAGGAGGAGGAGAGTATTCCACCCTGTGGAGTTTTCTTTCGCACTCCTCTGGTGATGAGCGGCCATCCCAGCGTCGGGTAGATTTTTCTCCCACATAGTAGTCTAGATATCCATTTCACCAGAGTGCCCTTTACAGCCAGTCTTGTCAGTGCGTAGCAAATATCACCTAATTCCACGTTGTTGAAGACTCTTTCTATGTCCAGAAAAACAGCCAAGGTATATTACATAGGTGCCAGTGATCTCACTATCGTATGCATACTGCAGCCTAGAAAGAAGACATCCATCCAACCCAGGTCGGACATCTCCAAAAAACAAAAATATGAACAAATATTTCTTCGGTGACTTACTCTCAACGGATTTCTGTCAAACACTCTGAGAGTAAATAAAATTGCCATGAAAAGTTTTGCAAAAAATCTGTCGTTCGGAGTCTGCTCCCTAACTCATGTACCAAGACACACAGCGTAAGTGGTCTGAGAAGCCAGATCGTAACCATGACTGAAAGATTGTAATGACCAATTATGTGTGTATAGATATTGGTGCTTAAAATGCTAGAAGCAATAACTTTTCTCTGAATTTTAATTGTTTAAATAAAAGTATATAAATTGTATTCCTTAACGACCATAGCCGCTGCACATGTGTCACACGAAAAAACGAACAAGCCACCATTGATTTTGGTAATTTGGACTTGGCATGTCTTTTCAACATCTAATCAATTATTCCAAAGGGACAAAATTATAATTTTGCTTTTGATAAGCTTATGGTCTTGAAAAGGTTAAAAAAGAAATAAATTTAATAACATGGTGCGATAGTGGAAATACACCCAGCTATTGACATAGTGTAGGTTGTGAGTTCTGTTTAGTAAAATTCAAAAATATTTTTAACATTTCTTGAACCCTCCAAACTTGTTTTATTCTTTATTGTTTATTGTTATCTTTTCACACAAAATTATTGATTACCCAAACTTGTTTGAACCTATTTGTTCAAACTTATATATGTTATGAGTTTTGATGTGGTAAACTTGGAAAATATTATTTTTTTCTTAATTTTTAAGGTTTAGCCATTCTTGATTGCAAAATTTAATTAAAAAATATAAAATAGCTGATGACATTCTCAAAGTGCATTATCTTGTGAAGAGATTGACACTTCGTTTGATCAAATCGGATAAAAATTACAGTAGTTATTATTTAAATACTATAACAGTCGTATTATAGTTTTTATATATGTCAACTTATCAAATGAACATTCAGTTCAAAAATTTTCATAAGTTTTGATGGATCTTGATTGTTTATCGCAAAATGTGACAATTTCACGTTTGCACGGCTACCAGAAGTCGGCTAATATTTGTGCTTTTTGCAAATATTATTATTTCTCTATTTGAGCAAACATTGGCCAACTTCTGGTGGTCGCTCAAACGTAAATTAACACATTTTCCGATAAACAATCAAAATCCATCAAAATTTCTAAAAATGTTTGAACTAAAAGTTGATTTGAAAAAATATATGTATGATAGACTCTATAAATAAGTGTCAATATCTTCTTAAGATAATGCACTTCCAGAATGTCATCACTTATTTTATATTTTTTAATTAAAGTTTGTTACTATGAACGCACAAACTTGAAAAATTATGAAAAAAATTCGAGTTTGCCAAGTTTACGTCATCAAACCACATATCACATTCAATCAAATAATATATATATATGTACAACGTTTTCAAGGCCCATCCTTCTCCTTTCTAATAAGGTTTTAATTTTGGACATGGGTTCAGAAATGTTTGTGTAATCTATAAATTTGTGCGTAAAGTAAAAAAAAACCGTTTTTGTCAAATAAAACAAGTTTGGAGGGTTCAAGAAATATAAAATAAAATATTTTTGAGTTCTACTCAATAAAGCTCACCACTTACACTATGTTATTAGCTGGGTGTATTTAACTTTTTTATTTTGGCGCATAGTGTAATCATTGTAAATTGAAAGCCTTAACGGAAATAATTTTTTTGTAAAGATTTTAAAGACCCCAGATAATAAACTCCTCAGCTAACGTTTGCAAAATTTTAAATTGAAAATAATTCTTTAAAAATCTCCTTATTGAGCCTGAGGTGGTTGCTTCTATTGTTACAAATCATTTTATGAAACATAATCAAATAAAGGATATGTATTGTTGTACATGCGTATAAGATAAAAAGATTAATTAATAATAATGATTTATTTGTAAATTTATTGCATATGAAGTTATCTTATCAGTATACATTTAATCTCTTTATTGAACAACAAACAAAAAAAAACAGAAAATATTATAAAAATGATGGAAAATGTAGAGAGACAATCAAACATTAAAAACTTTTTTATTTTTAAATGAACTATAAAATAATGATTTATGATCACAAAGAAATACTACATGGTTTTGAAAAGACGCGAATGCCACCACGTTTTTGATTAAATCGAAAGATTTATGAAAGCATTCACTACTAACTTGTGAACAAAAACATGCGTATTTCATTATAAAATTTATATACACGATAAAATTTTTTTTTAAATTTTTACTGCAGCAATCTTATAAATAAAATTTCTATAATAAAAAAAATTAAACCATAACTGAATATCATAAAATTCCAGCATAATAGCTAATTCATGCCATATTTCATTAAAAAATTTCCTTCTCCGTCATTTAATATGCAAAAAGCATTTTCATGTTCGCTAAAAACAAAAAAAATAATACTCCAAGGATATAAAGATTCCTTTTTAAGAACATTGTTTCAATAAAAACTGTATACAGAACAATTAAAATTATTCCGCGGTAAAAAGGTTGCCTACATTCACTTGTACTTTTAATACGTATAACTGCTACACAAGGAACACCGTAAGAAGTATAAAAGAATTGCAAAGCTTAAGTAGCTATTTAAGGAAATTTGAATAAATTTAGTTGCTAATAAAGAATACCCTATAAATCGCATAATAGAATTGGTATAAAATTACGTAATATAAACTTGTCGCCGTAGTCTATTATAGGGTGAGTGATTTAAAAGTTTAAATTTTGAAATGCAAAAATAAAAAACGGTTCGAAATTTTGAAAAATTAATTTATTTTGTTGTGAAGTACAATTGTTCCGGTTAGAAACGGAATATTATTTCACAGTACCTCATTCGATCGAACCAATTTCAACGCATTTTTTCAAGGGTATGGGGTCGTGTTTCGGCAATGGCATTACGAATGTTGGTCTCAAATGCTCAATTGTCTCGGGTTTGTCGGCATAACACTTATCCTTAATGGCGCCTCATAAAAAATAGTCCAAGGGTGTCAAATCGCAGCTTCTTGGCGGCCAATTGAGATCACCATTTCGGTTAAACAATAAATCGATTGTCGTATGTGATGTGTGGGAAGTTGCATCAGCCTGTTGAAACCAAACATCGTTCACATTAATACAATGAAGAGCGGGTATAAAAATGATCCATGATCCATGAACTGCCGCGGCAATTTTCAGAAAACTTGCCAAAAAACGACAATTTGATTTTTTCACATTGGTGAGTACGAGATAACTCGTATATTGCGTTCCTTCTAGGGCGCCAAACTACGAGTTATTTCGTAGTCGGCAGTCAACGTGTTAAAGAAATATGGGAAAATGATGCCTTCGCTCTTCTGTAAGATCACATGTGGGTTTTCTGAGGTCTAAATACGAAAATTTTTCTTATTATTGAGCTTCATTCGAAAATTTTTTTTTAGAAAAATCGACTTGATTGTGCAGTTTCTCAGTGGCCCAAATTTTCAATAAATCCCAACATTGCTCAAGCGTAAAACGATTTATTACGTTCAATGGAGATAATATACTGAATTTTGTGACAGAATAGAATAGAATAAGTATTACCAGATTCGAAGTAACCGGTGGTTCAAATTTAAACCGATAGATGGCCCACCCTATATATGTAGGTTGTTGTTCAACCTCTGGATTAGATATCTAAAACAAAACGAAATATGAAAAAGTATTACACCATCGACATTCTGTCAGCAGCTTTCCGGCAAAAACTCTGAGAGTAAGTAAAATTGTCATGTAAAAGTTTCACAAAAATCTGTCTTATACTTATTTTTATTTTTCTCGAACCCTTCAAACTTGTTTTATTTGACAAAAACAGTTTTTTTTACTTTACGCACAAATTTATAGATTACACAAATATTTTTGAACCGATGTTCAAAATTTAGACCTTATTAGAAACGAGAAAGATAGGCCTTTAATACGATATCCATATGTCTTACTATTTGACATAATATGGTATTAGGTTTGATCAGGTAAACTTGAAAAATGCGAATTTTTTTCATATTTTTTCAAGTTTGTCCGTTCATAGTACATACATAATTAGTCATTACGACCCTTCAGTCAGGATTACGACCTAGTTTCTCACATCACTTATGTTGTGTGTGTTAATTTTATACATGAGTGCCGGTACCTGTAGTTTAAAGTAACTCCGAACGACAAATTTTCTGTGAAACTTTTCATGGCAATTTTATTTACTCTCAGAGTTTTGCCAGAAATCTGCCGAGAGGAAGTCGCCGAAGAAATACTTTTTGTATTTTGTTTTGATGTCTGGGCTGGGATTTAAACCGTGGCCTTACTTCTAATAAGCCAAGACACTACCTACGAGGCTACGGCGACCCGTTCATAGTAGCAAACTTTAATTAAAAAATTTGAAATAAGTGATAACATTCTAAAAGTGCATTATTTTGCGAAGAGATTGTCACTTCATCTAATCTAATCGGACAAAAATTACCGCAGTTATTATTAAATATAAAAAATAATATTTTCCAAGTTTACCCCATCAAAACTCATAACATATAAGTTCGAACAAAACGTTTATGTATACCGTTTTAAAGACTAATCTCTTCCCTTTGGATATTTAAAATAGGTTTAAACATATTTGGGTAATGAATAATTTTGTATGAAAAGATCAAAAAAAGCATTTTTGTCAAATAAAAGAAGTTTGAGGATTCGAGAAAAATAAAAAAGTATTTTTGAATTCTACTCAAACTAGTGAATAACTTAGACTATATAGTTACACTGGTGTATTTCCATTGTCGCACCGTTTATTAATAATAACACGAATTAAAAGAAAATCCATAATTTATATGATTTTATTAACTGATATTATAACACGTCTTATATTTTCATCAATTTATGTTTTTGCTGTAGGGTAGTCTCTTATACATGTACTAGACTATTCCAACACTGTTAATAAAAAGACCAACATTGCTTCTGTTAACAGACATTTGTAGTAAAAAATTGGGCAAGCTACACCATACAGTTCGTATTTAATAGCTATTGGTAACAGACTTTCGAATTTTAAAAATTACGCACTTTTCGCCAGACGTATTCCCCGATGACTTCAACCCCAATGTCAAGAAAAACGACAAACTGGAAAGGATTTGACTGCAGCGATGAAATCGTCACATAAAATAATCTTCCTTTTTTGGAGGAATAAATTTTTGGAATAAGCCATGCCCTTATTGACTCACCCTCGTAAAAGAAACTCCATTCCTTTTTGTGTTTCTTACTTTCCTTTATGCAGTAACATGTTCTTTATACAGTTATTTTTGTTGTTGTTTTTGTTTCTTTTCTATTATGAAGTATAACAGGAAGTCTTTAATACAATACAACAGCATATTTCATTGTCTTACTTTATGCGCCCTCTCCTAACGGCACACACACATACATATATTTAAATGTAGTGGTAAGTGAGTTGTAACACGTCACACACACACACATTGTTAAATAATATGTGTGAATAATAATAACAACAACTACTACAACATTCATAAGTTTTTAATGCATTTTATGAATAAAAGAATTTTGCATTCAGAAATAAATACTTACTCTCGTTAAATGTGTGGGTGAGAATAGAGGATATGCATACAGACATAAATACATATATGTGTACTGTTGCTGATGTTTACACACTACACATGTATGGGTGGCGGGGAAAATTATGTTTGTAACACCTTTTAAAAACATACATAATTAAATTCGCCATTAAATTTATTGACAGAATCTGGGTCGAATAGGTTATGTCCGTTAGTCATGAAATACATTTTTTAGTATATGATGTATACACAGTTAATGGATACCCACTTTGGCAGTGTTTATGTCAACAGTAAAACAATGCTCTAAGCCTTCGTCCACAATGTAATTTCAGTGTTGTTGTATGGCAAGTTATTCTTAATTCGATGCCTTTAGCAAATACTGTGTATACATTGGACTAACACAATTCAAAAAACGAGATGTTTGTCTCCAAAAACAGTAGACCATTCGAAGATGGGAATTGTAAAACATTTCGAGGCGGATTGGTCACATTTCGTGAGGCCCCGAAGACTTCACTGCCACTGCTGCTTTGCAATGAGTTCCGGAGGGCCGTGGCAAAACAATAAAACCTCCAAAAAATATGTGACATTTAACACAAAATGAAATCGAGTCATAAATCTTGCTATTAGTACTCAAAAATGGAAAGATTTCGTAATTCCCCTGGGTTCAAAATGAAATTTTGTTTGAAAAATTTTATTTCTGTTAGTCGCCGTAGTCTACTAGGTAGTGTGTTGGCTTATTAGACGTAAAGCCAAGGTTCGAGTCCCAGGCCAGACATCAAAACAAAATACAAAAATTATTTCTTCGGCGACTTCCTCTCAGCAGATTTATGGCAAAAACTCTGAGAGTAAATAAACCTACCTTGAAAAAGCTTATCAAAAATCTGTCGTTCGGAGTCGACGTTAAACTGTAGGTACCGCCACTCATGTATAAAATTAACACACACAACATAAGTGGTGTGAGGAACTAGGTCGTAATCCTGACTGAAGGGTTGCAATGACCAATTATGTATGTATGTATGAATGGTTTCAAACGTTTGTCTATTTGTATGGAAAACATACACTCACAAAATTTTTTTTACAAACAGACGTTCGTTTGAAATCATTCGTCTTACAGAAATAGATGCAAAGTTTATAAATTTTGGAAATCCCCGTATAAAACTTTTTTTTCTTGTAATAACACTTTGTTCTGCATTAGTTTTCCAAAGGACAATCGAAAACGTGAACAAAATTGAAATTTAGTTTATAGTTTTGTGAGTTCAATGTATTCATAAACCAGTAATGAAGACAGAATAATCTTGACTTCAAACTCAAAGAAGAAACATATTACAATGCAAGCACTATCACTAGAAAATTAATAGACTTTCTTTGATGCCAGTAAAACGTTTATTTCTGGCATAAAATGCAATGCCAAATCCCAAAATTATTGTAACTATAGAGTGCCTCTCAATCGTTAGATGTCATAGCTCTTTCATAAGATTTTTAAAACAGTGGCTGGTGGCTAAGTTTAAAAGAATATCCCTTGTAGGGCATTGGTGATGGCAGTGTTTCCTTTTTTTTCAAACAACAGACTCAACTAGAATTGAACAAGTGTTTTCCTACAGTTCCCGAAATATTCCTGTTCCATATAGCGGCCATCAAATAGTCAGTGATAACCGATAGAAAAACCTTCAAAATTTGGTGAGCTACGTAGTTTGACTTTCCTGTACCATTCCATTCTCCCGAGAGAACTTTAGTTTCGTTTTTAAAATCTCTACAAATTGACGTATAAAAAACGTTTTTAACTTTCTATGCCGAGTAAACTCGTTAGAGCGAAAAGAACATTTTTCGCATAATGTCGAGTGTACTCGTCTTGAAGCAATAAAATCGCATTCGTATTATTATTCAACAAATCTACTGCAATTTTTTCCATGAGTAAGTTCAAATAAAGATCTTCTTTTTACCTACATTTAATCTGTTTACATCGAGTATACTCGTCATAGCTGGAAAATAACTCAGCGGGCAGAAAACGATTCTTCTAGTACAACTTGATGTGTTTCGAAGGAGAAACTTCAATAATACATGTCCTACGACAAAAAAGTGCGAAATAAAAGTCATTCAGCAATTACATACGTACATACATAATGGGCCATTGCAACCCTTCAGTCAGGATTACGACTTAGCTTCTTACACCACACGTAATACGTAGTGTTGCCCTGCGCACTGCTCCTACGCTTAGTCTGGAGATAATCTTTACTTCTACTACAGGGGTGTGGCGGCGAAGGTTAGTAGGCGTCTCTGGGCGATTGGACAGTTGCATGAATCGGGCATTGGTCATACGAACATACTTGCAGAATTTGTGATTGAATTTTAGGACATCCATTCCGGAAAGGGAGGACTGAAGGAATGGTGTGGCGCATCTCGCAAGAGACTCCGTACAAATTTACGCCGATGGATCCAAGCTGGAGGAAGCCGTTGGGTGTGGAATTTATTTGCAATAAGGTCTATAAGGCTACCGAATCACTGCAGCGTCTTTAAAACGGAAGTGCAGGCAATTCAGGCTGCGATGAAAATAATTGTGGACGAAAATGTTCACAGGCGGAAAATCGTCATACTTTTCGAAAGCCTAGCGGCTATCAGGGCATTGGATTCTGATGTAATGAACTCCAGGACGGTATATGACTGCCGTAGATGTCTTAACGAGGAAGCGAATCGATATGATGTTTTAGGGACATTCCCCGTAACTGCAGAACGGCGCGACCATCGAACTCTTTGATGAATTCTCTACATTGGGGATTCCTTTGGGAATCTTATAATTGGCAATGCAATCGTGGACCTTGTGAACAGTAGATGGATGGGCAGCTGCGGGCACGGGCAGAACGGCGCAGAAAATCTGGCCAAGGCTGGATAGGAGGTGCACGGCGACTCTGCTTAAACTCCAAACAAGTAGGCTCAGGACTGTTATCGGGATTATTACGGGATATGCGAGGCGTATTGATCTTGGACACCTTGCAAATGATTTCTGTAGAAGCTGTGGAGATGAGGAGGAGGATGAGGCTGTTCTTCACCTATTATGTACATGCTCGGCACTTGGTCATAGGAGAAAGAGGCACCTGGGTGTCTACTACATGGAGGATCTGGAGGAACTGTCATGCATGGATATTGGCAGCCTGAGCCGCTTCATCGAAAGGTCCGAGTGGCTCCTGGACTAGGGGAGAATGTGAAACTGTGGCATCACAATGGGCCCTGAGTGCGGCTTAAGTGTGTCCGCTCATGACACCATCTAGGGGACAGCCACTTCTACCTACCTGACGGGACCTACATTTTAAAGTCGACTCCGAACGAAAGATTTCTGAAAAACTCTTCATGAAAATTTTTTATATGCGCAGAATTTTTACCAGAAATCTTCTGAGAGGAAGTCATCAAAGAAGTATTATTTCATATTTAATACCTACTAGACTACTGCAAGCAATTACGCACAAATATATTCAGAAATTCTTGAGATGTTGGAAATTGAAGAGAAAATTTTGGACGCAGTCGTTTCATCTGCTTTTTTGGAATACTTTTGATCATATTAAAGAGATTATTACCTGAAAGTAAGAAAACCAAAGATTATACCAAATAGTTCGATAGTTTACAGCTGTACTAAATTACAAAGAATGCTGTTTTGTATCCTATGAATCTTATCTTTGGTACATACCTCGTACTCGTATATAATGTTTTGTTTTTTTTTTCAATTAATTCATTAGAGTTATAAATTCAAGTAGCCATTATAAATATAGGGCTGTATTGTCATAATTATTTTATGGCTTTTATTATTGTTGTTGCTTACTTTGTTTGTTAGTGTAGTTGTTACTGCCATTGCTAAATTGCATCATTAACATGGGTGTTATGCTCTTTAAATATGACATCCTATATTCACAATGGTGATAAGTAGAACAAAAAAAAAAGAGGTGTGGTGAATTAATGCTCAACCAATCAACCAACACATATCAAATATGGTTGAAATTTTGGTTCTCGTGTTTATTTCGTTCACCCAATTTACTAGTGTGCAGCCATAAGAAGATTTATTTTAAATTTAAAATTTATTTTACGCATTCACTTATAAATTGATATGATTTAATTATTCAGACAATATTTGCAATTTAAGGCTTTTTGTTATTGTATATGTTAGACGTACGTGAGAGCAAACACATTTTACATGCAAAAATGATAGGTTTCAAATAATCATAATAATAATCGATACTTGTAGTAAATGTTTGTTGAAATATATATGAATAAAATTTATCTCATTATACGTTGCACAAAAAAAAATTTAAATTTCATCCACTCACCCATATAAAGCGCTTCCTATCTTTAAATTTAAATAACACAAGGTTAGGTTAGTTTAGCGGCTAGCTTGCCGGTCACAGGCAAGTTCATTCGATTGCCCATATGGCCCATTGTGCTACATAATGTGATATAAGCCCTCTTATCATGTGGTAGTTTTGAATCACCCCAGCCGAATGAAATCCTCCCGTTTTCTTAGTGGCTCTTTGGCCACCATGCCCAGAAGTTCAAACGTTCTGTCACTCAACAACAGATGACATCTATCTTGAAGTGCAGATGTGGTGCCGATTACGTTTCTCCCACATCAAGGCTTCTGCAATTATTCTGGTGGGGCGGAGCGAACTTGTCTCGTTAAAATTCTTGTTAGAGTGCAAACCGTTCTTTTGTCGAGCTCAGATAGTTCCTTGGTTTTTCTGCTGTCTACTATTGGACACAGCAGTGGCTCGCTCAGACCGAGCTTGTCTCGTCAGAATTCTTGTTAGAGTGCAAACCGTTCTCTTGTCGAGCTCAAATAGTTCCTTGGTTTTTCTGCTGTCTACTATTACACACAGCAGTTTTGAAATTCAGTAACCAAGTATGTTGGCTCACCTACGGTTTGTTGAATTCCATGTGCGCATATATGTATTCCTTCTATCGTCTCTTCTTCAGACATATCCGTGGGCCTTTACGTTTCTTTCTATGCCAGTAGAGGCAGATGTTGTGGTGACGTATGAAATATAGAGATTCTTATCAACTTCTGACGCCCTTTGATTTGATGAGTTCGGATTCCAGGAGCTTAATTGAAGTTCGAAGGAGGTTCCTGATTTCAATTATACCATGTAGTCCCACCCAAAACCCGGGTGATTCGGTTCTATTTCATGTAGTATTAAAACGTGCCCCCCTTTACATGGCCTAGACATACCTGAGAACTTAAGCCCCAGGGTTGTTCTAAGAACCTGGTTTTGGAGGAGGACGTCCAATGGTTGTAATTAATACAAAGTATGTGGAAAGCCGCTGTAGTCTACTAGGTAATGTGTTGGCCTATTAGATGTGAGGCCACGGCTCAGGCCCCAGGTAAGATATCTTCAAAAAACCAGAATACGAACAACTTTGTATTTCGGCGACTGCCTTTCAGTTTCAGTTTCTCAAAAATCTCTCGTTCGGAGTCGTTTTTAAACTGTCGCTACCGGCACCCATGTATAGAATTAACACACACAGCATAAGTGGTGTGAGAAACTAGGTCATAATCGTGACTGAAGGATATGTATGTTGGATTAATTAACACGATCACAGACTAATTCTTAACCTTTGTTTTAAAATGTTTATTTAATAAGATTATAATGAAATATTCTTTTTAAGTTGTTGAAAACTTTCCAATTTTTTGTTTGTTTTTTCAACTTTTAATCTGGTACACTAACACAAAATGCAAATTTTATGACTTTTGTACAGGAATTGTTCAAGAGTTTCTAGCTTTTGTTATAGAGCAATGAAAATCGCTTTAATTTCAAGCGTATAAAATAATAATAAAGTTTTACTTGAAGTATAAAAAAATTTAAAACATTCAATATCAATAAACCGATACGAATAGAAAGATGTTTGCTTTCTTTGCTTTCTGTATTGGAAATTTTAATTATTTGAGAAAATTGCTTCAAACTTATTACACAGGAGTACGGCAATAAATATTGTTTAGGAAATTTTATATATTACTTGTAGTCAGATTTAAAAGATAAAATTAAAATTCTTTATTTTTTTTTTATTAAATTTTGCATTTCCCTCTAACGGTTTCTTAAAAAGTATTTATACAGTGGACAGCAAAAGTCTTAGTACGCTAATATATTTTGACAAAAAAGTCTCCACGGGCTTAATATTCTTGCGCAAGGACCCGATGTAACTTCAAGAGAGTATTTAGGAGATCATTGGAAAGAACAGTTACGTAATCGCTAAACCTCAAACAAAAGTCAAGCGAAAAATTTGCTCATGGTGCCACCAGAAAACATTACAAAAAACTTGTACATTCAATTCCATATGGGTTAAATGGAGTGCTTGATCTTAAAGAATATTCTACTGAATACAAGTGATAACATTTTCATATATTAAGCCTTTGAATTTTAAATTTACTCAAGGTTCTCCTTGGAGGTACCCATGGAGTCAATGGAGTCATCTGAAACTTTTCCTTATTTTTCTCTAGTTTTTTGAAATACATGAAAAAATTGTTTGTTTTTATAATAAAACACAAATAAATCAATAAAATAAATATAAAAACTATAAATTTTTATACAAACTTTTGGCTAAAATTCATGAAATTGCAACAAAATATTTCCGTACTAAGACTTTTGCTGTCCACTGTATATAAGTTTTTGTCAAAGTTTTTTTAAATAAAAATTTATTACATATCTGTACAGCTTATAATCTATTATTGAACTGGCTATGTGGTTTGTTGCGTAATATTTTTCATTAAGAAAAGTTATTTGGATTCAATTCAATACATTCCTTGGAATAAAGTAAGCCCCAGTAAGCACTAGAAATATAACAGATTTTGGAATTCGATTTTCTTGATTTTTCTGGTATAAAACAAAAGTATATTGAAGTTAGTGTGGAATTCCATTTAAATATCCTAGATACGAACCAGCAGGTCTTACAACAGGAACTCATGAGCTTTGATGGTTCATAACGGCCATTTGGTTGAAGTTGAATTTGTCAAATTAGTTGTCTGTTTTACCAAATCACCATGGACGTAAAAAGTATTCAATAACACGTATAAAGAATAAAATTGTTTTTATCAAATTGGGTGTCCTGTCCTGGCGCCACCCATTTAAATATTGCCATAATTGTCCTATCGAGAGAATTATTCGCTATACATGCATACATTCAGACATAATTGATCATTACAATGCTTCAGTCAGGATTATGGACCTAGTTTCCTACACCACTTATGTTGTGTGTGTTAATTTTATACTTGAGTGGCGGGACTTACAGTTTAAAGTCGACTCCGAACTCCATATTTTTGAGAAACTTTTTCATGGCTATTTTATTTACACTAAGAGTTTTTGTCAGAGGAAGTCGCAGAAGAAATATTTTATCATTTTTCGTTTTGTCGCAGATGTCTGACCTAAGCCAACACACTGCCTACTAGACTACAGCGACTTGGCTATATGGTGGTTGACCACTGGTTCAGTAAACGATTGACCAAAACGATTTACCGAAAATGCCGTGAGAGCGTGAATGAAAATCTAAAACAGTCAATTTTGCACTCTTCACGAGAACTTTTTGTAGGCGTACACTATTAAACTGAACCAGGAAGAGTTTGTAAACGGCTGTAGACAAAAACGTGTCTAAGCGGAATGGGCAATTGATCCTAAATTTCATCTTCAGCGATGAGGCCCATTTCTGAAAAATTATCTTGTTTGGGTCATTGCCAATCCATATGAGGACTAAGACTGTCCAATGCATCCAAAAGAAGCTACTGTTTGTTGTAGGTTTTGGGCATGCATTATCAGCCATCACTATACATACATACATACATACATAATTTGCCATTACAACCCTTCAGTCAGGATTACGGCCTATCTTCTCACACCACTCATGTTGTGTATGTTAATTTTATACATGAGTGGCGGAATCTACAGTTTAAAGTCGATTCCGAACGACAGATTTTTAAGAACCTTTTCATGGCAATTTTATTTACTCTGAGAGCTTTTGCCAGAAATCTACTGAGAGGAAGTCGCCGAAGAAATATTTTTTCATATTTCGTTTTGATGCCTGACCTGGGATTTGAACCTTGGCCTTACGTCTAATAAGCCAACACACTACATTCTTGACTACGGCGACTTCATCACGAGCACTATAGATCAATGATTATCAATTTATTTAACCAGAATTAGATGATCTGAACACCAATGATAAGTGGTTTCACCTAGATGGCGCTATGTGCTACAAATGTCATATTGGATAGTTTGCACTAAAGATTTTAGGGCACAGTCATCTTACACTCTAATGTCAACTGACCACAAAGATCGTAGGATTTAACACCATTAGAATATTTCTTATGATGGGCTCTTAAATTGTAGATGTATGCGGTAAAGTTACCAGCCACAGATGACCTGAAAGCCAACATAACCTATGCCATCGTTCAAATCTAGTCCGATATGCGTTTTCTACAGAAGGACTAGATATGATAGGTAAAATGTATTCATCCGACTTTACTTCTAAATAGCTCTTGTAGCATTATCTTAGTCGTGGGTTACATGAAAGTCGAAACTTTTTGATCGTCCTTCAACCAACCAATCACAAACCGTTGACCAACCAGCTCACCAACGTTACAATCAATTGCAACATGAAAGGGCCGCATAAACAATCGAGCACCATCCAAACATCAACGAAAAGCAAAATCTGCGACAGCGGTTCATAGTTCGTTTAGAACTACATTAGCTAGACAATTACTTTCAAAGTAGAGCGCTATATGCTGAAGATTAAAAACGATGCTGCGATTTAAGCGTATAGTCATCTCACGTGGATCTGATGTGAACGATCTGATATTGTAATACTTTTTGTTGTTCTTTTCTTTCTCCTTAAGTCGCAGGTGTATGCAATTAAGCCCCAAAGCACAGTGGTCCTCAGAGCCAACATAACACAAGTCAAAACATAACATCGGTCAAATTAAGCCTGATTTAGTTGCTGGTGTCATTGAAAATTGAACATTTCGAATGTGTTCTGTACTTTTCTGTCTTTCGTACAACTAAAGAATTTCCGTAATATCGCGCAAGTATTTTGTTTTATTTAAATGTAAAGATAAGTAGCCGCCGTAGCCGAGTAGGCAGTGTGTTGGCTTGTTAGACATGGGTACACGATTCAAATCCCAGGTCAGACATCTGCAACAAAACGAAATATAAATATTTCTTCGGCGACTGCCTCTCAGGAGATTTCTGGCAAAAACCGTCAGAGTAAATAAAATTACAATGAAAATTTTTTCAAAAACCTGTCGCTCGGAGTCGACTCTATACTGTAGGGTCCCGGCAACTCATGTACAAAATTAACGCACATAACATAAGTGGTGTGAGAAGCTAGGTCGTAATCCTGACTGAAGAGATGTAATGCGAATAAATTGTTTAAAACTTAAGAAATTAGTAAAATTTATTTATATGATGCCTTTGGTTTCAGTTATTTATGGTTTCAGTTATAAAATTTTATTTTTTAATTAAAGATTTAATTCTGAAAGCAAATATTTCTCATACCGTATTTTATAAAAATATTTTTTGCCATAGAATTTATAAAATTCCGTAGTTTAGATTACATTAACGTTATGCTAATTGTAATTTAATTTTAATTAAAAATTTTTTGTACTTTTTGCTTTCAATTCTTCGCAGTAAGGGTTAAGGAAAATATAAATATAAAAAGAATAAGGCACGTACATAGATATATTCCCTGCGGTTATATAAAAAAATATACTCTTTTCACAAATAGACCCATTGGCGATTGATAGCGGCGTACTTAAAAACTGCTTAATTTTATTTGAAATTGATTTTATCGATTAAAAATTTGCATACCTTCAGAAGGCAAAAAGTAAGAGAATTCAATGGGGAAAATATTTTCTACTTTTATACTTAAAAAACAAAAAACTAAACAAAAAGAAATTCTAGAAGAAGACAAAAAACAATACATATTTGTTTTTGTTTTTGCTTTTCTTTTCAAAAAGTATCTACAAAATAAGGCTTCTGGCACTTGAAACTTTTTGAAGAAGTTTTTCTATCATGCAAACACAAGTACTCGTACTCATACATTCAAACACTTTCAAAGAAGTATTGAGTTTTTATTAAGTTTCAATAGAACATGAGGAAAAAAGAAGTTTTCAATTCTTTATTGTTATTTACGAGTTTTTTCATTTCCTTTTTCTATCTTTTTCTATCTTATACTTCTATTTATTGTGTATCAATAGCGCAAACAATAAAAATTTCATATTCACTGTTTATTTATTTATTTTTTTTTATAAAATTCTTAAAATAAATCCTTTTTAAATATAAAAATATTGTTCATATTCAATGTTGATATCCTCAGCATAAAAGAGATGCTAAAAGTGCATTTGATTTCTAAAATAAAAGTGCCATTAAACTCTCAATAAGTCAGTTTTCAATAAATTGATTGAATTTATGGTAATAAGGTCAGAAGCATAATCAGAATTGAAATAAATGCTAGAACTTATTCATTTGAGTCTTGCGTTGGAAAAGATAAAAAATTAGTTCTGAATAAAAATACAATGGAAACAAATAGAGAAAGCGGAAACACACATAATTGGTCATCGCAACCCTGTAGTCCGGATAACGACCTAGATTCTCACATCACTTATATTGTGTGCGTTAATTTTATACATGAGTAGTGGGACCTACTGTTTAAAGCCGACTCCGAACCACAAATTTTTGAGAAACTTTTCATGGCAATTTTATTTTCTTTTAGAGTTTCTACCAGAAGTCGCAGTAGTCTAGTAGGTAGTGTGTCGGCTTATTAGACGTAAGGCCACGGTTCAAACCCCAAGCCTCTCTCTTCCTCTTCCTCTCAACAGATTTCTGGCAAAAACTCTAAGTGTAAAAAAGAAGTAAATTGTCATGAAAAGTTCCTCAAAAATCTGTCGTTCAGAGTTGACTTTAAACTGCAGATCGCGCTACTCATGTATAAATTTAACCCTACGCACTTGCAAGGGATTGTAAAATGATATTGAATTCTTCCCAGAAATTGGCATTCCTCTGCAGAGAGACAAGTAAATACGGTTTTAATTAAAATTAACTCATTTCTAATATAAAGGTGGTATAATGAATCCACTTCTAGAGAGAGGCCAGACGGATCAGTCCCGATATGTATTAGGCAGAAAAGAACTGGCTTTAAACCTAACTAGTGTCTATTTTAGGAGCCCCATAGAAGTTTTAACGGACATACGTCAGGAGGCTGGAAATACCTTACAATGACCTCACCTCACAACGGCGTCAACACACAATATATTCTTTATCATTGGGAACCAGAAACGAAGTACTTTTGAGCATCCTCAGTTTGTTGATAGAGCATATCAAGCCAAAGGTGATTTGGCTGAGAAGATCCTGGCTGAGAGATGCCAGCCAAGAGTTATAATTGTTTGACGGTGTAGTCTATATCAATGTCACGGTTAGACGACCTTGTAGGACCCAACTGAATTGTGCTCTTCGAAACTATTTAACCCAACCTGACTTACAGTATTGCAAAGTTAATTTTAGTTTCGTCAAACTCAAGTCGATTATTTTGTGTTTTGTAAACACTTTTAGAAAGTTATTTGAAAGCATTTTGTATAGTACGGATGAACTCCAATTAATTCTCATGAGTCGTATGCATACATACATACATAATTGGCCATTACAACCCTTCAGTCAGGATTACGGCCTAGCTTCTCACACCACTCATGTTGTGTGCGTTAATTTTATACGTGAGTGGCGGGACCTACAGTTTAACGTCGACTCCGAACGACAGAATTTTGAGAAACTTTTTCATGGCAGTTTATTTTACTCTCAGAGTTTTTGCCAGAAATCTGCTGAGAGGAAGTCGGCGAAGAAATATTTTTTTTTTCATATTTCATTTTTGATGTCTGACCTGGGATACGAACCCGGGCTTTACGAATAGTAAGCCAACACACTACCTACTACACCACGGCGACTTCAAGTCGTATGCGCTTCTGCGAAATGTTGATAAATTGGCACAAAGTCAACTGAATGTAATAAGAAATAGATTGCTAACAACTACGTCTCCCAAAATAGAGTCGTAATTGAATTTGAATTCTTGAATGGTCAAGAAAATAATGACAAGTTTCGATATACATAGATTTGGAGGGAAAAGAAAGAATCTGTATCTCTAATATGATTTTGAACAAGTTAAATTTCATGATAAATGATGGTGTAAAGTAGACAGAAATCGTTGGCAACCTCTGCTTGGAAAATATGAAAGAAAGGAAAAAGGTTTTGCTGTATGTTTTCTAATGTTGGCAAAAAGCTAAGAACGATAGGGGTCTTTCTATCTACTGCTAAGGACCATTAGCAGAAACATTTTAAAATAGGACACATTCACAAACGTATTTCTTTGTGTTTTACCTGAACAACGCATGGCAATATCCAGCGATAGTTACTTGCCTTAAGCTGTGCGAATTTTGGCTGCAAAGGATTATTGGATATTCGTGATTATGCATAATAATTTTATTGGTAAACAATTAAGAGAATGATTGATCTAGCTTACTAAAATTTAAATGCATTTGACATTAATGGGTTATAATTATATGCTGCAACAAACATTTCGTCATGGTAATCACATAACTGTCCCAAAGTCAAAGTCTAGCCCTTTATATTGCTCTTTTGTAGGTAAAAATTTATTTATTAATTTATTTTTCTTGGAGGTTAAACCTGACATAGATTCCTGATGTTATTTGCTATGTAGAATTTGCATTGATTCATTTGTTTGTGCATGCATTTTCTCTCCCACGGATTTTTAGCACGCGATACTTGAAATTGCTTGTAGAAAACTGCAATTCCTCGCTAATAACTTTGAGATTTTTTGGCCATATTCTTTATCGGAGAAGATATTTTCGGGTATATGACGATACTCTTGTTTATTTAAAGCAGCATGAAACCGATCATCGGCACATAGGAGTCTTACTATCGATAACGCCTCCAGTTTCTTCAATTTTTTTTGACCACTCTACCAGCGATCTCAGTGCACTATAATATCGATCTCATGGTAAATTTTTATAATATGTTTTCGAAATTATAATCGGAATAAACCTATACGACAGCTGCCAAATAAAGTCGCCGTAGTCTAGTAGGCAGTGTGTTGGCTTATAAACCCTAGGTCAGACATCAATAAGATGATTACTGGCAAAAACTCTGAGAGTAAATAAAATTGCCATGAAAAGTTTCTCAAAAAATCTGTCGTTTGGAGTCGACTTTAAACTGTAGGTCCCGCTTCTCATGTATAAAATTAACATACACAACATAAGTGGTGTGAGAAACTAGTTTCATAATCCTGACTGAAGGGTTGTAATGACCAAAAAAAGTATGTATGACAGTTGCCAAATTTCAAAGTGGACATTTGCACAAATTATGACATTAAACTTAAATTGTACTCTCTTACTGAGACACAATTTATTCTTAGTATTTAATTTTTTTTTTCTAAATATGCAAGTATTTCTATTTGTATTTTCTTTAAATCGTTATGGTTGAATAATAAAATTTTATTTTATAACCACAATTGCTTAACACAACTAAAAAAGCACAATCAGCAGCATTTGAATTCAGCAGGTGCAGCTAATGATCCTGTTGCAGAAATACTTGTTATATCACAACAATTGCACCGAATGTGAAAATAAGAAAATCGTTATAAAAATAAAAAACAAAAAAGAAACAGAATTGCTGCGAAAGCATAGAAATGCATTTGGTCAATATGAAAATGGTAATAATTTCAATTGCTGGTCAAAATGGGTTTCAATGTGTATGAGAGAGTATAACCATAAAAAGTACTTTGTGTGTAAAACTGCATTTATTTCTTTAACACTCCCCCCATTTTTTATTTCTCTTTAAAACTAAACACGATTTTGTATACCATCTGTACACCCTATCCTTATTTAAAGCAAAGGAGGAAAAAAAGTACGAAACGAAATACCATAGAAATCAAGGCAAATAAAATTTATGTTTCAGGCTTTTTTTGTTAGATTATCGTTTACTTTTCTTCATTGTTTAAGCCTAAAGTGTATATAAAGTTAGTACTCGAGAAATAAATCACACAATCCAACTTTTTCTTGATATTGCATTGGAAAAACCCTTAAGGCCACAACATCATGGTTGATAAGTGTCTCTAGTGATTAATTTATGGGAAACTTTTGTTTTTCCAAAGTCAAGTTACGTACAAGAAGAACTAAAAACAATCACGATATAAAAAGTGTGCAAACTGGTGCTGTATTCTGTGAAAGCAAGTAAAAGTAAATGAATTCTTAGCATACCAAAATCTAAGCAAACTACGCAAAGTACCCGTATTATAACAGAAAATCCTCTAGTACACTCTTCTTTTCTAAATAGGTAGGTAGGTGGGAGCGTTAGCATTGATTACCAAAGCTTACTTGAGCGCCCATAGCGGCCCTTTGTTATACCACAGGTAAGCTTTGCTTCTGTACTGACCGAATTCCACTTAACGAAGAAGTTGGTGATCGCAGGCGCTGCACATTAAAGCACGACTACCCTATGCTAGAAACCAGACAAAACCTTTAATGAACGAGTACATATCCTTGATATCAATGGATGATAACTTCGTTACGCTTACAAGGAGAGAATGGAGAGTCAAATAACCTAAATCTGCACCTTCGCAAGAGATGTGAATTGACAGAGAAAGTGGATAACGGTTTCCTCCGCTTCAGCAGACCAAACCCTTGGAGAAAGTCATTTCTCGCTGCAGCTTTTCCGCGTGTCTTCCCATTTTCACAATTTTACTTCTATTAGACGTTCTCATCAACATTCTTCACTGACTCTAACAGAGCCTTATTTAGTACTAATAAAACAATTCAATGTAAGCAGCAACATACATACATACATACAAAATTGGTCATTACAACCCTTCAATCACGATTACGACCTAATTTCTCACACCACTAACGTTGTGTGCGTTAATTTTATACATGAGTGGCGGGACCTGCAGTTTAACGTTGACACCGAACGACAGATTTTTGAGAAACTTTTCATGGCGATTTTATTTACTCTCAGAGTTTTTGACAGAAAACTGCTACTTTTTCAATTTTGTTTTGATGTCTGGCCTGGAGCTCGAAGCCTGGAGGTTGAACCTTACGTCTAATAAGCCAACACACTACCTACTAGACTACGGCGACTTCATCCACACCCTACGCTTTTGCACAACTTGCCTCTTTAATTCTACTCTCCATATCAGCGGCTCATTCAAGTAATCTCTGTCTCTCATAACAACTTTTGGGAAAGATTACCTAGTTTCACGTGGATCGTACAGAATCTGGTTGAGAGTCCACGCCATTCTGTTTCACATAATTCATCGCCTGTTTTCCCTTGTGTGACTTAAACTGCATCTAATACAATAAGAGATAATAACGGCGTTAGCAACCAACCCTGTCTTACAACTGCTATGGAACTAAACATTCATAGATACATAATTGGCCATTACTACCCTTCAGTCAGGATTACGACCTAGCTTCTCACACCACTCATGTTGTGTGTGTTAATTTTTTATAAAGTCGACCCGACCGACAGATTTTTGAGAAACTTTTTTTATTTACCCTCAGAGTTGTTGCTAGAAATCTGCTGAGAGGAAGTTTCGAAGAAATATTTTTTTATATTCTTTTTGATGTCTGACCTGGTGTTTGAACCTTACGTCTAATAAGACAACACACTACCTACTAGACTACGGCTACTTCTAAAGGGTTCAAAAAATTTGTCTTCATGTAATGCCTTACATTGAAATCCATCATCGCTGTCACATACATACATAATTGGTCATTACAACCACTCAGTCAGGATTACGACCTAGTTCCTCACACCACTTATGTTGTGTGTGTTAATTTTATACATGAGTGGCGGGACCTACAGTTTAAAGTCGACTCCGAACAACAGATTTTTGAGAAACTTTTCATGACAATTTTATTTTCTCTCAGAGTTTTTGCCAGAATTCTGCTGAGAGGAAGTCGCCGAAGAAATGATGTCTGGCCTAGGGCTCGAACCCTGGCTTTTCATCTAATAAGCTAACACACTACCTACTAGACCACGGCGACTTCATCGCTGTCACGCATAACAATTTTTAGACACAGATAATATGAATTTTTTTTTTCATTTGGAACGTCTATCGGCGAGTTCTTTGTTTTTTAATATTCTTATGGCAGAGATTTGTCTGTCAGTGTGAATCCTCAGAAAATTCAGTTCCTTTAATGTAGACTGCCATGTTTTCCACAACCCGGAATGTTATATTCCGGAGCTCGGAAGCAGTTTCATTTATTTAATTTTCCTGAGAGTGTGTCTGAAGCTTGATTTTCGTTAAGTACATTGGCCCAAGTTTTATACTAGTCAACAGGTTTTCGATAGAGATTCTCATTGGTTTAAACATTTTCAAGAAATCTTTTTTCCTTGTTTCATGAAGCAGCAAAAACAACTCTGCTACATTCTAGTGGTTTTTTCTGATGGTTATATGCAGTTAGAAGAAAAAAAACTACTGCTCAGGTAAAACTATTCTTATCAACAAATTTTTTGATTTTCGGTATTTTTTATAAAATTTTTCTTGCGTTTCCTCAAGTGCATACCAAAACTAAAGGAAGAGAATAATGGGCGGGTGAGTGTATTATGCAGCCGTTTCTATCCTGCAGTGACCATTTTCGGTGTTTTATTCAAAGTTTTTCTCTTTTCGATTTTAAGATTTTAAAAGGGATTTGAAAGTTAAGCTGTTCTGCAAGAGATTTTTTTCAGTTTCATTCTTTTTGTTTTTCACCTTTGTTTGTTTTTTTTTTGGCATCTGGCAGCTTTAGGAATTTTCCTCTAGTTTTCCAAAATATTTTTTAAACTGATAAAGATACTAATAGGTTTAGCTATTTTAGAAATGCATTCCAAAAAAGATTATACAGCTTCAGTTCATTCTTTCTTTCACTTTTTTGTTCTCTTTTAATGGCTCTTGAGTAGTTACAGAAATAAAAGTAAAATAAGACGTAAATTGAAAACATTTACGTCTTATTGGCCACTGGAGCGTATGAATAATAGATTTCTTCTCATCTTAAAAATTTTATTTGCAACAAAATTGATACTTTTTTTCTTTATCCTTCAATTTTATAACTGTTTGCCATAAAGAGCAATTTGATTTCATGGATTCAAATGGCATTTTAATAGTTACAGTTTAGAGTATAGTCGTAGATAGGGATACTTAGAATTACTTGGTTTTAAATAAATTAAAATAAAAAAAATAACATAAATTTGGCAGTAAAAATTATCAAATTATTTTATATTGATTTAAAGGTGAACATTTCTTTCGTAATTACAATGCAGAGCGATAAAAATATGAACATCATTTATGGATTTGACTCTAAAGGAGCCACATCTGCGTTCTTAAGATTTCAGTGACAGCGTTTTAAAGGCTTTCCAGACTATGAAGTCAAATATTTGCGAGTATGATCGATTGCCGAATTCTACACAATTTAAAGAATACCACAAACTGAATTTTTCGTTTCTTAATTTAACGGTGCCTAGGTAGGGGAAGTGGTTCATGCATAGGGTGGGAAATTTAAAAGTTTAAATTGAAAAATGAAATAAAATTAAAACGGTTTGAAATTTAGCCAAATTTATTTATTTGTTGTAAAATAGAATGGCTGCCGTGGCCTCACAGTATCTCATTCGATCGGACTAATTTTCGTGCACTTTTCCGAATGTATGGTGTCGTATCTCGGCAATGGCATCAATAATGTTGGCCTTAAAATGCTCAGTTGTTTCTGGTTTGTCGGTATAACACTTTTCTATAACGGAGCCCCATAGAAAATAGTCCAACGGTGTCAAATCGCAGCATCTTGGCGGCCAATTGGCTTCACCATTTCGGCGAATTAAACGGCCATGAAACGTTTGGAGCAATAAATCGATTGTGCCATGCCATTTGTGGAATGATGAAACCAAACATCGTTCACATCAACACCATGAAGAGCGGGTACAAAAAAGTCTCAATTGACCGTAATTGTTGCGCCATAAGCATTGTCAGAGAAATAGGAGCCTCTGCTACACGAGCCGCACCAAACAGTCACTCGTAATGAGCGCATTGGCTTCTATAAGACCAGTGAGCCCCTAATACGGAAATTTTGCTTATTAACGTATCCAATAAGATGAAAATGAGCTTCATCCGGAATTTTTTTTTTGGCAATATTCACATCATCGAGTAGTTTCACATTGGTCCAATAAATCCCAACGTTGCTGAAGCGTAAATCGATTCATTACAATCAGTGCAGATAATATACTGAATTTTGTGACAGAATGACGTAAGTATTCCCAGATTCGAATTAACCGAAGGTTCAAATCTAAACCGATAAATGGCCCATTCATTATAACAGTATAATATACATACATAACTGGTCATTACAACCCTTCAGTCAGTATTACGATTTAGTTCCTCATACCACTTTTGTTGTGTGTATTAATTCTACACATGAGTGGCGACTCCGAACGACAGATTTTGCATTTACTCCCACTGTTCTTACGAGAAATCTTCTGAGAGGAAGTCGCGGGAGAAATATTTTTCATATTTCGGTTTTGATGGAGATATCTTGACCTAGAGTTAGATCCCTGGCCTCACGTCTACTAAACCTATACACTACCTACTAGACTACGGCGACTTCATGTATAAGAACGCCATGAAAATATTTTCTATAAAATCGACAAGAACAGGAAAAATATACCATTACTGGCCGGAATTGGCGGAATGGATTCACCCAGTGTTTGAAGTAATTGAAAGCGAATTACTTAACTATTCCCTTCGGGAACTCTTCACTCGAACCTCGATCACTAGATCATTAAGAGAGAATGTGTGGTCCCGTAAAACAAATTGTTTTTAGATCGGTAGTTAAGATAAAGTTCTTCACTAAATACCCGAGCAATCTAAATATGAGAGAATAAAAATATAAGTACAAGCAAGATAATGTGGAGTTGTCGCCGTGGTCTCGTAGGTAGTGTGTTGGGTTATTAGACGAAAAGCCAGGGTTCGAGACCCAGGCCAGACATCAAAATAAAATACAAAAAGTATTTCTTCGACGACTTCCTCTCAGCAGATTTCTGGCAAAAACTCTGAGAGCAAATAAAATTGCCATGAAAAGTTTCTCAAAAAATCTGTTGTTTGGAGCCGATTCATGTATAAATTAGCACACACAAAATAAGTCGGAATCCTGACTCAAGGGTTGTAATGACCAATTATGTATATAAGACAATGTGGACCTTAAATCCGTTGTAACTGGGACAGTAAAATAGACGACATTGTGATCTGATGGATCGTGGGACTTCCAGATCTCTTGAATAGAACCAGTAGTGCGTACCTTTAAGAAAATCTTTATTTCAAGACTTATTAATAATAGTCTTAAGCGAGCAATCCTTTTGTGGCATACGTATGGATCAAAGAACCTCTGATATAAATATTCGTAAACCATAGACAAACTCATGGATATTTTCCAAGATATAGATCATGGCTTCGTAAAAATTGTACAATTGTACATTGAACCGAAGACACTGCGAATAGGATATAGCTATCTGAAAGTCCAGACGCCATCCGTGCACTAAGCCCCTATGAAAATGTTTCGAAATTAGTAAAATGCTGTCTGTGCAAGTAAAACCGATTAGGCAGCGTAAATAGGGTCGTTTCATGGTCATGTAAGGCAATGAACGTGCCTTTGAGCTTGTCGGTAGGAAAACTTCTACAATAATGATGGGACCAAAATATTTGACAATAAAACACACACACTCTGGAACGTCCCTGGCTTTTGCATTTCACAACGTGCCAGACCTCGTTGATCTCTCCATAGTTCTTCACTGTTCCTTTTATTATGTTGGCTATGCATGGCATCTCAACCAGCGACTGTATGAGCAATCGTTCTGGGCTCAAAGACTCTGTGACTTAGTTGAATGGGACAATACTAGATGCTAGAACAACGATTTTTCTGCACTTAAAATTTAGCGTCACAGACTGACGTAAAGAGCAAAGCGTAATATACGGCAGGACAAATAAGTAACAATAAAAACATAGAGAAATACCGATAATAAGCGGCATATATCTATTGGGTGGGCCATCTATCGGTTTAAATTTGAACTATCGGTTATTGCGAATCTGTCATTTTATTCAGTCACAAAATTCAGTATATTATCTACACTAAACGTAATGAATCGTTTAACTCTTGAGCAAGGTTGGGATTCATTGGAAATCATCTTTAATCATCGAGTGAAACTCATTTTCATCTTGATGGGTACGTTAATAAGCAAATTTGCCTTATTTGGGGCTCCGAAAACCCACATGTGGTCTTTCAGAAGCCAATGCACCCATTACGAGTGGCTGTTTGGTGCGGCTTATGGAGCGGAGGCATCATTAGCCCAATTACGGTCAATGGAGACACCTAGTGCACCATTATGGCAGATTTTTTTGTACTCGCTGTTCATGGTATTGATGTGAACGATGTTTGGTTTCTGTACGATAGTTCAACTTGCCACTCATCTCATGTTATAATCGATTAATTGAGCCAAACGTTTGCTGGCAATTTAATTAGCCGAAAGTGCGATGTCAACTGGCCGCCAAGAAGCTGCGATTTGGCACTTAAGAGTACAGTTTTACCGAACAAAACTCCGGAATATTACCGAGTGTTATAGGTCCAAAGTGAACTATGCTCTAAGGCCGTTGCCTAAACCTAACCTAAACCTATCAAATGTCAAAATAACAATCGATTCTTAAGATGTTCTATGCATTCTCTATTCAATTAAATTTCTTTCTAGTAAACAGTATTCAGTATTTCCTTGAATATTTTTTTCTTCGTGTACAATTCTATTGTTTGTTGTAATTTACTTGTAATATAATATGTCTGTATCATCTGTTTCTATTTTATTTTACCTGCGCATTGTTTGTTTTAGCACATGGTATAGAAAAGTATCATTAACAGCGAACTTAATCTGAAACTATTGTTTACTGTTCGTGCAATTATGTTCAACTAATTACCTTCATTTCATTAATACTTTTTGTTTTTGTCTTTGTCTTACTAACTCTCTATTCCTTTTGCACATTCTTTATCTTTTCATACACTTGCTGCTGCTGGTGATGTCACTGCCGATCTGCCCCCACCCCCCATCAGGTTTTGTCTGTGGCAATCATCATAAAAACGATGTCGTAACGGAGGCAAATGCCGAAGGAGATGAGAGTCTAATATTGATACCATCCGAATCGACAATGGTACGTTATACAAACGAATCTTTGATTGTATTGTGCCGCAGTCCAACACCGGAAGTAAATATACACTGGAAGTCGCCAAAAGGAGAAATAATCGAAGAGCATAAAGGACGCATACACATTGAGCCAAGTTCACAGACAGGTACAATGAACTTTAATTTTTTGTCTTTTTCTTTTTTATTTATTTTTTTAGTTGCTTTTGTAAACGAAAAGGTGAAAAGATTATGGTGGTTTCCAAGCGTCCATATGGTACCCTACAGTACAAAGCAATGATGTTCTCAGTTTTTTTGTGAGGGTATATACAGACATACATAATTGGTCTTCACAAACTTTTAGTCAGGTTTACGACCTAGCTTAGAACACCACTTATGCTGTGTATGTTAATTTTATACATGAATGGCTCGACCTACAGTTTAAAGTCAACTCCGAATGACAGATTTTTGAAGAACTTTTCATGGAAATTTCATTTACCCTCTCAAAGTTTTTGCCAGAAATCTGCTGAAAAGAAGTCGCCGAAGAAATGTTTTTTTGAGTTCGAGATGTTTGAGATGGCGCTCTCGTGTAAAAAGCGAACATACTACGTTCTAGATTAGTAGGGGTGACTGGAATCCTAATACGGTCGTCCCCCCGGAAGTCCTGGATATATACCGACGGCTCTAAACTCGATAATGGGGTTGGAAGCGGTGTCTATTATGGGAAACTGGACCTAAATATTTCTCTGCGTCTGCCGGACTACTGCAGTGTATTTAAGGCGAAGGTGATGGCAATTTACCGGGCCGCTCAGTGGATCCTCGTCAACGATGCTCCTTTCACTCGTGTCTCGATCTTTTCTGATAGTCAGGTCTCTATCAGGTTTCGTGATTAGCTCTAGGATCGTTAGGGAATGTCGCCGCTGTCTCGACCTCTCGGGGCGCTTCACCAGTGTCTCTCTGGTGTGGGTCCCCGGGCACAGTGAAATTCCGGGAAACTGTAGGAATCCTCTTCTGTTGAATTGGGTATGCCACTTGCCTCGGTCAAGCTGACCATTGCGCGGAAGTTCTTTCAGGACGCCAACCTATCCTGGGTCAATGAGGAGTCCTGCTCTACCGCTAGACTCACCTGGCCCAAGATGGATAGAAGGCATACCAACCGATTACTTGGTCTTGGTCGTGATGTCATCTCGACTACACTGGCCGTGCTTACAGGTTATTGCGTCATGGGTTGACACGCGGAAAGAATGAGGCTCCCTATCAACGACTTCTGCCGTGGATGCGGGTCCACTGAGGAAGGGGAGACTGTTGTTCACTTTCTTTGCTAGTGCCCGTCTCTTGCTAGGTGTAGATATAGGTTATTTGGCTCCCCATTCCTTGTTAGCCTAACGGAGCTATCATCTATTGACATCAAGGATATAGCTTCGTTCATCAAACTTTCTGGCTGGTTTTCCAGTGCGGGGTAGTCGTGCTTTTGTTGTGCAGCCCTTGCGCTGACCAACTTCTTCCATTTCCCTGATTTTAGTGGAACTTGGTTAGTACAGGGACTGCGTTCATCCGTGGCATCACAACGGGCCGCTATGCGTGCTCAAGTGAGCTTTGTGATAACGGAGCTACCACTCCAACCTAACCTAACCTAACGTTCTAGATTACGGCGATTTCATTCACCCGTGTATTCTAAGAACAAGTCATAAGAAAAGAGTTCTTATCTGTTGATAAGGTTGGTATAGGACTACATTTTAAGTTGCATCAAACAATGTGCCAAGCGAACTATACCTTGGTATTATACCACCAAGATGTAGTGTTTCAATATATGTGACTATATGTGTTACTGTTTTAATGTAATTCTCTCTCTTCGCTAATAGTTGGGCGGAAAGATATCCACTGTAAGGCGTTTTAATAATACGAGTATATTTATACGTGTAATAGTATTTGTGCAATAAAATGCCAAAAAGGTGAATATATTTTTAATGCGTATTTAATGGCATTGTTAACACCTTGTAAAACATGGCATTTGGCTAAAGTAAATGATGTTTTATTTTTTCGGGATTTTAGTTTTCAATGGTTATTTTTTGCTGGGCATTCGAAATTAACGTCAATTGATAACAGAAAATGAGGCAATGAGACTTAATGCACAATTATTTCAACAAAATCTGCTGGTTTTCTTATCAAAAACCGCCGTAAAACATATGTACTAAAAGTATTAAAAGAGCGTAAACAACTTAAATTATTTTGAAAATAATCCTTGGAAACTGCTTTACTTTTAAGAAATTGTTAAGAAGATTACAACTGCAATAAGTTTGTAAATAATTTCAGTAACTAGCGGTAAAGTCCCATTTAATTTAGTGATAACTTTTAAAGTCACCGTAGTCTAGTAGGTACTGTGTTGGCTTATTTGACGTAAGGCCACGGTTAAAACCCCAGGTTGTAATATCCAATTATGTGTGTATGCTTAAAAGTTATTGCAAATAAAATCGGGTTAATGAAAAAACGAAAATAAAAATGTGAGAAGGAACACTGATAAAAAAAATTTCAGACAAATAAGCAAAATATCAAATGTTGAGACAATTTTCCACTTGAAGCATTTTCTGGACTTGAAGTTAAAAGTTCTTGAGTAAGAAATGAGGGCTTGTCTTGTAAATCTCAAGAAAGTCGAGCACTTACGGCTAGTACCGTGAGAGGATTCCTACACCAACGCGTCTTATATACATACGTCTTACATCACCTAAAAAACTTTACATATAAGAAACAAACCTACGAAAACTTAAAAAACGAATTTTTATCCCTTTGGAGGATCAAATCAAATTCAGGGTATTTGGTGTCACAAAATCCCTAAAGATACAGCAAATTAAAACGAAGACTTTGACGATAAATGCGTTATAAATATCGTAAAGCATAGTGAAGTATAAATATTGGTCAGGCCATACATAGCAGCGTCGGGAGTTGCTAATTTATTTTTTATTGAATCAATGACAAAAAAGGGTTGCTATTGGATTTCGCCATAGTATATGCTGGCTTATTAGACGTAAGGCCACGGTCAAACCCCACGTCAGACATCAAAACGAGATATGAAAAACTTTTCTTCGGCGACTTCCTCTCAGCAGATTTCTGGCAAAAACTCTGAGAGGAAATAAAATTGCCATGAAAAGTCTCTCAAAAATCTGTCGTTCGGAGTCGGCTTTAAGCTGTAGGTCCCGCAACTCATGTATAAAATTAATGCACACAACATAAATAGTGTGAGAAGCTAGGTCATAATCATACTGAATCGTACGGGTTCTTAAGCTGGATTCAACCATGTTTTCCGACAAAATTGTTTTTTACTGGAAGTTTTCTGCAGTTCGAGTCAACCATTTCAAACAATTTATTCGGAAAATTAAGGTTGCCAGACGATACTTTTAAAATAAATTTAAATTTGATATAATTCCGATGTTAAAATCAATTCAACTATGTATGAAAGATAAAATGGCAGCTTCGTTTAGATTTGTCCGGGCAAAATATGGTTTATGGAAAGTAATCGATTATGGAAAGTAATACCGCTTCTGTACGTCATCGTACCGGTCGGTCTTTTAAAAACTTTTCAGTTGTAAACGAGCTTATCACTGAAAATTTCGGCATCATTTCTAAGAACTTCATATTTCACAAAGCACTACGTAAATAGTTTTCAGAAAAGACCTCCACCTCCATGCAGTCTATAAAAAGAGCCGGCCATTTGTTTAATGCAAATTTTTGTGTGAATTTAAGCATCAGAAAATTCGCATGCATTCCATGAGAAAAAACGACCAACTTTCTGATTCTTTTTTGAAAATGATGGAGAAAGTGCAGCAACTGAAACCAGCAGTCATCACAGGAACATGAAAACGGAGTTCTTGTGGCCTTAACTCGATGGCAAGTATTTAGACGAAATGTAAATTCAGCAGGTCAGTGTCAATTGACATTTTTTAAAGGGGAGACTTCAAAAAAGAAACAAATGCAAAATTTACAATCTGAACACATAGTAATTCACTGAGTAAAGGAAAATATGTTAAAACACTTGTAAAGGCAGTAAAACACTTTTAAAATGGTGCAATGGTTGTAAGTTTCTTATTTTCTATGATAAAGTTGTTGTTGGCAATTCAGTTCACATTAGTGATGAATTCAGTCATGAATCTTAATATTTTTGATTAGAAAAGTATACTCTTCATTCTATAGGAGAAGTTTTTGCATAAAAAATATTAGATGGGAAAAATAGTTGGGTCTTTCTATAAATGAATGTCGACTCAAAGTGCTGATTTAAATGTTGAGTACTCTGTAATGCATGAATGTCTTCTTTGCATAATTTTACTGACCTAATATAGGAATAAATTACGGGGCGCTTAGCACATAATTTCTTCATATTCTACTCAAACTAATTCAATACATGCCTTATTTGCTTTAGAAATAATGTATTGATCTCAAGTGCATAAAGGATGACATCATGTATTCGAACTACAGGTAGCGTCAAAAGAAACTGTACACCATGGATAAAATTCTAACAATCAACTAACTTAACTTTTAACACTTAAGGAGAGTGCACCAAAAAATTTGAAAATATTTCGAAATTTTTTGTCCTTTTTTGTTTCAATTTTAAAAACTGTTAATGAAAGAATTTTAAAATAAAAAAACGGTAAATTATTATTGTATATCTTTTTTAATGTAAGATTTCCTTTGATGCTCACTGTATATTCAAAGTCTGTCTTGTAGAAGCGGTCGACACGACTTATTCATTGCTTTTCTTAGCAACTATACTGAATACCTTAAAATACTAACAACTTTAATATGTGGAAAAATTTAAATGAATTGAAATTCTTAACGCTTTACTTGTGGAGGCTTATCACACCTTCGCATGTATCAATTAATCCACAGAGTAACACCCATGGTTTTCAATGCCTCTTGTATTCTTATATTCAACATTTATTCTATATTCCCTTGTGTTCATTGATTTCTTGTTTTTTATCTTTTCGTTTTCGTTTTTGTTTTTTCATTTCAGGTGAATTAAAATTGGTTTTTATGCACATCTCACTGGCCGATAAGGGCAATTGGGTCTGTGAGGATACCACAGGTGGCAAAACTAAAAAAATCTTTGATTTAATAGTCTTTCGTAAGTATTATTTGCTTCAACAACAATGGGAAACTAATTGATCAACTAACAATGAACCGAGTTTGAATGAACGAACAACTGAATCGTGATAAAAAGAAAAATAATTTATTTCCTCTCATTCTTCTTTTTTGTCTTTTTCTCTTTTTATTTCTCCTGTTATTTTACGGCATTTGCAGAAAAAATTACGTTTACGGAAAATACCACCATTTTAACAGTGAAAGAAGGCCAAAATGCAACAATATTGTGTGAAGTTAAGGGAGAACCGCAACCAAATATAACCTGGCATTTTAATGGTCTACCAATATCGGTCGATAGTAAGTATACTTTAAACTCTTTTTTTACGTTTTTATGTAGAAAGCATTGAGAAAAATATTGGAATATATGTGGTATATACATCCATACATAATTGCCCATTACAACCCTTCAGTCAGGATTCCGGCCTAGCTTCTCACATAACTTATGTTGTGTGCGTTAATTTTATACGTGAGTGACGTGACTTACAGTTTAACGTCGACTCCGAACGCCAGATTTTTGAGAAACTTTTTCATGGCAGGTTTATTTACTCTCAGAGCTTTTGCCAGAAATCTGCTGAGAGGAAATCGCCAAAGAAATATTTTTTTCCATATTTCGTTTTGATGTCTGACCTGGGATACAAAACCGGGCTTTACGTCTGCTAAGCTAACACACTACCTATTAGACTACGGTGACTATGTGGTATATAGTTCCACTTAAAAAGAAATCGATCATTAAATACTTTTAATATTTTCTTACAAAGTTACAGAGTGTTTTCTTAAATGCGTCCACTGTTTTCTGCCTTCATTGTATTTTGATATTTGCTATATATTTAATTTAACCCGGACATCGTAGTAATTAAAAGATATCATTTCGTATCTCTTCCCAATTTTGATATCCCGAATACTGAGATTTTCTGAAAATCCTAGTCATAGTCATCCTAGTATTGTCGTCCGAGAATGTTAAAAGTTAAAAATTTCTTGTTCTTGTTGATGTTTATAAAATTAAAAAAAAACTGTAGCATACTTTTGACTGCTATTTACTCAGAGTATAATTTACATTAAATTTCGTGAATATTACTCATACGCGCAAGGTAGCCATATAAATATGGGATTGGATATTTAAAAGTTTACATTTAACAAATGCAAAACAAAATCGGTTTGAATTTTTTCCAAATTTATTTTTTTTGTCGTGGAGTATAATTGTTCCGGCTATAAATGTAGGTTCATTTCATTCAATCGGAATCGAATTTTCATGCACTTTTTCGAGTGTATGGTGTCGTATGTCAGCAATGGCATTATGAATGTTGGCCATCAAATGCTCAATTGTCTCTGATAATACTTTTCTTTAATGGCATCCCACAGAAAATAGTCCAATGGTGTCAATTCGTAGCTTATTGGCAGTCAATTGACACCATGAATGAAATAACATTCCATTTCTAACCCGAACAATTGTTCTTCACAACAAAAGAATAAATTTAACAAAATTTCAAACTATTTTTGTTTTATTGCATTAAAAAATATCAACTTTTAAATGACCCACTCTTTATAAAACACAAATATTGTGAGAATTATTTTTGCTTTTACTATTTGGCAGTTCATTTCATTTTCAATAAACCTGGCTGTGTGTTATGTAAGGGGTCTTGTGTATTGGCTTTTAAGCAATCAAGAGTTATTTGTTAACACTCAATTCAGTATTACTCCATAAAAACTATTACAGAGGCGTTATTTCACATTAAAAAGAGGGCCAATGAACGGAACCTCTACTGAAAAGAAAGCTATCACCAAATTGATTCTGCAACAATTCAATTGTTAAGTCCATTGTATGACAAGACACGTCATTTTATTGGAACTAAATGTTGTATATGTTTGACTCATTAATTTTAGAAAACAGAAAGTCAATCAACATTGCTTGATATCGGCAGCTACTTAATTTCTCAGAACGAAATAAGTAATCAAAATATGTACGTAAACGGCACCAAACAGACAAATTTAATGAACATAATGATGATTCTTTAACGACTTGAAATTTATCTTCTATTAAAATATAGAAATTTTTTTTATTAACCCACTTATTTAATCAGAATCAGTATCAACGTTAAAAACAATTTTTCGGCAAACATTTTTGTCTTTGACCAATTTTATTTATTTATTAATTACAATACAATTACAAATTATATTCTAATTATATACGAGCTGAGTAACTTTGAACATATGATCGGTGTAGTGTCACAGAACAGAGTCTCTGGCGGGAATCGAACCCACGACCCTCACCCTTGCCCAGTTTTAAAATGCATTAGCAGTTAGAAGAAATCTTATGAAAATAATGAGAAAATAGTTTAAATTTTTACATGAAGTTGTATTTAAAAAAAATTCCACGTACCCGAAGAACAAAGTTCAATATATCGTCGTATTTTTATAGACTTTACAGCATTATTAACGGCCATGTGCACGTTTCCTTATATTGCTAATGGTTTTAAACCGATAAGAATTAAATAATTTTCGATGATCCTCATTTTAGAGACGCTTCTCTGATTTCGGTATTACTACGATAGTGAAGTTAGTGAAGTTTGTCATGAGTATCATGCCAATTTTGGTAAATAATCTGAAACCAAAGCAATTGTATACGTCGACACAGAGTCGAGTTTTACCCATGATAAGTGAGTTACTTGGTATCATTCGGTGTATAGAAAACAAGCAGGCCAGACATGAAAACAAGAATACAAAAAGTATTTCTTCGGCGACTTCCTCTCAGCAGATTTCTGGCAAAAACTCTGAGAGTAAATAAAATTACCATAAAAAGTTTCTCAAAAATCTGTCGTTCGGAGTCGACTTTAAACTGTAGGTTCCACCACTCATGTACAAAATTAAGACACACAACATGAGTGGTGTGAGAAGCTATGCCCTAATTCTGACTGAAGGGTTGTAATGGCCAATTATGTATTTATGTATGTATGTATATTGAAATGAAGGGTAAACTTTATATTTTATTAGCGTCTGTATAGTCAAAATCAGTCAAGATTGTGTCCAAAAATTCATAAAATAGTGTAGACTTCAGTGGCGGACGCAAGTACCAGCTTCCACTCAATGGTTAATTCGGTAGCATGTGTATAAACTTGTAATAAGTCATACGATGTATTTTCCAAAAGTGTATATCGATGACTGAGACATCTCGAACAAAATGAAATATGAAAAAATATGTCTTTCTGCAACTTTCTCTCAGCAGTCTTCTGGCCAAAACTGTGTGAGAGTAAATAAAATTGCAATGAAAAGTTTCTTATAAATCTGTCCTTCAAAGTCGAGTATAAATTGTAGGTCCTGACACATATGAATAAAATTAACACACGAACATGGGTAGTGTGAGTGGCAACGGGCGTAATCCAGTCTAAAGGGTGGTAAACACTAACTAGATAAGTAAGTCTCGCTGTCAGAGAAGCATTGTTTCGATTGTGAAACATTTATAAATGGAAGAGCTGAGTTAAGAGAAGCAATTTTTTTTTTTTGGCACTAAGACTGTATGTTTAGACGGCCGTCCCTTGATCAAATAAAATACATTTTCTACTGAAGTCTTTAAACAATATATGTATGTAAAAGACAAATACAAATATATGTCATGCTGATGCTTATGGATTTTGGTTTAGTCTTAAGAAAACCATTTGTCAAAAATGTGGCGTTTTTTATGGGATACATTCCCATTTCATACTCTTGTATTTTTAATAATTATTATACAAGTTTAACTTTGTCATATGAAACGTTTACAATTTTACTAAAAAATTCTATTCTTTAATCGTATGAAGCAATTTTCTTTTTCGTAATATTTTCAGATAAGTTTCTAATATTTTTCGTTTTGTTTTTTTCCTCTTTTTTTCCAGTCAATTCAACAAAATTTCGAGTTTTAGGTGATGGATTACTGATCAATACAGTCACACAAAATGATACTGGCGAATATACGTGTCGTGCTTATCAAGTCAATCCCATTGCATCCGATGTGCAAGAGCGTACGGTTTTGATGAAAATTGAACGTGAGTGTGATTTGTAACGTAACACACAATATATATGTAGTTTTTATATGCATTTTTCATTTACATTCATACATACAATATATACGACTAATAACATTATAAATACAATCAGTACATACATATGTATGTACATATATAGTTGGTAAGAAGTATTGGGAAACATGTCTCTTTGAATTTTTATACCCTACTTTCGATGGGGAAAGATATCATCAAAGCAAATCATCTTTCATCCGTTAGTGTGAGTCTCAGTTTTAATCGTTTGTTAAACTTTTGTGTAAGAACTCTTGTGCTTGAGCTTCAGCGCTGGCTGAAAAAAATATGAATCCCATAATAATACCTGGTGCTTTAAGCCATCTTCAAAATAATTCTACGGTTCATACTCTTTCAGATCATACCTTTTAATTAAATTTACACTTGGGTGCACTTTTCGATTGCACCACCACAAAAAGCTGATACTAGTTTTCGGTTATTGTATCAGAGCTAAGAACAAAATTGGAAAAAGGAACGATGGAGGTGGTTTTTAGATTTCGGTTGGAAGGCTGGCATGCCACTGTACTAGCAGTACCACGCCTTCAGTCAGGAGCCCATTTATCCATTGCATCAAAGTCCCGATTATTTTCAAAATTTAAAAATTTAAAACTGAATTCCTAACCTCGCGATCGGCATATAAGCAACCTTTTTCCGATTTTCAAGATATCATCATTATGTTCTTCCCTTAACAACACTCCGTCCATTGACAAAAAACGGGACAATCGATTTGTACCAGCTTCTGTAAATCTGTCGTCTTGAGTCGACTTTAAACTGTAGGTTCGGCCGCTCATGTATAAAATTAACGCACAAAACATAGGTGGTGTGAAAAGCCAGGTCGTAACTATAACTAAAGAGTTGTAATGACCAATTATATCTGTATATGATCTCAACAGCCCTGAATTTGCCACCTGTTATTGCGATCCTCTCACAACGGTTTTTGCCTAAAGCAGTTGTAAGTAATCATCTTTTATTTCTAGTCACCAAGCACTTCGAATAGATATCGAATATTCCATGCTACAGCAACTACTGACAGAAGAAATTTAATAATTTAACATTTAATTTCTATTCGTTTACATCCATATTTAATTGATTACAAATAGCTCTTTACGCAAAGTTCAGGTCCTAAACAATTCTATATAATGGCGGTTAATAAATCGTTCACTTTTTGAATGAAACATCAAATTTTTTCGACACATAGGTTAAGAACCTAAATTGGCAGCCGTCTTAAGGGGCATATCTTACTTGTTTCTGGTTATCTTTCGTTGTACACTTCTAGTTGTCATCTCTCAACCATCTCGATAATGGAAGGCTTGGCCTCTATCAAAATCACCTTTTTCTGAATATCTTCTGTCAATATATTCTAAAGATATTCAAGAATTCCTACGTACACCAGTGCCGGACAAAGCAAGAAAAGATGTTATGAGATGTTCTCTTCTGCCTCGTCGATACAGCTTTTGCAGAAGTAGTTGTAAGATACTCCCCGCCCTAGACCTTGTGCACTCCAAGGCCAATGTTCCGCTATTACTTCTGTGCGGCATCTAAGATGGCCTTTGGTCAGCTTTAATGAAAATTTTGTTTTACATACGCAGGGCCATATCTGGGCATATTTGTCTGGTCTCTCTACAAGTGGGTGCATTTTTAAATGTTTCTTTTGCAAATGACGTAGGTTTATGTGACGCAAATGATGTAAATGACGTAAACTTGTTTGTCTCTCTGCAGAGGAATGGCAACTCATAAGGAACCCATATGATACATACATACATAATTGGCCATTACAACCCTTCAGTCATGATTATGGACCTAATTTCTCACATGCTGCGTGTATTAATTTTATACAAGAGTAGCGGAAGCTACAGTTTAAAGTCGACTGCGAACGACAGATTTTTAAGAAACTTTTCATGGCAATCTTATTTACTCTCAGAGTTTTTGCCAGAAATCTGTTGAGAAGAAGTCGCCGAAGAAATACTTTTTCATATTTCATTTTATTGAGATGTCTGACTTGGGGTTTGAACCGTGGCCTTACGGTCTACCTACTAGACTACGGCGATTACCAATCCATATGATGGTAACCGTCAATTATCTCGCAAGCTGCACCACAGACACGTGGCAGTCTTATAAAACATAGATGGCCGGTCATCTAATTGCCGGCTTTTTGTGAGTACCTATGCATATATCTCGATGTACTTCAATACCAATGTTTCACCTTAAATAACACTTCAGTAATAGCTTCGCAAGTCATTATCTAAGGTTCAACAGTTCTGAAAAGATTCCATATCCGACTTTATCGCTTGATGTGTACCCCATCTGTGAGAATTTAAATGACGTTCTCTGAAAGAAGGATATTGTCCGGTAACAGCTATCACGAGAATTATTGAAAATTTTCGCATGATCGTGTGATAGCTTTTATATTGAAACTCTGAGTCTTGGTGTCGCGTTTGTTGATAATCTTTTCACCATCACTTCTGATGGAAGCCAGTTAAGAGTCAGTTCCTCATTACGAGTTATAAACGGGAAAGTTAAAAAGCCATGGAGACGTTTTCATCTTTTTATGTCAATAGTCCAATGAAAAGAAAGTCAAGTTGCCCGACTGATAATCAAGCTTGACTGACAATAATTGTTTTACTCGTTTTATATGCATTTTTTAAGTTGTTATTGATTTACATTCCTTTTGGAGACTTTCTTTTAATTTTCTCATTCGATTTTTATGGCTCATTCGTTAGATGGCTGTTTGATTGTATGGTTAGACGTATTCAAGTATTCCAATTCATATAATAAAATACGGATTACATTCCATTTCCCTATTGATGTCACTGATGACTGATGATAAATTTGTTATTGTAAGACGTGTCTGCACATCCGTTGTTCTTGCATTCAATTTTACTGCAATAACACATGGCATTTGAAATCGGAATTGTTGGTGTTTTTTATCAAACCACTTAAATTTTTGGCATCATAAGTTACTTCTGACATCTGTAGCTGTGAGACATGTCATATATTTGTAAGTGGAAAGAGAAAGAAGTTGAGTGACATATATGGTAACTATCTGTTGAATAGGGTTTGTTGTATTCCAAATTGTGTGAACAGAAGCTGCAATTGTAGAATATGTTATATTCGACTCGAAAATCATAAATCAGTAGATTATGTTAGGTTAGCGAGAAGCTTGCCAGGCAAGGTCACTCGGTATCATATATGGCGCATTATTTTATCCAATGTTAGGTAAGTCCCTTGTACAATGGGTCAATTCGACCTCCGAGTACTGTACTTGTCTTAATAGAAAAGTACACGTTCTCTAACCTAGGTAAGTCCCTTAGTCAAGATTATTTAGTGTTCGGTTTGAACCACCCCGAGCTCCGAATGAAACCAGTCAGTTCGATAGTGGCATGTTCGCCACCATGCCCAGATCTTCAAATGTTCTGTCACCCAAAAAACTATGAAGTCTATCTTGCAGTGCAGGACGCTTAAATAAAAGGTGTTGTATCGATGCAATTTCTTCCACATCTTGGCAATTTCCGAAGTAATTTTGCTGGAGCAAACCAATCTATCAATAGCTCAGAATCCCGTTAGAATTCCTGTTAGAGTGCAAACTGTTCTCTTGTCGAACTCAAGTAGTTCCCTGGTGTTCCTGTTTAGAACAGACCAAAAACATATTAAATTTATAATTTTTAAAACAGAATAAGATTCTTAGGTTAGTTTAGGTACGGTCGCATACGCCTTTAAAGAAAGAAATCTCACTTAAGCCAGCATTCAAGCTCATTGTGGTACCACGATTAATTCTACTAGGGAATCAAACATTCCCTAGAGAAAACCAATCCGATTCAAAGACAAATCTTGCTCTGCAGCAGTTCTCGTGACAAGAACAGGCCACTAACGCATGTGGTGAAAGACAGTGTCCTCCTCCTCCTAATACCCACAGTTCCTGCAGAAGTCATTTGACGAAATGCCAAGTCTTTTGCGATGCGTATGAAAAGGGCTGTGGCCTATGAGGATCGTTATTGTGTGTTGGATTCCCATGAGCTTTAAAGAAAGGAGTGAGCAGAGACTAGCAATATTGCATGAACCCTCCTACTGCCACCAAAATTGAACTTCCCTGTAGAAAGTGCAGATAACTGAGCCAATTGGAATACCTATGTCCTGCAACATGTTGGACGTTGCAAACTACGTACCGGCTCTGGCCAGCGCATCAGCAATGCAATTTCTAACGATATCCCTATGTCCCATAACCCATATAAGAGTTACATTTGAATGATTTGAAATTTTCCGAAAAATCCTCGGCATTCATACACAAGGATAGACGTTGAAACTACGTTCGTTAGGGACTTAATAGCAGCCTGGACGTCCCAGTAAATCAAGAGATTTTCAGGGAAAATCCCGCCATCCAGCAAGCAGAACGCCACTTCCCAAATTGTCATGATCTCTGTTTCGAAAATGCTTTAGTGGATAGGTAGCCTATAAAAAAGCTTAGTAGTTGTGGCTAAACCTTGCCTTCTGTAGCGAAATTATTCATCATACAATACCTGACTATATTGGGCCCAATATAGTATGAATTACGATCATGTATTTGTTCTTTTTGGATTTCACTGCAAGTGTTTTTGTTAAATTTGCAAAAAAAAATTCGTGGAGAAATAAATGGAAAAACAAGGAGAAAAATAAACGAATCGAATGCTATGGAATCACACGTATTATGTTATCGCTGCATAATGGTTGTAAAATTGAAATTTCATGAATAGAAAATTTATTTGTTTGTTTTTTTTTTCTAAAAAAAAATATTGCAAAAAAATCAAAATAAAATATTTTTCACTTGGTCATGCTTTTTAAATGAATTTTTGTGGTCGAAGTACAATACAAAAAAGCACAGAAAAACTTATCCACAGTAGAAAGCAAAATAAAATTCAAAACTATATCAGATTTTATTTGCTGGCATATTTTGGTGTGAAAAATTAGGTAGTAATTCTCACTGAAGGGTTGTAATGATATGATTGCTGATGAGTCAGAAACCGATGATGTTGAAGTTATGAAAATTTCTTCGAAAATATGAATAAAACCCAGATCCAATATAATACTCTTCAATTTATTGCTGGCAGAATGCTAGAAAGTATGGACAAAACTTCCTATGCCTCCATTCTAAATAAAGTAAAAGCGATTTTACTTATTTGAAGATCTGTTATTAAATTGAATTAAACACACTTAAAAAAATCCTTCATCGTTTTCGAATTTTACATTAAGCGGTTCACCACCTTGCAATACAATCCATTTACGAAGCATCCTCACCCTATGGAAATGGAAAAAAGATAATATCACAGGAAGACCATGAAGTGGAGTACGTTGTTTCTGGGCAATCATAGATTGCAGCTCCATAATACCAGGTGCTGCTACAGCAGTTCAATCACCTGCTGAAATAACAAAATATTAAAAAAACGGAAACAGGGCAGAATAAATGATTCAAAAAAATTCTGGTTACAAAAATGAAAAAACTAAATGCGATACAAGATGCTGCGAATGCCGCAATGACACTCACCAAAGCATGAAAATATAGAAGCCATGTTTATGTAACCGTAGTCTAGTAGGTAGTATGTTAGTTTATAAGACGTAAGGCCACGGTTCAAACCCCAGGTCAGCCAACAAAACGAAATATGAAAAAATATATCTTCGGTGACTTCCTCTCAGCAGATTTCTGGCAAGAACTTTGAGAGTAAATAAAATTACCATGAAAAGTTTCTCAAAAATCTGTCGTTCGGAGTCGACTTGAAAAACTGTAGGTCCCGCCACTCATGAATAAAATTAACACACACAACATGAGTGGTGTGAGAAGCCACTCCGTAATCCTGACTGAAGGGTTGCAATGGCCAATTATGTATGTATGTTTATGCTAAAATCTGGGGAATTTTTGATATAAATATACGCATCGTCTACATAATACCTGATATTTTTTACAATTAAGGTTTACTCCTCCCAGAGACCATATTTCAAGTATTCACTGGTGGATCCATATTAAGCGGCAAAGTTCGTTGGGGAATCTTTTCAAAACAATTGAGCCCTTGCACTATTCGATTACTGTAGTAAAATTCAGGCAAAAATAATGGCCATAAAGACAACCTCTGTGGGAATGCCGCATCACAGTACACAGAAAAGCAGCCATTAGATAAATATGGAACGTACACCACACTTAAAATTGGCCAAAAGTCCCGGGTGTTTTAGGAGGAGGCAGCGAAACATTCGATGGCTACCATCATATAGGTGCTGGACAAAGGGAGCCTAAAGGTAAAGAACTTACAAAAACTGTTGCAACTGAATATTCGGATGAATTCAAACGTGACACTGCTTATCCGCAGGGACACACACAAATGTTTTCACAAAAACTTCTGACATTTTGCGAAAGAAAGATGGAATAATGAACCCACCAGCAGAAAGACCAGATAGGTCTGGATCGATATGCATATTAACAGAAGAAACTTTTAACCACAGTCCAACTTAGGTATCTCCCAGCAGTGAATATACACGTGTAGCTGACAACGATTTCATCAGAAGTTACAATAACAAGGTTAAAGAGGATTGAACAGTACTTGTGAAACTGAGGCTAAGTAATTTTTGACATATACATACATGCATACATACATAATTGGTCATTACAATCCTTCAGTCAGGATTACAACCTAGCTTCTCACACCACTTATGTTGTGTGCGTTAATTTTATACATGTGTGGCGGGACCTACAGTTTTTGAAGTCGACTCCGAACGACAGATTTTTGAGAAACACTTCATGGTAATTTTGTCAAAGGGGTTTTGCAATATAAGCCTCATAATTTAAAAAAAATTTCAACGACAGACTATTGCAGAATTACTGTGTGCCACTGAAAGGTCCTCTTGATTTTAAAGAACAATATTGAACTACGTCTTCAGATATCTAGACGTCTATTTTATTAACACAAAGATAAAATCCTGGATGTATGGCTGTGTTCAATGGAAAGTCGGTAGCTATTAAATATTAAAAGACAGCCGCGTGTTTTAATGAAATATATACATCCTGTACGGCATACATTATGTTCGTTACAATTTTTAGATCTTGTAAATGAATTTATAGTGTCCATGTATACACAATTCCATAATTTTAAAACAGTTGCAATATATGCTATAGCGTTGTATACTTTTTGTACTCGACTGTATATTTAAATGTGTACGTACATGAATTTAAATTTCATATTGTATTTTACAACAAATAAAAGTTAACTTTTAAAATCACTATGCATCAAATCTGCATCAGCAATTGGTTTACGTTTGTTTTTATTAAAATCTTAGTCGAAATTTTAAGTGATATCATACGATTATTTTTAGTTTCTTTCTTTTTTTAATCACAAACCACTTGTTATAAAACTGCTAAATTTAAATGTAGATTTATGCATACATACATACATATATATGTTTAAAAAGCTTTAATAAATTTTCATTTAAACTAATTTAAACGAATTTAATAATTATGCTGTGGCTAAGGTTGAAATATAATAATATACCAGGACCCTATTAAAAAATCATGAATGAGATGTTTAACAGCTCAGATTGAATTCTTGATGGATAGGTCTTCTTACATGGTAAGATGTAAGAATTCAATCCAAAATGTATTTTAAAGACGATTAAACATGGTGGTGGTAGCATCATAGTCTGGTGGTCATTCTCTTATTATGGTGAGGGTCCTCTATATCGTATCCAGAACATAATGAAATCGGCTGATTACAATGAAATTTTGAAAACTACAATGCTGCCGTATGCCGAAGAAAATATACCACTCAAATGGGTCTTCCAGCAGGATAATGACCCAAAGCATACGGCAAAGTACACGGAGATGTGGTTCCAGGACAAAAAAAAATCAATATTTTAGAATGGCCAGCACAGTCACCTGGTTTAAAAACAATATAAAATTTATGAAACGAAGTTAAAAGGGTAATCAGGGGAAAGTGTCCATTAAATTGTAACGAGCTTTGGAATCTTATACAGGGTGCGTGGACGCAATACCCCTACATGTTTGTCCAAATTTGGTCGACTCAATGCCTAGAAGATGTGCTTCTGTTCTGAATAACAAAGGATCCGCAACAAAGTACTAATGTGGCACTAAGACTTCAAGCAACAATATTCAGTATAAATATCTATTTAGTTTTACTTAATTTAGTTATAGCTTTAAGATTTCATGAAGTGTCCTTATTCTTTTCACACCTTAAACTATATACATTCATACAAAATCATAAAAAAATCAAAATATATTATAGGAATAGCAAAAATTTTGTTTTTAATCTACCATTTAAGAAAAAATAAATCGTTTAAACAAGAAAGAATTTTCGACTTTTTATTCGGTTGTAAATATAATTTATGTGTGGGTGGGCACTGTCTCTATTATTTTTCACATAACTGTATATATATAATTAGTCATAACAACCCTCGAGCCAAGATTAGGACCTAGTTTCTCACAACACTTATGTTGCGTGTGTTAATTATTTATATATGAGTGGCGGGACCTACAGTTTAAAGTTGACACCCAACGATGTATTTTTGAGGAACTTTTTCATAGCACTGTCGGTCAAGCAGAGCAACTGTTCCGGAATTGTGAGGTAACGAAATGGATTTGTTCAGTTTTGTAGCAATTTCTATGAAACTGACAATGTCATAACTAACTGCCATCACAGGTCAAACAATTTACACGACAAAGGTTAGCGTACGTTGTCAGTAAGAAAATGTTACAGAATTCCGTCTGTATTTAAAAAATAAGAGGAATTATCTTATGCTATAAACACAATAAACGCAAGTACAACAAGCATAACAATTATGCAATTGCAGCCTAAGCTAAGCTGCATGCGCAGTAATAATAGTACAGACAGCAGCAGCAAAGCATAAGAAAAACAAAAAAATGAATACTCTATTTATTCTTTATCAATAATGGTGCCACTAAACATTATTTCGAGATATTTTGATACATCGCCTTTTAAAAGTCTCTATTTCATGCATGTTATTGAAATGACAGCATTAACCCTTGCATTGCCAGCACAAATCCTCTCATTGTGAGCACGAACTCTCTTATTATTGCGAGTAAAAACAGAAATTACCTCAAACGGAAAGCAGCAAAAGCGCACTGCCTTTAAAATAATCACTTCCATATACAGCCATGTACTCTATATTTGAGAGATTTTGCTGCGGTGCGTTTATTGTGTTCGTAGCATTATTACTGATAAAGTCAAAGGATATATTTCAATCTTGCACCAACATCACTTCCATAGGAAGGTCCATATGAGGCCTACCAATTGTAAACACTTATCATCATGTTGTGGAAAGCTCGAGCCTGGGAGAAAACGTCTCCCTAAGAGCTTCGGTTGAACCTTGTAGGAGGCTGTGATTGTGTTTCATGCGGAGGTGATGGCCATTTACCGGGGCGCTCAATGGATCCTCGTCAACGGGTCTCGGTCTTCTCTGACAGTCAGGCCGCCGTAAGATCTCTGTCGGGTGTTGTGAAAAGTCCATAATTGGTAGAGCATGTCGTCGCTGTCTCGACCTTCTTTCTGGGCGCTTTAGTGTCTCACTGGTCTGAGTCCCCGGGCATAGAAACATTCCGGGGAACTGCAGAGCCGATGAGCTCGCCAGAGCTGGTGCACTCCTTCCGGAATCCTCTTCAGTAGACTTGGGTATGCCACTTGGGTCTTTCAATCTGGCCATAGCGCGAAAATTCTTTCTAGACGCCAATCTATTCCAGGGTCAATGAGGTGTCCTGCTCCACCGCTAGACTCACCTGGCACCTGATGAATAGAGACTTACCAGACCGGACGTGGTTGTGGCATCATCTCAATCACAGTGGCCATGCATACAGGTCATTGTGTTATGGGTAGATACGCGGTAAGGATACGGCTCTCATTTAACGGTTTCTGCCGTGGGTGCAGATTCGGTGATTAAGAGGAGACTGTTATCCACTTTCTTTGTCAGTGCCCATCTTTTGCAAATGGCAGATATAGGTTATTTGGCTTTCCATTTCTTGTCAGCTTGACGGAGATATCATCTATTGATGTCAAGAATATATCTTGGTCAGTACAGAGACTGCATTCATACGTGGCATCACGACGGGCCGCGATGCGTGCCTAAGTGACCTTTTTAATATCAAAGCTACCACTCCGGCCTATCTGCTCTCTTCTACATAAAAACTGGTCGTACGACTTGTTTGACCATCTGAATCCCATTTATTTGATGTTAGGATAACAATCCGTGGTAATTAACTATAAACAAGGCCCTGTGTGCACCCTTCTTGGGTTGTTGTATTGGGTGTATGTGGTGCTAAACTTTTTTTCCCGACAAAAATTTCTTATAATATTAGTGTCTGACGTTTATGGCAAGCATAATCAAATTCTATTGACTTTGGCACACTTGCAGGTGCATTAAAAACCTCATTTATGTGTAGAAGACATAAATCTTGAAGGTTTTTATCATTTGCAGACATTTTTTCTTTGTTTCGTTATTCCAAAGAGCATGTTAAGTGATAGCCTATACATGTATTTCCGTCTAAAGATTATAAGTCTTTTAAAGCCAAAATTAAATCCTTCTTTGGTTTCCTTTTTTTTCGTATACGTACAGATAAACCTATGTGGACCCATCAGGATGATGAAAAGGATAATTACGCATACATCAATGGTACGGCAGCCTTCAAATGTGAAGCTGTTGCCGAGCCACCAGCTAATTTTACTTGGTATCGTAATAAAAAACAAATACACAGCGAAAAGCATTTCATCATTGAAAACAGTAATTACGTATCGATACTGCACATGAAGGCGGCCGATGAATCAGTATTCAGCATCTATAAATGTAAAGTCAAAAATCATTTGGGCAGCATTGAACGTTCGTTTGTATTAAAACGTGGCGTTAAGCCACCCACACCACATCCCATACAGTTAAGGGGTCTTAATTCGAATACATTCGATATTGAATTGTCTGTAACACGTCCAAACAACATCAAACCAACAATGGAGGTGAACGGTTATCGTATTGAGTATATGAGCGAAATGGATTTCAAAAGGGAATTGGGCAAATGGTCGAATGCCAAACGTAAAGATTTTAATTATGAAAGCGGTAAGTTGCAATGCCTTAAACTCTGCATAGCACTGAGATTGATTGGTTGTGATTTAAATGTTTTTCTTTTCTTTTTTTGTCTATTTTTTTGTACACTTTTAGGTGCAACATTTCTACTTAATAATCTGGACGCAAATACAACCTATCTGGTACGTGCCGCATCACGTAATGTGGCTGGATTAAGTGATTGGACGAAAGTTGAAAAATTCCGCACTCAATTTATACCGCAGTCATCGGCATCATCTAATGTGGCTGCATTTACTCATATACTATGTTTCGCATTGGTTGCCTTAATATTAAGTCATGACCTAACATTTGGTCTACCCACTGCTCTTGTGAGCCTTGTCACCATCACCAATGCCAAACAATTTTATCTGCCATTAAATTCAGTTGACAAATTGGTTACCATAGGTGCGGAACGTTTGTGAGTTCACTCAAGTGTTTGGTTTTTAATTTTTGTTTAATCTTTACGCTGAATTCCGTCGAATCCACACTCTTTTTCTTTTGGTATTTTTTGTTTCTTTCTTTCGTTGTAGTTTTTTTTCTATAGTTTTGGTTTAAGTTTAATATTAAACAGGTATCTTGTCCTCCAAATTTCAATCGGGTTCCTTCACATTGTCCTTTTGCAACACCTTTATTGTGAATTTAAGTGGAGCGTTAACATTTTTTAGCATATTTTTTAAGTCCATATACTCGTATATAATTGGGAAAGTGGGGACACTCAAATAAACGAATGAACTACAAATACTACTCTATTTAAACAAATAAAAGTTAAATAATATGATTTAAAAATACTTATCAAACAGCGTTCTTAGGTTTTTTTAAAGTTAGCAACCTAATATCGGTTCCATAAAAATTAGACCATGTTCCTGTATATTCGCAACACTAAAAACGTTGCATTCTAACAAGGCACGTATAAGGAGATTGGTTTTGGAGTTGCATTGATTATAACATGAATTTTTATTAATTCGTATACAGTAATCCCTCGATTTACGTCGCAATTGGTTCCAACGTAAATCGAAACGACGTAAATCGAATTTCATATTACACATACTACAAAGTAGTATGTTTTTAACAATGAACTTAAAAAAGTTATATGAATTTAGTCTCATAAAATAGAATTTGCATTTATTGTTGAGAGGTATATCCACCCTCAGCAATTTTTTATTTTAATTTTGTAGGAAAACTTTTAGCTTCCTCACTATCTGCACTTGCAGATTTTCGTACAACTTTTATATTGTGAAGTTTCGCTCTTCTTTTAAATTTTTCCAACCAACCTCCACTGGCTTTAAAACGAAAATCGGAGAGCTCCTTGTTCTGAAGACCGTCCGATTTTAAATCATTAAACAATCTTATTTGTTTTTTTTGCATTGCAATCTTTTTGTTGTTTAAATCCTTTATCCAACTAGCTTTCTTTTAGTGGTGGTTTTTAGAGAACAAGTCCCAGTCACTGTTACGCTTGAATGAATTTTAGCCGCATTTTTAATTATCGTTCTTAATGTGGTCGCCAGGAGTTGCATATTACTGGCAATAATAAAAGCCATTTCAGCATTATCGTAACGACGAATAATTTCTATTTTAGTTTTTAGTGAAATTGCAGAAACTTTATTCATTTTAGTTATATTTCACTCTATTGTGTCTAAAAAGTTAAACATTATTTTCTATATGTACGTTTAAACATTAAAAAACTACAGACATGGAAACATAAAACAGGCGCATTAAATAAAACTAGAATTCCCCGTTTTGTGTTTATAAACAACTAAGACGACGTAAATCGAATGACAACACAAATTAAAGTTAGAGGGATCAAAAATTTTGACGACGTAAATCGAAACAACGTTAATCGAGGCGACGTAAATCTAAGGAGTACTGTATACAGTTATAGTCATAAGTATTCCTACACACAATTTATCAGTCCATACAACCCAAGAATCAAGCAACTAATTTTCCAAACAATACCACTTGTACTAGTTTTAAAAAACCGTTTTTTGTGAAAATAAAATTCGTTTTTTTAATTAAAGTATTGGCCCTTGCTAGCTAGACATTTGTTTCAGCTTTCAGGCAATTTATGGATTCTACGTCATTTAAAGGAAACCAATTAATCATACAATTTCCAACTTCCTTTTAGATATTGAAGTGCTGCTTAGCTAATGCGTGTTTCTTTGATAAAACAAATTGTAGTCAATAGGAGCTAAATCGGCGGGTGGGATGGCAGGTCCCAGACTAATATTTTAATTGTATTCTGCACCGGTTTTGCTTTGTGTGCAGTTGCATTTCACTCATGCATAATTGGTAAATACAACCATAGCTGCCAGATAAATAAGGCAACAAATCGTCAAATAATTGAGAAAAAATCGTCAAAATCGACAAAGACGTTTGTTAAAAAATCGTCAGAAAAATAAATAAATAAATTAAAAGTTTTTAAAAACCAAAATTATTTCTATTGTAGTAAAATATAAGAAGTCAATATACATACGTACGTATGTACATATCTGAGTTCAAAAACAAAACATTTAAAAAAAAATTTTTAGAAATTAAAAGCTGACATTTATTAATTTTTTTCCAAAACCAAATTTTTATATCATTTTCATGAAAAAATTCTTTAAGGATTAAACAATCTATCCCAGTGTTGTTTATTGACACATAAGCGCAGCAATAATATTGCAACATTTTATTCTATGGGTGGTGTAAATATAAAGGGGTCAGAAGCTCTTGACATTCTGAGCATGAAAATTCAGTGTAATATTGGCTTCAACCGACACATTTTTCAGTTCCTTCAGTTCCTTTTTATGATCTTACTGTTTACACCATTTGTAACCGACCTAGACTGGAATACAACTCTCATGTATGAGTCGGTGCCTCAACGTTTATTTTGAGGTTTCTCGACAGTGTACAGAAGAGGCCGTAGCAGCTCGTAAATGACGGTAGTGTATCCAACATCATTGAATCATTGGAGCATCGTTGCAACGTGGTTTGTGCTTCACTATTCTATCGCTTCGGCAAGGATTTTGCTCGAATGAAGTAAGTGGACTTTGCCCAAAAATCATATATTCCTACGTAACGCTCGTCTTTGTCGTTTACAACTTCCGTATGTTGTCGATTGACCAGTGGATCGCACACTGCATTACAGTAAAAATACGTTTTTTAGTCGGACTCTTCGTATGTGGAACTCATTTCCTACAGAGGTCTATTCTGTTACTTATGGTATAAATATATACAAGCCTAGTGTCCATAAACACTGCTCTCTCTTTCCTTCTTCACATAACATATTTTCATAGTTCCAGATACAATGACATCGATCCCCTGAGTGTTGGACGTACGAAACAAAATAACGGCGCTTGAACACAACCCTTCAGTCAGAATAACGTAGCCATTTTTTGGTTGCAGTGATCCTGTACTAAACAGCATAGTATTCGAATAAGCGATGACAGAGTGGTATTCCAAATTCCCCTTAATAAATTACCATTCTTGTCGGTTTTCGGTCAATGCCTGGTTCCAATTGATCATTCGTTGTCGGTAGCAATATGTATTAACGTTTTCACCAGGTTTTAGGAGCTCGTGGTATATCCCACCTTTCTGATCCCGCCAGGCACACAGCATTGTCTACCTGCTGAATCAATATATATAATATATTTTTGCAAACGAAGTTGATGGTTGCCACTAATTAACACATGATTTTTTTTCAATTGAGGATCCTGACAGATCTGAATTTCTCTCGAATCTTTGAAGCAAAATTTCAGAAGTAGTTTCTCCGTTTTCCATTTGACTATCATTCAATTTAAGTGGCAACATAGAAAATTTTTGGCATTTGTTTCCGGCTCATAGTCAGGCAATATGGTTTGAAATTCGTCGTCAACTTTCAAACTGTTTTTGCTGGTAAAGAGCATTCTTCATTTCTCACATCGAAACATCGAGCACGATCACCTCGACAAGCATTGTTTTCTCAGACATCATACCGTGTAAATTTAATGGCACCATGTGGTGATGTTCTATTTCCAATTTTATTTCATATTTTTTTTAAGCTGATTTCAATCTTGTTGTTCTAACAAAATTTATTTTTTTATGTAGTTTGACAGCTCTCTATTTGAATCTACTCCAACATGTACTATATTCAACACTATTCATTAGAGCATAGTCAAAATGTGGAAATAAAGGTATTTGTTTCTAAAAATCTCATATTTTTAGTCAGTACATGACTGCCACTTAGAACTCATCTGTATGTGATTGTTAGACCCGTAGATGCCACATTGCATTCATTAGCTACACTATCTGTTTGTGGAACTTACTACAGAAGTTTTTACTGTCACTGGCAGACAGACAGACAGAAGAACATTACATGCTTCTTCCTTCCACCCTATAATCTATTTCTGGCAAACTCTGAGAGTAAATAAAATTGCCATGAAAAAGTTTCTCAAAAATCTGTCGTTCGGAGTCGACTTTAGACTGTAGGTCCCACCACTTATGTTTAAAATTAACACACTCAACATAAGTGGTGTGAGAAACTAGGACGTTGTACAATGGATCAATTCGACCTCCAGGTACTGTACTTGTCTTAATTGACAATTGAGTATCAGCCTTTGCCTCAATTTCAAAATGGCTCGACCTACCTTTAAAATAATATGAATGGCAAATATTGCTGTCATCTGCAAAAGAGTAGATAGGATTGGAAGTTAAAGACATAAGATCGTTAATGAAAATAAGAAATAGTGTTGGAGATAAATAGAACAGCAGAACCTTGCGGTACCCAGCGATTTAACCTGAACTCGGCTGATGGGATCTCGTCTATAAAATCCCGTATAATGCGATCGAGCCAAGTGATTACCTACACTAATAACAATAAGTTTTGAACAACTAAAAATTTAAATAAAAAAAGAAAATAAAACTAGCAACTATAATTCGTTGTACAATTAATATGCTTCCGAAGAATTTCGTAATCGAAACTGATGCTTTAATTTTTGATGTCGTTTAAAACATTTCTGAACCGATATTTTGCTGCTAACACTAGTGTATACTGTTTTAAGTCAGTATATTATGAAAAAGGTTTCGAAATCAATTGTTTTTAATGTTGTATGTTAACTCATAACCCAAGTGTACTTTTCTTTTCATTCGAAACTAAACCAAATTGAATTTTAATTATTTTAAAGTGCTTTATAAATTATAAAAAAAATTCAAATAAAATTTATAAAATAAATAAATAAATATTTATAGAACATAAAATACATGAGTAACTTAAATATAAAAAACATTCCTTGAATAAATAAAAAAAAATTATTTAAAAAAAATTTAAAATTATTGAAAATATTTTATTTTTTAAGGTAATAAAATTAAACAAAAATAATAATAAAATCAAAATAAGCCAAATTTATTACTTATTAGACTTAAAGTAGAAAAATTCTCTATTAAATGATGTTCAATAATAAACCACCTTAGAACACTCTTCTTAAATAATAAACTTTATTCAAAATGGCCTATAAATAGCGGTAATAACGTCTACTTGAGATCTATCATAGACCTAACAGAACTAGGTGATGAATATTGAAAAAAAAACAAAACAATTTTGTGCGAAAAAAATTTATAATTTTTTTTATTAAAAAAAAATACTGCGTTTAGATAAAAACATGATAGTCAGCAAAAATTTTGATAAAATTTTATTTTTTAATAAACAATGTTATAGAATTAAAATAAATGGATTTAAAGAAAAAAATATATTGTATGTACGTATAGTATGGATTTGTGTATTTATAAAATTACTCAAAATTAAAAAATATTCCATTTAAAATTTATATGAATTTAATATATTTGTGTCAACCAAAAATTTACAAAATAATAAAAGTAAAAATATTTATATATATATAGTAAACGTTTATAAATCAAATCAAATTTAATAAAAGATATAATATAAATATAATTATTATAACTACTAATAAAAAGCTTTGAAATTTATAAATAAAACTAATTAAAAAATAAATAAAAATAAACTTTTTATGAACAATAAAATTATTTTCGTTTTTCTTTTTTTTTAAATTCCATTAAATATAAATGCAGACGATTGCTATAAAAAACTATTGGTCTTATAATAGTTGTGTATAAAGGCTAATATATAGGGTGGGTGATCTAAAAGTTTAAATTTAGAATTTGAACAAAACAAAAACAATTTGAAATTTTGTCAAATTTAATTTTTTCTTGTGAAATACAATTATTCCGGTTAGAAATTGAATATTGGCTGCCTTCCAAAATGTATCAATACAAAGTTTGTATGCAGTTCTACTACTGTTTATATAAACTATGTAGATATGCAAAGTAACCAAACAATGCATCAACTATAAATCCGATACTTGATTCCTTTTTGACTGGGTTAAAAATACACATTGACGACGTTTTGAAATACAATACATTGTATATATTTTGTACAGCGGCATTATGAAACCCGATACTTTGTTCAAACACAAAGCAACTAACATTTTGGAAGGCAGCCATTATTTCATTCATATGGCTACCGCGGCTGGTCTCACAGTACCTCATACGATCGGAACAATTTTCGTGCACTTTTTCAAACGTTTGACCTAATAAATCGTTTGTGGCATCCTGTGGAAACAAAACATTGTTCATCAATACCATGAAGAGTGGGTAAAAAAATATCGGTTATCATGATGCGATAGGTGTATAAATTGACAATAATGGTTGCGTCGTTCTCATTTTCAAAGAAATATGGGGCAATGATGCCTCCGCTTTACAAGCTCTACCAACTACTGGCTCATAATGGGTGCATTGGCTTCGTGTGCATTGACCACGTGTGGGTTGTCTGAGCCCCAAATACTGCAATTTTGCTTCTTAACGTAACAAGATAAAAATAAGCTTCCACCGAAAAGGTGATTTTTTTTTTTGAAAAAATTGAGATCAACGTGCAGTTTCTTGTTGGCCCAACAAATGCTGACATTGCTCAAGCGTAAATCGATTCAGTTCGGCAATTCACATAAGTCCTTGTATCGTTGTATGGCGTGTATTGTTGGACGAATATACAACAGTGTATGCTTGTTGTTGATAATTTTTATATAAAAATCCGATACATTCATAAACATTTTTTTCATATGTTTTTGGAAGTTGTATTGGTTTCGTGCTATCAGTTTACGTAAATGCCAGTAATCAAGAAGAAGAATAAAAATACAAAATATTTTCTATGCAACTTGAGGCAACAATTTACATTTCGAAATTATATTTTTCGCACAAATACTTATTTAATTTACTTTTTTCCGCAATATTTTTCATTTTGCTGTTTGAAAATCAAATTATTAATAATGTTATTCTTCTTCTTATCGCTTTTTTGATGTTTGGAATACGAAACACAGAGTACAACATAACAATGAGCGTTCACGACGAAAAGGTGTATTCAATACAACATACACGATACAAAGTCGTGTGAATTGTCCAATTATGTTCAGTGGAGACAATACACTGAATTTTCGTGACAGAATAGAATGACATAAGTATTGCCAGATATGAAACAACCGATGGTTCAAAATTAAACCGATAGATGGCTCAACCGCATGCTACTGATACTATTATATTACGAAGTTATTTTCGAGAATAAAAAATCAAAGTGACGAAGGTATATACTCGTACAGTGGTCATTAAAAAAATCGCACATTTTTCCTTCCTCCTATCAACTATCTTTCCTGTATTCCAACATAATGCACAGCATGAATAGCACTCAGCTCCTGTGGAAGTAATACTCCTCACGGTAGGACGATCGTAAAATACGCATAGTGCTTATTACGTTATCTACATACTCACTCTCCTAGAAATGGATTTCATCGCTAATACTATGTTCAGACATGCACTTATATTGAGTAAATCGCAATAAACGGCATTATTGATCTCAATATTTCATATAGAATGTAAAATAGGCATAGTGCTTATTACGTTATTGCTCAATAAATTCATAAATTGTTATAATATTGATTAAAACTTGAAATACAACACTGTCATAAGTACTTTCAGTGAACATATTACAATTCTCCGAACACTTTATATTGATATTCGACAACTCCAATATCAACAACGACCAACAAAAAAAAAAAAAAAAAAAAAAACCAAGGAACAAAACAAAAACAGTGTTGTTGAAACAACCAGCTGTATTGTTTACCAGCTGTCAAATGAATATTGAATAAGCAGCTGAACTGCATATATAGTTATGTGTAAATACTTAAAATATTGTAATCAATAAACCGAATATTGACTCAATAAAAGTGCATGTGTGCACATAGTATAAAGACGATTATGTCGATAATTTTAAAATATTTAATTGTAATAAAAAAGAAAAATAAAATTTTTTTTAGTTAAAACATGAAGTGAGTGAGTTAATTATTCTAAATAGCAAACAAAATAAATATACTTTCTTTCATTTTCCTCTTATAAGATGCGATAGTCTACTATCAACTGCTGTTCAACACAAACTTAATGAGGCGTTACATTGACTTGTTTACACGGCTTTGCATATTAAGTTTTAGTTCGTTTAACTTTTTCTCAATTTCATACTTCTATTCAATAGTTTGATTCATTTTAATCTGATCTTTTTGGAAAACAATGTCCAGCGGGCAAATAAAATTGCCATAAAAAGTTGCTCACAAAAAAATTTACTTTAAACTATAGGTCACGCCACTGTGGTGTGAGAAGCTAGGTTGTGGGAAGCTAGGCCGTAATCCTATCTGTAGAACTGTAATGACCAATTATATATGTAATGTCCAGAATTTTAAAAAATGCCCAAGTTGCACGACATTTCAAGTTTTTGTATAGAAGAAAGGGTGAGTACCATGTAAACATTGAAAGAAAATACGTTCGACTCTCTTGGTTATTTGAAATATTTCAAAACCTTCACACTAGATCAAGAATGCATTCATTTTACTTTATTTTCGTATCACACACTGTATAGTTTTTACTTAAATGGATTGCATTTTGTAATATTTTCGCTCTGACTTTAATTGTATTGACCTTATTTGGACTACAAGAGCCAGAGTCAATTAAATTAGAAAAGAAAACTCAGATTAGTTGAAAAAATTCCATGCTGGCCCTGCGAAGCCAGGTAGTTTAATTAGTATAAAAAGAATTTTTTCCATTCATTGATATTGTGTTGCAATTTCTTTCAGTGGATATATTTTTAATTAACCGTTAATACGTGTAACTAACTTGGCATCACTTAAGCCCACTTCACACGATAATACTTTACGTATGTAAAGTCTAATGAAAAAGTAAAATGAAATTCCATCCGTATGACAAAAAAGAGAATAAAAGTCGTATGATTTATATTTTTTGCGTTGACATGATCGGTATAAGACAATAACAAAGTAAAATGAAAACAGCTGTTAAACTTTTTTCTATGGGTTTACATAAAAATACATCCCTGATCTAATGCGACTTGCTTGTTTTTTAATCATTTCAAAAAATGAAGAGAGCCATACGACTATCAAACTTTTCATCCGTATTTTCTCTCAATGTGTGATGGTTTCATTACATAGTACGTTTAGACGATCACATCCATACTCTTCTACACAAAATTTTGACAGATCATATTACTTGTGGGACCGTGTAAAGTAGGCTTTATTTTTAATTGTTGTTCGTAACAATAGAACATCTGATTTACCGCATAAGTTCTAACTTGAATTCTGTTGTATTTAGTCGTGTTTTAAAGAATTTATTGGTGCCTTCAAATATTTATGTTTTAAATATTGTCTTTAAATATTACTTTATATATGTCCATATAAACTTTGTACACTACTGTGTATGTAAATGAACGTAAATTTTTATAACAATTAAACGCTTAATTAAAACAATTTTCTCTGGATTGTTAAAGAACCGCAAATAAAAACATGTGAGTATATACAGATAAATAAATTTTATTACTTTAGAAAAAGTTGTTTCTTGTGTCATATGACTGCTAATTTTTGTCTGTTTATAACCTTAACCTCATCATCACTTGTTAGAATATTCAAATACTCCAATTTGATGTCAATTTGGTTGCTTAATAAATTATTAAAGATCCTATTTAAAGTTTTATTACTTCAGGCTTATTGGACTATTTCTGTTCGAAATTCCAATTGGTTATTTAGTGAGTTGTTGTGTCCCATTAGAAATTACATTCTAGTTAAAAATCTGAGTTTATTTCTCACACAATTATGCGAAATGTTTGGTATAATGTCTGTAATTCTGGAGAAACTTTATGAAAGCCTTCAATTACAGTTTTGTTGTTGGCCTAAGATTCCAATGTACAAAAATATACGAAAAAAAGTATAACGTTAAGACAAATACTTTCCGTTATCAAATGTACAGTTAATATATATTTTGTGAAGGCAAATTATTTATAATAGACAATGAAATATACGTCTAAATTCTGCGTCTCTGCAAAATATACGCCACATTATTGACCCAAATACGATGCTAGAAGCTAATGTGGGAATTTGTAGAACATAAATCTATATAGAGACAGCTATACAGATAATATACCAGAAAGCCAAAAGGAGAGGGAAAAAAATGATAAGCAATGAAACAACTTGTAATACTTTTAAGACATTGTGTATCTTTAATAAGGATTCGTTGAAAATAATTTTCCAACGTTAGCTTACATACATAATTGGCCATTACATCCCTTCAGTCAGGATTACACCACTCATGTTGTGTGTGGTAATTTTATACATGAGTGGCGGCACCTACAGTTTAAAGTCGACTCCGAACGACAGATTTTTGAGAAACTTTTCATGGCATATTTACTGTCAGAGCTTTTGCCAGAAATCTGCTGAGAGGAAGTCGCCGCTGAAATATTTTTTCATATTTTCGTTTCTGATGTCATCAAGAAATAAAATCGGGCCAAAATGAATATAGAAAGAAAGGGAAAAAAATAAATTCTAGGAAAGTTACTACCCACCACGTCGCCGTAGTCTAAGGCCACGGTTCAAAACCAAGATCAAACATCAAATCGAAAATATGAAAAAATATTTCTTCGGCAACTTCCTCTCAGTAGATTTCTAGCAAAAACTCTAACAGTAAATAAAATTAACATGAAAAGTTTCTCAAAAATCTGTCGTTCGGAATTGACTTTAACCTGTAGATCCCTCCACTCATGTGGAAAATTAACACACACAACATGAGTGGTGTGAGAAGCTACGCCGTAATCTTGACTGAAGAGTTGCAATGGCCAATTATGTATGTATGTATGTATAGTAGGTAGTAGATTGGCTTATTAGACGTGAGGCCAAGGAGGCCATGAGGGCATAGTTGGTAGTGGGTTTAATTTCCATCAAAGGCTCTGGGTGTTTGTGATTGTCTGATTGTTTGTCTGACATTATATGTGATTACTGACAATAGAAAAAGGAGAAAAGAAGTTGAGAATTATTACTAAAAAGCAATTGCCGAAAAAAATTGATGAAGGTATATACACTGCTCATTAAGAAAAAAAGATTATCGCCAATTGTCTCCATATACACTTCTTCTATATTCCAGCACAATGTACTTCATAAATAGGAGTCACCTCCTGAGTGTTGGCCTCAGAAAAAAAGAAAAAGAAATAAAAACTAACAAGGAGGGAAATTATTCCTTTTGTTGTGAAATATTTTGCAAATCTACTTGCCTAGCTACTGTATAGCTAACGTTCAACGTTACTAGCCGTATGTTAATCATACAATTTTTAAATTTTTTCAAATATTTCTTCAAATAACCAAAATAAATCCTAGATTGAGAGCTAACAAATTCACCTTGTGTAATCTTAATAATCTTACAAAGATTTAATTTTATTTCGCGTTAAAACTAAATTATAAGATAACGTTTTGTGGTAGCATCTTTAAGCGTACAGTCAGTATATCAGGATTATGACCCAAATATTAAATACTGAGTCGCTTATCAAAACAAAATAAATATAAAAAATAAAATTTTTAGCATCTTTGACACTCATCAGCCAAAGTTTTGCTGTATTATTATTATAGCCAACTAGTGGTATATATAACTCCATTTAAAAGGCAAAAATATTTCAGAATTGCAACAAAAATTGTGTTACAAGAGGTCGAAACTAACAACAAGGAAATGCTCCAATGTTTTTGAGACTCATTCAATCAACTCGACTCGACTTACGCGATACGTGTAGAATAATGTTAATGCACTTGTGATCCCGAGGGTTCTGTTCATCGCCTATAATGTTATGAGAAGAGATAAGGCCCCTCAGTGGAAATATATTATGCGGCCCCTACAAGTCGAGATTAGTTATACAAGATGGGCAATCAACGGTTGATCGTCTTCTTCAAGCGTTTTGATTTTGCAACTAAATTTACTGATAATTTGTTATTACAAATAGCATCGTATTCGTCGCCGGTTCAATGAAAATTTTTGAATTTTTGTATAAAACAATAGAGTTGTACTCAGTGTAGAAAAATTGAGTACTTTTTTCAGTACTTCTACATTTCAAAAATACCACAGTACACTCGCGACGGTCTTATTACTTTTTTATTATTACATATTTTATGTCTTGCGCTTTTCAACCATTAATACATTAGCAACATGTTCAACGTAATGCTAAAGGTAGAATTAAACTTTAGCCCCGGGTAGCCAAACTTCTACGGAACGTTCGTTCGTTTTTAGAATACGAAAAGCGATGAAAACGCTTGTTAAACCGTAATGTAATTTCGGTAAGAACTTGCATTGCTCTTCATAACAAACGTATGTTACATTTCGTTTTACCGACGTTTGACTAAACGTGGCTTTTACTTACGTGGCTTTTTTGTTACGTTCCGAATCAGCTGTTTTTGTCTTGTATGTGAGGAACACGAACAAGTCGTTAGTTTTTCTGCTCCCTGTCGCGTGTGTATTAAATATAAAGAAATAAATAGTCTATTAGGTAGTGTGCTTGCTTACTAAATGTGAGTCCAGCGTTCAAACCCCATGTCAGACATCTCCATCAAAGCGAAATATGAAAAAATATTTCATCGGCGACTGCCTTCTAACAAAAACTCTGAGAGTAAATAAAATTGAAGTGTGATAGTGACCAATTATGTATACATATATGCAAAGCGTATTCAAAACGATGAGTAGATGAGTATCATACTTATAATTTCTGATACTTATACGCATTCATACTTATTTTAATGTCATACTCATACTACTCATATTCAAAGTTTGAAATACTCATGGTACTCATACTTAACAATACGCATGATGTTATTGATGTCGATTCTCATCTAACTCATCGTATACACGAATCACAAAATAAGTATGATTCGCATACGAACACTACAATACTCACTAGAAGGTTAGGTGTCTGCTTTGCTTGCTGTCTTTGTCTTTTTCTTCCTTTTTTTGTAAATGCAACAACAACTAAAACTAAATTTTGACGAATGATTCGAATCATTCGAATCATTTATGAGTATTATAAGTATTTTTCTAAATTTATGAATCTAAATGAGTAGGCGTATGAATCATCACACTCATACTCATTGCAACTTGTACTTATAATTCAATGCTGTACTGAGTACGAATGAATCAGAGTAGTTGAATGACTACGAATAACTCACTCATACTCAAAATTTCACGAGTACTTATGAGTAGCGCAAAAAAGATTCATTGCTGATATGATATGATATGTTGCATTTCTTTACAAAAGTACCATTTGATGGTAAAAAGTACGCTTTCAGTTATAATCCAGTACCATTATAAAATTTCAGTTTTGCAACACTGGTTTTACAGCCAGTCGCAACGTATAGCGGCCGCACTGACATCGAATGTACAGCTAGCTATTAAGCTAGTCACGGTTTATGTACATGATAAAAATATAGATCTATAGCTATACAAGTGGTCGGCTACTCTTCTAAACTTGTCTATACTTAATATGTCCATGTAAAACAGCGTCGTTGTATATCCCAATCAACAACAGGTATGCATATGTTATAGTAGATTCAGAATACATGATTTATTCAGACGGAATAATAGAAAAATTAAAACTGACATTACAGGGTTGCCAAGCTGCTTAAATTTCTTAAATTTATTCTTTTTGATAAAATTTTGTATTTTAAGCAAACTATGGCAGCTCTATAGTTTTTTTCGATAATCAAACATGTGTTGATAGTGCATGGAAACCACATATTTTTGGCTAATGTTCAGTTGAGTTGAAAATGTTTATTTTAATGCTTTTATAGGCATTACACACTCACTATTCAATTTACCACAAAATCCGCATCATCAACAAAATGCATAATAGATACGTATCGTATAAATAGCACATTAGTATCAAATTTTTTTGTTTTCTTTTATATGTTTGTTTTCTATATTTTTCTGTTTTATTTTGCAAAATATATATGTACATACATCGTGTGCAGTATTTAAAATATTTCCATTGCAGTTGCAGAAATACGAATACAAGTGGTAGGTGTATTAAACGCATTCATTGGAAAACCATGTGAGAGTGCAAATGTAATATTTTTTGGTAAGAAAAAAATGTGTTACGTTAAAACATAAAAGCCAACAAATATTACATTTTCAACCAAATCATTTAAAAATGGTTGCCATAAATATGTTACGAAAAGAGGGGTTAGCGAGGCATGCAAAAGCCATAAGTTCGAATACAGGATGAGTTCTAAATTATTTCGATGGTTTGGTATTCAGTTTGTAAAAAGAAGAAGAAGAAATTTAAAATCAAAACTCGAAACAATATTACAATAAAAAACAGTTTTAGTCAGCAGTATTTCGTATTGTTTAACATGTTGTTTTAGATATGAGGCCACGGTTCAAACCAGAGATCCGCAACTCATAAGCACTCATGAAATTTTGAATATAAGTGAGTCAACAATATTTAACTACTCTGATTCATTCATACATACATACATACATACATAATTGGTCATTACAACCCTTCAGTCAGGATTACGACCTAGTGTGTTAATTTTATACATGAATGGTGGGACCTACAGTTCAAAGTCGACTCCGAACGACAGATTTTTGAGAAACTTTTCATGGCAATTTTATTTACTCTCAGAGTTTTTGCCAGAAATCTGCTGAGAGGAAGTCGCCGAAGAAATACTTTTTGTATTTTGTTTTGATGTCTGGCTTGGGGCTCGAACCCTGGCTTTACGTCTAATAAACCAACACACTACCTACTATACTACGGCGATTTCCTCTGATTCATTCATACTTACTACAATGTTGATTTATAAGTACAGGTTGCAGTGCGTATGAGTACAACGCTGTCATCAAACTCAAACATTCGAAATATGTTTGATTCATACGTCTACTCAATTAGACTCATAAATTTAGAAAAATACTTATAATACTCATAAATGATTCGAGTGATTCGAATCATTCATCAAAATTTACAGTCTTAGATGTTGTTGCATTTACCAAAAAGAAGAAAGAAAAAGACAAAAACAGCAAGCAAAGCAAACACACAACCTTCTAGTGAGTATTGTAGTGTTCGTACGCGAATCATACTTAGTTTGTGATTCTAGTAAATGTTGAGTAATGGAGAGTCGAAATCAACAACATCATACGTATTGTTAAGTATGAGTACGTTGAGTACTTCAAACTTTGAATATGAGTAGTATGAGTATAATATTAAAATAAGTATGAATGCGTATATGTATCTGAAATTATGAGTATAATCTCTGGTTCAAACCACAGGCCAGACATCTCCAATAAAACGAAATATGAAAATACATTTCTCCGGCGACTTCCTCTCAGCAGATTTCTAGCTAAAACTAAAATTCTCAGAAGAGGAAAATAAAATTGTCGTTCTCGCCAATCATGTATAAAATTAATACACACAACATAAGTGGCGTGAGAAGCTATTTCGTAATCCTGACTGAAGAATTGTAATGGCGAATTATGTATGTATGTATGTATGTAAGAGCGCTAGACAGATACGATTTAAATTTTAAAATATATGTTGACAGTTTTTAATTGTTAAACTCAATATTATTCGAGCGCACATTAAAAATTTATGTGCATTCGCAAATGGAAAAGAAATCACATTTATAGGTCTGAAACACCTAACCAAGTTTATAGAAATATGATGTCAGTTCTATTAAATCCTACATTAAAAGCCAATTTGAAACCTCTTAGTAGGTTAGGTTAGGTTAGAGGACGTGTACTTGTCAATTAAGACAAGTACAGTACCTGTAGGTCGAATTGACCCATTGTACAACGTCCTAGTTTCTCACACCACTTATGTTGTGTGTGTTAATTTTATACATGAGTGGTGGAGCCTGCAATTTAAAATCGACTCCGAACGACATATTTTTATATATTGAGAAACTTTTCATGTCAATTTTTATTTACTCTCAGGGTTTTTGCAAGAAATATGCTGAGATGAAGTCGAAACCCTGGCTTTACGTCTAATAAGCCAACACACTACCTACTAGACTACGGCGACTTCAATCTCTTAGTAAATTTTATAAAAAAGAAGAGCTCGATTTAATGTAGCAAAACTAATTGTCAAGTTTACAGCTGAGAATGTTTTCAGAATTCTCTCTAAATCCAGCATTTCTATTGCGGATGGTAACTAGTGATGTGAATGAGGTCAACAGTGCCGCAACAGTCAGCGAAAGGCTGTGTTAGGCAATAAGCTCTATTTCCTTAAACCAAATCTTACTTTGTATCTATATTATCAACAATTGGACCGTCTTAGAAAAACCAACTCCCACCAACGCTTGACTCTAAACATTAAGTAAACGCCAATGAAACTATAAATAAATGACATATAAATATACATACATACATATATAATTGGTCATTGCAACCCATCAGTCAAGATTACAACTTAGCTTCTCTCACCACTCTCAGGATTTCAACCTAGCTTTTCACAACACTGTTGTTAAGTGTGTGGTATTTTGATACGTGAGTGATAGGAGAACTACAGTTTAAAATTGTTTTCGAACGACAGACTTTTTCAGAAACTTTTCATTGCAATTTTTTATTTACCCTCAGAGTTTTTGCCAGAAATCTGCTGAGAGGAGGTTAGGTTAAGTTAGAGGACGTGTACTTGTCAATTAAGACAAGTACAGTACCCGGAGGTCGAATTGACCCATTGTACAACGTCCTAGTTTCTCACGCCACTTATGTTGTGTGTGTTAATTTTATACATGAGTGGTGGAGCCTACAATTTAAAATCTACTCCGAACGACAGATTTTGTTTTGAGAAACTTTTCATGGCAATTTTCATTTCTTCTCAGAGTTTTTGCCAGAAATCTACTGAGAGGAAGTCGCCGAAAAAATACTTTTTGTATTTTGTTTTTGATGGTTGGCCTGTGGCTCGAACCCAGGCTTTTGCGTCTAATAAGCCAACGCACTACCTACTAGACTACGGCGACTTCAAACTGCTGAGAGGAAAGTCGCCGAAGAAAATTTTTTTATATTTCGTTATGTTCGATATGCCTGACCTGGTGTTTGAACCATGGCCTCACGTTTAATAAGGCAACAAGCTATCTACTAGACAAGGGCGACTACATGATGCGCAGAAAATGACGTCAGAAGTCATAACTGGTGGATTACTCTCTGTTGCGATGCGAAAAGAAAATGGTACGTAATCGAATAATTGGTACTCTTTATTGCGCTGTCGTATTTTACTTACGCATTCGCAAATCTGGCATCATTTTCAACTAATTTTGCCAAAGTTTTGCGTAAGCGATACAGAGTACCAAATTGTACACTTAACGCATTTAACTTACACATCGAACTTGCTTTCGGATCACAATAGGGAGTAACCCCTCTGATCTTTGCTTGTCATATGAACATCGTTTCTTTCGACCTGACTTATGTGCTGTTTCTGTAAGACAAGTGGTTTCAAACGATCACCTCTTTGTCTGGAAAATTCAAGCAAAACCACTCAACCACTTGTCTTACAGGAACAGCACATTAATTTCAGCAGAATTTTCTGAATTTTTATCAAATGGCGTGATCACAGCAATTTGAGCCTCAACAGTGAAAAGTTTGGCAGTATGACGGCAGGTATTTATTTAAAATAATATAAAGAAACGAGGACTGGTATCAGCATTTTGAGAGGTTATAGCTTCTATTCTCATATTAACTAAAACAATTTCTTGGCTCAACATAACTTGTTATTGTAAACGAAATAGTGATTAAGTTGTAAAAGAATACCCAAGAATTTTATCCGAAAAAGCAAAACCAAATCCTTAAACGATGTTGAACAAGATACAGAGATTAGCATGTGTTGGCTTACAGAGGTTCTGCTGGAAGTAGATTAGAGTTTAGGAAACTATAGTTAGCACAATAGGAGACAACTCTAACACGAGATTCATCAGGGACTTTATGACCTAACAAGCAAGGTTGATTGTTTCCTGGACAGAGTCAGTAGACTCTATGATTTTAAGAAATACTTCGCAACAAGGCGTAGTAACAAAACAAAACAAAAACAGAGTAAACCAGTTACAAAATCTTATTTATTCAAAAAAAAAAACTATAGTCAATTTACACACGGAATATTTTCTTAATGGAATACTCTCTTCACATAAATCGAAAAGAGTGTTCTTTTCTGTCACACTGTTTGACAAACACGAAATCTCTGCTGCAAGAAAATTTGCTGTGTGCGAATTAAGCATCAGTAATCGGTTGCGATTGCTAAACGTCCAATTTAATAAATTCAAACGAATGTCCTAAAATACGATCCTTTTGTTCCATAGAATTTTCCGCATTGACAACGAAGAGCGTTAGAAACTCTTTAAATAAGTTTTGAAGTTTTGCCTCTTGTATGGCCTCTTCAGTGGAGAAAAAACATGCCAATGATTCTCCGCTCGATGTTTTCGATACACTGACATGATACAGCTGATCCGTTTCCAACACCACGGTAAGTGCAATGTTATCTTTCTCAACATCACGTACAACATCATAAACTAGTTCCTTAAGATTTTGCCTGACGAGCAGTAAATCCAAGCATAAATCGGAATCTCTCGCACTGTCTTTAGCTTTGGCCTTATAATGGCAAAAGGTTTTCTCACATTGATTTTCTTCACCTGTAAGTTTTGAATCATCCGAAGAAGTATTTTGTAAATTTTCCTCGAATTCACTTTTTACGCTTGTGGGTGATTCTTTTAAGTTTACTTCACTTGATGTTGCTTGACTAGCAATAGATTCTGTTGATTGCTGTCGTTCCCCTAGTTTTGCAACTTTTTCTTTTGGACTCTCATCAATTGATTCATTCGATTTAATTTTTTCCCTTAGCTTGGCTTCCTTTTCTTTTTGTATTCTTTCCATTCGTTGACGTCTTAGTTCAGGATCAGCTCGAAAATCTTGTAGTCTCACCAAATAATTCCCCAATATACTGCCGGGTGATTTAATATCCGACATTAGCTGTTTACACGTCTTAAATGTTTCATGTTTCTCCTCGTCCGTAACTTCGTTTTCTGTGGTATTGCCAAATGAATTGTCACTGTTCATATAGCATTTCTTCTTCTTTTGCAAACTGTCAGTACTTTCAAGCGGATTACCAGCAAATATTTTTGTGTTCGATGGCAACTTTTCGATTTTTTCTTTGGGAGGCTCTGTTTTACACGTTGTTTCCATTTGTTCCATTGATTTCATATATTCATTCTGAAATTGCTTCGATTTCTCCATGTTGTAATGATTTTTCAATTCCTTTAGAACATCGTTTAATTCTTTTAGTTTATCGGATAGACTGGTTAGTCTAAACAAATCCTTTTGAGGCAATAAACCTTCACGTATACGCTGAAGTTCCGCGCGCATTAAATGAACCTGTTGTTCCAAGTTTTTTACGCGAATACTTTGAATTTTTGCATACATTTCATTTGGTTCCGGCATTCTTAGCGAAATTCCAAAAATTCCTGGTTTTCCCTTTGAATTGATTTCCGTAGATTTAAGATAAGTGAAAAGAAAAATTCCGTGCTTAGAGTGCTTTAGCGATTTGTTGTTCCTTAAAACTTTTTTAGTATTTTTTTTATTTTATTTTTTTTTTATTTTGTCAAATAGAAAATGTTTTAAGTTTTAATTTTGAAAAGAAATATTAAAAATAAATAAAAAAAACATATCAAGAAGAGGAACTATAGTCAGTCTAGTACGCATTACGTGTGTAATTACAATATATTATGCGATCGCTAAACATTGCCATAAGTTGTACAAGATGTGGAATCAACGGTTCGTCGTCTTCTTCACAAGTTTCGATTTTTCAAACAAATTCTCTTGTAACTTTTTATTGTAGCATCATATTGGTTATCGTTTGGTTGTATTGGTCAACATTTTTTGATTTTCGGTTGAATGAAAATCGGAAATTTTTTGAGCTTCAACTAACCGACGACCAACCAGCCATACAATATAACAATTGTTTGCACAAGATAATAAAATCGTACAGCCAGTCGTAACATGTAGGGACCACTTTATAGTCATGTCATTGCCCTTAACTTATCTGATCCTAAACGACACCAACTAAAGGGTGTTTTTTACAGAGGTATAGAACTTAAAGTTGGCACTACTTTTCAAGATGGTGACCGATTTAACAGCAGTCAAGTGATTTATTCTCAGTTTGGTTTGGCAATTCATCATGAATAGACTCACTCCTGAACAACGCTTGCAAATAGTGCAATTTTATTTCGAAAATAATGGTTCTGTGCGGAAAACGTATCGCGCACTACGTCCATTTTATCGTCCATCAGAGCAGTAAATTCGATTAACCATGGAACGTTTTCGCACCACGTTTACTCTTATTGATAACTCGCATCCCCAGAGACGCTGTACGGTGCGTACAGAAGAAGCTATTGCTGCTGTAGAGCGTAGCATTGAGGAAGACCCGAATGAGTCCATCCGCCATCGAGCACAGGAATTGGATCTGTGTCCATCCACTTTATGGAAGATTTTGCGGAAGGATCTTGATTTGCGTGCTTACAAAATCCAACTCGTGCAAGATTTGAAGCCAAACGATCATCAAGTAAGGCGTAGATTCGTCGAATGGGCCCAAAACGAGATTACCGTTGTTCCCGATTTTTATAAGCGAATTTTGTTTAGCGATGAAGCGCACTTCTGGTTGAATGGCTACGTCAACAAACAAAACTGCCGCATTTGGAGTGAAGGTAATCCTCAAGTGTATGTGGAAACACCGTTACATCCAGAAAAACTGACTGTTTGGTGCGCTTTATGGGCTGGTGGAATCATTGGTCCGTACTTTTTCAAAAACGATGGTGGCCAGAACGTTAGAGTCAATGGTGATCGGTATAGACCCATGATTACTAACTTTTTCATTCCTGAATTGAATAACCATGATGTCCAGGAGATGTGGTTTCAACAAGACGGCGCAACATGTCACACAGCTCGTGCCACAATAGATTTATTGAAAGACACGTTTGGTGACCGCCTAATTTCACGTTTTGGACCTGTGAATTGGGCTCCAAGATCTTGTGATTTAACACCGCTAGACTACTTTCTGTGGGGCTATGTAAAGTCATTGGTCTATGCGGTAAAGCCATAAACGCTTGACCATTTGGAAGACAACATTCGCCGTATTATTGCCGATATACGGCCACAAATGTTGGAAAAAGTCATCGAAAATTGGACGTCCAGATTGGACTACATCCGCGCCAGCCGTGGCGGTCATATGCCAGAAATCATATTTAAAATGTAATGCCACAAGATTATCTTTCGGATAAATAAAATTCACCTCTATAAAAAACACCCTTTATTATGAAACGTGACATGTGGTAATGCCGAAAATGCTCGCTAATGTTTTTAATAAAAAAAAAACCGCACAACGTTTGCAAATTATTCAATTTCATAATCAAAATTCTTTCTATATGAACAGTTCAAGATCTGTCAAAGCACCTAGAAAGATGCACTCTTTGGCACGGCTTATGGGCCGGCAGCATCCCGGGACTACACTCCCTTAATGACGATAAATATAGCGACGTTATATTCAACAGAGTACGATATAGTGGTATAAATATTTTGTTCCAAATGGAACTATTGGGCTTGGTTTCTACAAGACGATGATACATGCCAAATTGCACATGAAACCACAAACCTATTGAAAGGCACATTTAATGAGAATTTACTTTCACGTTTTGTAGCAGCCTACTTGGCGCCCAGATTATGTGGTTTGATGCAAATAAATTATCAGGTATGTGATGAAAAACGATTTCGATCAAAAAACGCTATAAAATCGGAAATAGTTGTGATGGCACCACTTATTTCTGTTTCGTTTTGGTTTTGTTCTTAAACCGAATTCGATTAAATTTTTCATTTTGTTCTATAAAAAATTCAAAAAATAAGAATGTGATCATGGCATATTCATAGAAGGTAGCCTTAACTCAACAGCTGAGGACATTTGGACTGTCAAAAATATTGTTTGTTTTTTGGTTTTTTTTTCGATATTCAATTTCGTATTTATATTAGTCATAAACCCTCATATGTACAGCATGTATCCTTAACGATACGCACTCTAGAAATTCTTTAGGATTACTATTTTAAAAGCCAATTATATTAAAATTTTTGCAATATTTGAGCCTTTAACACTAAATACATATATCTTTTAAACTACAACCTAGATTTACTATATTTATAGTTATTTAGATGAAAGTGATGATATAGGAATTAAAACAGATTGGGCCAATCTGCTGTTGAAAATATGTTTTTATATAATTCAAGAGAAAATAGTTTAAATAAGTATTCAATTTCAAAATTCAGTCATAAAATAAATATAAATTAGGTAGAAATTTTAATTGGTACAATAATAAATAAGAAATAACGTTTGCAGCTGATATTTTTTTTTAATTTACAGGTGCTGCTCTATTGTGTAATTTAGCATGACATAAAAATCGTAAGAATTTTCAATATATAAAATTGATTTAGTTTTTTTTAATTGCTTTAACTAATTTCCTATGGAGGTTTGAGGGTTAATTTATTTGACAAACTGAGTGCTCTTTAACAAAAAAAAATGCCTGTTGTTTTTGCATTGTTGTACTTGTTGTAGAGTTGCGGCTACCTCCTATGAATATGCCTTGAATGTGATAGAAAACGAAAATTTAGTTTGATTTTCGAAATCGAGCAACCATTTGTATACGATTTGCTAAAATTTTTCTGTTTTAATAATAAAAAAAATTGTGTTATTAAAATATTGAAGCGAAAATGTAATTATTTATGTTCATATAACATACATATATAATGCATATCCGGAATCAGCTAAGAGCCATGAACCATACTCAACATTTTCAAAATTCCTACTATAAAAGTCTCGTGCTAAACTGAGATTCCAAATAAAGGAATCATGACTAGTTCCGTGTCGAGTTGCATCAATTGCCACAATATTCATTTTGTGATCACATATCTAAAAAACAGGGAAACATCATAAAATAACTTCATTCATTTCAAAAGTTTTGACATACTATCATCAAATTTATAATATAATAGCATTTTCTATTATAGTATAAATAGTCCTGGTTCCCTAGTTTAACGATTCTAAAATGATTACCGTCGATACAACTAATTACGCCAGGAATTTTGTATTTTTGAAAAAAAAAATGGTGTTTCGACTCTTGAACATCACGAACATCGGATGAAATTTTTATCCAATATTCGCATAAAACATTTTCCAATACAACTATCATTTTTGAAAATATAGTTCTGGGGTCGTTCCCAACGGAACGTTGAAAACTGCCTCCTGCCAACATTATTAATGTGGCTGCTAATTCGATTACCAATCGAATTGACTTCGATTGTATATCGGGTTCAATTTTGTTTAATATATAGAAAAACCCTTTCTTATTTAATATTATTTTTGTGTTAAAAAAAAAGCGGTAATGTTCTTCCTTCCGATGACGAAATACCAGCCCAAATGCTAGAAATTAATGCTGTGCATAGGTAGATCTTTAAGAAGCTAATGATAGGCAATCATTTATATCCATTAAATATGAAACCGAAGTCGCCGTAGTCTAGTAAGTAGTGTGTTGGCTTCTTAGGCATGACGCCTCGGTTCAAATCCTGGTCAGACATCTCCATCAAAATGAAATATAAAAAAATATTTCTTTGGCGACTTCCTCGTAAAAGTCTTCTGGCAAAAACTCTGGGGATAAATAAAATTGCCGTGAAAAGTTTTTCAAAAATCTGTCATTCGGAATTAGCTTACCATCGACTGCAAACAACAGATTTTTGAAAAAAGTTTCATGACAGTCTTATTTACTCTCAAACTTTTTAACAGTAGTCTGGTGAGACGAAATCGGCGAAAGATATATTTTTCACATTTCGTTTTGTACGAAATAACTGAGCAGACTTTTTCGCCACGGGCTGCAATCTCTTAAGTCAATGCACTACTTACTAGACTACGGAGAGTTTATGTGCTCACGCTAAATGAAATCAGGTAGGTAGTGTGTTGGCTGATAAAATGCAAGACCATGCATGGTTCAAACCACAGTTCAGCCCTTTGGAACACAACGAAATATGGAAAAATATTTCTTTGGCAATTTCCTTTCAAGAAATAGCTGGCAAAAACTCTGAAAGAAAATAAAATTGCCACGAAAATGTTTCTCAAAAATATGTCGGTGAAGTCGACTTTAAACTGTAGGTTCCGGCGTTCATGCATAAAATTAACACACACAAGGGAAGTGGTGTGAGAAGCTAAGTTAAAATCTATATGTAGTCTAAATCCACGTAGTTCACTCAGAATGCAGTTACGGTTTAATCACTTCGTTTAACATCTCGAAATTCGTAATTAATTTTTCATTTATGTTTTCAATTTCTAATATGAAAATCCAATACACGAACCAATATTTAGCAGAGTCACTTTTGGCATTTAAAATTAACAAAGCATTGTTCATTGTTAAACAGTAGCCACACGAGAAAGCTCAACTATTTTGTGGTTAATTTTAGGATACATACTATGTCCAGGCTCATCATATAACATTCAAACGAAAGTTCCAAAGCCTATAAATATAATATTGGCAAAATAGTTACATATAAAGTGATATGGTATTGAAAAAATAGGCTTTGAAGACAGACAATTTGATTTCACATATTTGGTTACAAAGGTGCTGAATTTTCAGGAGTTATGTATTTTAAGTGTTTTTTATCAGTTTAGGTTTACACTAACATATATACATATATAATTGGTCATTACTACCCTCAATCAGAATTACGATCTAGCTTGTATGTGTTAAGTAAGTTTATGCATAAAAAAGTAGAAAACCTTAATAATTGAACAACTCTTGAGTAGACAATTTCTAGTCACCATGCTGGAAATAGATTTATTTGAAGTGGTTGCTTTCTGTATTTTTATGTGGCTATCAATTCCTTTCCATTGATCTGAAATTTTAGAAAAACAAACATTACAAAAAAAAAGATTTTTTTATTGGATACACAAACTTCTCAGAAACTACACACTGATTTGTGTCTTGCATTCAAATAAGGCTTACCAGATATGCATAAAGGCTTAAGCTTCTTGCTCACCATACATACATAATTGATCAATTCAATCCTTCAGTTAGTATTACGACCTAGCTTCCTACACTACTTACGCTGTGTGTGTAAATTTTATACTTGAATGGCGGCACCTATAGTTTGAAGTCCACTCATCACAATTTTGATTCTCAGGGTATTTGCCAGATATCTGTTGAGTGATGACGCCGAAGATATATTATTCATATTTTGTTTTGTTGGAGATTCCTAGACTTCGGCGACTTTCAGAAAACTACACAAACTTACCAAATATCAATAAGGACTTAAGCTTCTTGTCGTCATATTTACTTTAAGACCAAAAAATATTTAAATTGTGTGCGTTTCCCTATTAATTCGAATGCGCTATTATTCCGAGTACTTGTTTTACACGATATTTAAATAGTCATTGCAGTTTGCTTTGAATAGATCTTCTAACTTTTTGATAATCAGCTTTCGGTCACCATACTTTTACTGTCCTCGGTGTCAGCTAACTGAAGCTTTATGAGTTTGCCTAGCACCAAATGTGTTTCGGTCTTCGAAGTTCAATAACGAAAAGCTGTTTGAGTTTGTTTTAATTACCAAATAAAAATTACATTATTTTACAGTGAAGTCCCAATTTTTATGAATTTCTTCTGTAGCAAAGAAAAATAGTTTTACATGATAATTCGTTGAAAAAAAATTATTTCAGCAACTCATTGAATATTTTTGTACACTTAACACATAAAATAATTTCAGTTTGTGGTTTAGATTTTTTAATTTAATTATTGAAAGTCGTCAAGTTTCAATTGTTTTGAAAAAACTACACTCAGCCACAAAAGTATACATGCGGTTAACAAATTTTAGAAATTTTTTAACCAATCCGTTTTCGTGTCTGACAACTCTCCTCGATTTTAAGACGGTCTTTTGCATTGGTTCAGATATTTGTGAAATTTGTTAATCGTATGTATGTATACTTTTGTGGGCCTGTGTATCTGATAAAAAAAGTTTTAACCGTAGATCGAGCTTTGTATCAAAAATTATACATTTCAATTTTTAATTCATAAAAAGTTAGTTGCCTGATATTTTTATAATTCGTTAGTATTGTTATCGCCATTATTTTAAACCAAATAACAAAAGAAAATTTCAAACAGGGGTTACAAAATTCAAAAACTTCATAATTCTGGCTTATGTATCATTTTTGCTACATACGACTTTCCCAAGGATTCTTTGGCATTGTGCATGTAATTTTTTTCAGTTTTCAAAAGATTTTGTGAAGTATTATCGTAAATAATACAATATTTATGGTTTTTGAGAAAGAATTGAAAGTTAAGTGTGGAACGAAAGTGAAAAGGTTGAACTTTCTATTCTTGATATGTTCTTGATATTGATTGAAGTAGTCGTAGCGTAGTCTAGTATGTAGCGTGCTACCTTATTGGACGTCAGACTAAAGTTCAAACCTCAGGTCAGATATTTCCAATTTATAACGAAAGGTTGTAATGACCGATTATATATTCATTTTATATGTAATATCCCTGCTGCTAAAGACTTTGAAGAAGTAGAAAGCAGAAGCTCGTCATATGAACTGACGAAAGTATTGGCAGCAACAAACATGACAATAGGATGTTTATCGCCAAAGATGGTACTACTTGGAACAGAACAAACTGCCTTTAGTAGTTTGGTATGAAGAAATATTACCAATTTTCACGCAGATGGCTAGTAGCTGTTACCAGAAATCTTGTAGAGTCTTTCTTACTGCTCTTCTCATATTTATCTCACGTGACAGACAAACATTAGAAAAATGTGCGCTAAATGAGTCTTGCAACCTTTAATAATCATGGTTAAAGCCTTAATTTTTTGTTAGAAAATTTTAACCATTTTCATAAAACTTTTATCACACAACTTGTAGTTTTATGTAAGAAATAATTCTGTATAAATAGTTTGGGATTAGCTGTCATAATTTTAGAGCAGCCAATATATCCTTTTTTTAAGATTTTTAAAAATTAAATTTTTTGTTCGCCTAAAAGGTAAGAAAATTAAAGAAAATATATTGAAATAATGATGCTTATGTCTTTATGTTCCTTCTTGGTACATTTGGCTAGACGTCAAAGTATTACTATTTAGAAAGAAATAAAACCAAGCTGACATGAAGTGCTTGATTTTTTTTTTTTTTTATTAAAATTAATTCAAATATTAAATGTTTTTAACAAAATCAATCAATAATCATGCTAATTCCATGTATGTATCAAAAGTGATACATAAGCTAGAATTATGAAGTTTTTTTAAGGCTCGATCTACGGTTAAACAGGTTTGAGTCTTGAATATTTCAAATAATTTTTGTTCTACCTTCAATTTGATTCCAAAGTTAGCTAAGACACCTTTAATTTCGTGAGCATACTTACTTAATTGGTTAAAACAACATGTCAGGTCAATATTACATTCTACCTTTTCACACCACCCATATGAAATGAAAGTGAAAATCACTGTAAATAATTAACTTACATATATATGTATGTTTGTATTTGTATCTTAATGTTTGCCTTCAAAAGAATGATTCAACATTTTATTTCTCTCATCAATGGTATTTTTCGAATTCAATACAAAAAATGTTAGAAAATCGTCGAAAAAATGTTTCCTTTGCGCCTCATTAATAGCCGGTTCCGTTGCATAAATACAGCCTAACGATTTACCAGTACGTAGTACAGACACATTTATATGAAACAGTTGAGTTGATTCCAATACCACAGTCAAAGTTATATTCTCATGTTTACAGTTACCAATCATACGGGAAATTATTTGATCGAGTTTTGCATTAATTACAGGTAATTTCACATACACACACGTTTTGCTCATAGTACTTGATGATGGTGATATTGGATTTCCGTTATGTGGACTATACTGCTGTCTGGGAGTACCATGATGCTCTCTAGGACTTGGATAATCTTCATCAGCTTCATTCGGTACTCTATCAAAGTAAAATGGTTTAGTTTTCTTTGGCAAGGCACTTGAATGATTCAAAGTGTAATCGGAATTGTCATAGTCACTGCCATTGTATCTAGGAGTTGGAAGAGCATTTAGATGCGACCCATTGCTCCTCTGACAATTACATTTTGGTCTGCTGTGTTTGTGTAGTTTACAAACATCACATGTCTCTTGAATTTCCAAAACTAGTGGTGCTGTGCCCTTTAAACACTTCACACAATTGGATTTCAATTCCGTTAAAAGTTCACTAACCTCGCTAAATTGTTCCGACAGAAATTTAAATTTTTGTAATTCCTCAGGTGCAAGCAGTTCTTCACGCAAATCTTTCAGTTCGTCAGTCATTACCTGAAGTTGCTGCTCTAAAATACCAACTTTATCACAAGTTTCGCTATCTAGTACGGATAGGCCCAGCATATCTGCGGTAGGACAGGAGGTTTTTTCTCCGTCCTTTGTTTGACAAATTCCATCTTTTGTATGGGCAGTTATCACATCTGCCTCATATATCTTAACTGAGGTCACCGAGGGTGATAGACAACGAAATCGTCTGCATCTACTTCTACATTTCGATTTACTTTTCTTTTTCTTAGGCTCCTTGTTTTTCATTCTCTTCTTATATAAATTCGTATTGCTTTCTTCGGGATCAGTTCTGCAATGAAAAGTTATATTTCCTTTGAAAATCTAGTTCCAGTACACACAATAACTTTCGACTTAACTGATTAGATTTGTTGCGCATGTTTTTTCTTCTTTGCCGACAACATTTTAATCCACAACCACCATGTAAACGATTAATGTCGGTCAAAGGCTGTGCTAACTTTAAATCGCAACCTTGAGATTCCTCTGATGTGGAACTGCTTTCAGACTTTTCGTCGATTTTCGCCAACATTCTGTTTCCAAGGATAAACGATGATTCTGCAAATAAAAAACAAAAAAAATTAAATTTTTACATTGTGGAGCAGGAGGTTGCAATGGCAAACTGCGGCTATTGACATCATAGTAGTGCCATGAGGAATTCTTTGAGAGAAATGCAATACCCGTCAGGGCTAGAGAAACGAAACTTTAATTATTTAGTAAGTATGCCGGCAAGCTTTCATCTACAGAACACATAGGTTAGGTCAGGTTAGGTTAGTGTGGTAGCATCATACCAAAACATACATACATACCATACAGGTGAAGGCAGTTCCTGTACTGACCAAATTCCCCCGAACCCAGGAGGGGGAGGTCGGTCAGCGCAAGATCTGCATATCCAAAGCACGACTACCCCGCGCTGGTAAACCAGCAAGAAAGTTTGATAAACGAGGCTATATCCTTGACATCCATGGAAGGTAGCTCCGTCAAGCTGACAAGGTTCGGAGAGCCAAATAACCTACATCTGAACCTCGCAAGAGATGGGCATTGACAAAGAAAGTGGATAACAGTCTCGTCCTCCTCAGCTGATCTGCCCCCACGGCAGAAGTCATTAAACGGGAGCCACATTCTTTCCGCGTGTCTACCCATAACACAGTGACCTGTAAGCATGGCCACTGTGATTGAGATGATGCCGCGACCAAGTCCAAGTAACTGGTTGGTACGCCTTCTATCCACCCGGTGTCAGGTGAGTCTAGCGGTAGAGCAGGACTCCTTGTTGATCCAGGATAGTTTGGAGTGTCGGAAAAATTTCCGCGCGATGGCCAGTTTGAACGAGGTAAGTGGCATTCCTAAGTCGCGGATTCCGGGAATAGTGCGCCAGCTCTGCCTAGCTCGTCGGCTCTGCAGTGTCCCGGAATGTCACAGTGCCCGGGGACCCAGACAAGTGTGACACTGAAGCGCCCAACAGAACACATAAATTCTAAATAAATTTGTCACAAGAGGTTCAGAGGTTCACGTTTATATTCCAGGGTGTACATATAGATTCAATATAGGAATCCTTTAAACGAAATACAGCGTTCCCCATAGCTACAGCTATAAATGGCGAAGAGTCTTACAAGGCAAGATTCATTTCAGGGGGATATGTTTATATGTAGTTATATACATATAGTGGTATTTCAGAGATGCGCCGATTGAAATTGCTTCTTCATTGGCGAGGAATAGATGCGTAACAGATTTTACATATTTTTTGCAGCACTTTTGTGGGATTAATCAGGCAGCAATAGGAAGTGTTAATAACAATATATGACAAAATAAAGAAATTGAAATACACCTAGCTAATGACATAGTGTAAGTTGTGAGTTCTGTTGAGTAGAACTCAAAAATATTTTTTTTATATTTCTGGAACTCTCCAAACTGGTTTTATTTGACAAAAACTGTTTTTTTTGGAGTTTACACACAAATTTATTGATTACACAAAAATTTCTGAACCCATGCCCGAAATTTAAACCTTATTAGAAAGGAGAGAGATGGGCCTTTAAAACGAGATACATACATATATTATTTGACTTAATATGCTATGGGGTTTGATGAGGCAAACTTGACAAATGCGAATTTTTTTCATATTTTTTCAGGTTTGTCCGTTCATAGTAGCAAAATCTAATTAAAAAATATGAAATAAGTATTGACATTCTGACATTCTTCGTTTGATCAAATCGGATAAAATTTACCGTAGTTATTACTTAAAGAGTCCAACAATCGAGTTATATTTTTCAAATATATTTCTTTTTCAAATGAACCTTTAAGTCAAAAATTTTCAGAATTTTTGATGGATCTTGATTGTTTATCGCAAAATGTGTCAATTTCATGTTTGAGCGACCACCAGAAGTTGAACAATGTTTACGCAAAGCGAAATAATAATATTTGCAAAAAACACAGGTATTAGCGGATTTCTGGTAGTGACACAAACGTGAAATTGACACATTTTGCGATAATCAATCAAGATCCATCAAAACTTTTGAAAATTTTAGAACTGAAAGTTCATTTGATAAAATGACGTTGTATATAAAACATATTACACGATTGTTATACTATTTAAATAATAACTACGGTCATTTTTATCCGATTTGATCAAACGATGTGTCAATCTTTTCACAAGATAATGCACTTTCAGAATATCATCACTTATTTTACGTTTTTTGATTTAATTTTGCAATTAAGAATAACTAAACTTGAAAAACTGAGAAAAATAATCTTATTTTCCAAGTTTACCCGATCAAAACTCATAACATGTAACTTTGAACAAAACGCTTATGTATACCATTTTAAAGGCTCATATGTTCCCGTTTCAAAAAATTTTGGGTTTTGGAAATAGATAGAAAAATATTTGTGTAATCAATAATTTTGTCCAAGAAGATTAAAATACCGTTTTTGTCAAATAAAACAAGTTTGGAGGGTTCGAGAAATATAAAAAATTATTTTTGAGTTCTACTCAACAAAACTCACAACCTACACTATGTCATTAGCTGGGTGTATATTGACTGTTGCACCGTGTAATGTATCGTTAAGAACATTAATTAAGAGTCATACAATAGGAATAGGAGATTGAGAACGACGGCTTTCTATGTAGAAGGGTTCGTCTTCTCAGAAAAAGGGATTTATATATTACGTAAGGCGAGCAAAGACTTCCTCTTCAGACAGTACACATACATAATTGGTTATTACAACCCTTTAGGCTTATTCGACGCGAGGCTTTGGTTCAAACATCTCCACCAAAACGAAGTATGATAAAATATTTCTTCGGCGATTTCCTCTTAGCAGATTTCTTGCAAAAGTTTCTCAAAAATCTGTCTTAAAAATCGAAGTAAACTTTAAACTGTATGTCATTTATGTATACAATTAGTACACATAGCATAAATGGTATGAGAAGCTAGGTCGTAATACTAACTAATGGGTTAAAATGAACAATTATGCATGTATAATTGCAAATCCATAGAAAAACTCCATAAATTACGCATTTAAATAATAAAATAATTAAATATTTATTTTAACTATATACAAATTTATATACACACATATGTACATGCATAAATATAACTTAAATATATACTAAGTAAACTATCACACAACTAAATTTCAATTAAAATTTCCTTTAAAATTAAATGTCATCTGAGATTGTTGGCGATAGGCTTGGCGAATGTGGAGGACTTAAACCATTTTGGCACAATGGCGGCAGGGTAAATTTTGTTGTCATCTGAAATGAAAAACAAGTCAAGCAATTTATTACAACAAATTGTCTGCACCATATGCTGTCATACTGACTGATAAGAGGGTTAGCACTTACAGTGTTTGCAATTGGAAATGTTGTATTCGAACAGTATTCGTTCAGTAAATTCAATTCTTTGTCCAAATCATTGCGATTCCGTGACTTACGTAATATAACGGCTTGATATATGGCATCGTTGTCTGTTATATACGTTATAACATTGGGATAACGATTCTTAAATTTCCATGTGGCTTCCTTATCGCTTATAACAGAGTATATAAGTTTGTTTAAGCCCGTGCTATACTGCACCAAAAGCCAACAATTCTCCTTAATGTTAACATTATCGTGAGGTTTACCGCAGACCTGAAATGGATGTTAAGAAAATGGGTTGTTAGGCTATATGGGGGAATGGGAAAACTTAATGAACTTACCATATCAAAAAATATTTCTTTAAGGGCATTCAATTGCCTGTGCATTAACTCTTCCGACTGATGTGTAAACAAAAGTTTGGCTCGCCTAAGGGCTTTACCATCATAAATTAGTATTTCGGTGGGTTTGTCATTATTTACCTCGCTTTTCATTTCATTATTTGGCCATTTAATTTCATTTTGATGGAGAATAGCCAATGTAAACGAACTGTTTCCCTTTTCATGCAACACCAAATGTAGATTCAATAAATTATTATCGGTTATTGTGTGCTCTCTGTTTGTCAACAGTTGCTTGTAGTTTTTTTCTATGGAATGCCTATCATCGGAACCCATTACTACACGGCCTTCTACGATGCCATGATTACAATAGAATTTTACATTTCGCTGTAAGTATTTATTAGTTGGATCATCATCAATGAAGTCCATATAATGTACGATTTCATTGAATTTACGACCGTTTCTTTTGCCCTCTTTCACCAGACCCTCATCCATTTCCACAATAAACCAGGATAAGCGGCATGATTCATCGGAATGTAAATTATGATTATCAGCCATTGGATTTTTAAATATTTTACTTTTTCAACACTTCACAGCCAAGTTAAAACTGCGTAAATTTTTAAACATGACTCAGCTATTTATACACATCAGGTAAGCCTTGCTTGTCATAGGCTTGTCTGTTATTTCTTTTGTCTCTACCTAGGCGATAATGTCCAACAGAATAAAGTAAAAACTAGTTGGCATTTTATTGCGGCCATAATAAAAAGTTCTAGGAAGCAAGAACGCTTGTCAATTACAAATGTTTTCGCTTAAGCATTACAACACAATGGCTTATATTTGCGTGGAAATTTTTTGAAACAGCTTTGGTATCATAAATTCATTAACGGAAATTCCTTTATGGCATACATTAGATCGCATATTTTAAACCTTAGTGTCTACAAAAGGAAGATTCTGTTGAATTTGATAGAGACAGTCGCATGTCTCTTTGTACAGTTTACTTAATCCCTTAAATAATCCCCCAATAAAAGCTATTTTCAAAATCGCGTTTATTTCAGATGCTTTAAAATTTTCCAATTCTTCCTTTTGAAATTGAGAAACAATGTTTTGTTCTTTGGATTTTATGACACACGTTCATATGCGCAAATTAAAGGAAATTCCTGGGAAAAACTTTTTGGAATTAAAATTAAAATTTATGAGCATACGCTAATCAATAGGTAAGTAGGCACCACTGATGGCTATTTCATACATACATATATATTCCTTGAATTCTAACAAGATTGTAACAAAATTTTAGTAACAAAGGCACAGTTTTGTATACATTTAAGGATAGATTTTCAATATAATTCACCATATCAGTATTCGATTTGTTTTCAGCTAAGATTTCAATTCAAAATTTTGTTGAAAATCAAAACAAGTCTATATTTTCACATAATTTTAAACTTTCACTACCAAAATCTGTCCATTTCATTCATTCTAACAAGATATACTAACAAGTTTTCTAATGTAGTGTTTCCAGTGTTGTATTCTGTACTATTCTTATTCAATTTCGATACTTAGAATTACGTCCCCTTAATGGTTTAGACTTCAAGGTCCCTAACACACAAGAGAAAACAAAATTTGTTTACAGTCTTCATTGTTATTCATTACATACACGCCAAGATCAAAATGAGCTTCATCTGAAAAGATGATTTTTTTTTGCCAAAATCGTTATCTTCTGGTTTAGGCTACTGCATGGCCAGCCGAGGCAGCCATTTGAATGAAATTATTTTCCATTATTAACCGGAAGGTTTGCACTTTCAAATAAAAAAAGAAATTTAAGAAAATATTCAGTAGTTTTTTTTTAAAGCATTTTCAAAAAAAAAGAAGTTATTTGGCGGACCCTTAGAGCCTATCTCATAGTGAAAATGATGAATATTTCATCCCACTAGTTCTAAGTTTTATTTCTCCAAGCAACAATTTGTTTGGCTAAACACAGTATGCACAACTAGTTGACCATCTCAATGACATTGAACGCCTTAATGGTGATCAAAATTTATTTTTTGCATTCAAATATCGACTATCTTCTACCGAACCTTTGCAAATTAAGCAATGAATAAGAGATAACGTCAAATAAAAAGCGTTTTCATGAAAAAATAAAAACACAAACGTAAGTCCATTACTCGACAATCCTTCCCCTGAACGACGGAGTTTTAAAACTCCTTAAAAATTAACACATTGAGTTCGGGTAACGAAATATCTTGTTTTGGAAAAATGTGAAAATTGCGTCCAGATCTTGAGATATCTTTTTTCGAGTTTTTTTTAGATTCAACAGCCAACACTAGCAACTAGCGGCAAATATTTTTGTTACGTTACCAGGGTAACGCAGCTTCTCCCATTCCTATGGCAATGGATTGCTAAATTACTGACTTTCGATTTTAAGAGATTGTGCTAAACGGTGTTCACACCGCATTAATCGGTATTAACAGCGCGTGAATCACTGTGAAAAAGGCACCCTTTGTCAATGAAAAGCTTCTTCTTGCAATTTTTACAACTCCAATAGCTTCTGTTGCGGAGAATTTCCCCACGTATTGGATGAGATAGCTTTTCGGGAACGTAATCGGTGCTGTCTAGCTGTAAGTCTATAATATTTTGTGACGTAGTATAAGCAACATCGGGTTTAATAGTCACCTTTAAATCAAGTGTAGCTACATACTCACTTAATTGGCCATTAACAACCCGATTAATGGATTTCTGCACATCGTTCCAAGCGCCTCTGCTTTTTGTGAGCCTTCGCCAGTTGGTCACAAAAATTGATGACAGGGCTTCCTCGATTTGGTCCTTCCAACGCAAACAAGGTCGTCCTCTTCACCGACTTCCGTAAATCCCCGCATCAAATTCGCGGCTTGTCGGAGCATCCTCCTCCATTCGAACGACATGGCCGAGCCAGCGCAGCCGCCGGTTGTTAATACGCTACACAATGTCTATGTCGTTGAGGAGCTCTTACAGCTCACTGTTGGATCGGATGCGGTAATCATCGCCAACTAGCACTGGATCGAGATATTACGTAGAACCTTTAGCTCGAATACTCTCAAGGTTGCTGCATCAGTGCTTAATAGAGTCCATGCCTCTGAGCCATAGAGAAGCACGGGGATGATGAGCATTTTGTAGAGTATTAGTTTTGTCATACGAGAGTTCTCTACTACTCAATTGCCTATTAAGGCCACAGTAGCACTTGTTGGCAATAATGATCCTGCGCTTGATCTCCAGACTGACATCATTTTTGGTTGCAACCGCGGAGTCAACATAATTAAATTCCTTGACTATATCGAAAGTATAGTTATCGTCGGTAACCTCAGATCCAGATCTGCTTGTCGATAACATATACTTTGTTTTGCCATCATTTACTGCCCGACCCATCTTAGTAGTAGCATTAAAGGCAGCAATAACATCTCGCATGGTACGCCCTATGATTTCAATGTCGTCAGCGTACGCAAGCAACTGTACGCTTTTTTGAAAAGTAGCGCCATTGCGATGCACTCCCGCCTTCCGTAGAACACTCTCCATGACAAAGTTAAAGATGTCGTATGATAAGGGTTCGGAGAGGTCCACTTCTACCTTGACGGAACTGCAGGAATTGTTCAACGTCATTATGCATAGCCTTATCAGATTCGCAGGTATACCGAGCTCGGACATTGCGGCAAAAACACGATCCCTTATGGGGCTATCGAAGGCTGCCTTATACAAAAAGATGGTGTGTGTCGACTTGTTTTTCGTGGGTCTTTTCCAGGATTTGGCGTAGTGTGAAGATCTGGTCGATGATGACCTTACCGGGTCTGAAGTCGCACTGATAAGGTCCAATCAGTGTTTTGCCGAGTGGCTTCAGTCGTTCACACAATACGCCCGTAATAAACTTATATGCGATAGGGAGAAGGCTTACACCCCTGTAGTTGGCGTATATCGTAGGGTCTGCTTTTTTCAGGACAGGATAGAGGACACTGAGGTTCCAATCCTTGGGCATACTTTCTTCTAGCCTTATTTTGAGCCACAGGCCAGACTTCAAAACAAAATACAAAAAGTATTTCTTCGGCTTCTTTCTCTCAGCAGATTTCTGGCAAAAACTCTGAGAGTAAATAAAAATTGCCATGAAAAGTTTCTCAAAAATTTATCGTTCTGTAAGTCCCGCCACTCATGTATAAAATTAACATACACAACATAAGTGGTGTGAGAAGCTAGGTCGTAGTCCTGACTGAAGGGTTGTAATGACCAATTATGTATGTATGTATGCTTAACATTTTAAAATTAGTCACGTTAAAATATTGCATCAAGTTTCCCTAAAATCGCCATTTGAGTTGCTATTGTCAAAAAAATTTCACTTTTTGTCCCCAGCGAAAGCCTTGGTTTTCGGCCATTATTTTGAAAACGCCACAAACGCAATCTTAGCTTTAATTAAAGATGCAATTAAGAGCTACAATTTGCATAATTTTCATAATAAAATTCGATTGAATTTTGATTGTTATTTTTCTTTAAATTTGTACTTTAAAAATAAAATAAATTTGAGTTCTTTTCAACTAAATTTGCAAACCATCGTTAGCCTGGTATATATATATTCCTTTGTTTTTCTTTGTTGTTGTCCGGTGTTTAAACTAAGTTGGAAAATTCTCGTAGAACCCTTGTATTTCCAAGTGGAATAAATATGTGTTCAGACGAAACAATTTATTGATCTTATTGATATTGATTTCTTGGAATATTATGTATAAACCATGGAGTTTAAGAGTGTCTAAAATATTTCAATTAAAATCGTTCGACATACCAATGTTCCATTATAATGAATAATATCAGTATTTAGTGCCACTATGTTGAAGAGGACCTTGTATTTAAATAATTGCTTTCATTAGATTTTAAAATAAACTCGTAGTTTTATTTTATATTGGGTGCCCTGGTAGTCTTGTGGATAGTATGCTAGACTATTAGCGTGAGGGTCGTGGGTTCGATTCCCACCAGAGACTCTGGTCTGTGACACTACACCGAGCATATGGTCAAGTTACTCCGCTCGTATATAATTAGAATATAATTTGTAATTGTATTGTAATTAATGTATAAATAAATAAATATTTTATATTACGAAACATAATGGTTGAGAACCCATTTTCATTTGAAAATTTTGCGATGGCAATCCAGGCAAACCAAGGGAATTAAATTTTCGAGTGGAGAGCGCATATTGTTTCTTGATTTCTCACAAAATCAACAGATTTATGTGTCACCAATTTGATAACTATTGAGATTGAATGACGAAAGTCAAACGTTTGCCATTTGTTATTTGCTCTAAACAAAGCTAGATTTGTATATTGCTTTTGCAATGCAGGTGTGATGCCAACATCACCCACTAGGATATTGGAAAGAAAGCTTTTCAACCAACCGTTAGACACGGGTTCGATATTAAGCGGTGTATCGTCTTCAGTTTTTTGGGGGATGGTTAAACCAGAGCCACAAATCATATCATATTTGGCACACTAGGTGGTCTCTCGCTTGACACGCAAGACTTCTTCAATTACTTATTATTTTGATTGTGTGAATACGCAAATTTCTAATGGAAATCATCGTTATCGATGGGCAATTTTAAAAGTAATTGCTATGAAGGTGTTGCAGTTGATAAACCATTTTGTAATCGCACTCGTATACTGGTCGGAAGTCCTAATATTTTAAGGAAGAACTTGAACCAGTCTCCTAATGCAGACCACATTGTAATACTTCTGAGGAATCTGAATCATCTATGCAAGAGAGCGGAACGTGCTCTAAAGATAGTCTACAATTGTTCATGACTAAAGGTCTGAATGTCAAACCGGATAAGACCAAAATTTGTCTTTAAGAAAGACGAACATCGCATCGCTTTCTTAAAAAAGAGATTAGGAAATCCATATATACTTACATACATAATTAGTCATTGCAATCAAGGATTACGATCTACCTTCTCCCACCAATTATGTTGTGTGTGTTAATTTTACACACGAGTGGCGGGACCTACATACATACATGTTAAGGTCGACTCCGAATGACAGATTTTTGAGAAATCTTTTCATGGCAATGTTATTGACTCTCATATTTTTAGGTTGGATGGATTAACTACAGCCTCAAATCGTATCACCAGAATACAGTTGGGACACTGGATGGTCTCTGCTTTAACATGGAATTCTCCTACAGAATGCCCGACATATCAATAAAAACCAATTGCATCACTCTAATACCAGATCGACTTTCCTTCTTCATAGAAATAGGACGACTATCATTGCAATCCTTCAGTCAGTATTACGCTGGATCTTGCACTTTATGTTTACTTGCATCATAACCCAATGCCTTAAGAGATATAAATATATCCGTATAATGGCTAAGAAACTATACACGGTCTACTTAATCAAGCAAGCAAGGATACAGTAAGAGTAGTGGTAATGCATTGATGATAAAGGCATCGAATTGTATACATGAGCGGCGGGACCTACAGCCTAAAGTCGATTACAAATGACAGTTTGTTGAGAAACATTTCATGGGAATTTTATTTACGCTCAGATTTTTTTGTCAGAAATCTGCTGAGAGGAAGACGCCCAAGAAGTATTTTTTTATATTCCGTTTTATTGGAGATGTCTGATCTGGGGTTTGAACCAACGGCTCATGTCTACTGAGCCAACATGCTACCTAATAAATTACGGCAACTCCCGTCCTTCCAATTAATCCCTTTTAATACTCTGTTGATGTCATATCGGGATTTTGTGGAAGATTATTAAATCTTTGGGGACTTTGGTCCCCAGTATATTTAGAATCAATGACCTGTTGAAAGTACTAATCATTATGAATGGCAAATTCATTCGTCCTTTAGTTGAAGTTGAACTTTAGAATGTTTATCCATTGTTTCCAAAATAAATTCCATACTGCCCACACCTAGTACCGACACACTTCCCCACAGCATTGCACTGCTTCCACAATGCTCTTACCATGAGGATTTTGAAATTATATTAAAGCTCTAACAGCTAAAGCTAGAATGAAAAGCGGACGGAGTTGAGTAGTCAACAAGGAAGTCGAAGGAATCGATGGCATAAAGTTGAAGAAATGGAGAAGGAAGTCAAAAGAATCTCAAAAAAAAAAACAACGCAAGACATTGCGATAGAAATTTAAGGTGTTGCACATGAAGCTGAAAGATTAACAAATTAACCTGAAGGCATTGGAAACGAATTTAAAGGCATTGAAAAAAATGTTTAGAACATTGCGAAAAGCGTTGTAGGCATCGCATAGAGGTTGACGCAACTCGTAGTGGACGTAACTGGGGATAATTTCTATACCGAAAAAACTTTTGAGGCTGATATAGATGTAAAGTTTTCTAGCTTAGAGCCAACTGACGATGATACAATTTGCGATGCCAAGAAGAAATACGACTGCCTTCATAATAACAAGAAAGACCATGGCGCACTAAGTTGGAGGAATTCTAAGCGATAAGGATGCTTGGTTGGTAGTATCGATTTCCAAACTTCGATTTGGTACGGTAACTAGAAAGTACTGAATGGAAAAGCGATTTATTCTGTGGAAGGTAGGGGTTAGCATCAAGATTGGAAGAAACACATTCTACGATTCATGTTTGGTTACCGAACAGTTGCGTACAATTTAACTAGAAGAGCACCTGGCAAGTTTATATTCGGCAAAGGTTGTCTGGTGATGAAGAATTTAGCTGTCTGGTGATTAGGAATTTGCTGACAAACAAGCAGCCGAAACAGATGACGAATCTTACTATGCAGAAAAATGAGAAAACTTGAACAAGGCATACAACTTTGTGCGTTCCCGACCTTAGACAGACAGTGACAAAATGGAAGCCAGTTGTGATCATGCAGTCATATCAAAACGATTCGAAGAAGGCCAACTGATCCTGCTGAGCAGATAATTTTGTTGTCTGATCATTTAGTATTTTGTGACAAACATGCAACCGAAACAGATAACAGGGCCCACTATGCAGAAAAACGGGGAGACAAGACAAGACAGAGACAAGCAGTAACAAAATTAAGTCAGATGTGATGACACAGTCAAATCAAAAGCATTCAAAGAAAGCCAACTGATTCTTCTGAGCAGCCTACAACAAGAGAAGGAAGTATCGCCCAACTTACAGAATTTCTGGGGTAAACTCTACAATGCAATTAGAAAGCAGAATGCCATGATTCATAGAATTAAAAAGCAAAACAACACCAGATTTTAAACACGGACAGAAACAATCTAAACAGAAAGAAGCAAATAACACACCGACAAACAAACAAACAAACAACAAACAAAGAATAACAAAAATTATGGGTGTTACAGCAAACAAATATTACACAAACAACATTAAAGGAAGATGGTGGATGATGTTATGAAATAAAAACAAAAGTGAGAACACGGTGCAAATACATTTGTTAAAAGACCTTTAATTGAAAAGATTTCAGTAGATTCGTTGAATAATAATACGAATGTGATTTGTTTTTCTTTAAGACGAGTATACTCGACTTTATGTAAAAAAATTACGTTTTACTCTACATAAACAGTCAAAAGGCTAAAAGGGGTCATTAATTAAATTAATATGGTGTTGTTATCAATTAAATTATGTTGTTTTTGAATAATTAAAGGCTTTGTTCAAATAAAGTAACGAATACGATCAAAAGTACATAATTTCCTTTAGTTTTAATTGCAGTGCAATTCAGCAAATAAATTCTCATGTCATTTTTCGTGGTTTTTTTTCCAGAACTATTTTATGTCCTATTCTATTCCATTTTGAAGAGAAGTTCCTGGGCAACTCATTACTAAAAACAACTCTTTCAACACGCGGCATTATCATCAGGACTTACAGAAATATAAAACACTGTCAATAAACAACTTAGAAATGGTATGTAACTACTGTATCTTTATAATTATAAATTTTTGAAATAGAATCAATTTTAATTGGTTTAATGAGTAGTCTAGTTACCGAGAGAGTTCTGGGTTCGATTGCCACCAGAGATTATTACACTACACCGAGCATATGGTTGAAGTTAGGTTAAGTTAGGTTAGAGGACGTGTACTTATCAATTAAGTGGTGTGAGAAACTAGGACGTTGTACAATGGGTCAATTCGACCTCCGGGTACTGTACTTGTCTTAATTGACAAGCAAACGTCCTCTAACCTAAGCTAACCTAATGCGGAAAACACCAATTATTTGTAAATTATTTGCTTAAAATTCATGAAATTGCTGAAATATATTGGGGTACCTAGACTGTACATATACATACATAATTGCCCATTAAAACTTTTCAGTCAAGATTACGGCCTAGCTTCTAATTAATTTTATACATGAGTGGCAGGACCTACAGTTTACGCTCAAAGTACATACATAAAGTCTTTAAAAACTTCTATTAGAATAAAACTTTTTATAGAAATGATGAGAAATGGTTTGAAGTCGTAGTGCGTTGGCTTATTAACTTGGGGTCATGGGACAAACCCCAGGTCAGACATCTCCGTCAACGAGATTTCTGGCGAAAAAAGCAGAAGGACGATTGCCTTCAGAATCAACAAGAATAACTACTGTGCGCTAAGTTGTAGGAATGGTTTCGTTGGTAGCATCAACTTCGAAACTTTTATTTGGCACAGTAACTAGAAAGTACAGACTGGTACAACGATTTAATCTGTGGAAAGTAGCAAATGGTCAACAGGAAGGTAGCGTTGGGTTGGTTGGCATATCCCGTTGTTCATATAAAGATACCGAACAGTTACGCACAATTTAACAAGAAGAGCATTCTGAAAAAATTTGTCTAGTGATTAAGGAACATTCACCAGAAAAAAATGCCCGACCGACCCTACTGTGCAAAAAAACGAGAAGACTTGAACAAGGCATACAACTTTCCGCGTTACCGAACGAAGACAAGCAGTGACAAAATGGAAGCCAGTTGTGATCTTCAGTGCTCGATCAAAAGCATTAGAAGAAGGTGGTTCTGCTGAGCAGCTTTCAACAAGAGAAGGAACTATCGCCCATATTTTCCAATTACTGGGAGAAACTCTACAATGCAATTAGAAAGTAAAATGCCATGATTCATAGAATCAAAAAGCAAAACAACTCCAGATTTCGAACGCAGACAAAAACAAGTAAATAAGACAAAAAAACAACAATAAAAATGCCGACAAAAACAAATCGAAATAAAACAAGCAAATAAGACACTGACAAACAAACAAACAAACAAACAATAAAACAAATTATGGGTGTTACAGCAAACAAAAATTACACAAACAAATTCTGAATGAAATTACAAGTAGAAAACAAAACAATAATAAAAACAGGCGACAGCAACAAACAACATTAAAGGAAGATGGTGATGTTATGAAATAAAAATAAGAACGCGGTACAAATAAAAGACCTTTACTTGACCTTTATCAGTGAAAAACAATTCAGTAGATTCGTTGAATAATAATACGAATGTTTTATTTGAGAAGAGTATACTCGACTTTATGCAAAAAATTTACGTTTTACTCGACATAAATAGTTAAAGGGTTAAAAGGGGTCATGAATTAAATTAATAGGGCGTTGTTATCAGTTAAATTATGTTGTTTTTTAAATAATTAAAAGCTTTGTTCAAATAAAATAACGAATACGATCAAAAGTAAATAATTTGGCTGCCTTCCAAAATGTATCAATACAAAGTTTGTATGCAGTTCTACTACTGTATATAAACTATGTAGATATGTAAATTAACCAAACATTGCATCAACTATAAATCCGATGCCTGATTACTTTTTGACTGCGTTAAAAATACACATTGACGACATTTTGAAATAGAATACATTGTATATATTTTGTACAGCGACATTATGAAATGCGATACTTTGTTCAAACAGAAAACAACTAACATTTTGGAAGGCAGCCTTTTTGTTATTTTTAATTGCAAACTTAGAATTCACGATAAATAAACATACGTATATATTTATTCACTGCTCCATCACAACTGGCTTCCATTTTGTCACTGCTTGTCTTAGTTCGGTAACGCGGAAAGACGTACGGCTTGTTGAAGATATTCCGTTCTTGTGCACTGTGGTGTTGGGCATCTGTTTCTGGTGAATCACCAGACAACTTGCTAGGTGCTCTTCTTGTTAAATTATGCGTAGCTGTCCGGTAATACATTATGACTCGTGGGATACGCTTGTCCCAACTTATTGTTGACCATTTACTACCTTCCACAGATCAAATCGTTTTACCACTCTGTACTTTCTAGTTACTGCACCAAATAAAAGTTTGGAAGTCGATACTACTAACGAAACCATTCCTCCAATTTAGCGCGCAGTAGTTCTTCTTCTTGATTCTGAAGGCAGTCGTAATTCTTCTTGGTATCGCAAAATTTTATCACCATCAGTTTTCTCTAAGCTAGAAAAGTTTTAATCTACGTCAGCCTCAACAGTTTTGTTCAATTCAATTGCGTCCACTATCTGTGCTGCCTTACAGGTTATAAGTATGGGTCCCGATAAATAATTTTCTTTATCACATAATCTTCATACTGCGTTCGAGACGATCTCTCCATTGAACAAGTGTACTTTAAGTCTACAGTGCCCTGTGTAAAGGCCGATTACTAAACTCATTTTATTTTCGGAAAATTTCAAGCATGACAAAAATCTCCTGTTATTATCCAATAAATTACAGTGAAAAATCTCTGCCTCTCTCCATATTCCCTTGCAATGAGTATAGACTTTAAAAATTTCCTCCCGTCTGACTGAAAGATTCAGCTGCCAGCTTTTGGTAGTAAATTTCCAAGTATTCTGTGACGTAGCAGAGTGTTTACCGTATCCAGTTGATTTAGCTTCCCCAGGTGGTCATATTTTAATTTTATTTATATTACGTAGTATTTCTGTGTTTTATTCTTTTCACTTTATGTTCAGCTTGAATTGAGCAAAACTTTTTATCGGATTCTACTTGGATGTTACCAGCGACTATTCACATTGACTCATAATATCTGATCCGTATAATACAGAGTGGCCCTCTTTTAAAAGGCTATGTAGCCTGCAAATTTCCTATCACTCAGTCTCTGCAGAAATATATCCCACAATAAAAACGGTCCGGTTTCTGTCCAGGGGACAGTTAAGGCAGTAGCATTTCGAATCCAAAGTGTTGGGGAAATATATATATATATATATATATATGTATGTGTATACGAGTATATATGAATATATCTAAAAAGCAATCAACTTAATTTTCAATATATACTTCATTGTTTTCTTTTCGTAATTATTTTATCACTCGTAATAACTGGCTACAAAATATTATTTCATTCTATTTTGATGATGAATCCCTGAGGAACTCATTACTAAAAACAACTCTTTCAACTCGCGGATTTACTGAAATATAAAACATACTCAAAGAACTTCTTAAAACTGATAAGTAGCTACTGAATGCTCGTAATAATAAACTTTTTAAATAAAATCAATTTAAATTGGATGCCACTGCATGGTCTGATAGTGTGGTGGATAATGTGATAGACTACTAGCGTGAGAGGCGTTAGTTCGACGCCAACTAGAGACTCTCGCCTGTTACATTTTACCGAACATATGGGTGAAGTTATACTATGTTCAGACATGCACTTGTATTGAATAATTCGCAATAAACGGTGTTATTGAGCTCAATATTTCATACAAAATTTTCAATTAATTAATGCTCAATAAATTCATAAATTGTTATAATATTGATTAAAACTTGAAATACAGCACTGTCATAAGTACGTTCAGTGAGCATATTACAATTTTTCGAACGCTTTCTATTGATATTTGACAACTCAAATATCAACAACGACAACAAAAACAAAAACAATGTTGTTGAAACTACCAGCTGTTTTGTTTACCAGCCGTCAAATGAATATTGAATAAGCAGCTGAACTGCGTACATTATTATGCCTGAACACTTAAAATATTGGTAATCAGTAAACCAAATATTGATTCAATAAAAGTGCATGTCTGAACATAGTATTACGCAGCTCGTATATAATTAAATATAATTTCTAATTGTATTGTAATTAATTAATAAATAAATAAAATAAATTGTGCGGAATATCATAATTATGACAATTAGCAAAAATTCAATTTACAGCTTTCGTTGTTAACCTACAAGGGTTTATAAGAGTTCATTCAAATTCACTCTTTATCAATATCTAGTGTTATTTCCGATAAAGAATTCAAACACTTTAAAAGATGTTTGGTAGCTCTACTACTGTTAATTCTTAAATACTGTTCTCTATCATATCATTTTATCGGGAAGAGTTTAAATTTCTTATTAATACTTAATACTAAAAAATACCTTTCAATTTAACTTTGTTCTTTCTTGAAAGAAATCCTCATATAGAGAGATATTATAGGGTCTTTTTAAGTGATTATTATTTTAAATGCAAATAAAACAAAGACTCGATAAATAACAACAGGCTTTACAGATGTAGCTTCAATGAAATGGCCGGTGTCAATTGCCAAAATTTGAAAGTCCTTGTTAGAAGACAATACAGAACAGAAATATAATAGCGGTTTTCACTCTTTGTTGTATATTTAATACTCTAGTATATTTACTCGTACTTTCGACAACAAAGCGCGAGCATCTTTTTTTCATCTATTGTAAACTCACATGGTATAAGAAATATACCATGGTAAACTTATTTAAACAGCTGATTATTGATATTTTTTGTTATTATTTTGGCGGATAGACGATCAGCTGTTTAGTTTTATATTTACCAAGCTTATTTGCTAGACCTTTTTTCATGGTAAATTTAACAGAGCGTTGTATATTTGAAATGAATGCATTTTGTTGTTGCGTTGATGCAAATGTAGTATTTATACTATATCTACCATACTTACCAAACCTACAAGGGTACTTTACTACCAAGAGTGAAAACCCCTAATGATCTTTTCATATTAAGTTCAATAAAAATAGCCTCAAATATCACCAACTAATTGATAAATTGCCATGTCACCAAAATTATGGTGATTTTGAATAACAAAAGAGTTTTAGAATCTTATTATTTGTCAATAAACCACCGCGTATAACAACACGGTCTTTGTCAGACCAGTACTAAAGTGTTCCCCATTATAAAGTAGTCCCCATACTAAAGTAGTCCCCATTTTAAAGTAGTTTCTATACTAAAGTAGATCGAAAATAGTCCTGTCAAAACTATATCCTTAAAATTTCTTACATATGTTATGCTTGAAACTAAGCGCGATTATTACACTGTTTTGACGAAAATCTTAATTATTTTCAATAAACAATTAGCAGGTACATAATTGCATAGCGAAAGTCTTAATTTAAAATAATAAGGGCCTTATCAAGCCGTAGGTATTGTGGGCTACAATAGGGTAAGACGAAAATCAAAATATTTATGGTTTTCGCTACCTGAATGGAGCTAAAAACAAAAATATTACGTGGAAATGCTGAAAATAGGCAATAAATGTTGTTTGTATTCTTAAGACAAAAACAGGCAGAACTTACATATCGTCATCAAAAAATGCAAAACCCTCATTAAAAATACTTTTTATGTTTTTTACAAGGGAAGCAAAAAACCAAAGTTAAAGCTACAAAATTCGATTTGGCATTTTAGCTGACTATATGTGTGTATATATCAGGAAGATCTATAATTGTTACAGCTCATGACTCATGAAATGCCTGATGATAGAATCTTTAAATATTAATCTTGAATTTCATAAACTAAAGCATGCATTAACATTAAATTTTTTCTACATTTCCCCCCCATATATACGTTGTTCCCTCCTCCTGGTATATTTTGCTCTTTAAACTCTTAAGACTTAAAGTTGCCCATATTAACTTAAAAGCAACTACAACCATAAGAGTGCATTAAAATATTGAATGATATTTGACCGTATATAATAAGCGTACATGAATAGAGAGAACGATGAGAGAATATCTTACTCTCCTAACACACTTTGTATTTTCTCTCAATGGCATATCCGCTCATGAGAAGATATTGAGTTGACATGATATTAACCACACTCTTCTAAACAGAACTTTAACATATTGTATGTAAAGTCTTGTGGTGTAAAGCACTCTTTACATACCTGACTTATGTGATGATTTTGTAGCACAGGCTATTTCACTTGCTTGTCTGTTACAACACAAACAAAATTGAGTGTTTTTGTTTGTGTTTTCCATGCAAACAGGCAAGCAAGTGCAATAGACTGTGTTACAAAAACATCACATTAATATAGAGAGAGATGGTTTTGCAAACACGAAGACTGTTCGTATAGAACCCAAGATTGCTCGTATTTTCTTTCAATGCCGAATGCTTTCCTAAGTTTCACAATGAACCAATGGAGTAAGAGCAAGTCAACTTGAAAAGTAAAAAATATAACTCTGCTCTCTTTTATACTCTTCATGAAGGAAATGAATACCATACGTATTCAAATATTGTACGCTTAGTTATGGCTTAAGAGGTACTTTAAAAAGATCTAACGGAAGGCACAACAGGTAAACGACGTTCGTTATTATTCGCTTATGCTCACAAACGAGCGAAGTTACAGAGGCAAATTGACAATTATATTGACCACTTGTCTTGAGTATAAAACCGCGAATTTAACAGAATAAGTTATCATAACTGTGACAACCACTGAACTATAAGGTCATCTGTTTAATACTCTTCATCAAAGAGGGCGAAGTATTGACAATTACATTTAACATCTGTCTTGAGTATTGAGTGAGTTACGCCAATTTACGTATATAAACCCGAATTCAACAGGGCAGGTTATCACTACCGTGACAATTGCTCAACAAGTTAAAGGAATAAATATGTCTGAAGGAACAGAAAGCACGCACAAAGTTGTAAGTTATTGAAATAAAAAGAAAATGAATTTTTTTGGTGAAAATGTTAATTTTTTTAATATGTTATCTTAATTTTTTAATTACAGCACATACGCAAGAAGCGTCTTTTGGATTCCCTTAACGAACGAACCTTAACGGTGGATAATGAACTGGAAATAAATAATATAAATAAAAGCGACATAGAAAACTTGAAAAGATATGCAGAACACTTGGAGAATGTGGAACGAATTAAAATGGAAAACTTGAGAAAAACGGTAAATGCTACAATTCAGTTTCTGATATTTTTAGAAAAACTAGAGCAACAGGAATTAGAACAACCACAAATAGAAAACATATCCATTGCAACTTCCACCAGTGATGAACACCCGCCCCAAATGCAAATTGAAAACAGATTTGAAGCGGATGAAAATGGTATGGTTTGCATTGGACCGAATGGCACTATGATCCCTATAAGAACTTTAGAATCCATCAACTGGTCCCTGACAGGAGCCGCTGTAACACGAAAAATTCTAGTGGAAATCTTTGGCCGTGAAACTTTGGCTGCTTGCAATCTAACGGGTAAGCCTTCGCCTGCCTTTGTAGATTGTAATAAACCAGTGAAAAGCCAATTGGACCCCGTTATAGTTGCGGATTTAATTCATTTAATGGGGGAGCAGAAAGGCCTAACCCCGAAGGAGGTGCGTAATGCAATAACCACAAAATGCGCCGATGAAAATAAAATGCTTAGGATGAAGGAAAAAAAGAGACAAAATATTGCAGAGCGAAATATGGCTTGTGGGCGGCATTTCTAATTTTTCAGTTTAAGTTTTTTTCTTTTTGTACATTAATGTTTTTATAAATAAGATCTACCAAATGTATATAATGTTATGTAATATATAATAGTCTATATAATATTTTCGTTTAATAAAAATTTATTGTTTCTTAATAAAAATTTTTAAGTCGATTCAATTTATATTTGTATCGGATATGTGTCGGTTTGTATAGATAACCACTAATGGACCACTAATGGGTAACTAAACATTATGGGCAAGCATAGCGGCTTTGTGTGGGTACCATTAGAGAATGAACACGAATACACAAAAACCCAAACGCGAGCTAAAACTCGATGGTGAGTGCAAATCGTCCACACCCTCTGAACGTAAACACTATATAAGGCAAACTCCTGCAAACGCAGCAGCGACGGCCTCCACGTCTAAAGGTGCCTCTAGTTTGGTGGCCAAAGCCATTTTCAAAGCGAGTAATACCCTCTTGTCAATGGCCAACAAGCTTAGGGCATACAAAAGTTAACAAATTTCAGAAATTTTTTAACCAATCCGTTTTCGTTGAAAATATTTATAATTGTTTGACATCTTTCTTCGATTTTAAGACGGTCTTTTGTTTTGGTTCAGAAATTTGTGAAATTTGTTAATCGGAAGCATACCTTTGTGGGCCTGTGCAGAGCCACAATTCAGTTCAATTTCAAAAAATTTTTAACCAATGCAAAAGACCATCTTAACATCAAGGAAACTATAAAGATTTTCAACGAAAACGGATTAGTTAAAAAATTTCTGAAATTTTTGAAATATGAGTGGCGGGACCTACCGTTTAAAGTCGACTACGAACGACAGATTTTTGAGAAACTTTTCATGGCATTTTTATTTATTTACTCTCAGAGTTTTTGCCAGAAAACTGCTGAGAAAAGTCGCCGAAGAAATACTTTTTATATTCTGTACTGATGTATGGGGTTTGAACCCTGGCTTTAGTTCTAATAAGCCAACACACTACCTACTAGACTATACTATAGACTACTTCAATATAGTCCCCCCAATTACCATTTGGGGAATTTAAATTAAATGGATGTGGTAAACACTCTGCTGGGTCACAGAATAGTTGGGTATTTACTGCCAAGGCTGGCAGCTGAAAAACTGTTGAGGCAGACGTAGATGTAAAGTTTTCTAGCTTAGAAAACTGAAGGTGATTAAAGTTGCGGTACTAAGAAGAACGACGATTGCCTTCAGAATCAACAAGAATCAACTCGGTGGTAGTATCAATTTCCAAACTTTTATTTGGTGCAGTAACTAGAAAGTACAGAGTGATAAACGAATTTAATCTGTGGAAGGTAGTAAATGGTCAACAGAAATATTGCGTTGAGTTGGTTGGCATGTCCCGAGATGCATATAAAGATACCGAACAGTTACGCACAATTTAACAGGAAGAGCATTCTGAAAAAATTTGTCTAGTGATTAAGAAACATTCACCAGAAAAAAATGCCCGACCGACCCTACTGTGCAAAAAAACGAGAAGACTTGAACAAGCCATACAACTTTCCGCGTTACCGAACTAAGACAAGCAGTGACAAAATGGAAGCCAGTTGTGATCGAGCAGTGAAATGAAAACGATTCGAAGAAGGCAAACTGATTCTGCTGAGCACCATTCAACAAGAGAAGTAACTATCGCCTATATTTTCGCATTACTGGGAGGTACTCTACAATGCAATTAGAAAGTAAAATTCCATGATTCATAGACTTAAAAAGCAAAACAACCCCAGATTTTGAACGCAGACAAAAACAAGTAAATAAGACAAACAAACAACAATAAAAATGCGGACAAAAACAAACCGAACAAAAACAAGCAAATAAGACACAGACAAACAAACAAACAACAATAAAAATTATGGGTAATACAGCAAACAAAAATTGCACAAACAAATTCTGAAGGAAATTACAAGTAGAAATCAAAACAAAAATTTTAAAAACAAGCAACATCAACAAACAACATTAAAGGCAGATGATGAAGTTATAAAATAACAATAAAAATAAAAACGCGGTACAAATAAAAGACCTTTATGTGACCTTTATCAGTGAAAAACAATTCAGTAGATTCGTTGAATAATAATAAGAATGTGATTTATTTTATTTAAGACGAGTATACTCGACTTTATGCAAAAAATTTACGTTTTACTCGACATAAATAGTTAAAGGGTTAAAAGGGTTCATGAATTAAATTAATAGGGCGTTGTTATCAGTTAAATTATGTTGTTTTTTAAATAATTAAAGGCTTTGTTCAAATAAAATAACGATTACGATCAAAAGTAAATAATTTGGCTGCCTTCCAAAATGTATCAATACAAAGTTTGTATGCAGTTCTACTACTGACATTCTACAACTAACATTTGGAAGGCAGCCTTTTTGTTATTTTTAATTCCAAACTTAGAATTCACGATAAATAAACATACGTATATATTTATTCACTGCTCCATCACAACTGGCTTCGATTTTGTCACTGCTTGTCTTAGTTCGGTAACGCGGAAAGACGTACGGCTTGTTGAAGTTATTCCGTTCTTCTGCACAGTGGTGTTGGGCATCTGTTTCTGGTGAATCACCAGCCAACTTGCCAGGTGCTCTTCTTGTTAAATTATGCGTAGCTGCCCGGTAATATATTATGAATCGTGGGATACGCTTGTCCCAACTTATTGTTGACCATTTGCTACCTTCCACAGATTATATCGTTTTACCACTCTGTACTTTCTAGTTACTGTACCAAATAAAAGTTTGGAAGTCGATACTACTAACGAAACCATTCCTCCAATTTAGCGCGCAGTAGTTCTTCTTCTTGGTTCTGAAGGCAGTCGTCATTCTTCTTGGTATCGCAAAATAAAAAAATAAAATAAATTGTGCGGAATATCATAATTATGACAATTAGCAAAAATTCAATTTACAGCTTTCGTTGTTAACCTACAAGGGTTTATAAGAGTTCATTCAAATTCACTCTTTATCAATATCTAGTGTTATTTCCGATAAAGAATTCAAACACTTTAAAAGATGTTTGGTAGCTCTACTACTGTTAATTCTTAAATACTGTTCTCTATCATATCATTTTATCGGGAAGAGTTTAAATTTCTTATTAATACTTAATACTAAAAAATACCTTTCAATTTAACTTTGTTCTTTCTTGAAAGAAATCCTCATATAGAGAGATATTATAGGGTCTTTTTAAGTGATTATTATTTTAAATGCAAATAAAACAAAGACTCGATAAATAACAACAGGCTTTACAGATGTAGCTTCAATGAAATGGCCGGTGTCAATTGCCAAAATTTGAAAGTCCTTGTTAGAAGACAATACAGAACAGAAATATAATAGCGGTTTTCACTCTTTGTTGTATATTTAATACTCTAGTATATTTACTCGTACTTTCGACAACAAAGCGCGAGCATCTTTTTTTCATCTATTGTAAACTCACATGGTATAAGAAATATACCATGGTAAACTTATTTAAACAGCTGATTATTGATATTTTTTGTTATTATTTTGGCGGATAGACGATCAGCTGTTTAGTTTTATATTTACCAAGCTTATTTGCTAGACCTTTTTTCATGGTAAATTTAACAGAGCGTTGTATATTTGAAATGAATGCATTTTGTTGTTGCGTTGATGCAAATGTAGTATTTATACTATATCTACCATACTTACCAAACCTACAAGGGTACTTTACTACCAAGAGTGAAAACCCCTAATGATCTTTTCATATTAAGTTCAATAAAAATAGCCTCAAATATCACCAACTAATTGATAAATTGCCATGTCACCAAAATTATGGTGATTTTGAATAACAAAAGAGTTTTAGAATCTTATTATTTGGCAATAAACCACCGCGTATAACAACACGGTCTTTGTCAGACCAGTACTAAAGTGTTCCCCATTATAAAGTAGTCCCCATACTAAAGTAGTCCCCATTTTAAAGTAGTTTCTATACTAAAGTAGATCGAAAATAGTCCTGTCAAAACTATATCCTTAAAATTTCTTACATATGTTATGCTTGAAACTAAGCGCGATTATTACACTGTTTTGACGAAAATCTTAATTATTTTCAATAAACAATTAGCAGGTACATAATTGCATAGCGAAAGTCTTAATTTAAAATAATAAGGGCCTTATCAAGCCGTAGGTATTGTGGGCTACAATAGGGTAAGACGAAAATCAAAATATTTATGGTTTTCGCTACCTGAATGGAGCTAAAAACAAAAATATTACGTGGAAATGCTGAAAATAGGCAATAAATGTTGTTTGTATTCTTAAGACAAAAACAGGCAGAACTTACATATCGTCATCAAAAAATGCAAAACCCTCATTAAAAATACTTTTTATGTTTTTTACAAGGGAAGCAAAAAACCAAAGTTAAAGCTACAAAATTCGATTTGGCATTTTAGCTGACTATATGTGTGTATATATCAGGAAGATCTATAATTGTTACAGCTCATGACTCATGAAATGCCTGATGATAGAATCTTTAAATATTAATCTTGAATTTCATAAACTAAAGCATGCATTAACATTAAATTTTTTCTACATTTCCCCCCCATATATACGTTGTTCCCTCCTCCTGGTATATTTTGCTCTTTAAACTCTTAAGACTTAAAGTTGCCCATATTAACTTAAAAGCAACTACAACCATAAGAGTGCATTAAAATATTGAATGATATTTGACCGTATATAATAAGCGTACATGAATAGAGAGAACGATGAGAGAATATCTTACTCTCCTAACACACTTTGTATTTTCTCTCAATGGCATATCCGCTCATGAGAAGATATTGAGTTGACATGATATTAACCACACTCTTCTAAACAGAACTTTAACATATTGTATGTAAAGTCTTGTGGTGTAAAGCACTCTTTACATACCTGACTTATGTGATGATTTTGTAGCACAGGCTATTTCACTTGCTTGTCTGTTACAACACAAACAAAATTGAGTGTTTTTGTTTGTGTTTTCCATGCAAACAGGCAAGCAAGTGCAATAGACTGTGTTACAAAAACATCACATTAATATAGAGAGAGATGGTTTTGCAAACACGAAGACTGTTCGTATAGAACCCAAGATTGCTCGTATTTTCTTTCAATGCCGAATGCTTTCCTAAGTTTCACAATGAACCAATGGAGTAAGAGCAAGTCAACTTGAAAAGTAAAAAATATAACTCTGCTCTCTTTTATACTCTTCATGAAGGAAATGAATACCATACGTATTCAAATATTGTACGCTTAGTTATGGCTTACGAGGTACTTTAAAAAGATCTAACGGAAGGCACAACAGGTAAACGACGTTCGTTATTATTCGCTTATGCTCACAAACGAGCGAAGTTACAGAGGCAAATTGACAATTATATTGACCACTTGTCTTGAGTATAAAACCGCGAATTTAACAGAATAAGTTATCATAACTGTGACAACCACTGAACTATAAGGTCATCTGTTTAATACTCTTCATCAAAGAGGGCGAAGTATTGACAATTACATTTAACATCTGTCTTGAGTATTGAGTGAGTTACGCCAATTTACGTATATAAACCCGAATTCAACAGGGCAGGTTATCACTACCGTGACAATTGCTCAACAAGTTAAACGAATAAATATGTCTGAAGGAACAGAAAGCACGCACAAAGTTGTAAGTTATTGAAATAAAAAGAAAATGAATTTTTTTGGTGAAAATGTTAATTTTTTTAATATGTTATCTTAATTTTTTAATTACAGCACATACGCAAGAAGCGTCTTTTGGATTCCCTTAACGAACGAACCTTAACGGTGGATAATGAACTGGAAATAAATAATATAAATAAAAGCGACATAGAAAACTTGAAAAGATATGCAGAACACTTGGAGAATGTGGAACGAATTAAAATGGAAAACTTGAGAAAAACGGTAAATGCTACAATTCAGTTTCTGATATTTTTAGAAAAACTAGAGCAACAGGAATTAGAACAACCACAAATAGAAAACATATCCATTGCAACTTCCACCAGTGATGAACACCCGCCCCAAATGCAAATTGAAAACAGATTTGAAGCGGATGAAAATGGTATGGTTTGCATTGGACCGAATGGCACTATGATCCCTATAAGAACTTTAGAATCCATCAACTGGTCCCTGACAGGAGCCGCTGTAACACGAAAAATTCTAGTGGAAATCTTTGGCCGTGAAACTTTGGCTGCTTGCAATCTAACGGGTAAGCCTTCGCCTGCCTTTGTAGATTGTAATAAACCAGTGAAAAGCCAATTGGACCCCGTTATAGTTGCGGATTTAATTCATTTAATGGGGGAGCAGAAAGGCCTAACCCCGAAGGAGGTGCGTAATGCAATAACCACAAAATGCGCCGATGAAAATAAAATGCTTAGGATGAAGGAAAAAAAGAGACAAAATATTGCAGAGCGAAATATGGCTTGTGGGCGGCATTTCTAATTTTTCAGTTTAAGTTTTTTTCTTTTTGTACATTAATGTTTTTATAAATAAGATCTACCAAATGTATATAATGTTATGTAATATATAATAGTCTATATAATATTTTCGTTTAATAAAAATTTATTGTTTCTTAATAAAAATTTTTAAGTCGATTCAATTTATATTTGTATCGGATATGTGTCGGTTTGTATAGATAACCACTAATGGACCACTAATGGGTAACTAAACATTATGGGCAAGCATAGCGGCTTTGTGTGGGTACCATTAGAGAATGAACACGAATACACAAAAACCCAAACGCGAGCTAAAACTCGATGGTGAGTGCAAATCGTCCACACCCTCTGAACGTAAACACTATATAAGGCAAACTCCTGCAAACGCAGCAGCGACGGCCTCCACGTCTAAAGGTGCCTCTAGTTTGGTGGCCAAAGCCATTTTCAAAGCGAGTAATACCCTCTTGTCAATGGCCAACAAGCTTAGGGCATACAAAAGTTAACAAATTTCAGAAATTTTTTAACCAATCCGTTTTCGTTGAAAATATTTATAATTGTTTGACATCTTTCTTCGATTTTAAGACGGTCTTTTGTTTTGGTTCAGAAATTTGTGAAATTTGTTAATCGGAAGCATACCTTTGTGGGCCTGTGCAGAGCCACAATTCAGTTCAATTTCAAAAAATTTTTAACCAATGCAAAAGACCATCTTAACATCAAGGAAACTATAAAGATTTTCAACGAAAACGGATTAGTTAAAAAATTTCTGAAATTTTTGAAATATGAGTGGCGGGACCTACCGTTTAAAGTCGACTACGAACGACAGATTTTTGAGAAACTTTTCATGGCATTTTTATTTATTTACTCTCAGAGTTTTTGCCAGAAAACTGCTGAGAAAAGTCGCCGAAGAAATACTTTTTATATTCTGTACTGATGTATGGGGTTTGAACCCTGGCTTTAGTTCTAATAAGCCAACACACTACCTACTAGACTATACTATAGACTACTTCAATATAGTCCCCCCCAATTACCATTTGGGGAATTTAAATTAAATGGATGTGGTAAACACTCTGCTGGGTCACAGAATAGTTGGGTATTTACTGCCAAGGCTGGCAGCTGAAAAACTGTTGAGGCAGACGTAGATGTAAAGTTTTCTAGCTTAGAAAACTGAAGGTGATTAAAGTTGCGGTACTAAGAAGAATGACGATTGCCTTCAGAATCAACAAGAATCAACTCGGTGGTAGTATCAATTTCCAAACTTTTATTTGGTGCAGTAACTAGAAAGTACAGAGTGATAAACGAATTTAATCTGTGGAAGGTAGTAAATGGTCAACAGAAATATTGCGTTGAGTTGGTTGGCATGTCCCGCGATGCATATAAAGATACCGAACAGTTACGCACAATTTAACAGGAAGAGCATTCTGAAAAAATTTGTCTAGTGATTAAGAAACATTCACCAGAAAAAAATGCCCGACCGACCCTACTGTGCAAAAAAACGAGAAGACTTGAACAAGCCATACAACTTTCCGCGTTACCGAACTAAGACAAGCAGTGACAAAATGGAAGCCAGTTGTGATCGAGCAGTGAAATGAAAACGATTCGAAGAAGGCAAACTGATTCTGCTGAGCACCATTCAACAAGAGAAGTAACTATCGCCTATATTTTCGCATTACTGGGAGGTACTCTACAATGCAATTAGAAAGTAAAATTCCATGATTCATAGACTTAAAAAGCAAAACAACCCCAGATTTTGAACGCAGACAAAAACAAGTAAATAAGACAAACAAACAACAATAAAAATGCGGACAAAAACAAACCGAACAAAAACAAGCAAATAAGACACAGACAAACAAACAAACAACAATAAAAATTATGGGTAATACAGCAAACAAAAATTGCACAAACAAATTCTGAAGGAAATTACAAGTAGAAATCAAAACAAAAATTTTAAAAACAAGCAACATCAACAAACAACATTAAAGGCAGATGATGAAGTTATAAAATAACAATAAAAATAAAAACGCGGTACAAATAAAAGACCTTTATGTGACCTTTATCAGTGAAAAACAATTCAGTAGATTCGTTGAATAATAATAAGAATGTGATTTATTTTATTTAAGACGAGTATACTCGACTTTATGCAAAAAATTTACGTTTTACTCGACATAAATAGTTAAAGGGTTAAAAGGGTTCATGAATTAAATTAATAGGGCGTTGTTATCAGTTAAATTATGTTGTTTTTTAAATAATTAAAGGCTTTGTTCAAATAAAATAACGATTACGATCAAAAGTAAATAATTTGGCTGCCTTCCAAAATGTATCAATACAAAGTTTGTATGCAGTTCTACTACTGACATTCTACAACTAACATTTGGAAGGCAGCCTTTTTGTTATTTTTAATTCCAAACTTAGAATTCACAATAAATAAACATACGTATATATTTATTCACTGCTCCATCACAACTGGCTTCGATTTTGTCACTGCTTGTCTTAGTTCGGTAACGCGGAAAGACGTACGGCTTGTTGAAGTTATTCCGTTCTTCTGCACAGTGGTGTTGGGCATCTGTTTCTGGTGAATCACCAGCCAACTTGCCAGGTGCTCTTCTTGTTAAATTATGCGTAGCTGCCCGGTAATATATTATGAATCGTGGGATACGCTTGTCCCAACTTATTGTTGACCATTTGCTACCTTCCACAGATTATATCGTTTTACCACTCTGTACTTTCTAGTTACTGTACCAAATAAAAGTTTGGAAGTCGATACTACTAACGAAACCATTCCTCCAATTTAGCGCGCAGTAGTTCTTCTTCTTGGTTCTGAAGGCAGTCGTCATTCTTCTTGGTATCGCAAAATTTTATCACCATCAGTTTTCTCTAAGCTAGAAAACTTTTCATCTACGTCAGCCTCAACAGTTTTGTTCAATTCAATTGCGTCCACTATCTGTGGTGCGTTACAGGTTATAAGTATGGGTCCCGATAAATAATTTTCTTTATCACATAACCTTCATACTGCGTTCGAGATGATCTCTCCATTGAACAAGTGTACTTTAAGTCTACAGTGCCCTGTCTAAAGGCCGATTACTAAACTCAGATTATTTTCGGAAACTTTCAAGCACGACAAAAATCTCCTGTTATTATCCAATAAATTACAGTGAAAAATCTCTGCCTCTCTCCATATTCCCTTGCAATGAGTATAGACTTTAAAAATTTCCTCCCGTCTGACTGAAAGATTCAGCTGCCAGCTTTTGGCAGTAAATTTCCAAGTATTCTGTGACGCAGCAGAGTGTTTACCGTATCCAGTTGATTTAGCTTCCCCAGGTGGTCATATTTTAATTTTATTTATATTACGTAGTATTGCTATGTTCTATTCTTTTCACTTTATGTTCAGCTTGAATTGAGCAAAACTTTTTATCAGATTCTACTTGGATGTTACCAGCGACTATTCACATTGACTCATAATATCTGATCCGTATAATACAGAGTGGCCCTCTTTTAAAAGGCTATGTAGCCTGCAAATTTCCTATCACTTAGTCTCTGCAGAAATATATCCCACAATAAAAATGGTCCGGTTTCTGTCCAGGGGAAAGTTAAGGCGGTAGCATTGCGAATCGAAAGTGTTGGGGAAATATATATGTATATATATATATGTACGCATATATATATATAAGTAGCAATGCAATTAACAAGCCATGTTAAATTCGAACTTAATACCACTAAAGATGCAATGGAGAACATGATGACTACCGATACAGAAAATTTCGCTTCATTCGATAATCTATCGGAAGCAACAGAAAATCGGATATGTGTCGGTTTGCATAGATAACCACTAATGGACCACTAATGGGTAACTAAACATTATGGGCAAGCATAGCAGCTTTGTGTGGGTACCATTAGAGAATGAACACGAATACACAAAAACCCAAACGCGAGCTAAAACTCGATGGTGAGCGCAAATCGTCCACACCCTCTGAACGTAAACACTATATAAGGCAAACTCCTGCGAACGCACCAGCGGCGTCCTCCACGTCTAAAGGTGCCTCCAGTTTGGTGGCCAAACCCGTCTTCAAAGCGAGTAATACCCTCTTGTCAATGGCCAACAAGCTTATGGCATATAGAACGCGCAGATCTGCTTTGTCCATTGTTGATACAATTGGCTCTAAAGAATCCATACTCCTATCGGTGGATGAGAAAGGATTCTTGGCTTGGCCGGTTACGACAGAGATCTGCCGAGTTAAATATGGAGATGAGCATATTTTGGCTTGGTTGACTTTTATTGAAAGAGCGGAGATACCATCCCACTCTAAAGCTAAGGACTAAAACATTGAAAAGGGTCATTGACGTACATAAAAGGACCTCGATTGATCCATTACGCTATAGGAATGTTAACACATTTTTCGCAAAGGCGCCCAAAACTCATTTTAAATTTAATTACAAGTTTAATAAAAGAAATTCACTGTAAGGAATATGTTTGATACAAATAAGTTTTTGAAGGTTTGAAAAGCATATTACAACATATCTGATTGGAAACAAATTCCCCTGTTTGAGCAACAATTTCAAACAGAAAATCAAAAAAATGGAATAAATAGATGATTCTTAAGGGGTTTATGACATATCAGGGAATACAGAATTTCCATATGCTTAAAATTTCTATTACAAAGATACCATATGCATACATATATAGACAATACTTACCTAACATAGATTTTCGATTCAGCAGGTCGGACAATTTAAAAACAAATTTACGAACATTTGGACGTCCATTAAGGATTAATGAATTTGAATGGTATCCAGATTTATTTGAAGAATTTCCATGTGGCCGTATAGTGATTAAATATTTCTTGGGACTCTTCGAATTAATGGGAATATCTCTAAAAATAAAGTATGTATACAATTTGGTTTGATATGTTCAATTGCATTTCACGGAAAATACTTACTTTTCGCCAAGCAGCTCACTTAACTTTATGGGCGTATTTTTTTTAAGAATTAAATATTTGGAACTCTCAGGTTTTTGATTCATTATTGTTTCGTTGTAAATTCATTGCAGTTTTATGTTACGTATGATAATTTTGTGAGTTTGTATTAATTTTGTTAATTTTTATTTTTTTATAGAAGTTTTCAATTTAAATTATTTCTTAAATTTATTATTAAAATAAATAATAAACAATATGACAGCAATATGGAAAAGCAATACTCACGTCTTGACTCATGTCATTTATTTTATTTCAGACGCTATGCATTTGTGGGAAGTTTTCTAATTTATTTAAAGTCGATCATATACGAATAACATGGTGCGACATTGAAGATACATCCGAGTAACTGCCTAGTCTAAGTTTTTCACTAGATTGAGTAGAACTCAAAAATACTTTTTTTTTTCTTGAGCCCTCCAAACTTGTTTTATTTGATAGAAACGGATCTTGATCTTTTCACACAAAATTATTGATTACCCAAACATGTTTTAACCTATTTTAAAAATCTAAAGTTTTTAGAAAGGAGAGAGATTAACATTTATAACGGTATACATAAGCGTTTTATTCAAACTTATATGTTATGAGTTTTGATGGGGTAAACTTGGGAATATTATTTTTTTTCTTATTTTTCAAGTTTAGCTATTCTTGCAAAATTTAATTAAAAAATATAAAATAAGTGATGACGTTCTGAAAGTGCATTATCTTGTGAAGGTAATGCCACTTCGTTTGATCAAATCAGACAAAAATTACCGTAGTTGTTACTTAAATAGTATAACAATCGTGATATATTTTTCTTTATTTGTCATCTTATCAAATCAACTTTCTGTTCAAAAATTTTCAAAAGTTTTGATGGATCTTGATTGTTTATCGCAAAATGTTTCAATTTCGCGTTTGCGCGACTACCAGGAGTCAGCTAATATTTGTGTTTTTTGCAAATATAATTATTTCTCTTTGCGCAAACATTGTACAACTTCTGGTGGTCGCTCAAACGTGAAACTGACACATTTTGCGATAAACAATCAAGATCTATCAAAGATTCTGAAAATGTTTGAACTAAAAGTTCATTTGAACAAATATATATTAGAAAAATATAAGTCGACTGTTAGACTCTTTAAATAATAACTACGGTAATTTTTATCCGATTTGATCAAACTTCTTCACAAACACTTTCAGAATATTATGACTTATTACCGTTTTTTAATTAAAGTTTGCTACTATGAACGGACAAAATTGAAAAAAAAATGAAAAAAATTTGCATTTGTCAAGTTTACCTCATCAAACCATATATCATATTAAGTCAAATAGTATATATATGTATATCGTTTTAAAGGCTCATCCTTCTCCTTTCTAGTAAGGTTTAAATTTTGGACATCATTTAAGAAATGTTTGTGTAATCAATAAATTTGTGCGTAAAGTCCAAAAAAACCGTTTTTGTCAAATAAAACAAGTTTGGAGGGTTCGAGAAAAATAAAAAAAGGATTTTTGAGTTCTACTCTACTAACTGAACAACTTAGTGTATTTAATTTTTTGTATTTTGTAGCATAGTGTAATTACTCCCGAGATTCCTAAAAAGAAATTCTTTAATATCAACTCAGCTGCATCCATTTAGTCTAATCTCTTTCTCCATGTGTAAATGCTTCTCTGAAATGAAGGATTGCAATCTAAAGCTGTTTTTATAACATTTAATAGTGTTTTTTTTTGGGCTGTATCCGAGCTAACGCAACATATGTCTACGAACTTCGCCTTTCAAATATGTTTAGTGAATACGGCGCTATTGCGCAAACAGGAAAGCCAAAAGATTCCACATATTCTGCGCAGACTTATCAAGTAAGGTCTGACATTGTCATCTCTGGGAAATCACTGGAAGTCTACATAGACGTTTCTATATTTAGAAATAATGCAGGCTGTGGAAATTTCCTTGATGTATTTCATCTTCTGGAACTCCCCGTAGTCTAGTAGATAGTGTGTTGACTTATTAGAGGTGAGACCACGGTTCAAACCCTAGTACAAACATCTTCAATAAAATAAAATATGAAAACATTATTACTTCGCCGACATCCTCTCAGCAGATTTCTGGAAAAAACTTTGAGAGTAAAAAATAAAATTGCCTTGAAAAGTTTCTCAAAAATCTGTTGCTCGGAATCGACTTTAAACTGTAGGTCCCGCCACTCATGTTTAAAAATTAACACACACATCATAAGTGGTGTGAGAAGCTAGGGCGTAGTCCTGACTGAAAGAAATCAGATTACACAAAAATATCAAGTAACATAATTCTTGACAATTGGGGTATACTAGGCAATATTTTATTAAGATATATAAACAGATCATTAATAACTGGAGTATTTCCAAGTAACTGGAAAGAGTCGATGATACTCCCAATAGAAAAGGTAAAAAATACGGTAAAATGTGAGGAGTACTGACCGATTAAGACTTTGAAAACGTGTGAGAAAGTCATTGAAATAATAGTGAAAAATCAACTTGAACATATAGAACAATATGGCTTCTTGCTTTTCATGCGAAACTGATGTAAATTATGTCATAAATAGATGGAAGAGTAGACAAAAGAGGAACAAAGTATTGGCGATTTTTCTCGATATCAAAAGAGCTTTTGAAACTATAGATACAGATATATTGTTGAAAAAACTATATAAATAAAATGGTTTAAATCCTATCTAACGAATCGCAGACAATATACTAATGCCAATAATATAATATCTGATCCAATTGAAAACGTTTTTGGAGTACCACAGGGTTCTGTATTGGGAGCTCTTCTTTTTATCATATATATTAATGACATTGAAAGAGTCTTGGAGAATTGTGAGATAGTCCTATATGCTGATGATACCTTGATTTTTACTGAAGCGGCGACAGAAGAATTATGTTATGAAAACTTAGATAAAGATATCGATAATATAAATAAATGGCTAAAAATGAACAAATGAAAATTGAATGAAAACAAGACAAAATTAATGGAAATTAATATGAATACTGACAAATTAATTAAGATAAATAATGTTATTATAGAGAAAGTAAATGCAATTAAATATCTGGGTTGCTTAATAGACAAATGTTTAAATTTTAAGGGACACATTGAATATACATGTCTGCAAAAAAATTGGTAAAAAAAATTGGGTTCGTTTAAACGAGTAAGAAACAAAGTGTCAATATTAACTGCAATTAACATTTACAACACAATGATAAAACCACACTTTGAATATGGTTCCACATTATTATTTACCTGCTATTCAGACCATCAAATAATTAGGCTACAAAAATTACAAAATAAGGCTATGCGCTCAATTTGAAAATCTAACCGGTTTACATCGATTAAATATATGTATGTTAGACGCATTGAAATGGTTAAATGTAAAACAAAGATTGCAGCTAAATACAATACTTTTTATTCAGAAAATGAAAGTGGGATGTGCACCAGAATACCTGACCGAGCAAATAAGATATGTTGGAAAAGTTCAAGCCTACAACCTCCGGAATGCTTTAGATTTTAGACCACCAAGAGCAGACACCAATGCAATGCAGAGATCTTTATTCAGTAAAGGATTGAATCTATACAACAAGATGCCGGCTGATGTGAAAAATGAAGCGAATATGAATATTTCTAGAAAGAAAACAGTAAGTTTTACAAAACATGTTTATTTTGATCAGGGTTTAACTAATTGATGAATATACTTAAAATGAAACGTATTTTAAGAGTATTATAAATGCTTCTAATAAAGATAATAATACTAATTATGGATGTATGAAAACCATTTGTTTATTGACGCTCACTTCATACAGGTACTCCTCTTACTCCTGGATGTGGAGCGCAATATTTGTAGGTCTTGGTTAAAACTTGTTATTTTTAGATTAATTCACATAGTAAATTAAGAAGAACGTATGTACTTTGAACGAGAATGTTTCTTTAAATTTGAAAATTTCTGTATAAATTTTTAATTTTTTTTCTTTTGATGCGAAAATTTATGAGAATTTGAACGTATTGGAAAGTTTGCATACATGGTTATAAATGTATGATAACGTAGTGTTTAAAGAAGTAGTTTTGAATTAGTTTTTAATGAAATTTAATTCCATTTAAAGATTTAAAAAAAATGGAATCTTTTAAATGAATTGTAATAATTTACACAAAGGAGCAGATTTTTTTGGTTTTTGGGTTAACTCCGGTGTCTTGTTCGGTTGAGTCGATCAAGATGAATTAAAAAAAAATTTTAAAATTGCTTAGCTAAGTTTAAAAAACTCTTAGAAAATATCCACCACATTATGAAAGACATGTCAAATTCTGGGTGCAAATCAAATCAGTGCGTACGTACTCATACAATATTGAAGCCAGTCAGCGCCAACAGCAGCAATAATGCGTTATAAGTGAAAAAAAAGTGAAAACATTAAGCAATTTAGAGAGATACTACGTTCTTTCACAAACAATATTCAATTTCTTAACAAAAACAAACAAACAACAACAACAGCAACAATATCAAGATACTCAGATACTTTAGATCCAACACTCTAGTGAACAAATGCATTAATTTACTTACTCATACGTGCAACTCAACCGAAATCCTGTATGTATTACTAGCGATACAAGATATAGCAGTAAAAGTAACAGTAACAACAGCATTAATAATGCGACAACAACTGCCTTAGTGGCAGGAAAGGGCAACAACAATATGTTGTAAAATGTTAGTGTTGCTTTCACATACAATCTTTTGAAGGAATTTCATGTTAGTATGTGTTTGTGTGTGTGATTATTTTCCTTCACATGTGTATGTTTTGGAATGCCATATTGTAGCAGCATCTATGAATTTTATCCAATCCTTCCTTACCTTGTTTAGATATGAAATTCAATTGTTTTGGTCTTGATGTTGTCGTTGCTGCTACCTCTACCTGTACTGTTGATGGTGATGTTGTAATGTGTAATCATTACGTTCCTACAGACAATTATCTCGTAATTTAGAGGCTAAGAATATTATGTGTCCGAAGATAGATTTTAAAATCTATCTCCCCAGACGCAAACCAAGTCGAATAACACGCTCTGTTATGTTACTTACAGAACTCTGTTAAACATTTTATTTAAGATTGGGAAAGAAAAACGGGAAAAAATAATTAAATTCCTGGGTAAAATAAGAAAAGAAAGGAAAAAATGATAAAAATAAGTCCTATAGTTAATCACTGTTATAAAATATTGCGAAATCCCTGGGGAACTGGATATAAGGTGGTGATGAGAAAACTGAACTGCTTCCGACCACCAGCAACGTCATGTGCAGCTAAGCTGCAATCATGCAATGTCGAAATTACATACTGCGTGCGGGATATGCGGTCACCGGAGGAAATCCCAGAAGTCAGAAGGCAGGAATTGGAATCAGTCTGTGGGGAAATGAAACTTAACAAAGCACCCGGGATCGACGAGATCCCAAACATAGCGCTTAAGGCGGCCATTGAAAATAATACTGAGTTGTTTAGACAAGTTTTTGATGCTTGTATTCAGTAGAGGACGTTCTCTAGTATATGGCAGAGACAGAGACTGGTTCTAATTCCGAAGAGTAACAACGCGCAGGATGCATCGAGATACCACCCGCTCTGTATGGTCGACACAGCTGGAAAACTTTTGGAGAGAATAATTTGTAGGAGACTGGAAGCATTCCTGGCGGAAGAAGGCTTGTCAGATCGCAAATGGTTGAAAGTGTGGCGAACTAGGTTGGGTTTAGTACGTATGCGTTTAGCTAGTCGAGAGTAAGTCTTGCGGCAAATCGTGCACATTGGTAGGCCGGGCTATCAATGTCTTTCGGAGATTCCCAACCTTTAGCTCGTAAAGCTATAAAAAAACCACTCACACCTTTCACACCCTCACACCCCTCACACCACTCGCACCCTCACGCCATTCACGCCCTCACACCACTCACAACCGTGGTGTGAGGGTGTGAATGGTGTAAGGGTGTGAGTGGTGTGATAGACAGCAAACACAAAACTGTGGTGGGAGGGTGTGAGTGGATTTTAAAATCTGAAATCTCAGAAAATTTCAAAATCTACTATGAAAACTCGCGCTATTAAGGGTTCTGCCGATTGATTTAGTTAAAGGGACGTACAACGCTTTAAAAACAAATTTCATTTTCCGCCCATGTTGTCCTGTTTTCCCACAATATTGATTTTTTTATCGGATTACAATACCTTTCGGAAATGTATGATTATCTGTTTATTGTAGTACTTATCTCACAATATTTTGTAACAGTGATTAACTATAGGACTTATTTTTATCATTTTTTCCTTTTTTTCTTATTTTACATAGGAATTTAATTAACTTTTCCTGTTTTTCTTTTCCAACCTTAAATTAATTGTTTAACAGAGTTCTGTTAGTAACATAACAGAGCTCTGTTAACTGACTTGGCTTGAGTCTGGGGAGATAGATTTTAAAATCTATCATCACACACATAAGAATATTTACACATTCACTAATAGCTACCAAGTTCATGCCAAGGAATACGAATACGACCTTGCGATTCAAGGAAAGAAGACCGCAATTATATGGAACTCATTTAATTTTTTCTTAAATTCAATGATCAACTTTTAAGGCGACTTCCTCTCAGCAGATTTCTGGCAAAAACTCTGAGAGTAAATAAAATTGCCAGGAATAAGTTTCTCAAAAATCTGTCGTTCGGAGTTGACTTTAAACTGTAGGTCCCACCGCTCATGTATAAAATTAACACACACAACACAAGTGGTGTGGGAAACTAGGACGTTGCACAATGGATCAATTCGACCTCCGGGTACTGTAATTGTCTTACACGTCCTCTAACCGAACCTAACCTATTACAGCACACAGCTTGTTATAGTTTTGTGAACAACAGAATAGCCACAATCGGCACCAGCTTAATTTTGTACTCACGTGCCGAACAGAAGAAAAGCACGATGCGTTTAAAGATGCCTTCTACTCTAATCTCAAGAACATTCATAGTCGAAGACGAAGGTCGGCCAGAAAGACTTTTGTGGCCCCACTGTCGGTCCGTTCAGCATCCATACGGTCAGTATCTCTAATGGTATGATACTGATCGATTTCGGCACTGTGTTTTTAACTCCGCAATGTCCACAAACATTCAGAGATCCAACTATCACAAACTGATCTGTACTTTATCGCAACCAAGTTGCGAATACATTTTTAAAAGTTTACATTTTAAAAGTTGGACGTCAACTCTTGGATAAAGTCCGCTAATTCTAATCTAATTTCAATGATATTGATGGACTATGGGTCAATATCACCCACTTCTTGCGTTCTACTGTGGAAACAGTTCTGGATTTTCAGGACTCAGCTCAACGAAACCTCAGGAAAGATGAGTAGTGTAGCTAGGCAGTTGCAACGAAAAACGTCGCATTCAGGAAAATGTTGTAGTCCGCTGCTACGAGAGCGGGTGTCGCGAACTACAGAGAGAGGAGAAGAGAAGAGGATAAGGACGCCTTTTTATACAACATGGGGCAGCAGGAAATTCAATAGTACGTGTAAGTTGAGGTATGCAGATATAGGAATGATGTTCGGAAATGCTATCAAAAATATAAGCGTCTAAGCGAATGCTAGTAGCCTGGAGCATTTTTCTGTAAGGATGAAAATGTAAACTTGGTTACAAATTTGCCAGGTCAGCTAAGGTTGTGGAAACTACACTTCTCTATGCTACTAGGTTCCTAACTTTTTATTCCATTCATACGAATAGAAAAACTTTTTAAGTCTTTCTTAAGTGCTCAGCAAGATACATATCTGACTTACATATGCTATCAAAACGAGAGAGAATTGTCGAATAAATATTTTCTTTAAATTGAATACAAAGTTTGATAGATAATCGTTTTATTAGTATGTGTACGTATGTATGTATTTGTATTTTCTTTTAATTTGCTGTCACTTTTACCCATTTTTCTTTCTCTATGATGATTTCAATGGATTACTGTCCCAACAAAACGACACTGCAATCCCTTTCTACCGCCAATTATAAAAGCAGCAATAACAGCAACATTAACTATGAGTATAAATGCATACAACAGCAAAGAAAATTGAATTTCAATTGATTGCTTTCATAGTTGACGACGTCGACATCAATAAATCAAGTTCGGTTTGGTGACTTGTATTTTGTAGCATTATACTCTGTTGCAATAATAAAAAAAAAGTAAAAAGGATATGTTGCAAAAATTCGTGCAACGCTTTTCATATGGCATCCCTCTCTCGAGCAGACAAAAATACATTCATTCATGAATTTTTTTCGTCTTCTTTTTTTCTCTTCTTTTTTTATGTTTGCCGAATTCATGATCTGAAAAGTTTATGGATGGAAGTAAATTTATTTTTCGACTTGAATAACAGAAATAAAATCAAATATTGGTGCTGTATGTAGCTGGCGAAAAGCCTTTCAATTTTTATTCACTTTTTACAGCTATTGAGGGGATTTTTTTGGTTGTATTCACACGCTAATGTCTACTTAAGGAGTTGGGATAATATTTGATTGAGTCTATATGAAACTAAATAAGTATGTAAGCATACATAAGTGCTCAAAGTCTACCTAATTTTCAAATCTCTATTTTTTATTTCTATCCTTACTTGCTTACTTACTACTATAGGGTGGGTTATCTATCGATTTAAATTTCAACGATCGGTAATTTCGATTCTGGCAATACTTAAGTCATTCTATTCTGTCACAAAATTCAGTAAATGTTCTCCACTGAATCACGTAGGATTTATTGGGCCAACGAGAAATTGCACGATAATGTCGATTTTGCCCAAAAAAAATCATCTTTTCGGATGAAGCTCATTTTATTCTTGGTTGGTACGTTACTAAGCACAATTGCCGTATTTAGAGCTTAGGAAACACGCACTTAGTCTTACAGAAGCCAATGCACCCATTATGAGTGATTGATTGTGATACTAATGATGGCGCAACCATACTATGATAACAGATTTATTTGTACCCGCTGCTCATGGTTCATCTCATGCCACAATCAATTTATTGCGTCAAACGTTGGATGGTCGTTTTATTAGCCACTGTTGTAATATCAATTGGCCTAAAAAAAATTGCAATTTGACGCCGTTAGACTATTTTCTGTAGGGTGCTGTTAAAGAAAAGTAGTATGGCGAAAACCAGATACAATTGATCATTTGAAGGCAAACATTCGTGATGCCATTGCCGAGATATGATCCCATACAGTCGAAAAAGTGCACGAAAATTGGCCCAATTGCGGGCTCTAGTCTAATAAGTAACCACAATTAACATCCAGCTCGAGGATGAAGCATTTCCTAGAAGAAACCAAGACGAAATCTTGAAGGCAGTTCAGAATCTCCGAAACTTCATGGCAAGAGGGGTTCATTGACGTATGAACTGAAATATTTTCTTACTTCCTCCTTAGGCACGCAGACGTTGTTTGTAGAAATTCCATATCTATCGGCATACTTCCAATAGGACAGTGACTTGCGAGAGTCACAATTATGCGATGGCTGACCATTCCCTTTAAATATAGCAGACAAGTCCTCCTCTTTTTATCCGTAAAAATTCAACAGCAATACTGACTGTACGTTACTTCCCACTGTGGACGAAGTTGTGACTGCCTAGTTTAACTGAGACAATCAGCCCTGTAACATGTCGAAAATTGTGAGCTTGCCACCAGCACTAACAAGTTCAAAAGCAATGCAATTTAAGAAAATATTCCTACATCCTAGAACCCATATATCAGATACCATTAGATGATTCAAAATTCCTATACAGATGTCGAGGTGGCGTTCGTTAGACATTAGAACCGTCAATGTTTACACCGCATTCTACTTTGTTCAGCATTTTGGAGCCATCTTAACTCAAGGGTCCCACTGAAAAATTCATGATTTTCAGATCGGAGGTTCATATTTGAAATTCAGAATATAAATGTCTTATTCAGTATTTTATAATGAGCTATATAATGGCCTAGAATACGTCTTTATTCTCACAAAATTGCATGTCCATTCTGTGGTCCACTTTGGACCTGAATTTATATGCATCGAGCTTTAATGCCACCAGCTTAGCTTTCCGCTGCAATAGAAGGTCTGAGGGAAATCAAATTAGTTTAGTAAACAATGCCTTATTTCGAGGAGAACATAATGCATTTGTAATGAGGACGCATGAATGCTTGCGTACTCAGCCTATCAGTCTGTAGTGATATTGGTGTTTGAACTCTTCCCACCGAACGTATGAATGATGTTAATAATGATTCTTGTTTACTCAAAAGTGTTCTGATTGACAAGCAGTTTCGTATATATTTTTATTATATTGTGATCGAAATCTCATGACTTTAACTGAAAAAAATAAAAAAAATCTTCGCCAACCGTTGTTTGAACGCACATTTAAAGCCATGGACGTCTAAAAACATACCCTTTGTTACAAATAACGAATATTCTTTCGTTTGTGCCATTATTTGTGCCTTGACTGTAAGTATTTATTGCACAATTTTTACTTTATTCCTAATTTATGCCGCATAAGAGTTCGATGTGTGAAAATTAAAAATTTTTTTAAAAATAAAATATGATTTTTGCTACGATTATTTTAATTATTCCTAGTCTCTCTCTCTAGTACCATCTTTCATTCTGTCATCGAAGTTAGCGATCTCAAGCTTTTTGAGTTTATCTAACACCAAGTACGTTCCTGTCTTTGAAGTTAAATAAACCCCGGATCTTTGAATTATTTTTGATTACCATATAAAAGTTATTTTATTTTACAGCAAATATCTTTTGTTCTGGATGTTATGAGACTCCAATTGATTTTTTTTTTTTTGGTTTTCTTATAGATAATGCTCTGTGTGTCCAATGTTTGCTAGTCTCGTGGAAGTTATCTACTGCAATGGATCTTCGCAGCATTTTTGACTTCATCAAAGGCATTATTGATGCACATCCGCTTTCCTGTCTTGCACTGCCTTTCAGTATAGGGTTGATTTTTTTGTAAAGATACTGTAGTTATTGTGTTGTCATACGACTCTTAACGCTTACATGCATACATAATTGGTCATTACAAGCCTTCAGTCAGTATTACAACCTAGCTGCTCACACTACCCATGTTGAGTGTGTTAGTTTTATATATGAATGGCTGGATCTACCCTTTATTTTACTTCCAGAGTTTCTGCCAGAAATCTGTTGAGCGGAAGTCGCCGAAGAAATATTTGTCGTATTTTGTTTTGTTGGAGATGTCAGACCTGGGCAAATGGCGGTTATGTAGTAGCAGTAGATGGTGATCTCTGACATCATCAGATCTTTGTCTCTTATTGTGATGTGATCTATAAGTCAGATAACCGGGAAACCACCACTTAAGACTAGGTTTGCGTGGAAAAGTATTTCAGACAAGCGTTCATTTCAGTGCACCCACTTACAAGTTTACGATGATTATTATTGTAGCCAAGTTATGTTTTAAAGTTTCTAGTTTGTATACGAAGTCCAATAAATATTTTTCTTTCACATGGTCATTCTTATTTCGGACATGACTAAACAACTACTACTACTCACACCATTGTTGTTCGGTTGGTCCAACGTGCTGTTCGAGTACACAAAAGTGAAACTATTGGAAGTCTCCATTTCATCAAAATCTTCAAACGTATTCTTCGATAGACCAAGCCCCGGTTCAAACCCCAGGTCAGACATCTCCAACAAAACGAAATATAAAAAATATTTCCTCGTCAACTTCTTTTCAATAGATTTCTGACAAAAACACTGAGAGTAAATCAAAATTGCGGTAAAAAGTTTCTCAAAAAATCTGTCGTTTGGAGTCGACTTTAAAAAGTGGCGAACGCTCATGTATAAAATTAACACACACAACATAGGTGGTGTAAGAAGCTAGGTCGTAATCCTAACTGAAGGGTTGTAAGGACCAATTATGTATATATGGCTGATACTTCCAGAAGTGACCTTATGTTCGCACTTCAAATATTATCCTTAAGTTAAGACTTAAGTTATCTTTAACACTAGATTTACTAAGAAATTTTTATACCTATTTATACCAACACCAGTCAAAATGACTGCTGTTCAAAAACAACGTTTTGAGAGTGTAAATTTTTTATGTGCTATAATGTTTTATAGAATTAATAAACAGTAATGGTAAAATATAAAATTAATAAAAAGTCCAGAGCTGTAACTTAGTTTTTATTCAAAATAGTATAAACTTTTTTCTGTGCCTTTTCCACAGATATATTTCTTACAGACGTCGTAATTTATTGAACTTTTATTATTATTGAACAATCCTATTTGGCACCATTTACGTATTGCGCGGGGTGTTTTTGGAGGAGCAGTTGTTGGACAGTCAGCTTCACCTGTTATCTCTTGACCTGATGACTAATAATCAAAAATAAGTTCTTCAGCCGAACGAAACAAAAAATCCTTCCTTGAAATATTCTTTCCTGTTGTATTGTTGTACAAAAGCCAGGAATTTATTCCGACAAAATCTAAAATATTAAAAAATAATTGAAGTGGCCATTTTCTAGATCCTGATTTCACACTATATACCATTAGCCATATAGTGCCATTTGATCGGTGACGCCGACACCAAATTTGGTTTTATTATAAAAAGGCACAGTTTCAGGTAGTTTTTTGCTGTCGGTATCAATTTTGACGGCTTTGTATTTTGTACTTTTTGTTAGCTTACTCTTATAAACTGTAAGTGTACATTCATTTGTTGCATATAGTAATGTTGAAAAACAAGCCATACTATCCCTCTTTACCTTGCAAATTTTTGGAAGGTTACGTTTGTTCGAACGTACGGTATCGACCAACGTAGTGTTTTTGGCTAAAGAAACACTGGTAAAAAAGTTGTCGGTTATTACCGTCCTACCTTTCATGGTATAAGGCTCCAGTAGTCTCATTACTACAAGTTCACTAAGAGGTGTTGCCAAATTTCGTGTTTCATCTTTTCCTAGATAAGGAAAGCCATTTATAACGTACTTCGTTTCAACGTCAGAAGCCAGCCAGAATTTTATTCCAAACTTGTCTGATTTGTTTGGCATATACTGTGTAAACCTACGTCTCGCTTCCGTCGGAAACAATTGTTCATCTACTGTAATATTTGCTCCTGGTTGGAAACAGTTTTGGATGTTGACAATAAATTTGTTCCAAACAGTTGACACTAACGCAAGTTTATCAGTTTGCAAGTGTTGACTCCTTTCATTTCTTGTATCGAAACGAATGAAACGTAAAATTTCTGTAAAGTCATGCCTACTCAGAGTTTTAGAAAAAAAATCAGGACCCCATTGTTTGTTCCATAAATACGACAGCTTCAAACCTTTTGCTTCGTATAATTCGGAAAAAAATATTCACACAAAGTCAATATTTAAGGCTAAGAAGGCAAAACCTGTCATTTTGACTGGCGTGGTAAATCTAGTGTTAAAGCGTAATATCAGCCGAACGGGTTAAAGGGTATTTATTTGATTAAAATGCTGGCCTCCTAATCAGCTGTACATAGTTTTCTAGATCAGAAAATAATCTGAGTTTTTGAAACATTAAAAAAAAACTGTTTCCAATTACTTTACTACTTAACGTGTCTGTCTTATAAGTGAGTGTAAGTGCTGTTTATGAATTTACAAAAACTGTCAAAACTTTGCCATTTTCAAATGCAATAAATTTCCTCCTCAATTAATTATTTGTTAACAAAACATGTGTTTAAATAATTCCATTATTTGTGCATCACATTTAAATTTTCCTATTCGTTTGCTAATGTTCCTGTTTGTCCACAGGCTAGACTTCAAAACTCTAAATGGCTTTCAGATCCAGTACCAGCTTATTAACTGCAAATTGAAACCATTTACAAAACATGTACATACATACGTAAGCACGTAAAACGAACAGTAAGTAATAAAACCGGCAAAGGAACAGACAAATATAGTCAGACGTAGACAGCGGGTATTGTAGTATTGCTATTGCTTTTGCATTGTTGCTATTGTTTTCTATAATTATGTTGAGAGGAAATAATGGATGAGTTTACAGAAAATTTAAGTCGTTCGCACTACAAAAGTTCTTGGGTGTGTGTTTGTGTGTATATGTAGTTGAGATCCTTGTAAACAGAAACGGCAACTAATGGTAATATAAGGAACAGAAACAAAGTGAGATAATGTTTCTTAGGGATTTATGTATTTACCTTTTTCAAAATTGTTTATGGAGTTACAAAGAGTAGAAAATAACTTGCGTGTGTGCAAAAACAGTGTGTTTAGTCAAATACTGAATTTTGTAGCAATAAAATGGTCAATTAATAGCTGTATTTAAAACGAATAGTTTAAGGCGCAGGAAGAGTACTAATCAGGCAGGGTTCAGCTCTTAACACAAGGCTTGTGTTTAGTGAACTTCACAGGGATTTCTTGATTTTAAATTTTAGCGGATGTTGTAGTAGGTATGCTTATTAGACGTGAGGCCACGGTTCAAAGTCCAGGTCAGACATCTTCAACGAAACGAAATCGGAAAAAATATTTCTTTGGCGGCTTCCTCTCAATGGATTTTTGGCAAAAACTCCGAGAGTAAATAACAATTGCCATGAAAAGTTTCTCAAAAATAAGTCACTCGGAGTCAACTTTAAACTGTAGGTTCCGCCACTCATGTATAACATTGATACACGCAATATAAGTGGTGTGAGAAGTTAAATCGTAATCTTGACTGAAGGGTTATAATGACCACTTATGTAGTTGTGTTTGTAGATAATTGGACAACATATCAAAGCCCAAATCAGGCAATCTTTGAATTTCAAAATTTCGTTTCCTGTGTGCTACACTAACTGGTTTACATGTGTATCGAACTACCCGACCAAGTTCTGGTAATGTAGTCTAGTGACAGACGATGTATGGTACATCGATATTTTCAAAACACTTTATATAACAGATCGATACTTCGACAATTCGGTGTTTTTTATTGTACAACTTCGATGTCATGTGTAATCGACTTATGACTGTTGTAAAACGTTTCATAAATACGTTCTTGAAAACCGTTTTGCTGGAGTTGAACTAGTGTTATGTATATCCAAGGCAATGGGACAAACCTGTTCCATAAAGTCTCTGCAGGCATTGGTAGATTTAAGCTCGTTGCATAAATATATAAATATTTGTAGTTACAACCCTTCAGTTAGGATTACACCCTAGCTTCTTACACCAGCTATGTTGTGTGTATTAATTTTATAAATGAGTGGCAGAATTTATATTTCAAAGTCGACTTGCCAACGACAGATTGCTTACAAACTTTTCATGGCTATTTTATTTATTGTCTGAGTTTTTGCCAGAAATCTGTTGAGAGGTAGTCTTCGAAGATTTATTTTTTCATATTTCCGCCCATATTTCTTTGAAATAGAGGACGTCACAACCATTCCGGGCAATGGAGGCACCTTTCGCAACATGATAACGATTTTTTGTATCCGCTTTTCACGGTATTGATGTGAACGACGTTTGGTTTGAGTAGGATGTTGCGATTTACCACACATCTCATGTCACAATCGATTTATTGCGTTAAACGTTTGAGGGCCGTTTAATTAGACGAAATGGTGATGCTAATTGACCGCCTAGAAGCTGAGATTTGGGAACGTTGGAGTATTTTCTGTGGGGTGCCGTTAAAGAAAAGTGTTTTGCCGACAAACCAGAGACAATTGAGCATTTGAAGGCCAACATTCGTAATGCCATTGCCGAGATACGATCCCACACACTCAAAAAGTTCACCAAAATTAGTCCGATCGAATGAGGTACTGTGAGGCCAGCCGCGGTCATCCTACGAATGAAATAATATTTCATTTCTATCCGGAACAATTGTACTTCACAATAAAGAAATAAATTTGGGAAAATTTCAAACCGTATTTGCTTTATTACATTTTGAAATTTAAACTTTTAAATCACCCACCCTATAGATTAAGGTCAATACAATAAAGCGTGGGGTCGCTGTACTCCCTTACCAATAATGAGTACGTTCTGTTTTCTGACTTCTAGTTTGTTCCAAAATCAGAAGAATTTTGTTGTGAAGAGATATATTGACGATGTATTGCCTCATTTTCAAAAACCCAAGCAATCATTTATGGCTCAAATAAACGTTCACTCTTGTACAGGCATAAACAGTAAATACATTTCAGTTAACACCCTGGTTGTCAAATAAATGTCCAAACTACACCTATTCATTTAAGAGTAATCGTTTGCTATGGATTTGTGTCAGGCACAAATGTTTCTCTTCATAAATAACAACACATATGGAAATAGCCGTTTAAAGTTTTTTACTTTTCATATCAATTGCAATAAAATCGTTTGTTGGTCCTTGCAAACCATATTTTATATTTAAAATTGTTGCTTCAGTATCATAAATTTATTCACTTTTAAGGAGTTGAAACTAATAAATTTACACTTTGACCTTTTTGTATGAAATGAAATGGGTGTTGCTGTAAACGTCTAAAACAAACATTAATATTCACTAAAGGTACGTGTTTTTGATACAATTAAGCATTTTCCCATGGAGAAATTGAATAAATTTGAATATTGACGTGAAAAGTAAATATTCATGGGACATGGAAAAAAAACAGGCACACTTGGTCAAGACCAATATATATTGTGATAACTTAAGCCAATTAATAATAAATAAATAAATAATCGTACATTACACTCTTATACAACAAACTCTGAAAACTTTAATTCATTGAAAGGTTTTAAAACTTTGTTTATTAATATGCTGAACTAGGCAAACGTACTTATTTCACAATTCTATCTGCCCCTATAAGGTATAGGGTGGGCCATTTAAACGTTTAAATATGCAATAAAACAAAAACCGTAATAAATCGATAGTGGCATGAGATGTGTGGCAAGTTGCAGCATCATGTTAAAACCAAACATCGTTCACATCAATACCATGGAGAGTAGGCACAAAAAAAATCGATTATCATGGTGCAATAGATGTCTCCATTGGCCGTAATGGTTGCGCTGTCCTTATTTTCAAAGAAATATGGGTTAATGGTACTTCCGCCCCATAACCCACATCAAATAGTCAATCGAATGGGTGCATTGGTTTTAGTAAGACCATGTGTAAGTTTTCTAGCCTCCATCCGTAAAATTATTTTTTTTTTTCTGGGAAAATCGACATCATAGTTCAGTTTCTCGTCATCCCAATAAATCCCAACGTTGCTCAAACGTAAATCTATCCATTACGTTCAATGGAATTTTGTGACAGGATAGAATGGCAGCTCAGGCATCTTCAACTAAACGTAATATGAAAAAATATTTCTTCGGCGACTTCCTCTCAACAGATTTCTGACAAAAATTCTGAGACTAAATAAAATTGTCATGTAAAAGTTTCTCAAAAATCTATCGTTCGGAGTCGACTTTAAACTGTAGGTCCCACCACTCATGTATAAAATTAACACACACAACATAAGTGGTGTGAAAAACTAGGCTGTAATCCTGACTAAAAGCTTATAATGACCAATTATGTATGTATAGAATGACATAAGTTTTGCCAGGTTCCAAGTAACCTATGGTACAAATTTACCCCGATAGATGGTCCACCCTATATTAAATTTAACTTCAAATGCGAAAGGTACGAAATGGATTTATGACGAGGCTTTTTAGCATACGTTGATACACTCGTGCGACCAGTTCTTTTCATTACTACATATACAAAATACTAATCGATAATTGATTATTTTAACTACGAATATTTCGTCAAAAAAGTTTCCTATCCATGCAAATCCAGGAAATAAATTTCAAAATTCTTTTGAGAATATTTTAAAAATTCTAAACACCTTTTGGATGTAAATTGTAGGTATACGACTTAAAAGTTTAAGTTTAGTCGTTCATTAATTATTCATTAAATTTCTTTTTAAGTGAGAACAGCTATACAAGATTGTGGTAGATGCCTAAGGAAATAATGATGTTAACTTTGTAACGTTTGTTACAAATAGTTACGCAGGAATATTTAACTTAAAAGAATTAGTCGCTTTCAAACGCATAAATATAAGCCAACCTATTGCTTTTAATTTGGACAAAGTAAATACGCAACATGGAGCACATTTTTGTTTTTTTATAAAACAACATTGAAAATTAGTTTGTTGTTTCGGTTTTCATTGGGGAAAATTTTTATGTGGTGGGTTCCAAGCCATACGCATAACCCAAATCTAACGTCCAGGGGATTGGACTTCGCTGCACGCATTAGTTAACATCTGGCGGGTGCTAGAATGCCATCCAGGAGGGGCCACGAGGAGGCTGCGTGTCAACTTGAATACAGCAAGACAAGGATCGTCCTGGTGGTCGCCACGTTGACCACAATCAGAAACTTTACCTTGTGTGCATGCATTCCATCCCTAACTGAAAAAGGGAGACCCTACTATATGCGCCAAATATAGGGGTATAAGCCTTCTCCCTATCGCATATAAGGTTCTTACAGGCGTATTGTTTGAACGACTGAAGCCACCATCGACCAGATCTTCACACTACGCCAAATCCTGGAACAGACCCACGAGAAACAAGTCGACACACGCCATCTTTTTGTCGACTATAAAGCTGCCTTTGATAGCCCCATAAGGGATCGTGTTTTTGCCGCAATGTCTGAGCTCGGTATACCTGCGAAGCTGATAAGGCTATGCAGAATGACGTTGAGCAATTCCTGCAGCTCCGTCAAGGTAGGAATGGACCTCTCCGAACCTTTTGATACCGTGCGAGGTTTCAGACAAGGCGACCCCTTATCATGCGACCTCTTCAACTTCGTCATGGAGAGTGTTCTGCGAAAGGCAGGAGTGCATCGCAGTGGCACTATTTTTCAAAAGAGTGTCCAGTTGCTTGCGTACACTGACGATATTGACATCATAGAGCGTACCAAGCGAGATGTTACTGCTGCCTTTAGTGCTATTGAACGGGAGTCTAGTACGATGGGTCTGGCAGTAAATGAGGGCAAGACAAAGTATATGTTATCGACGAGTAGAGACGCGCGGCGTATTGATTCTCAGATTACGGCCGATAACTATACTTTTGATACGGTCAACGAATTCATCTATCTTGGCTCCGCTGTTACCACCAGAAATGATGTCGGTCTGGAGATCAAGCGCAGGATCACTCTTGCCAACAGGTGCTACTATGGTCTCAATAGGCAATTGAGTAGCAGAGACCTCTCTCGTACGACAAAACTAACACTCTACAAGACACTCATCCTACCCGTGCTTCTTTATGGCGCAGAGGCATGGACCCTATTAAGTACTGATGCAGCAGACTTGAGAGTGTTCGAGAGAAAAGTACTGCGTAAGATCTTCGGTCCAGTACGAGTTGGCGATGATTTCCGCATCCGATACAATAGTGAGCTGTATGAGCTCCTCAACGACATTGACGTTGTGCAGCGTATTAATATCCAGCGGCTGCGCTGGCTTGGCCATGTCGTTCGAATGGTGGAGGATGCTCCAGCGAGACGGGTATTTGATGCGGGGATCTGCGGAAGTCGGCGAACAGGACGACCTTGTATCCGTTGGAAGGACCAAATCGAGGAAGCCCTGTCATCGATTGGTGTGATCAACTGGCGTACGCGCGCAAGATACAGAGGCGCCTGGAAGGATGTGTTGCGGCAGGCCCAAATCCGTTAATCGGGTTGTTATGGCCAATTAAGTAAGTAAGTAAGAAAATTAGTTTGAGGGAGAATAGGAATTGAATTTTTTAAACGTCGATTCAGATAAAAGTTTGTTATTTAGAAATTATACTTTTACTCTACAAGTCACTCATCCACCCAGCAGTGTAAGTTGGCGATGAATTCCGCATTCGATCTAATAATGATCTGTATAAGTTTCTCAACGACATAGACGTTGTGCAACACATATCATTCGGACGGAAGAGGATATTCCTGCGAGTCGGGCATTCGATGCGGCTATTAGCGAAAGTCGTCGAAGAAGGACGACGTTGTCTACGTTGTATGGACTAAATAAAAGAAGTCTATCATCGATTAGTATGACCAACAGGCAAAGGCACGAAAGAAAAAGAGACGCCTAGAAGAATGTATTAGAGCAGGGCGAAATCAAATAAATTTCCAATTCCAATTGTTACAAACAGAGCCCTTTACAAAAGAACAACGCTTTGTTATCGAAAAACTTCATATCAAAAACTTAAACATATCTTAACTTAAAAACAAAAGTTAGAAGTTGGGTCTTAAGCCTAGTTAAAGGATTGTAATAATGTAATGTAATCAAAGTGCTTTGATTGCTGTTTGACTTTCCACACATATGATCAAGTTCGAAAGAGGTAGATACCCGGTTTCAACCGTTGATACAGCGTGTTCAGTAGTAAATATATCTGCCTGAAATACACAGGCCTGGTTATTTAATCTGTATGACTCGTTCGGTGCCAGTTTATTTTAATAGACCCCAGATCCACTTCCACATTCCAATTTTGTGCCATCGGTGAAGATTGTTATATCACTGTCACCGATGACATCTGCAGCAACCCATTCTTCACGTGTGAGAGGGTGAGTTTTTTTTTTTTGTAAAATCATAACACTGGACTAAATGTTGTTTGTTATCATAAAACTCGGTGACAATAATATTATTTTTTAAGGGGTTACACACATAGCTGCCAGATAAATGAGGCACCAAATCGTCAAATATTTGAGAAAAAATCGTGAAAATCGTCAAAGACGTTTATTAAATTCGCCAAAAAATCGTCAGAAAAATAAATAAACTGAAAGTTTTTAAAAACCAAAATTATTTCTATTGTAGTAAAGCATATAAAGTCAATATACATATGTACGGACATATCTGAGTTCAACATTAATTAATTTTTTTTTTTTCAAAAACGGAGAAATTTTATATCATTTTCAGGAAAAAATTGTTTAAGGATTAAACAATCTATCCCAGTGTTGTTTATTGACACATAAGCGTAGTAATAATATTGAATCATCTTAAATATTAAGGAGGTAGAATCTATTGACATTTTGAGCATGAAAATTCTTTGTAATGTTGGCTTCAACCGACACATTTTTCAGTTCCTTCCTAAGATCTTATGATCTTACTATTTACACCATTTGTAACTGACCGAGAATGGAATAGAACTCTCATGTATGGGTCGGTGCCTCAACGTCTATTTTGAGGTTTCTCGATCGTGTACAGGAGAGGCCGTAGTAGCTCGTTAATGACGGTGGTGTATCCAACTCCATTGTATCATTGGAGCATGTTTGCAATGTGGTTTGTGCTTCACAGTTCTATCGCTTCGACAAAAGGATTTTGCTCGAACGAAGTAATGGGACTTGTTCCCGAAAATCATATATTCCTAGGTAAAGCTCGTCTTTGTCGGCCACCATTTCCATATGTGGTTAATCAGTTTTTTATTCGGACTATTCGTATGTGGAACTCATTTCCTGCAGAGGCCTTTCCTGTTACTTATGGTATAAATATATGCAAGCCTTGTGTCCATAAACACTGTTCTCTCTTTCCTTCTCCACATAACATTTTTTCATAGTTCCAAAGACAATGCCATCGATCAACTGAGTGTTGGTCGTACGAAACAAAATAACGGCGCTTGTCATTGTTCTTCCGATGGTAATATTAGAAGCTATACTCGAATTTTTAAAATTGTCGGCAACGACAAGTGATAAATTATTCTCAACTACGAGGTTATTTAGGTGTTGTAATTTGTTGGCTTTTAAAGGGTTAAAAAGGAATAAAATACAGAAAAATCATCACATGTAGTCAAAAGTAACTTCAAATAATAATACTTTACTCCTTGTTTTTACTAACATAAATTTCCAATAGTAACAATTGCAAAGCTTAAAGTGGCTTTTAATGTACTAAAGTAAAGAATGTGATGTAAATTTTTAAGTTCCAAATTTCCCATCAAAATAAGGGCATACATACTTATATCGTATTATCGTTAAAATGATATTTTTGGAGCTCAAAATCGTCAATATGACGATAAATAGTCAAATCTGGCAGCTGTGGTTACACACTATGGCACACCTGCAATATTTCTGCTTATAAAGTGTTTGTAGATTTTTTAAATTTAATTCAAGTAAAGTTAATTCAAGTTTTATTCAACAATAATTATAAAATAAAATTAAAGGATTATTTTCAAGCTGTAAACAAGTATATTGTTGTAGGTGTTAATTTTATTATTTTCCATTTCATAACATTATTTTACTTAAACAGTATTATTTTCTCTAAGAGAGCTTAGTTAGATTACATAGAGTTTGTTGAGTACATACATATTTTTATCTATTGAGTACTGAGAGTTTATTTGTTTAAGAAACCAAAAAAAAAAACAAACACAGACATCTTTGGAGAAGACAAATTGTGATTATGCTTTGGTACTGCTTGGACCATACCATTATATATGGAATACAATATCATTTAAATGACTGCCTCTGGTTTGATTGCAGCTTTCGATCCTTTTCCACAATTTTCTTCCACATTTCGGGCGGTATAGCGCTGATAAGTTGACGAATGTTGTTTATTTGCAAATGGTATATCGTTAGGAGAGTCGGAATCTAAGTAGGTACGGGGTCTGACATAGGTTCTCAAATAAAGAGCAAATGCGTCAAATCACGTGAGCTTAGTGGCCAATTGATCAAAATCGGTTATGTTGTGTGACACGTGGTACCTTTGTTGAAACCGCATCCCGTCCCGTTCATGACCCTTAATTACATGCCAAAAAAGTTAGTTACCATACGACCATTATTGACGGTAACGGATCTTCCAGGGTTTAATGACATGACATACCTGTTTGCCGGGACTTACAGTTTAAAGTCGATTCCGAACGACATATTTTTGAGTAAATTTTTCATAACAATTTTATTTTACTCTCAGTGTTTTTGGCAGAAATCTGTTGAGAGGAAGTCGCCGGAGAAATATTTTCTAGTATTTCGTTTTGATGTCTAACCTGGGGTTTGAACCGTAGCCTCATGTCTAATAAACCAATACACTATCTACTAGACTACGGCGTTTTTAGTAAGTAAGTACATGCATGCATGAGTAAACAGAATTGTCATGAAAAGTTTTTCAAAAATCTGATGTTCGAAGTCGACTTTATACTGTAGGTCTGTGCACAACATAAGTGAAGCGAGAAGCTAGATCTTAATCTTGGCTGAAGGGTTGTAATAATAAATTATGTATGTTCATACTTACTTACTTACTTAATTTGCCATAAACAATCCGTTTATTGGATTTCGGCCTACTTTAAGACATACTTCCAGGAGCCTCTGTTTCTTGTGCGCCTTCACTAGTTGCTCACACCAATCGATGACAGGACTTCCTTAATTTGGTTCTTTCAACGTGGGCAAGGTCGTCCCCTTTGCCAAATACTCTCCACCGCTTGGAATATACGCCTCACCAGAACATCTTTTCCATCCGAACGACATGGCCTGGAAGCTCACCCAGGTCATTATTAGATCGACTATGGAAATCATCGCCAACTAGCACTGGAGAGAAGATCTTACGTAAGACTTTTCTTTGGACTACTCTCAGATCTGCTGCATCGGTGCTTAATGGTATCCACGCCTAAAGTCAAATATGCTCCGATAAGCTATAATATCAACATTTTGCTATGGATTAAGGATATTATGTGTGCGGTCTTGACCAACTGTAAATTTTCTATTTCTATAGATACTAATATAATTGACAATATGCAACTAACATCGTTAACCTTGCTTATTAAACCTGTTTCTGTTATTCTATTGGAAAATTTTCATTCATGCCGTTGTTATTGTTTAATTTGTTACTTTTGTTTTCTCTCTCTCTTTGTATTTAGTGGTTTTGAACAGTTTAGACTACTAGAAGCCGCAAATTATTTCATTTCATAGTTTCGTATACAAAATTCTACGTTTAAAATTTCCTTTTCTGGTTAGACCGTGAAAATATTTGCTTCTTGGTAACGTTTAAAACAAAATAAACCCTTTGGCTTAAAATAATAAAACGATGTTCTTATTTTACATTTTATAAGTTCAGGTATTTAAATATTAATTTAGGTATTAGGTATGACTATACCAATGCGGTTTATTTCAAGTAATTGTACCCAAATGTACTTTGAAACAATTAAGAGCACTTTTGTTTATTTTGCACGCAGGTTAACAAAAAAAGTTTGGCATTATGTTCACATTTATTGCGAAAAGCGTTCATTTAATATTAAAATATTCACTGACTTTATTGATTATTTAATGCTTTCAGCTCTCTTAGAACTTTTACAAAAACAAAAATTTTGAGATAATCAACTCAACTATCATAAATACCGTATAAGCCTACAGTGATTTTTTTTTCATATTTTTTCAGACGCTGAAGCATGGATGTAGACGAGTTATCTTAGGCTGGGTGATTTAAAAGTTTAAATTTAAAAATGCAATTAAACAAAAGCGGTTCTAAATTTTTACAAATTTATTTGGTTATTGTGAAATTGAATTGTTTCGGTTAGAAATGAAATATTGTTTCATTCATATGGCTACCGCGGCTGGCGTCACAATAACTCATTTGATTGGAACAATTTTCATGCAGTTTTTTCGAGTGTATGGGATTGTATCTCGGCAATGGCATTACGATTGCTGAGCTTCAAATACTCAATTGTTTGTTGTTTGTCGGCATAACACTTTTCTTTAACGGCGCTCCAAATAAAATAGCTTCTTGGCGGCGAATTGACATCACCATTTCGGCTAATTAAACGGCTATAAGACATACATAACATACATAATTGGTCATTACAACTCTTCAGTCAGGATTACAACCTAGTTTCTCACACACTTATGTAGTGTGTGTTAACTTTACACATGAGTGGCGGGACCTACAGTTTAAAGTCGACACTGAACGACAGATTTTCAAGAAACTTTTTATGGCAATTTTATTTACTCTCAGAGTTTGTGTCAGCAATCTGCTGAGAGGAAGTCGCCGAAGAAATATTTTTTTTCATATTTCGTTACATCTTCAACGAACCAATCCACATTTGGTGTTGATTTTAGGCTGGCGGCACCATTGGTCCACATTTCTTTGAGAACGACTTTGAGTGCGGCATTACTGTCAACGACAAACACTATCTGTCGATGATTACCAACTTTTTTGGCCTAAATTGTATCTGCTTATCATAGCGGCATGTGGTTTTTAAAGGATGGCGTTACGTGGAGGTGAATTGAACTAACCACTGTGTTTGTGCAATTTGAGCCCATTAACCTTTTTCTTTTGAGCTTTTTAAAGTCATAGGTGTATGCCAATAAGCTACAAGCCACTGCTTTAGTTAAATCCACCATAATGCTATAAACACAATAAACACAACGCAGCAATCTTTTTCGCGACAAAAGATTCTGCTGTTTCGCTTTTAGTCTAATTTCTGTTTTTATTCTCAGCAATTATAAGAATTGGTACTCACAGTGAGCGGATTTGTGCTGGTAATGCGACGATTAATTCTGTTAATACAATAATACTCACGAAACAGAGGTTTTAAGATTGCTATTTATGGAAGTCGTTTTATTGGCACCATTGCTTTGCTTATGTTTTGCTATCGCTGTATTTATTATAATTAATACGCCTGAAGCTTACCTTAGGCTGCTATTGCAATTGTTGTAATTGCTGCGTTGCGTTCACTATGTTTATAGTATAACTCATGCCATGGATTAAATTTAACCTGATTTAGCCATTAGAGCCATGACAAATTGGATACTCCAAATGGGCTCCACCCAGAGAAGCCATGTCGAGCATTTTAACAATGTTATATTCCATACATAATAGCATCAATAGATCTTTCAGAGGAATAAATAATTTTAATGATATTTCAAACGCACTTTGTTTTATTTTGTTTTCAAAGATAGGAAGCACAAAAAAATACCCCGTGGGTATAAAATAAAAAAAATGCTAGAAACAATTCAGGGAGAATATCAATCAAATTAATGTAAATTAAGAAAGATGTACAATTTCTACAATAATACGAAAGGAATCTATACAGTAGATGCCCTTAGTTTGACAGTAAATACATGGACTATTCAAACAAGAAAAGTTAAAGCTGCGCTCAACATTTGTAGAACAGGAAAGAAATAATTTATTTTGCATAAAAGTTATAATGATCACATCAAATTCACTTGAGGGCATTCAAACTACTCTAAAGTATACAGCAGTTTTTTTATTATTATTATTATTATTGTAATAATTATAGAATATTAGATTTTCATTTCAATTTAGTCGCCAATAAGGCATCATTGAGGCAAGTTGGCAATATATATACTTAGCACTAATATTATATACTCAATATACAAATATGTATCATAATGAAAAATGTTAAAAAAAACTGATTAAATTAATATATATTTTATACTTCCAAATTCAAATTAGTTACATAAGAAGTATTTCAATTAAACCACATAAGTATTCCTTGCATAATGATTTGAAAGTTGATATTCTGCCGATTGATTTTAAATTAGGTAGTAAATCATTATACATATTACCACCTACATAATCAATACGCTGCTTAGTTCTTTCCAACCTGCATCTAGGAACTCTGAGGTTTGACATATTTCGAGTATTGAAATGTGACTGGTTATGCAAAAATGTTATTGTCTGCTGACCTGTGCCGTGAAGACTTTTAAATACAAATAACAAAGCCTAATACTTGTGCAAACCATAAATAGGCAAAATAGTTCTACAAACACTCCTATATAGTGAAATTGTTGGATGTGTTGTTGGTAAATTGTATACAATTTTCAGTTCCTTATTTTGATAAGATTGTGATGAAAGAATAAGGAATATTGTATCTGTTATAAGCATACACACAAGCTAAATAATATAAATGTGGGTTTTACAAACCGTTATAAATCAGTAGCTTACCTTTCACACTCAGCTTATTCTTAAACTTATACAATATACCTATAGCAGGAGCTATCTTATTCTTCAGCTCATTGACGTGAAGATCCCAGGATAAGTTACTCTGTAACGTAATTCCTAAATATTTAACTGAGTGTGTTTCGCTAATAGAAGTTAACAATAAAGTTAACAACAAAATATTTTCTTTATTTCTCTTATTCTTTTTATTGTCTTTTTTTGCAAGTGCAACAAATTATGGGTTGTTGAACTTAGTTGAACAACAAAACTGCTTATCAATCTCTTTTACTTTTATTTAATGTCAATAAACTACTTACTTTTATTTAATGTCAATAAACTACTTACTTTAACATAATTCTATTTAAAAACACTTTTTGCTTACTAAACATTTTTTTATTAATTCTTTTGTATTTTTAACTATAAGCACTTTTGTAAATTAATTTATGTTATAAATATTACTTTTTTTGAAAATAAAGTTCAGTTATAATAAAACTCAAAAACAAGAATAATATTTTTATTCTTAATTGGCGCCCAATGCAAAATTTCGTTAAAATATCCTCATAGAGGATTAGTAAAAACGAAAAATATCGTTAAAATATCCTCATAGAGGACTAGTAAAAACGAAAAATTTCTTTAAAATATCCTCATAGAGCATTAGTAAAAACAAAAAAATAAAAATAGTGAAAAAAATATCCTTGTAAAAGGATTAATAAAAAACTAATAGTGAAAAAAATATCCTTGTAAAAGGATTAATAAAAAACTAATAGTGAAAAAAATATCCTTGTAAAAGGATTAATAGAAAACTAATAGTGAAAAAAATATCCTTGTAAAAGGATTAATAAAAAACTAATAGTGGAAAAAATATCCTTGTAAAAGGATTAATAAAAAACTAATAGTGGAAAAAATATCCTGATAAAAGGATTAACAAAAAAACTAATAATAGTGGAAAAAATATCCTGATAAAAGGATTAACAAAAAAACTAATAATAGTGGGAAAAATCCTGGTAAAAGGATTAACAAAAAAAACTAAAAATAGAGAAAAAAAACATCCTTAGTGGAATAAAATTAAAAACAATTCGTTAAAATTAAAAAGGAAAGGAAAAATACAAGACAATCTGCTATAAGTGAAAAAATATCCAAAAAAAAAAAAAACAAGAACGAATTGCCGAAAAAATTTAGAAGAAAAATACATTGCAACAATTACAACCACCTCTTTGTCTTCAACAACAACAGCCAACAACAGCAACATCTATTGTCCTCTAACATCATCATCATCAGATAGTCATCAAAAATCCAAATATGATCATCATTCTAACGTAAGCGAATAATTTATGAATATTTTTTTTTATAGTAGAATGTTGTAGAAATACAAAAATATATTTTTATTAAATTGGAATTTAAAAATTAAACAAAACCTAAAGAATTTAATGTAATATAAAAACGGAAAAAGTAACCTAAAATACCTAAGATAATTTTTCTAAATAAGTTTTAAGTAATTTTTATTATATTAATTTAAACCTTGAAGTAATTTTTTAATAAATCTATTTGAACGTTATATTTCTGTCCATTCATTATATAAATTTTTGTAAAGAGAAAAGGAAAGATTAAAAAAAAAAAAAATGTCAAACCCCAATAATCTCATACGACCGGCAGTTTTAAGCCAACAAAATCCTTCAGTAGGTAACCCAACTGTCCCGACAGGATTAAACCAGGACCAGTTTAACCAACTGCAGTTAACCTTGTTAGATTCTCTAAAACAATTATTTTTGACTGAGGGCAAGACTTTAGTTAACGATATCATTAATCCTTCGCAAGAATTTGCAAACCTACCTGACCAAACAATAGACGTACGATACAACAATAATTTAGAAGATTTAGAGAAAGTACCCGATGTAGTGAAGAGCTTGAGAGAGTTCTCAGGTAAACACGCTGAATTTAGTTCATAGAAAAAAAGCATAGAGAGAGTACTAAACCGCTATGACAAGTCCCAAGGAACACCTAAATACTACGCCATCATACTTACAATTAGAAATAAGATAGTCGGCGAAGCCGATGCGGCTTTAGAAGCATATAATACACCACTTGAATGGAAAGCTATTGCGGCGTGTTTAAATCATCATTATGGCGACCAGAGAGACCTAAAAACTTTAGAATACCAATTGCTTTCACTGGCCCAAGGCAATTTGTCAATCAATGACTTTTATCAATCAGTTTACTCTCATTTGACCCTTATTCTTAATAAAATCTCATGCATGGAAGCAAGTAATGAGTCAATTAAATTACTGACTCAAACCTATAGAGAGAAGGCTTTGGACACATTTGCTAGGGGTCTTAAAGGCGTTTTCCCTAGATTACTTGGCGTTCGTGAACCCAAAGACTTGCCTCACGCATTGTATCTCTGCCAAAAACTGGATAACCAAACGAATCGAAATGTTCTATCAGGGCATCACGCAAAAAACTCAGCACCATTAGTAATATCTCCTAAAAGACATATAATGCACCAATCCCCAAGACCATTTGCACCTCATTTGACATATTCCCCACAATATCCACAAAAGCCACAATTTATACCCAATTTCATGCAACGACAACAACCGAACTTTAACCAGAGACACTTTCAGCAAAATGGTAATGTTTTGCCTCCACGGCCACCCAAGCCTATGTCACGCCCGGAACCAATGGAAATAGATGCGAGCCTAAGGACAAAACAGGTGAATTATATGAATCGCCCAACCGAAGATAGGAAATGGAAAATGCCCCCAACAAATCAACTCGGACCTCCGAACTAAATACAACGTAATTACCATATCCAAACACAACCCACGGATCACTCACTGCAACAAACTTCGATTAATCACGAATCAGGAACAGATCTATGGGAAGAAGAAAATCAACAATATCAGGAAGATCAGGTCGACTCCACCACGGTAGATTTTGAAGACGATATAATAACGAGTCTAAGTGATATTCATTTTTTAGAATGAGGAGTTCCTCATTGCCTTATTTAGAATGTAAAATGAGGAAGGGAAAAATATTAAAAATACTTATAGATACCGGCTCTAATAAAAACTACATAAGATCAGGAATAATATTAAAACCAATAAAAAATGAATTTCCATTCACTGCAAACTCGGTAGCAGGTAACATCAAAATTACCCATCACACTAAGGCTAATCTTTTTGGTCTTAATAATACGATCAAATTTTTCATTCTTCCATCACTCTCGTTTTTTGACGCCATTTTGGGCAATGATACGCTCAAAGAATTATCCGCCGTAATTGACACTAAAAATAGTATTCTGCGAATCAAAAATTCCAAATTTCAACTGAAGCAATTTCACTCCCAGAGTATCAACAAAATTAATGTTCAAATGCAACATCTTGACACTCAAACGGTAAATGAACTTTCAAACGTGTTAGGACAATTTTCAGATCTCTTTTCCGAACCTGACGAAAAACTAACATACACCTCAAAGGTAATGGGAGAAATCCGTACAACCTCCGATACACCAGTTTACAGCAAGTCATATCCTTATCCAATGCACTTAAAGGATGAAATTAATTCACAAGTGGGAAAATTACTTAACGATGGCATAATAAGGCCTTCCCGATCACCGTACAACTCCCCTGTATGGATTGTCCCGAAGAAACTAGATCAATCCAACGAAAAAAAATTCAGAATGGTAATAGACTATCGTAAGCTTAATTCTGTAACCATTGCGGATAGGTATCCAATACCGGAAATAAACGAGGTGTTGTCGCAGTTAGGAAGGAACAAATTTTTCTCAGCCATAGACTTGAAAAGTGGTTTTCACCAGATTCCCTTGAAGGAATCTGATATTGAGAAGACCGCGTTTTCAATAAACAATGGTAAATACGAGTTTACTCGTCTACCATTCGGTCTAAAAAACGCACCTTCCATTTTCCAACGAACGTTGGATGATATTTTAAGGGAACATATCGGAAAACGATGCTTCGTCTATATAGACGACATAATTATATTTAGTAAAGATAAAGAAAGTCATTTACAGGATATAGAAATTATCTTCAAAACACTTCGCGAAGCAAATATGAAAGTTCAAGTCGACAAATGTGAATTTTTAAAAAATAACGTCGAATTTCTTGGTTTTATCGTGTCAGAAAATGGCATAAAATCAAATCCGGCAAAAATAGAAGCCATCACCAACTTCCCTGTACCAAAGACGTTGAAAGATTTAAGATCTTTTCTTGGCCTTTCCGGCTATTATAGACGTTTTGTCAAGGATTACGCTAAATTAGCGAAACCCTTAACAACCCTCTTAAGAGGGGAGGGAGGACAAGCGTCCAAAACTACTTCGAAAAGAACACCGGTAAAACTAAATAAAGACGCATTAGAAGCATTTGACAAAATAAAAGCAGCGCTTACAGAGGAGGTATTGCTCCATTACCCAGACTTCACCAAAGAATTTCAATTGACAACAGATGCATCGGAATATGCTATAGGAGCTGTCTTGTCTCAAAACGACCGACCAATAACGTTTATCTCCAGAACCCTCAGTAAGGCTGAAGAGCACTACGCCACTAATGAGAGAGAAATGTTGGCGATTATTTGGGCTCTTAATTCATTAAGGAATTACTTATATGGTTCAGCCAAAATAAAGATATTCACAGACCACCAGCCACTAACATACGCGTTAAGCAGCAAAAGTAACAATAATAAGATGAAGCGATGGAAGTCCATTCTTGAGGAACACAACTACGAATTACATTATAAACCTGGTCGAACAAATGTTGTCGCTGATGCCCTATCACGACCTCCTCAGATAAACTCAATGACTGCCACAGTTCATAGTGATAATACTTCATCTCACCATCTTATTCCAATAGCTAATGAACCAATAAACGTATTTAAAAATCAAATTTTTCTAAAATTAGGCCCATGCTCTTCATATGAATTTCAAATAGTATTCCCTACTTTTCACCGGCATATCATTTATGAAACCAACTACACGGAAGAAAAATTAATAGCAATTTTAAAAAAATATCTAAATCCTTCAGTCATAAATGGATTAAATACTACTGAATTTGTCCTAGGGAAGATACAGGAAATTTACCCTGCAAATTTCTCTAATTACCGCACTAGATTTGCTCGGAAAATTGTCACTGATTTGATAGACGAAGGAGATCAAGAGAGGGAAATATTAAATGAACACCAACGCGCACACCGCAATGCTGCTGAAAACAAAAGCCAACTGATTGAAAGAGTTTATTTCCCGGGAATGAATGCCAAAATAAAAAGGATAGTCAAACAATGCAAAATTTGTAAAGAACAGAAGTACGAACGGCATCCAATCAAACCACTACTCAATGAAACGCCAATTCCCGAATATCCTGGACAAATAGTTCACCTCGATATCTACCTTACTAACCAAAATGTTGTGTTAACAGCAATAGACAAATTCTCAAAGTATGCATCAGCTAAAATCATCAAATCTCGATCAACGCAGGACATCAAAGAACCTTTACGCGAAATATTGGTGAGCCTCGGACCACCCGAGAGGATAGTCATAGATAATGAAAAGTCGTTAGGATCCGCACCGATAAAACATATGTTAGAGAATCAATTCGGAATAATGATATTTAAAGCTCCACCGTACATGAGCAGTGTTAATGGACAAATCGAAAGATTTCATTCAACACTTTCGGAGATAATGCGTTGTGTAAAAGCCGAAAAAATCCATGATTCATTCAAAGAATTGCTAGACATATCTATTAGCAGGTATAATTACTCCATACATTCTACCACGGGGAAAAGACCAGTGGATGCATTTTTTGGAAGAGTAAAGCCAGAAAATGTTATGGAGGAAAGGAAGAAGCATATGAAAAGATTGAAAGAAAAACAAATAGAAGAATTAGCTTTCCATAATAAGAATCGAACACAGCCCAAACAATATTCCATTGGGGATACAGTTTATGTAAAAACAAATAAAAGGATAGGAACTAAGTTGTCACCTAGATATAAAGAGAAAAAGGTTGCAGAAAATCTCAATAATACTATAAAAACAGTTTCGGGTCGAATAGTTCATAAAAGTTTAATAAGGACATAAATTTTTCTCTTCTCATCTACAGATTATTCATACAAGTCGTTTGTGCTGAAATACAAATTTTGGACTACTCAAATTCCGAGATCGTGACATTTCAGACAGGACGAGCACTCATACAAAATGGAACCTTTAACTTAATTCACATTATTGACATTGAGACCTATGAACGGGAACTGAGACTTATCAACGAACACATCAATTATGAAATAGAAGAAATCCAATCCTCTAATGCCGTTTCTACAGCATGAAATATTAGAACTAGGGAAACTTATGGATCGAATTAGACCCTTCGGAAGGACTAAGAGATCTATAAACGAAATAGGCACCGTATGGAAATGGATCGCGGGTTCACCTGACCGGACAGACTTAGAGATTTTGACGGACAAAATAAATGATAACTTACGACAGACTGAAAACCAAATTGTAATAAATAGACTTTTTGAACGAAAATTAAATGAACTGACGAATTTAACAAACGATATAACTAATTACTTACAAAAGGACAATAGGGAAAACACTGCGGCACTAGGGTTTAAATTCGAATTACAAATACTTAAAGAAGAAGTGTCTAACATAGAACAAGCACTGTTATGGTCAAAAGCAGGTATAATAAATTCTTTCCTCTTCTCTCATGAAGAAATGGAGATGCTGGACGAATTAATTTTAGAACAAAATTTTCCTTTTAATAATCTAGAACAATGTCTAAAATTCGCCAACGTCAAAGTTGCTTCGAATAACTCTATTCTTTTATATGTTATAAATCTACCTATAGTTGATAAAGTTGATTGTGAGACTATGATTGTAAAACCAATAAAGATAAATAGTGAAATTCTTAAACTAGATTATGAAACCATAATGACTTGCAAAAACAGAATATTTGGAATAGGAAAACAATGCGAGAACTATGATGAAATAAATTTGTGTAAGGAAAATAATATCCCAGATATAACCAATTCAAGTTGCATACCGAATCTCCTCAAGAGTATCCCTTCCACTTGTAGGAAAAGCAACAATTTAGATATCCCCTCCTTAGAGCTAATTCAAGATGGTCTGTTATTATTTAACAAATATAATGGATCGATTCTTATAAACGGCAATCATGTTAATATAAATGGCACCTTTGTAGTGCAATATAATAATGCCACGATAATCATTGGTAATCTTACATTTTCGCACTATGGAAAACAGTCAAGCAAACCATTGCCCGCTATTCTGAGCTCGTTGCAGTCCAATCATTATTTCGAAGAATCCTTATCTCTTCAACTTGTTAAAGAGCTCCATTTAAATAACAGTAAAACTATCCAATTGATTAAGAAAGAAAATAATGTAAATTTATGGGAGAGCACAGTAGCCATAATCATATGCGTGATTATTATAATCAAAATAGCTCTCAAATTTGCTACCAAAATGAAATACAAAATTAATTCCAAGAAAAATAATACTTTACCGATCTATTCTGAAATTAAGAAACCAGAGATAGTAGAATTCAATGGAACGGAAGATTGCCAAACAAGTTTTACTGCAAACGGGGACGTTTGCATTTAAAGGGGGAAGAGTTAACAAAAAAGTTAACAACAAAATATTTTCTTTATTTCTCTTATTCTTTTTATTGTCTTTTTTTGCAAGTGCAACAAATTATGGGTTGTTGAACTTAGTTGAACAACAAAACTGCTTATCAATCTCTTTTACTTTTATTTAATGTCAATAAACTACTTACTTTTATTTAATGTCAATAAACTACTTACTTTAACATAATTCTATTTAAAAACACTTTTTGCTTACTAAACATTTTTTTATTAATTCTTTTGTATTTTTAACTATAAGCACTTTTGTAAATTAATTTAAGTTATAAATATTACATTTTTTGAAAATAAAGTTCAGTTATAATAAAACTCAAAAACAAGAATAATATTTTTATTCTTAATTTAGATGTTCCATTGACACGAAAAGAAAAGTTTTTATTCATACTAACTGCATTTTTGAAGTCGCCGTGGTGTAGTAGGTAGTGTGTTGGCTTACTATTCGTAAAGCCCGGGTTCGTATCCCAGGTCAGACATCAAAAAATGAAATATGAAAAAAAAAATATTTCTTCGGCGACTTCCTCTCAGCAGATTTCTGGCAAAAACTCTGAGAGTAAAATAAACTGCCATGAAAAAGTTTCTCAAAATTCTGTCGTTCGGAGTCGACGTTAAACTGTAGGTCCCGCCACTCACGTATAAAATTAACGCACACAACATGAGTGGTGTGAGAAGCTAGGCCGTAATCCTGACTGAAGGGTTGTAATGGCCAATTATGTATGTATGTAACTGCATGTGGTCGAAAACGAATTAAGGTGGTCTTATCAGAATTTAATAATAAACCATTCAAACGAGTAAATTCAATTAATAGAGACGCATCTCTCTCAATATGTGTTGTTAGAATAAGATCATGCTTAAATGGGCGAACATATACAGTTGACCGGTGAGATTCAAATTTCCCAAGTCATTCAAATAAATTGAAAACAATAAAGGATCTAGTCCACTCCCCTTTGGTGCACCATATTCAAAAGTCCCAAGAGAGCTTTTGTAGTATATAATTTGTAGATACTGTTTCCTGTTAATGAAATAATTTCGGAACAATAATAGGTCTCGTCCTCGAACACCGTAAAATTTCAGTTTCTCAAGCATTATTTCATGATCAACAAGATCAAATGCCTTTGAAAGGTCAAAAAACATACCCGCTACTCCACTGTTTCCTTCAACGAGACCATTGCAAACATATCTTACCACATTCAAGACAGCGTCTTGAGTACTCATGCCTCTTCTAAATCCAAATTGGTATTTGTATAAAAGGTTATTGTAATCAAGATAAACCGAGAACTTATTATACAAAAGTTTCTCAAAAATTTTATACAAAGTAGAAAGCACAGCAATCGGCCTATATTTATCCAAAGTAGATGCCTGAGCAGTTTTCGGAATGGGCACTATTCTATGAATCTTTACAATATCCGGGTTGAATACCATTTTATTTTCTGATAAACCAGAATTGAAATTTGTTGCTGCCGACCGAATAAGATTAGCATATTATGGTCTGGATTGCTTTACATATGATAGCTAAGGACGCGTACAAAAAATCAACGAAATTGTGGACAAACAAATGTATAAAGGTATACAGAAAGAGAGGATTCCATGTTACGTATACGACTAAGTGCCTCAGCATGGGATACGATTGTGACGCAAATATTTAAATTAGTTTGCTTTTTATTAACAATAATATATTGGCTATATTTTGACTTAGTTTTGACCGGCACTGTACCTCTAAGTGTCTGTACCTATTGATAATTATGACGTCTGAAATTTTTTAACAGTACACGTATATAATTTATTCAATAAAAGCAATTGCAAGACAGAATTTATAATGAAATGAATGTAGTATTAAAAGCTTTAAAAGGCATAAGGTTTGTGTTCACAATTGTTTTATTTACGAACATTTTCAACACATCCTGTTCATTAGGATGACTTTATAGCTTTTGCAAGCTTCAAAGCAATGTTCAGCGCCATGGGTAAATACTTTTCAAGTTTTGCTCCTGTTAACATCGCACCAACAGGAATGACATCTGTTGGTGTAATGATTGACTGCTAAAAAAGCTTTCCAGCAGTTTTAATGTTGGAATTTTATAAGGAGAAGCTTTTTGCATTTAGCAAGAACAAAAATAATACACTAAAATTTTTTTCTTTGTGTGTATTCACAATGGGTATGTCGAAAATAAATCGTAATCCAATTATATGTATGTCATACAGATTGATAAGTTTTGAATATCAAATATTAACACGGAATTCCCATATAATTTTGTTCACAAATATAGGCTGGGTGATTTAAAAGTTTAAATTTAAATACGCAATAAAACAAAAACGGATTTAAATTTATTTTTTTGTTGTGAAGTACAATTGTTCCGATTAGAAGGGAATACTATTTCATGCATATAACTGCCGCGGCTGGCCTCACAGTACCTCATCCTATCGGACCAATTTTCACGCATTTTTTCGAGATTATGGAGTCGTATCTCGGCAATGGCATCACGGATGTTGGCCTTCAAATGCTCAATTTACTCTGGTTGGTCGGCATAACACTTTTATTTAACGGCGCCGCACAGAAAATAGTTCCTTCGCGGCTTATTGACATCACTATTTCGGCTAAGTAAACTTCCATCAAACGTTTGACGCAATAAATCGATTGTGGCATGAGGTGTATGGCAAGCTTGTTGAAACCAAACATCGTTCACATCAATACCATGAAGAGAGGGTAAAAAAAATCGGTTATCATTGTTAGGTGTCTGCATTGACCGTAATGATAGCGCTGTCCTTATTTTCAAATAAATATGGGTCAATGATGTCTCTTCTCCACAAGCCGCTTTAAACAGTCACTCGCTATGGGTGCATTGGCTTCTGTAAGACCGCGTGTGAGTTTTATGAGCCCCAAATACAGCAATTTTGCTTATTAAAGTACATATCAAGATGGAAATAAGCTTCATCCGAAAAGATGATTTTTTTTTCAGAAAAATCCACATTATTGTGTACTTTCTCGTTGGCTCAATAAATACGAATATTGTTCGATCCATTACGTTAAGTAAGAGATAATATATTGAATTTTGTGACGGAATAGAATAACATAAGTATTGCCAAATTCGTAATAACTGATGATGATGAATTTAAACCGATAGATGACCCACCCGATTCATACATACATAATTGGCCATTACAAGCCCTCAGTCAGGTTTACGACATAGTATCTCACACTACATATGTTGTGTGTGCTAATTTTATACATGAATGGCGGGGCCTACAGTTTAAAGTCGAGTCCGGACGACTTTTCTATGCAAAACTATTTGCTCTCAGAGTTTTTACCAGAAATCTACTAATAGACAGTCGCCGAAGAAATATTTTTTCATATTTCGGTATTGTTGGAGATATCTGACCTAATAATTAACCCGTGGCCTTACATTTAATAAGCCAACAACCTTCTAGACTACGACGACTTCATTTTTTCAAAACAATTCTGTAGTGGAATCGCTCATCTTCATTCAGATTCAAATGAGCCCAGTTAGCAAAAACAACCATTTTATTACCATTACGAACTAGCTTCTCGCACTACCCATGTTGTGTGTGTTAATTTTATCCATGAATACTAGGCCCTACTTATTAACTATCAAAATTTTTGCCAGAAATCAGCTGAGAGGTGTGAGTAAGATTCGCTTCTCATCTTTAAAGTTTGTCGAAAGGTCGTACTATCCCCATTGAGTTTGGGCCCTATATACCAAAAAAACTGTTGAAGGTTTTATTATTTCAAGTGGTCAATAATTTTGATGATTATGAATAATGTTTACAAATTAATCACCATTCCATGCCATTGATGAATCAAATGAAAGCAAGTGCTCTTAAGGGGGCACTCACGAGGGTACTTAATGAAATTAAATTATAACGAATAGTCACGTGAATGTTACAAAGGGAAGCAATAATTAACTGCTGCAACATGCCACTTAAACACACACTTTTTTCTTGAAATTAATTCGTGCATGTCCTTTTTCTTATTTGTTTTTTGGCAACTTATCAAATTTATCGCAATTTCATTTAATTTAAGTGACTTTAATGTGATATTTTTTAATATAAAAAAAAGGGAAACGAAGAAGAACAAGAATTTATTTTCTCATATTTTTCTTTGCGCTGTGTGTGAAAGAAAATATCTATTCATATGGATATGGTGAGAGCTAAAAAGCATAAATATATCGCCGTTTCATCATCATGTAGTCATCATAAAGTATACAAAAAATGAAAAATTAAAAGAGAAAAAATCTCTAAAAAAAAAGAGAGAGAATGTAGAGAATATCAGAAAACTGGAACAGAATGCAAAGCCATTATCTTAACCACATTACCATATGCAAATGAATATGTGTTGAAGACCACTTCCTATTCATAAATACAGTAACAAAGTTATGTTTGAATAACTTTTTCGTTTTCCGTTTATTTTGTTATGATTTTTTTTTGTTTTTTTAGTTGTTCCTCTAAAGCTGTTTGTTTAACAAATCTGCGCACAGTAGTATATCGAAAAAAATTTTATAGTGGTTGTAGAGAACTTTAAGTAGCTAAAATGTGTGAATGATACCCAAACAAGGACAACTTTTTTAATCGTTTAATGCAAATATTTTCATTCATAAAGTCATGGCTTATATTCTAATAAAGTTATTTAAAAAAAGAGAAAAAAAACATATTTTTGGGGAAGTTTAATTATTAATTAAGGCATTTACAGAAACGGAATTGCAAAGTCGCCGCAGTCTAGTAGGTAGTGTGTTGGCTTATTAGACGTTTAAACCCCAGTTCAGACATCTCCAACTAAACAAAATATGAAAAAACATTTCGTCGACAACTTCCTCTCAGCAGATTTCTCTGGTAGTTAAAAAAATTGCCAAGAAGTTTCTTAAAAATTCATCGCTCGCAATCGACTTTAAACTGTGAGTCCCGCCACTCATGTATAAAATTAACGCACACAACACAAGTGGTGTGAGAACCTAGGCCGTAACCCTGACTGAAGTGTTGTAATGATCATGATTGATGTTGAAGCCGCCGTAGTGTAGTAGGTAGTGTGTTGGCTTATTAGACGAAAAGCCAGGGTTCATACTCCAGGCCAGACATTAAAACAAAATACAAAAATTATTTCTTCGGCAACTTCATCTCAGCAGATTTCTGGCAAAAACTCTGAGAGTAAATAAAATTGCCATGAAAAGTTTCTCAAAAATCTGTCGTTCGGAGTCGACTTTAAACTGTAGGTTCCGCCACTCATGTATAAAATTAACACACACAACCCAAGTAGTGTTAGAAGCTAGTTCGAAATCCTGACTGCAGTGTTGTAATGATCAATTATGAATGCATGTATGTGGATTTTACCCGAAACACATTGTTGTAAACGTTTCGTCACCACATTGTTAGTGCCTAACAGAGAGATTACAACAGAGAAGATCCTTTGTGATCTTATCTTTTTCTTAATCGTTACAGCTTCCTTTATGCCCAACTGCTATAAGGTAGGTAGATTGAAGTGGTAGCTTTAATACCAAAGTTCACTTGAGCATGCATAGCGGCCCGTTGCGATGTCACAAATAAGCGCAGTGCCCATATTGGCCAAATTCCATCACACTTAACGATGTTGTTGGTCAGCTCAGAAGCTGGCCGCTAAAGCTCGACTCCCCTATGTTGGCAACCAGACTGAAAGTTTAATAAACGAATATTCTCGATATTAAGGCATAATAACTCCGTTAAGCTCACAAGGAATAGAGAGCCAAAAAACCTAACCCCTGCAGCTTGCAAGAGTGGATAACAGTTTCCTCCTTTTCAACTGCTGATATTTACTGCAAATTATATTCTGTATATATCCATAGTGAAGCAGACTTAATTGGTCTCTATATTTATAATGGCGTTCATTTTTTTATCTTTCCTTTGGAATTAAAGAAGACTTACGTATTCCAAAAAATGTATGCAAAATTTTTTTCTTCACAAGTGTTGCATTTATCATCTGCTCGTGATTAATTGTCAAGCAGCTTTAAGCCTGCAATTCTTATTAAGTTTGCTACATAGTGGAACTAGTGTTTTTTACACATTTTAATATTAACTTCACCGAGTCCCTCTTCGCCATAGTCTGAGGGTAGTGTGTTTGTTTATTAGACGCAAGGCCGTGGTTCAAATCCAAGCTCAGACATTTTGAACAAAACGATATATGAACAAATATTTGTCCAGCTTGTTTACTCTGAGAGTAAATAAAATTGCCATGCAAAGTTTTTCAAAAAAGAAAAAGCCTGTCGTTCGGAATAATAAATAAAATTAACACGCACAACATAAGTGGTGGGAGACTAAAGTGTTGTAATGACCAATTAAGCGAGTAGAGTCCTTTTTCACAGTAATTGCTCGCTAATTAACCTTACGCTACTATGTATTGAACTCCACATAATATTCTTAGTGTTCGGAAATTAAAAATCTCAGGGAATTATTCATGGTGCCAGTGTGGCACTTTTTTACTTCTTTATTCCAAGAGGAATTACGCTGATTTTCAGATTCGATAGATTAGGCATTTACTCTTAACTAGTATTGCAGTAGTTTAATAGGTTGGATGTTGAGTTATTAGTTGTCAGACTAGATCAGATATTTCCTACAAAATAAAGTAAGAAGGAAACTTTTTTCTGGCGACTGCCTCTCAGCAGATTTTTGGCAAAAACTCTGAGAATAAATAAAATTCCTTAACAAGCAGAATTACAGCAATCAGGCATATGAGAATCCTTGAGCGATTATTGGAAAGCCTTTACATTCACAAAGAGTGACTATTTAGTGCGGTTTATGGACTGGCAGCATCATCGGCCCTTACTTCTTCGAAAATGAGTTCAGCCAAGCAGTTACCGTGAATGGTGTCCGCTATTGTGAGATTATAACGATCTTCTTAAAGTCTTCGTAGTTAAGTAGATACTGTGTTAACTTATTAGACGTGATGGTGCGGTACAGACAAACAAAATATAAAAAAAGAATATTTCTTCGGCGATTTTCTCTCAGGAGATTTCTGGCAAAAATGATGAGAGTAAATAAAAGTTGCCATCAAAAGGTTTCTTAAAAATCTGTAGCTCGGAGTCGACTTTAAACTGTAGGCTCTGAAACTAATGTTTAAAATTAAAGTACACAACACAAGTGGCGTGAGAAGCTAGGTTGTAATCCTGAGTGAATGGTTGTTGCGGCATCGTCTTTAGACAAATGGCTGTAAAAATGTAGTCTAGTAGGTAGTGTGTTGGCTTATTAGACGAAAAGCCAGGGTTCATACCCCAGGCCAGACATCAAAACAAAATACAAAAAGTATCACTTCGGCGACTTCCTCTCAGCAGATTTCTGGCAAAAACTCTGAGAGTAAATAAATAAAATTGCCATGAAAAGTTACTCAAAAAATTGTCATTCGGAGTCGACCTTAAAATGTAGGTCTCGCCACTCATGTATAAAATTAACACACACAACATAAGTAGTATGAGAAACAAGGTCCATAATCCAGGGTTGTAATGACCAATTATGTATGTATGTATGTAGATAAGGGGCAACAACGAATATTCACCCGTTATGTATAAGATAAGCTTCAACTCAAATATTTGATGAAAGCTGATGCATCATTTTACAAGCACTTCATATAGCGCAAATCAATCCTCTTTGACTGTACAATATTTCTAAAAGTTAAACTATTCCAAGTAACTGAGAATTTTTCATTTTTATTCATGCCAACGCGTTGTTCATTCATTTATATGCTCTAATCCTGTTCATGCATATTTTTTTACCATAAAAAAATCTGTGGTTTAACAGCAACAGAACAAAATTCTCTCATACTGTTCGTAAACAATAAAAATTATTGTCGAAAGCAATGAAAAGTCCTGTAATGAATGCAAACCAAAGAATAAATATTATTTAGAGAGCACACTTAATCCTCTTAAAAAATAATTCAGACATAAACATTAGAGCGACTATTTTTTTTCTTTTTTCTTGGCAAGACTCAACATCTACAAGACTCAACATTTGAAGACTTGAAGAGATAGAATGAATGAAATCCATCATTAAATCCTAGTCATTCTAATTAGAGATTTGCATACGATTTACATATAATTTAAGGACGTTTTTTTTCTTTAAAAATTTTTATTGTTTAAATGAGCAAATAGATAAACAACATGATGACCTTTTGTGGTTGAAATGGGGATTGTAGTTAAATTTTGAGGTTTTTCTCTATTTTAACCTCATTGTTAAAGTTTATGTGGCATTTGCAATTTTTTCATTTACTTGGTTTACTCTTGTTTTTTTTTTAAGAAAATTTTATGAAAATCACTTCAAAATTTTTTCCCGTATGGTGTGTTAATGAACATAATGCTTCATATGTATCTGGAAAAACAATAAAACTTGGGAACATAATTTGCCAATTAGAGGCAAGTGTGTAGGGTGTAGTTTGTATAAGTTTTTGTGTTTTTTTTGTTTTACAACATGTTGTATATCGAACCTTTACATATTCAAACTGTGTGATATTAAAGGTACGTATCTCAACAGGATACATTAGGAACATAATGAAAAAAGCCATTTTGTAACAGTTGTAAAGTTAAGCCTTGTCTTTAAGAACAAGTGGTTTCGTATGACATTATAAATGTAAGCATATTACACAAGTCTCAATTGAATATTGATCCACTCTAGCATTATATCAATGCCATAAAGAGCGTGTACAAAAAAAAATCGGTTATCATGGTTCGATATGTGTATTTATTGACGGTAATGATTGAGCCGTACTCGTTTTCAAAGAAATATGGGCCCATGATGCTTCCGCTCCACAAGCAGCAGCAAAGAGACACTTTTAATGGGTGCAATGGCTTCTGTAAGACCGCGTGTACGTCTGATGAACCCCAAATGTGGCAAATATGGCAAGATGAAAATGATCTTCATCCGAACAGATTTTTTTTTTGGCAAAATCGACATCACTATGCAAATTCTCATTGGCCCAAATTACCATCAAACCAACGTTGCTGAAGCGTAACTCGACTCATTACGTACAGTGGAGATAATTCCCTGAATTTTGTGGCAGAATAGAATGACATAAGTATTGCCAGATTCAAAATAAATGATTGTTCAAATTTAAAACGATATATGGCTCACCCTATATTTATCCCTGATATATCCGCCATGCTCCTTTGATATCTTTAAAGTTCCATGTATTTCGTTAACCTTCATTTGCGGTGAAATTTATTTGGTGAATCTCTTTTTATATTTTCGTGCTTATTTTACCATCCAATGCCTGCATCAACCTCGGTGCTAATTTCGTATCATTTGAACTTAGTAAACCAACAGTTGATTTCCCTCGTCCGAATAATCAGACGAGGCAAGGTTTCAAGGGTACCGCAAAGTTCTGTTCTGCCTTCTACTCTTCTGCTTATTTTCATTATCGATCTTCTTTCTTTAACATCAAATCCTATCTACTCTTTTGGAGGGGACAGCAAAATTTGCCATTCATATTGTTTTAATTGTTGAAAGAGGCCTTTGGTGATTGGCACTCTCAATTCCGACCTATAGTCCGATTGGGGTCTTATGACTAGGGTTGCTAATAATGCATGAAAATCGCAATGCTATTTATTGACACACAAGTAAAATCATAATATTGCCTTATCTGTAGTTATGGGTGTTGTAAATATTAATGTGTCTGACGCTCTTGTCGTTGTAGACATGAAAGTTCATTGGAATCAGCACATTTTTCAAGTGTCGAAAGATGTATTCAAGTGACTCTAAAAACCACTTATACCCGACCGAGAATAGAATACAACTTTCATGTATGGACCAGTGACTCAAAATCTATTTTGTTCTATCGCGACTACAACAAATTTTGCTTAACGGAGATGCGGGGACTTTTTTTTCGAACGTCCCCGGCCTCACACTAACCCACCCTCACCCGACCGCGGAGGACGGTAGTGACACGTACACACTACAGTCCGGACTGTAGCGGGTAAGGGAAAAGTAATGGCAACGAGAACATAAATCAGCTACAGAACTTAATCACAAAGAAAAAGAAAAAGGACGATAATGCCGTGAAAATCTTACTGGAATACTAAAATTCAGGTTACAAAGCAAAAACTTGTTTCCGAAAATCATATATTCTTACGTAGCTTTCATCTTTCTCGCAGTGCACATCCGTTTGTGATCGATTGGCCAGTAGATCGCACACTGTATTAGAGATAGAATTCATTCTTTAGCCGGACTATCGTATGCGGAACTTCCTACCTGCAGAGGTCTTTCCTGCTACTTATAATGTAAAGAGATTCAAATCTAGTGTCCACAAACACTACACCCTGTGACATCCTTTTCATATCATTTTTTTCCTAAATTCTACATAATGCACTGCATGAGGAGGAGCCATACCCTGTTGGTTTTATAAAAAAAAGTCAAGTTTTGGTTCCAACAATAATTTTTTTCTTGTTTGTTGAAAATCAGTGCTTTATTAACGTATGTAATTCCTTTTTGCCTACTTTCTTTAACTCATTTTTCAGTCCAAGTTTTAATTGAATTAAAAAGTATTAGGCAACGAAAACTGTTTACAGTCAGATCTGCACACAACGGGCCTATGTTAGTGTCATTTCTATTGAGAAAAAAAGTGAAAGATATTATCAACATCACAAGTCCAATCATTAGCTCAAGTGTTATTTTTAATATTACTTTGCTTATTTTTCTTTTTCTTTTTTGGTTTCTATGATTCTGGTTTCATTGTAAACAATTTATTGTAACAAGAGAATACTGTGCGTATAAAGACTGTCTGTAAATACTGCTGATTACGTTTTTCTGTACGGCAGTATATTGTTTGGTTGGTGTGCCATTAATATCACATATTTTTTACATCATATTGTTGTTGCTGTTGTTGTTGTTATATAAAGTGTTAATACATTCATCATCAGTTACAAACAAAAAAAGTAAAAGCTGGCAAAGCACACTTTCGCATATTTTTTATGTAATGACTGACATAAAAAGTAAAAAAAAAATGTTACAAAAGGAAGGAGAGTAAAAATAGGAAAATAATGCTTTAAAATAGAACATATTCGTGTAATAAAAAAATTTCACTCATTTTCATTACGTAGCACGCGTACACTTTACTAATTACCCAGCAACATTTTATGTTATGCTATAAAAACACAACGCAACGTAGCAAACTCTCATAAAATACATGGCTGTATATGGAAATGATTATTTTAAAAGCAATGCCACAACAAAAAGTTTGTTGTTGTAAAATTGCTGTGTTTGCTGCGTTGCATTTATAGTGTTTTTAACAATATGTTCCGCAATTAATAAAAAAATTATTGTCGATTCAACTTAAGAGTTGTGAACACACTTTCCAGCAATTTGATGGCAGCATTACATTCATACGCACATAAATGGTCATTACAACTCTTCAGTCAGGATTACGACCTAATACTCTACACCTATGTTGTGTGAGACGCAGAACATAATAATGCTGTATTACGGCTGTGCCAAGCAGACAATTTAGTAGACATGACCTCAAGACCATACATACATACATACATAACTGATCATTACAACAATTTAGTCAGGATTACGACCTAGCTTCGAACACCACTTTTGCTATGTGCTAATTTTATACATGAGTGGAGGGACCTACAGTTTAAAGTGGATTCCGAACGACAGATTTTTGAGAAAGTTTTTCATGATAATTTTATTTACCTTCAGAGTTTCTGTCAGAAATATGATGAGAGGAAGTCTCTGGGGAAACATTTTTTCATATTTCGTGTTCGAAATGTCTGACCTGGGACTTGAACCATGTCCTCACGTCCAAAAAGCCAACACACTACCTACTAGACTATGGAAAGGATCGATAAAAAAGAGGAACATAATGATACTAAATTACAGCAATGACAAGCCGAAATTCTGGCAGGGCTACTCTCAAAGACTATAATTTAGGTATCTAAAGCGAATTGGGACAAGAGGATGGCCGATGTGGACATCGACCAAATGGTAATAATTCACCAGCACAATTGCTTCCGTCACAACGGCGAAAGTCGCCGTAGTAGGTAGTGTGTTGGCTTATTAGACGTAAAGCCAGGGTTCGTGCCCCAGGCCAGACATCAAAACAAAATACAAAAAGTATTTCTTCGGCGACTTCCTCTCAGCAGATTTCTGGCAAAAATTCTGAGAGAAAATAAAAATGTCCATGAAAAAGTTTCTCAAAAATCTGTCGTCCGGAGTTGACTTTAAACTGTAGGTCCCACCAGTGGTGGGCCACCACTCATGTATAAATTTAACACACACAACATAAGTGCTGTGAGAAACTAGATCGTAATCTTGACTGAAGGGTTGTAATGACCAATTATGTATGTATGTATGTACAACAGTGGTTTTTTAGAAAAAGTCATGGCATCAATAGAAGACGACGAGAACAAGGTCTGAACAGTGAACCGTCAACAGCGTTTATCGCTCTTTGATTCAAAAATTAATTCCTTTGCTATACGATTGAAATCATTTTACCCTTCGAAGTTATCGAAATAAGACGTGATAGTTAATATCGAGTAATCGTATTCATTTTTAATGTAATTCACAATGAATGCATTGTTTTGTAAAACTAAACACGTATTTTTAAGAATTTTAAAAGCGGTCTGTTTCAACAATTCATTACACGTACATTATTTTAAAGGAACACAATATTTTTCAGGTATCATATTATTTCAAATTCTAACAGTTCTGCAGGTACATTGGTTTGAGTCTTTGGTAAAACAAAATGTAAAATTAAGATCTAGAATCACACGGTTAAAGTGCTTAATGCCTGATGACAAACAACGTGTTCGAAAGAATTTTTTCTTCCTCAAATCACTTATCTTAAACTATAAACATAGCAAACAGGGCGAACGTTATCTTCTATTGCATTACCACCACCACAATATTTGAAATTTTCCAAAACATTCTGTGCAAATGGTATTTATTTCACTAAAAATGTGCTTGTTTTTGCATTGTGTGATGTGTGAGTGTTAATATGACTGCAAATTTAATTTTAAAGGCAAACTATTTATTGCAATGTACTTACTTAATTGCTCTTTACAACTCTTTAGTCAGGACTACAACCTAGATTCTAACGCCACCTATATTGCATGTGTTAATTTTATCCATGAGTGAGTGAGTATAACTTCGAACAACGAACGACTGAGGAAATTTTCATAGTAATTTTATTTACTCCCCTAAAAACTACTGAGTATAAGTGGCCAAACGAAATATTTATTTGCATTTCGTTGGAATCACAGGCTATCGAATGATGTGGCAACATAGTAGCTACTAGACTACAGAGACTTGTAATCGTTGTAATGATTATGGGAAAATTCAATACTTTCACAATGTAAATAAATGCTCCAACAAGAATCCATCGACCAAGATTGTGAGCAGGATTCCATCGAAATAATTGATGTTTATAATATAATTATTTCTTGAGCGACACATTAATTCAGTATTAACGTCACGAACATTTCAATAAAATGTATTTATTGTGGAATACTGTAGTTCTAGTACAGCTCCAGATGTAACCAGTTTGGAATTTATTGAGGAAATAATGAATAAGAGACATACATACATACATAATTGGTCATTACAACCCTTCAGTCAGGATTACGACCTAGCTTCTCACACTACTTATATTGTGTGCGATAATTTAATACATGAGTGACGAGACCTACAGTTTAAAGTCGACTCCGAACGACAGATTTTTGAGAAACTTTTCATGACAATTTTTATTTACTCTCGGAGTTTTTGCCAGAAATCTGCTTCTTTAGAAATAAAAAAGTTTCCCGTTGCAATGGAACATCGATTATGCCAATAGCAATTTTCCCTCTTTGATTCCTCTCTGGCTTCCCGGATACGGGTTTCCCCAAATACTGCTGGAAGTAGTTGCTACTCACGTAGCAATCTAAGACTGCCAATTCGATTCCGGTGGACCATGAAATTTTCAACGACCATAATGTTCAATTAGTTACTACTCTACACTGACAAAATTAAATATGAGTTGAAAAGGTAAAACAAAAGGAAAGGAAACATATATCAATACCAAGCATTACACCGTAGATGTTTTTATGAAGCTTGATTTATATAAATATCCTTAAATTACTTTCCTTAGCAAACACTGTAAGTGTTCCAACATTAAGTATCAAATTTCAATTGAAATCGCTGGAAGTAATTTTCATTTTCCACAATAAAACTAAAATGTTTTTGAATTCTGTTGCAAAAAAACTAAAAAAAAATTTAGATGAAAATATACCAAAAAGGAACATAAAAACATAAGCATCATTATTTAAATATATTTTCTTTAATTTTCTTAGTTTTTAAGCGAACAAAAAATGAAATTTTTAAAAATCTTAAAAAAGGATATATGGACTGCTCTGAAAGTATGATAGCTAATATCAAACTATTTATAAAGTATTATTTCTTACATAAAACTACAAGTTGTGTGATAAAAGTTTTATGAAAATGGTTAAAATTTTCTAACAAAAAATTAAGATAAAAATTCATTCGAATTTCAAAAAAATGGCTTTGAGCATGATTATTAAAGGCTGCAAGACTCATTTTACGCTCATTTTTTTTATCTCATACGTATGTAGTAAATAAATATTATCATCTGTAATAAAACATGCGACGAAACACATTTTTCTAATGTTTGTTTGTCACGTGAGATAAATATGAGAAGAGCAGTAAGAAAGACGCTACAAGATTTCAGGAAACAGCTGCTAGCAATCTGCGTGAAAAATGGTAAAAAAATTTCATCCCAAACTAGGTTAGGTTAGGTCGGAGTGGTAGCTCTGTTATCACAAAGCTCACTTGAGCACGCATAGCGGCCCGTTGTGATGCCACGGGCGAACGCAGACCCTGTACTAACCAAGTGCACCAAAATCAGGGAAAAGGAAGAAGTTGGTCAGCGCAAGGGCTGTACTTCATCCCAAACTACTAAAGGCAGTTTTTTCTGTTCCAAGTAGTACCATCCTTGGCGATAAACATCCTGTTGTCATGTTTGTTGCTGCCAAAACTTTCTTCAGTTCATAAGACGAGCATCTATTTTCTTCTTCTTCAAAGTCTTTAGCAGCAGGGATGTTACATATATAATTAATATACAATCGGTCATTACAACCTTTCGTTATAAATTGGAAATGTCTGACCTGAGGTTTGAACCTTGGTCTGACGTCTAATAAGGTAACACGCTACATACTAGACTACGACTACTTCAATCAATATCAAGAGCATATCAAGAATAGAAAAATGACACATAAGCCAGAATTATGAAGTTTTTGAATTTTTTCTGTTTGAAATTTTCTTTCTTTATTTGGTTTAAAATAATGGCGATAACAATACTAACGAACTCAAAAAATATCAGGCATCTAACTTTTTCTAAATAATAGTTATAGTGTCTCAAAAATTTAAATGTATCATTTTTGATACAAAGCTCGATCTACGGTTAAAGATAAAATCTTGAGAAACTCTCCTATTTATATAAAAATTTTTGTTGGGTTTTAATTCATTTATAAATAATTTAAATCGTTTGAAAATTTTGAAGTCGTTATTTTGCCGGAATATTGATACATTTTTAATATACCTGTGCTCATACATCTCTTGTTAACATGTGTCTTTCATTTGTGCGTTATTTTCTTTTTTTAACGAAAAATATAAAATTCTTATAGGTATACCAGCTCACACTTTTACGAAAAGAACGTTTCATTTTTAACACCAGCGCATATACATTCAAAATGAACGCTGCCATTTGCCTGAAACTCATGTTGAACAACAAATTGAAGAGTTCCCTTCATCAAAAAGGTGTAAGGATGTAATGAAGATGTGTTACGTCGAATTTTGTAATAACATAACAACAAGGAACTATTCCATTAAATAAAATGACAAAAATATTATGATTCATTTCCCTTAATCGCACGACATTTTGAGAAAATTTTCTCCTTAAAAATTCATTATATTTTGAAGTATTTATCTTCTACTTCTAAAAGAAAATATGTATTTACAGCGAAATTAAGTCGAAGAATTTTTTAAAACGCTTTAATTAATCCACTTAAAATTCCCACTAATGGCACTTGGTTAATGGCACTTGATTATGAACTTGTTGTCTATTAGCACAGTTTGGTAAGAGCAAAATTCTGCAAAACTGTATTGAATTCACTCCTAATCATGTGATGGTCATGACCGTATAATCAAGAGAAGAAATAATAAAATGTTTTAAGTAAGTGCTACTAAGGTCTCAATAGGCAATTGAGTAGCAGAGACATCTCTCGTATTACAAAACTAATACTCAGTGACATGGACGTTGTACAATGTATTAATATCCAGCGGCTGCGCTGGCTCGGCCATGTCGTTCGAATGGAGGAGGATGCTCCAGCGAGACGAGTATTTGATGCGGGGATCTGCGGAAGTCGGCGAAGAGGACGGCATTGTATCCGTTGGAAGGACGAAATCGAGGAAGCTCTGTCATCGATTGGTGTGACCAACTATCGTAGGCGCGCAAGAAGCAGAGGCACCTGGAAGGATGTGTTGCGGCAGGACGAAATCCGTTAATCGGGTTGTTTTGGCCAATTAAGTAGTTAAGTAAGTGTTTTTAGTAAGTAAGTTTGCTCAAACTGTGACAAACTCTTGCAGATGAATGACCTGGACTCAACGACATGTAATTTCATCCTAAATTGGATATTCCGCAAGAGAGATTTGAGGGCATGTTCTTTCATCTGTAGGCTATAAGACTGGACTTCTAAATTGTACGATTATACATGTCAGATACGATCCACCCAGAGAAGCCGTAGCGAACATTTGTACGATGTTATATTCCACACATAATGACATCAACAGGTTATTTAAACAAATAAAACATTTCGATGACGTCAACTAAACTTTGCTTAATTTAAATTTTAAGACATAGAAGAGCTCAATGGAAAACCGGACATATATACTCGTATGTATACGAGTGAGGCATCTTTAGGACAGTGTTCTGAGCATTTCGAAAAGAGTTCTTTGTTTAAAAAACACTGTCATTTTATCTTTAACTGTTAAATTCAATTTCAAATTTATTTTCCAGCGATGACGAGTATATTCGACATAAACAGAGTAAAGCGTTACTACGTATAGGTTTGTGCGGGTTTTTTATATAAAATATATTTTATTGTGTGGTCTTTCTATCTGTTTAAATTTGAACCATCGGTTGTGTCGAATATGGTAATACTTATGTCATTCTATTCTGTCACAAAATTCAGTATATAATCTCCACTGATTCTAAGTCGTACTTGGGGCTCAGAAAACCCACTCGTGGTCTTACAGAAGCCAATGTAGCATTAGGAGTAATTGTGCGTACGTTAATAAGCAAAATTGCCGTATTTGGGGTTCAGAAAACCCACACGTGGTCTTACAGCGGCCAATGCACCCATCACGAGTGACTGATTAAAGTGGCTCGTGAAGCGAGGGCATCATTGGCCCATATTTCTTTGAAAATGAGGATAGCGCAACCATTACGGTCAATGCGACAGGGGTGCATTATGCTCTTCATGGTATTTATGTGAACGATGTTTGATTTAAACAGGATGGTGCAACTTGCCACACATCTTATGCCACAATCGCTTTTTTGTGTCAAACGTGTGATGGCCAAGCAGCTGCGATTTGACACCGTTGAACTGTTCTCTGGTGGGGCGCAGTTAAAAAAAGTGTAATGCCGACAAACCAGAGACAATTGAGCATTTAAAAGCCAACATTCGTGATGCCATTGCCTAGATACAGCCACATACACTTGAAAAAGTGTACGAAAATTGGTCCGCTCCAATGAGGTACTGTGAGGCCAGTCGCGACAGGCATATGAATGAAAACAAAACTCCATTTCTAACCTGAACAATTGTACTTCACAACGAAGAAATATATCTGGCAAAATTTCAAACCGTTTTTGTTTTATTGAATTTTGAAATTTACACTTATAAATCACTATAAATTCTTGAATATACTTACTTCCGCAGATCCCCGCATCAATTACCCGTCTCGCCGGAGCATCCTCCTCCATTCGAACGATATGGCAGGGCCAGGGCAGCCGCTGGATATTAATACGCTGCACAACGTCTATGTCGTTGGGGAGCTCATGCAGCTCACAGATGGATCGGATGCGGAAATCATCTCCAACTCGTACTGGACCGAAGATCTTACGCAGTACTTTTCTCTCGAACACTCTCAAGCATCAGAGCTTAATAGGGTCCTGCTTCTGTGACATAAAGAAGCACGGGTAGGATGAGCGTCTTGTAGAGTGTTAGTTTTGTCGTATGAGAGAGGTCTCTGCTATCTCTGCCCCTATTGGGACCATAGTATCACCTGTTGGCAAGAATGATCCTGCGCTTGATCTCCAGACTGACATCTTTTTTGGTGGTAACGGCGAAGACAAGATAAATAAATTCCTTGACTGTATCAAAACTATAGTTATCGGCCGTAATCTGAGAATCAATACGCCGCACGTCTCTACTTGTCGATAACATATATTTTGTTTTATTCTCATTTGCTGTCCGACCCATCTTAGCAGACTCCCGTTCAATAGCACTAAAGGCGGCAGTAACATCTCTCTTGGTCTCTATGATGTCAATGTCGTCAGCGTACGCAAGCAACTGGTCACTTTTTTGAAAAATAGTGCCACTGCGATGCACTCCTGCCTTTCGCAGAACACTCTCCATGGCGAATTTGAAGAGGCCGCATGATAAGGGGTCGCCTTGTCTGAAACCTCGCACCGTATCAAAAGGTTCGGAGAAGTCCATTTATACCTTGACGGAGCTGCAGGAATTGCTCAACGTCATTCTGCATAGCCTTATCAACATCGCAGGTATACCGAGCACAGACATTGCGGCAAAAACAGGATGCCTTATGGGGCTATCGAAGGTAGTGTAATAGTCGACAAAAAGATGGTGTGTGTCGACTTGTTTTTCGTGGGTCTTTTCCCGGATTTGGCGTAGTTTGAAGATCTGGTCGATGGTGGACTTGTGAGGTCTGTAGCCGCACTGATAAGGTCCAATCAGAGTTTTGACGGCTGGCTTCAGTCGTTCACACAATATGCCTGTAAAAACCTTATATGCGATAGTGAGAAGGCTTATACCCCTGTAGCGTCTCCCTTTTTCAAGACAGGACAGAGGTCACTGAGGTTCCAATCGTTGGGCATACTTTCCTCTAGCCATATTTTGTAAATAAGCTGGTGCATACGCCCTATCAACTCATTACATCCGGTCTTAAATTTATTTTTTTTTATGGCGTCTTTGACCTCTTCATTACTAGGCGGCGGAAACTCCACGCCGTCATCATCGATCGGTTTTGGAACATCATTTCTAAAGGCGGTATTGGTGTCGTCATCGTTTACTCGTTGTAAACAGTTAAAGGCTTAATTTTCTCGACTGAAGTATTTCTTTTTAATTGTTTAATGATAAAATGATAATAATGAACTGCTTAGTTTTCTCAGTTTATAAAATTAAACCAGCATTTTGACAACAAAATATTATATGACATTAAACATTTGATAATAATTTACTTCAGCTTTTTTTAAATTAACTGCAATAAAATTGACTCGTATAATATAATTTATGATTGCTTCAAGCCAAAGCTGTGACACCATGCAACGTGTTGAAAGTATCTGTTGTTGTTTTTAAGTTTATTTTATTATTATTTTTTTATTTGTTTATTTTTTATTTACTTATTTATTTATTTTTTTGGTTGTTGTTGCAAATTTCTGTCCTTCTCATCGGTATAAATTTAATCAGAAATCTGTAGCATATTACTGTTGTTCCCCTATTGTTGGATTATTTCTAGCTTAAAGTCTTTTATTATTTTGTCATAAATATTTATTATTTCTTTCTCATCTTTTTCTACTTTTTCGGTTAAATTTCTTAGAAAAATTATGTGTTTTTCTTTATTCAATTCTTTTTTTTAATTTTCCTTCAAATTGTTTAGAATTTTGATTTAAAATCCAAAGGCCTACATGAGTAGGCTGGCATTTAAGGATTTTTTACGAGCTTATTTCTCTGTTTAAGAGGCGTATACGCTTTATTACGTCTTACACTCAAAGAATATATTTAGTCAGTGTTGATACCACAAAAATAAAGTTGCCATATTTACACAAAAATTCAGTTTTTCTTTATGAAAATAGGCCTTCATTTGCAAAATGTAGTTCAATAAGTTTACGTAAAAGTTTATTATAGGGAGAACACTTTATAGTCCAAAATTAATGAGTGTATTTGTATTAAAGGGACGAAAAAAAAACACACACACATTCAAGAGTGTTTTTTTTTACCATTTCTTAATACATTTCTGAGTTTAAGTGCATCTGGGCAACATAAAATTTAACTGGCCTCTGTATGGTATAGACAACAGACTTACTTTTCTAAAATGTTTGTTTATCCCAAAAGTTAGGGTTGCCTTTAAAGCTGTTATTCGAATAATCTAAAAAGTTTGTAAAAACATTGTGCTCACAACCTTTAGATCTATAGAGAGAAAGAGAAAATTTTAGCAACCAAAACCCAATTGAGAGCAAGATCAGTGTGCAGTAAGAAGATAAGGGTAAGTGTAAGTGATACAACCCACCGAATCAACAGGGCAAGAAATACGTTCAATTCTCCCCAAAAAAGGGATTTTAGTTTTCGAAATAGGGATGAAAAAATGTTTTTTAAAGATTAAAAAACTGAACTGGTCATTACAATCTCTCATTGAGGATTACTTAGTAAGTGGAACTGCATTGAACAAGCTCGAAAGAAGGCTGATGATATTGCAAGGAAGGCTATTTAGTGGAATCTAGTGTTTAGTAGATGAGCAAGGAAACCTGCGTATTCTTCATGATGTGTACTGGAATACAAACGTATTACGCACGATGCTTGACGATCGAAAGTTTTCGGCAAATTTTGGAGTCAAAGGATCAAGTACATAAATGTTAGAACAGAATACGATCGTGACGATACTTGTCAACAAATTAAAAAATGCATATAATGTATATAGTCACCGTAGTCTAGTTGATAGTGTGTTGGCTTATTAGACGTGAGTCCAAGGTTTAAACTTCAGGTCAGACATCTCCAACAAAACGGAATTTAAAAAATATCCCTTTGGTGTCTTCCCCTCAACAGATTTCTGAACATTGCCATGAAAATTTTCACAAAAATTTGCGATCTGTCGTTCGCAGTCAACTTTAAACTGTAGGTCCTGCCACTCGTATGTAAAATCAACGCACGCAACATAAGTGGTGGTCGTAATCTTGACTGAAGGGTTGTAATGACGAATTATGTATGTATGGTAAAATATACTAGAAAAAGCTTCTCAATATTTGAAGGCAGTGGGATCTTTCTGTTGTTCCTTCAACATGAGGTAGCTTTAATATCACTTTCTTCCCATTTGCCAGAGATATGGCATGTTAGATATGGCATGTTAGATTCCGTTCCTAGGATAGCAAACATGCAACTTCAAACGCTTTTTTTTGCTTAAGACCAGAGGACTGATAAATAACAGACTGTTAAAAATACTATACCGAAGGACAAAGACTACATGCCTAAACGAAAGGAGGATAAGTGCGAACGGTAACAAAGAAAATTACTCAATTTTGCTCTAAATGACAAACTACACAGTTTGCAGTATGTATTGGCATTAAACAAGTTCGCAATAATATACGGATCGATTCTGTTCTCCAATACTTAGACTAGTTTAACATTAGGAATAAGTCGATAAATTGCTGTGCATTTGATATAAGGCTGAGGAAGGCAAGATCTGCTAATATCAAAGGAAACAAACACGACATGGCCTAGGCCGGAGAAAATACTTCGGCGTTGTTCTGAACCAAAAACAACATTTTGGGGAAAGGGCTACGAAACCACGTAGGGGTCATATGTGTAAGAGTCATGTATTCTAAATGTGCCCTCAAATAAAAGAATGTTCAATATGGGAATAAGAAACGCAATTAGGATAAAGTTAATTAGGGCATTTAAGACGATTGTTTTTGCCAAACTAATTGAGATTCGGATGTGATATGACTGTTAGCACCAAGATAGCATCCAAGCTTATATCGATGCCCCCGTTCTATAACATTCTAAGCCGAAAAAGTGTGTTTTGAGTTATGAGCTCTCAAAGTTTTCACGCGACATACGATCATATGTGTATTCTAAGGAGACTTTTCCCTATAACTTCGGAACTGATCGGCGCATCTTAACCAAATTTTGACAGTATTTAACTTAGAGAACGTAGAATTTTAAAATGCAAGAACATTAAAAACGTTCTAGGTACACTTAGAACGTTATAGAATGGAGGCGTCGATATATACTATATTTAATGCACCAAGTATATCCGTTACTACTTTTTTCGCCACTCTCACACCCCTGCTTAACTACTCGCGGGCACTACATGTTATATGAATATCTCTCAAGACAGCGGATATAATTGTCGGGCTGTTTATCCAATGATTTAGTCAAATCATGCTTCCATCTACAAAACCATCCACATTTTCGAAGCCGAGGTATGTTTGAACGGGGATAAGAATAAGCTGGGGCAGGGAAAATTCGATTAAAACGGATATTCTTACTTACGGATAAATAACAATTAAATCAAGATAATATACTATGCGCGTTATTTATGTACCAAAGAGTGGTCGGAAATAAAGAGATAAATATTCTGAATGTAAAGCCTTCCGAATTACTGAAAATCCAGCCAAAATATCACACAGGACGCTATCAAAGTTACAGACGTGTTCGAAATAATAAGAACATTCAAAGCGAAACAAAATTTCCTTTTAAAAAAATTTTTGAGAAAGATTTGAAAATATGGCTTTTTATTATTTTTATTGTAGACATCTTTAGCTTTTTAAAAATACTTAAAGTTATGTTTTAACTCATCTAATTTTTTTTATACTGCCAATAATGTTGAACTAAGTCGAAAATCAGGTGTTCGAAAAAATAGAACAATTTGGAAAATTGGTAATAATTTCAGTTTTAACGTTTATTAAATTTCAGATTAGTATTATTTGTTTGTAAGTAGTTAATATGAAGTAGCCCCTCCACGATTAATGATTACTTCGGCACATCTGGACCTCATAGAAGCTATCAAAGTCTGACATCTGTGGAGTAGAATATTTTCCCGTGTATTCTTCGCTACAAATCAAAGTTTCTCCATATTTTTGGGCCTTGCATTTCTAACACCTTTCTTTACATCAATCCAAAGATGTTCAATTGGATTTAGGTCCAGCGATTGTGCCAGCCAATCCATAACATGGATATTATTGTCCTGGAAGCAACGCTTTGCTTTCTTTGAGGTATGCTTCGGGTCGTTGTCTTGCTGAAAGACCCATCGGAAAGGCATTTCCTCTTCAACGTAAGGCAACATTACGGCTTCTATAATATTTTGAACGTAATAGGTGGCATCCATCTTCCCAACGATATGAACTAGAGATCCAACGCCGATCTACCCAAAGCACCCCCATAGCATGAGCCTGAAACCGCCATGATTTATAGCTTTTATAGTGTACTTGTCGTTGAATTGTTGATTAGGAGGGCGTCTAACGTACTATTTATCTTTGCCGTGGTAGAATTGGACTACTTTTGTTTCATCGGTCCATAAGATATTACGCCAAACAGTGTCAGGCTCATCGATAAACTTTTTGGCAAACAAAAGTCCGTTCTTTAGATGTATTTTTTTCAACAATGGTACTTTTCTAGGACTTCGTACTTTCAAATTGACTGCAATAAAACGTTTTTTTATCGTCGTTGTAGCAATTGGGAGGTTTAATTCGTTTCTAATCTGTAAAGACGTTATAGAGGGGTGCTTTTTAACGATCCGTGTGGTCGCATTATCCTGTCTTTTGTTAGTTTTCCTGCGCCTTCCGCGACTTTCGATCTTCAGTGACCAGTTCCTGGCATTTGTTATCGCTACGTTGGAAATTCCAAGCTGTTCCCTTATGAAAGCACACATTTCCTTTCGCTGAGCAATTTTTTTTTATTATCTTACGTTGTTCGATAGAGCAATGCTTGCTTCTTCCCATTTTAGAAGAATTTTTCACCAAAATAAGTCAATATTCTGCACAAAAAATGATCAAAGGCATCTCAACAATTATATTTGTAACAAAACTTTAGACTTTTTTTCACATGTGAGGAATGTAAGTGGGACCAATATAATTTGTTCTTATTTTTTCGAACACCTGATTTTCGACTTAGTTCAACATTATTGGCAGTATAAAAAAAATTAGATGAGTTAAAACATAACTTTAAGTATTTTTTAAAAGCTAAAGATGTGTACAATAAAAATAATAAAAAGCCATATTTTCAAATCTTTCTCAAAAATTTTTTTAAAACGATCTTTTGTTTCGCTTTGAATGTTCTTATTATTTCGAACACGTCTGTATTACTGTGATGATTGAGCCAATTAAATCTGACCAGAATTACAGATACCTTTACTGTGTATTCGGCTTTAATATAATATCGAACAGCAGCGTATGCAAGGCTGTAGAAATGAGATCGAAATTAAATAACATTTTCTATGTAATTACACAGAATTTGGAGGCATAATATTCGAATATTTTACAAGTGATTCTTATGGATGCCACAAAAGCATTTCTTTGGCGACAGCCTCGCAGCAAATTTCCTACGAAACTATTGAGAGTTCGCATTCAACTTTAAACTGTAGGTCCGCCATTCATGTATGAAAATAACACACACAACATGAGTGGTATGAAAGGCTAGGTTGTAATCCTGACTGAAGGCTTGTAATGAACAATTTTGTATGTACTCGTATGTCTTATAGATTTTAATTGAAGAAATACGTACATAATTATTATTTCATTAAATTTTCGTAGTAGCTTTCATTGGTGAGCACATAACAAGTCAAAATAAAGGCTTAAATGTATGCCATTTCGAAGTTGGCCTTCTCTTTTCAAATTACCCATAAATATACTGTTTTCGTGGCTATTGACTCCGGCACGAAGCTTGTTAAACTTTTGGGTGCTTCTTTAGTGCTTTTCCTCTACATCGAAACCTGTTTCCCTTAACTTATTTAAATTTACACATTTTTCATTCTTATTTAAATAAATTATTTACATACTCGATTATTCGTAACATCAAATTCCATATTTGTTGCTCAATCTGTCGATGAAAAAAAAAATTGAATCTTTTTCTTATGTTTTTCTATTGTGTGGCAATTTATTGGGGGTTATTTTGAAGTCTTGCAGACAAGAACACACATGTTCTATGTCTTATTGTTTATGGAGTTTTAACGAAAAAAGGAGAAAAAACAAACATTTACGATTTTAATCAAAATCAGCAGGAAATATGTTTTGAATTGAGTCGCCATGGCAAAATACACAATAAAAGAATAATCAAAAACGGCTTTTTTATAGAAAAGTTATAGATTTTTAGGGGAAAGAAACCAAATATTTGATTTTACAATTCAAATTTATATCATCTTCGTATTGTATACTTGTATGTATACATACATACATGTATATGTATGTACCATATGAATGTATGAAAATGTGTACACAGCTTCATCATCACAGTACATCATTGCCAAAGTGACTCCTGTACTCTAGGTTTACTTACATACATGTTGATAGAGCTGCCTAAATATACGATGATGTAGGAGATTTCAAAAAAATCATGAGACGAAACAAAATTGGATCAACTCCGAAAAATATATGTAAAACGACATCTACTTTCTTACAATTGGGGTCGCTGCAAGCCCAATATGTAGATTTTTATTTATATAGGAGATGAGTAACTTAAACCTAAGGCTCATTGTAATGTAGCACACCAGAGGCTCTACAGGGAATTGAATTCACGACCCACACGCTTATAATTTAGTATAGGTTAGATTAGGTTAGGTTAGAAGACGTGTACTTGTCAATTAAGACAAGTACAGTAGACGGAGGTCGAATTGACAAATTGTACAACGTCGTAGTTTCTCACATCACTTATGTTGTGTGTGTTAATTTTTATACATGAGTGGTCGGACCTACAGTTTAAAGTCGACTCCGAACGACAGATTTTTGAGAAACTATTCCATGGCAATTTTATTTACTCTCAGAGTTTTTGCCAGAAACCTGCTGAGAGGAAAAAAATACTTTTTGTAGTTTGTCTTTGATATCTGGCCTGGTGCTCGAACCCTGACTTTGCGTCTAATAATCCAACACACTACTTACTAGACTACGGCGACTTCATTATTATATATTATAACTTAGTACACTATCGTCTATACTACAAAGGCATCCTGAAAATAAACAAATCTTAGAGAATTGAAATTTGAAAAAGAAGAAATAACTTCAAAAGCGCTATACCTGAGAGTCCATGTACATTAAGGGACAATTTAGATCATTATAAAGTCAGTTCCTATTGTATTTAGCACATGTCCTAAGGGGTTTCTGTTCCTAAATTCTATTAATTTCCAATAATTTTTAGTAATATTAAAAAGATAAGAAAAGATTGGAAGTCGCCATAGTCAGATTGATAGTGTGTTGGCTTATTAGACGTAAGGCCACGGTTGAAACCTCATGTCAGACATCAAAATCCTCTCAGCAGAATTCTGGCAAGAACTCTGAGAATAAAATAAAATTGCCAGGAAAAGTTTCTTAAAAATCTGTCCCTCGGGATAAACTTTAAACTGTAGGTCCCGCCACTCATTTAGAAAATTAACACACGCAACATGAGTGGTGTGTGAAGCTAGGTCGTAGTCCTGACTAAAGGGTTCTAATAGCCAATTATGTATGTATGCGACCGGGGCTTCCTAACTTTTGACATTTGATAACGCTCATCCCACATTTGCCTATTTAATTGTCCTTTAGATAGACTGTCTTGTTAAATTACCATGGTCGACTATAGGACACGAAGAGTGTTCTCTGAATAAGCTCTGACGCAATTGGCAACTGACCCTAACTTTTATCGATATATTTCGTTTGATTATCTGCAACAAAATGTTTGATCCCCGGTTCAGTTAGCTTCTTTCAGCACAGCCTTATCAATTTCGAAGGAAAACAAAATTCAAACATGTGAGCATACCGTGTTGTCAACATACAGACATAATTTGTCATTACAACCCTTCAGTCAGGATTTATGGACCTATCTTCTTAAACCACTTATGTTGCGTGTGCTAATTTTATACACGAGTGGCGGGACCTACAGTTTAATATCGACTCCGAACGACAGATTTTTGAGAAGCTTTTCATTGCAATTTTATGGGCTCTCAGAGTTTCTGCCAGAAATCTGCTTAGATGAAGTTTTATAGAAGAAATATTTTTTTCATATATTCGGTTGGATGTTTGACCTAGTGTTTGAACCGTGGCATTACGTCTAATAAGCCAACACACTACCTATTAGACTACGGCGACTTCTTCTGATGTATTTCCACTGTTGTACCACTGTTGTGACAAAATTAAGATAAAGATAAAGTTTGCATCTAAATAGATGGGAAGACAGCAGTATTGTGCTTGAGTTACATAAAGTTTACGGGTTAATTAAACACGAATTGGTTATGCTGGTAGCATATTGGTTATTATAATACATGTACAGTGGACAGCAAACGTCTTAGTACGGCAATATAGTTTGACAAAAAAAGTAACCACAGGCTTAATACTCTTGCACAAAGTTCCGATATGACTTCAAGAGTGTATTTAGGAGAGATCATTTGTAAGAACGGTTACGTAATCGCCAAACGTCAAAAAAAAGTCAACCGAAAAACTTGCTCATTGTGCCACCAGAAAACACTAAACAAAACTTGTATATTCAATTACAAATAGGTTAAATCGAATGCTTGACCTTATGAGATATTCTACTAAATACAAGATATAACATTTTCATATATTTGGCCTTTGAATTTTAAATTTACTCAGGGTTCTCTTTGGGGCTACCTATGGAGTCATCTGAAACCCTTCCTTATTTTTCTCTTGTTTTATGAAAAACATTAAAATTTTTTTTGTTTTTATAATAAAACGAAAGATAAATTAATAAAATAAATATATAAACTTTACATTTTTATAACGGGTGATTTTTTAGCTATTATCTTTTTGGCAACACTGGTTTAAACAGCTTACGCACGTTTCGTGTTTTGTTTCACTCTCAAACATCTTCAGTTTGGTCTATAATTTAACCATGAATCGTCTTACAAACGAACAACGCTTGCCTCAACTCTTGGCCTCTGTTACTCAACAACGTGGAAAATTTTGCGGAAGGATTTAGGTGTGAAGCCTTTCAAAATACAGCTGGTAGAAGAATTGAAGCCGAACGTCCTACCGCAGCGCAGAATTTTTGGTGAATGGGCTCTTGGAAAGTTGGCCGAAAATCCACTTCTTTGTCGAAAAATTGTGTTCAGCGACGAAGCTCATTTTTGGCTCAATGGCTACGTAAATAAGCAGAATTGTCGATTTTGGAGTGAAGATTAGCCAGAAGCATTGCAAAAGCTACCAATGCATCCAGAAAAAGTCACAGTTTGGTACGGTTTATGGGCTGGTGGCATCATTGGACCGTATTTCTTCAATGATGCTGCGAATCGTAACGTAACTGTGAATGGTGAGCGCTACCGTGAGATGATATCCAACTTTTTTTTGCCCAAAATGAAAGAGCTTGACATGCATGACATGTGGTTTCAACAAGACGGTGCCACATGCCAAACGTCACGCGTAACAATGGACTTATTGAGAGGGGAGTTGGGTGAACATTTTATTTCACGTTCGGGACCGGTCAATTGGCCGCCTAGATCGTGCTATTTAATGCCTTTAGATTATTTTTTGTGGGGCGATGTTAAAGCTCATGTCTATACAGACAAGCCAACTTCAATTGACACATTGGAAGACAACATTGAAGCATTTATTCGTGAGATTCCGGCCGAAATGTTGGAAAGAGTATGCCAAAATTGGACTAAGTGGATGGGCCATTTGAGGCGCAGTCGCGGTCAACATTTGCATGAAATAATCTTCAAACATTAAATTATATGGACCGTACTATTGACTCAAATAAAGATTTCTGATATTTTTCTGAATTTTATGTGTTTTTTTTTCAAAAAATTTTCCTATAGCTCTTAAAAAATCACCCACTACAAACTTTTGGTTACAATTCATGAAATTGCAAAATATATTGCCATACTAAGACTTTTGCTGTCCACTGTATATCCCTATACATTTTACATACGTTCCATTCTCGTAGTTAAAGTAAATAGAAAAAGATTATTAATTTTTGAAAAATATGAGCTTTTATTTCATTTCTTTACAAATCATTTTGATTTGTTACGTGTTTTTTTCTGTTTTTTGGTTAATAAATATTTAAATAATATTTATATTTATATTTAATAAATAATTTGAAGGAATCCTTTTAATATGTTTTTGGGTCTGTATCATAAGTGTCTGCGTGTGTGTGTGTGTGTGTAGAAAGTATTATTTGCTAATAAATGTTTACAATAAAACTTAAAACATTTTTGTTAAATATTTTTTTGTTGTAATAACAATATTTGTTTTTGTATTTGTTTTTATTATAAACTTTTTGCTAACAATTTCAACTTAATGAATTAGTTAAAGAATTTATTTCAACATTATATGAATATCATATAATGATAATGGTACATACGTTACTTATACGAATACAACTACAAAATACATACAATTTTAACATAATCAATCAATCAATCAATATTAGCTAACAAATACGCCAATACAGTATGTATGCCTATGAATAATTAATTTCTTCAATTTTTCAATTTGCGCAATACGCAATAATAAATAAATAAAAAAATAGGCGTACATTTTAATGTTTATAATTATTATTATTAACATGTTGTTTTATATTTATTAATAAATAAAGGTATTTGAATAACAATACAGTGAGATCTCCCATGAGCGGACATCTTTCTGACTTTGGCGCATAACATTCATTATTAGGATTCAGTTAAATGAGTTGCATTTCATTGATTTTTAAATATTTTTACAAATGAAATGATTTGTTGTTAGAGCTAAAGGAAGACATACAAATCACATTGTATGTCGGACTAACCACAATTTGCTTCAGTTGTGATATAAATTAATCGGAGAATGGCTATTTTCTTTATACGTTTCAATACAATATATTATGACAATTTATTTTAAATGGAAGTTAAACAGAGAGTGGTGAAGCGAATAGAGACGCCTTTTCAGACACAAGAAGAGAAAGCCGGATAGTTGAGGTGTACAGATGTAGGAATGACGCTCGAATTCTATCGAAAGGTTAAGCGTCTAACCGAAGGTTTTAAGTCCGGAGCGTTTTCCTGTAAAGATGAGAACGGAAATCTGGGGGTGCTAAGGTTAAGGAGTAAATAATTCTCTACTCTTCTACGAGGCGATGACGACACCAATACCGCCTTTAGAGATGAGGCGATTCCGCTGTCTAACCATGAAGAGGTCAAAGTCGTGATTATGCGTCTTAAGAACAATAAAGCTGCAGTTCAGCTTGCCTGCTGAATTGTTTAAGACCGGAAGTAATGACTTGGTAGGGTGCATGGACCATCTTATTTACAAAATATGGCTAGAGGAAAGTATGCCCAACATTTGGCACTTCAGTGTCCTCTGTCCTCTCCTGAAAAAGGGATATAAGCCTTCTCCCTATCGCATACAAGGTGTGTCTACAAGTGTATTATATGAACGACTGAAGCCACTCGACCTGTCAAATTCACCATCGAACAGATCTTCACATACATACATAACATAAATAATTGGTCATTACAACCCTTTAGTCAGGATTACGACCTAGTTTCTCACACCACTTATCTTGTGTGTGTTAATTTTATACATGAGCGGTGGGACCGACAGTTCAAAGTCGACTCCGAACGACAGATTTTTTACGAACGGCAATTTTATTTACTTTTAGAGTTTTTGCCAGAAATCTGCTGAGAGAAAGTCGCCGAAGAAATACTTTTTGTATTTTGTTTTGATGTCTGGAATGGGGCTCGAACCCTGGCTTTACGTCTAATAAGCCAACACACTAACTACTAGACTACGGAGACTTCAAGATCTTTCCACTCCATCAAATTCTGTAGAAGATCCATGAAAATAAGTCGACATAATTTTAGGCGACTATAAGGAAGTCTTCGATAGCCCCATAAATAATCGTGTTTTTACGCCAACGTCTGAGCTCGGTATACCTGTAAAGCTGGTAAGGCTATGCAGAATGACGTTAAGCAATTTCTGCAGCTCAGTCAAGGTAGGAAAGGACCTCTCCGAACCTTTTGATACCGTGCAAGGTTTCACACAAGTCTAAGCCATATCATGCGACCTCTTCAAATGCGTCATGGAGACTGTTCTGCTTAAGGCGTACAAAAAAGATATTACTACTGCTTTTAGTGCTGTTGAACATGAGTTTATTAACATGGGTCTGACAGTAAATAAGGGCAAAACGAAGTAAATGTTGTCGACAAGTAGAGATATGTGGAATATTAGACTCCACATTACGGCCGATAACTATACTTTCGATATTGCGTTTCGTAGATATACTGGTGTTGATTGATCTCTTATCGGACTCCAGATCCCCAAGCTGTGGTCTGCGAAAGACCAAGTTCTGGTGAGTAACGCAAAATCAGCTAACTTGGTATCTCCCATACACTCTTACGGACAGCGACGATATTTTCATTAAAACTAGCGATTCACTGTTGAACGGTTGTCAGTCTATTCCTTATCGGACCAATGGATAGTCCTCTCGGTGGAACGATTATTGCAAACGTAAAATGAACGAAGCGCGCAATGTTGAGTGCTATATCCATCCATGATGGTTTGCAAATCAGACTGAATGAATGACAACTAATTTAACAGATGTAGCTTCAATAAGCTGGCTGTCATCAACTTTCAAATTTCGGAAGTCCCTTGTAGAAGAGCCGATATAACAATTTTAATAAACATTTTAGCAAAACGTAAGACTCCTTCAGTCAGAATTACGACCTAGCTTCTTATACCACTAATGTTGTGTGTGCTAATTTTACACATGAGTGGCGGGACTTACAATATAAATTCGACTCCGAACGACAGATTTTTTAGAACTTTTCCGTGTTAACTTTTATTTACTCTCAGAGTTTTTGTCGGAAATCTGCTGAAAGAAAGTCGCCGTAGAAATATTTTTCATTTTCCGTTTTATTGGAGATGTCTGACCTGGTGTTTGAACCATGGCCTTACGTCTAATAAGCCAACATACTACACCTACTAGATTACGGCGACTTTGATTATTTTCTCTTGAAATTACTAAAAATTCTTGGAAGTAAAATTTAATTTACAATGGTTTTTTCTTATGCCCCGATTAGCAATAAAAATATGTCCGTTATTGGAGATTCCACTGTATATATGTTTCAATTTGTAAAAATATACACATTTTTTTCATTTATTTTTAATAATTAATTAATTTTTGGTGTTCTTTGATGCTACAATTCATTAATTGAGTGTTGAGTTTGGGTATATGTGGGTATTTTAATTAAAACTTTGTTTACAATTTTTTGATTTGGCATTTTGTTTTGTTGTTGTTTGATTTGCTTTTATATAAATGTATGTGTATATATATTATTTATGCAATAAATTAATTAAATTAATTGATTTATACGGTAATTGATTCCATTGAAATTTCATGTATAGAAACCATGTCGTTTTTGTTAGTTGTTTTGGATATACAATACATATGTATGTATATATACATACCTCTGTTATATAATTTGTTTTTGTTCTTTTTTATATGTTTTTTTTTTTTTTAAATTTATTTAGTAAATACAACTATCACATTAAATAAATAAGCATTGTTTTAAACTTTTATCCTTTTATGTGTTATTAATTAAATTGTCAATGATTGGATGTGTATGGGTAGTCATAAAAGAGGATTGCTGTTTTAAACTGATATGATTCTTTTTAAACTTTTTTAAAAACAAATTTTATTTGCAGTATTTAAAACCGAAACCCAATTTTTTTTTAGAAACAAATTTTGTTTGCAAAATTTTAAATCGAATCTGTTTGCCAATAATCATACCGTATATGATGGTATCTAGGAGCCAACGTTAATTTTTGATTTTTAAAATTTCTTAAAATACACATACTCTTAGCAATTTAATACAATAGTTTTACGAACTCATTGACAAATCTCGATTTCCTATGTAGAATGACTCTGGGCTGACTGATGGCTATACACTATTGGTTGAATGAATTCAAAATAGAAAACAAACTGAAAATAAAAACTGAAAAAACATTTCAACTTTTGAAAAGAGAAACATTCACCATAATTGTTTATTTTTTTTAATATAAATACACAAAGTATTTACAATTTAAATTTTTTTTTGATTTTTTTTGTTTGAATTCAAGCGATGCTTTTTGTTTTGTTTTGTTTGTTCATTTACCAGAAGCCAACTATCGATGTTATATACACATACATACATACATAATTATTAATTACAACCTTTTAGTCAGGATTATGAGCTAGCTTCTCACGCCACTTATGTTGTGTGTATTAGTTATATAGTATACGTGAGTCGTGGGACCTACAATTGAAAGTCGACTCCAAACGATAGATTTTTGAGAAACTTTTCATGGCAATTTTATTTACTTTCAGTGTTTTTGCCAGAAATCTACTGAGAAGAAGTCAACGGAAAAATATTTGTTTTATATTTCGGTTTATTGGAGACGTCCGACCTGGGGTTTGAATCGTAGCCTCACATTTAAGAAAGCCAATACACTACCTACTAGACTATGGCGACTTCCATCGATGTTAAAAATTCCATCGATGTTGTAAAAATCCGAGCTTATTCGAAGCAGCACAAGAATGGCAAGTAAACAGAACGCAATATCTTGCAAACTACGAATTATTTCATAGTTGTGAGCAGTGTTGCTAATATCAGTACTTTTGTGCTTTTTTCAGTGCATTTTCGTTTCAAAAATAAGGCAGTAAAACTGTGACTTTTTTATTATTACATATTTTATGTCTTGCGCTTTTCAACTATTAATGCATTAGCAACATGTTCAACATAATGCTAAAGGTAGAATTAGGCTTTAGACCCGGCTGGTCCACGGAATGTACTTTCGTTTTTAGAATACGAAAAGCATTGAAAACGCTTGCCGAAGCGTAATATAATTTTGGTGAGCATACGCATTGCTCTTCATATGTTGAAAACGAACGTATGTTACATTACGTTTCATCGACGTTTGACTAAACGGAGCTTTTACGTTTTATTACGTTCCGAATTAGCTGTTGTTGTCTTGTATGTGAGGAACATGAATAAGTCGTTAGTTTTTATGTTCCGTGCCGTATGTGTATTAAATATAAATAAATAAATAGTCCAGTAGGTAGTGTGGTGGCTTACTAGATATGAATCCACGGTTCAAGCCCCATGTCAGGCATCTGCTACAAAACCAAATATGAAAAATTATTTCTCCGGCGACTTCCTTCTGGCAAAAACTTTGAGAGTAAATAAAATGGCCATGATAAAGTTTCTCAAAAGTCTGCCAGAAAATTAAAAATGATCCATGTCCGCATTCAAATCTGTTTAATAATTTAATCTGCACAAAGGTTATTCAATCAAAAAAGTGATTCTGGTGACTTATTTATTATACTACGTACAGTACTTTACGCATATGCAGGCAATTAGAAGACGTGTAGACCAGGCCAACACTCTACCAATGTTTGTAGATTTCAAGATTTCGACTCGAAAAGAAGAATATCCCAGAAAATAATGCAAATCATCAAAATTATGGACGAGAGTGCACACTTCAGAGTTCTTCACAACCGGAATCTCAGTCAATCAGTTTACACAGGCTGTGTTTGTACACGCTGGAGTAAAATGAGGATGCTCCCTTTAGTTCAGCTATTCAGCGAAAAGAAGATTAATAATATGGAGCCTCTCGTGTTGGACTGATTAAAGCGCAATATTGGACTTAAGGCAATCACCAAAAATCGCTTACAAAAATCACACATAAGATACTCCGAGAGTGAGGATAATGTAACCTTACGTCGAAGACGCCAAATCAGCATCCGCAAACTGTATGAAATTTATGCTTTATGGTATTATTGGAGTCGCCGTAGCCTAGTAGGTAGTGTGTTGGCTTATTAGACGCCAACAGCAGATTTCTGGGAATAACTCTCAGAGTAAATAAAATTGTCATGAAAAGTTTCTCAAAAATCTGTCGTTCGGAGTCGACTTTCAATTGTAGGTCCCTCGCCATTCATGCATAGAATTGACACATAGACAACATGAGTGGTATGAGAAGCCAGGCCGCAATCCTGACTGAAGGGTTGTAACGGCCAATTATGTATGGTATAGATATGCTACATATAGTGCAATGTGCCTCGATGGCCTAGTCGAGATGTATGCTAAACTGTAAGTGCCGAATCCGGGGATTCAATTTCCACCAGAGACTCTAGATGTTTGTGATCGTCTGATTGTTGGCCTGGTATTATTTATGATCACTCATAATAGAAAAAATTGAGAATTTTTACGAAATAACAATACTCGAAAAAGAAAACTAACGAAAGTATTTATATTTAATGGTCATTAAAAAAGAAAAAAAAAATGTTGCCCTTTTTCCATTCTTCTATAAACTATCTTTCCTGTATTCTAAAGCAACGTACTGTATGAATAGGGGTCAAAATTCGTCTTATAGGATAAGAGACTCTCTTCCTATCCCCTATGCATTAACAGAAAATGACAGAGAATTCCAACAAGTAGTATTTATTTGAATCTTGACGGTACTGCATTTTTCTGTTGACTACACAGCTCTACTTTAGACTAAGGCATTTTGTTATATGTTTATTTCTTGATCTGGGTATATGCCAGTGACAAATCTGTTCAGTTTTGTTCACGAACAGTATGTTGGTTAAATTTCCTGTTTTATGGCTTTTTGTATGAGGAGTTCGGCCACTTATGGTATATCTATGATCCTCTGGCCTACCGTTAAAAATTTTTGTTTTTTGCTTTTGCTCTGTGATTACTGGATGCTATGTGGTTGGAAGTATGTCTAAGCATATGGGCTATTGGAATAACAACTAATACAGATGCAGTTTTTTTTTGAATAAGGAAGAGGAATATTAACGTGTACCACGAACACGGAAAACTGGTGCATATACGTGCAGAACTCTCTTCAAACGGGCTGTTTTAGAAGAGTGTCACTTTCAAATCTAATTTGCTTTGCCAGAAGCAGTGGATGGCTTTTGAGAAAATCACATAAGGAAGTGGTAATTTTCATGAGGATATTGCAATGGGTCATATCCTCCAGAACATGTCACAATATATAGATACATACATATACACATAATTGGTCATTACAACCCTTTAGACAGGATTACGACCTTGTTTCTCACACCACTTAGGTTGTGTGTGTTAATTTTTATACATGAGCGGTGGGACCTATAGTTTAAAGACAACTCCGAAGGACAGATTTTTGAGAAACTTTTCATGGCAATTTTTATTTACTCTCAGAGTTTTTGTCAAGAATCGGCTGAGAGGAAGTCGCCGAAGAAATATTTCGTTTTGTTCGAGATGCCTAAGCTGGGGTTTGAACCGGGGCCATACATACATATTTTTATTCACGAGTGGCAGGACCTACAATTTAATGTCGATTCCGAACGACAGATTTTCGAGAAACTTTTTGTGACAATTTTATTTATTCTCAGAATTTTTGCCAGAAATCTTCTGAGAGGAAGTCGCCGAAGAAATATTTTTCATATTCTGTTTTGTCGGAGATGTCTGACCGTGAAGCAATACGTTAAGTTAACTATTGTGATCAACAATTCAAAGTGCTATTAAACGAACTTGAAATTTTCATCAACTCGGAAGCCGTTTGAACAACATATTCTTTTCGTTTTCTTTTGTATTTGATTTATACTCCATTCAGATTACGACAATACTGTGGGGAAATGGCTTCTGATCTAAAAAAATCTCTGAATGGTGCATAGAAATGAATGAATGAAATCATTCCTTTAACTTTCTGCATTGTATGTAATAATGTTGAAAAAAACTTTCTCTTTTTTAGTTCTATTTTTGGTTCAATATATGGGCGTACATATACTATTTGTTTACGTATTGGTAAAATACTATTGTTTGACTGACTGACTGATTGTATTGTATTTGCTGGCAACATGCGAGTGTATGTTTTTCATTTAAAATCTTTTGTTGTCAACAATTTCTATACGTTGCATGTTGACATGTTGTCAATGTGAATTAAATAATGAAAATTGATTTATAAGTGATATTTATTTTGTTGTTTTATTATTCTGTTATTGCTATTGTTTTTGTTGTTGTTGCTATTTACTTCCTTTCAATAGTCCTGGTCTTTTGTCAACACAATAAGCAATGGGTGGTATGTACATACATCGGAAATTGATTGGAACTTGTATTCAAACTTTTATTTTGCGTTTGTTGATGTACTACCATCGATTTCATTTGTCATTCAATTCATTTGCAATTAAGAGGTAATGATAGAAAAATAAAACACAATTTTAAACCACAAATTAAGTGTGTCTCTGATGTTAAACTAAATGCTTGCAATTATCTTTGCAAATTAATTTTGGTACAGAATGCTAAAAGCATTCAATTGTGTGTGTGTAAACATTAACAATTCTAATTTGAAATTTTAAACATGGGAATTCTAAACGTTAGAATTTTATTTTAAATATCAAATAAACTATACAAATGGTATGTAATAATATACGAAAGATGTATTTTATATGGTATTTTGCAAAATGGTTATACAATAAAAATAAAATTTTGTCCCTTGGATAATGGTCCAGTGAATCTCGATTTTGTTTGATACGCTCATCATTGAACTTAATTTTTAAATATAATAAAGTTTACATAAATAAGTAGAACTCGTAGTCTAGTATGTAGTGTATTGGTCAGACATCTCTAACAAAAAGAAATATAAAAAGATATTCCCCCGGCGCATTGCCCTCAGCAGAATTCTAGCAAAAAGTCTGAGAGTAAATAAAATTGCAATGCAAAGTTTCGCAAAAAATCTGTCGTTCGAAGTCGCCTTTAAACTGTAGGTCCCCGTCACTCATGTATAAACGTAATACACCCAGCATAAGTGGTGTGAGAAGCTAGGTCCTCATCCTGACTGAAGTGTTGTAATAATCAAATTATGTACGTATGTATTTATTTACAACAAGTGAGATTAGAATAAATTTTTCTTAACTGCAGTCCAACCATAAACGGCGATGTTAATATGGACTCTAACCTTACCGTCAAGTTTTTTCACAACTTAATTTGACATTTCATTTGAGAGATACACGCAGTGCCTTAAGTTTTTTGAAGTCTTTTACGAAAGTGGGCATTTAAATCAAAAAGCATTTCGTGCACTTCATGTCTTTTTTTTGGTGAGCATAATCGAACAATTTGGAGAATTGTAAGCAGATTTTAACAAACCGGGTCTAAAGGTTAGTAGAAGAAGAACTTTACAAATTACGAAATGCGAATATAGGTGGAGTGCATATTTTCTGTCACGAATCAATTATCTGAGATTGCTTTGCCTCAGTTGGTTACGACTTCAGAATGGGACAAAGTGCAGCTTCTGCCGCCAGGAGAAACTATAAGGAACATTCTATGGAACTGCATTGTTTACTACTTTTTCCAGTAAATCTGCCGTATGGCGTTAACCCTTTCATGCCCGATGCTGCCTATAGGCAACATTGCAAATTTTTGTTCATAAATTCCGTAATTCTTAATTTTTTGAAAAGATTTTTTTTTGCAAAAAATCTTGGTTAAAAACGTGTAAAACCAGAATACGTACGACTCTGAATTTAATATCATTTCATATTTAGGTCAATGACTAACAAACACATGTCTTTAAAAAAATTTTACCTCTGGCTCAAAAAATTCGGGCATGAAAGGGTTAAGGGTGAATATTGTAAAGGAAAACATGTAAATTTTTGACAGCGTTGATTGAAAGCAGGTTTTCTCCTCATAATCATTTTAAAACATTATATCCGTCAAATATAATAACGACCTCTGGGATGCTTGGCATTTTTCTTGAATTAAGGCATTGTACAACATGAAGTGCTTATTGACATTAATTTTACCACAGGCTGATTGATTTCATAAAAAGGCTACGAAATCCTTATTTTACGAAAAATTTATAGAGGAATACTGTAAAGTATAGGAAAGTTTAATATGAATTAGAAAGCTGTCTAGATAATAAGGGTTAAACGTTATTTAGTTAAACCTTTGTGGGAAGCAATTAAATTCCTCTGTAAGATAAAAAATACAGTATTCCCCGGATATAAGAACTTTAAAAAATGCTTGCATGACATTGCCTATAAGTGGGGTATTCTTGTATCGAAATCCCGTATCTAAGAGCAGATACCACATGTCATTCAAACTGAAAGAATTGTATTTGTCTCATTAACAGCACTGGCTTCATATTAGAAGAAATGCATTCTGGTGGGTCGGAGAGGGCTTTTATCAGTTTCTAAAACTCGGTGTGTGGTGAACAGATTTGCAATTTGCAAAGAAATTGTGGAAGAAGATACGTATCCAGCAGACTTTAAAGGCAAAGTCAAGATACCTGTTGTAATATTAACTGGAACGGCAGGTTGTTAAATTTTTTCAAGACCTGAACCATGACAGTTTAGTAGAAAAAGAGCTTTGCCAATTACAAAAGGCAAACATAGATGGATTGCACATTTTCTATTAGGAATCAATTAACTGAGATTGCATTGCCTCAGTTGGTGACGACTTCAGGGTGGCGCAGAGTGCAGCCTCTGCCTCGAGGGGAAGGAAACCGTAAGGAACATTCTATTGAGTTGCATTGCGCAGCCCAATTGTTTACTACTTTTTCCAATAAATCTAACGTATGGCGTTAAGGGTGAATATTGGCTCAAGAGTTTCGATTTTATCAGCATAATCCAATGACTTAACATATCCCCATAATAGGAAATCTTGAAACGTTTAGCCGCATGAACGCTGAGCCTAGTGAATAGGAACAATTGTGAAAGGGAAGTTGTCATAAGGCGGGTGCATTTAAACGAATTTATTTTTTTAAGTAAATTTAAAGTATAAAAAAACAATTTTTCTCGTTCAGAAGCGGGCAATGCTTAAAAGCAGTAAGTAGATATCATAATAATTTCAGGACACTTAGAAGCAGAAATTAAGATTGCGTTACTTTCAGTGCAAACAAGCGGGGAATTATTATATCCGAGGTGCTTATAGCCGGGCAATATTGTATTAAAAGAATTCTCTGAAAAAAATTTTGGTTGGATCACTTTATAAAGCTAACGAGTAATGAAAAATGGTTTAAAAAAAGGTCCCTTGAAGCGTGTTAGTTTATTTGAATTAAAATAATTTGATTAGAAATTAAACGTAATATTTTTCAACCTCAGCTGGCATTTAATAATTTATATGCCTCAATTTTAATTCAATAATGTATTCTTTCTTTTAATGCGAACAATTTATGATAAATTATGAGTTTAATTTAAAAAAAAAATTAAAAATAAATCAAAATATAATTCATGGAAGTGCCATTAAATTTGTCCATTTAGTAAATAGTTTTATTAATTCAATTACCATTATTATACACAGTATGGGCCATTTAACAATTGGAATTATTAAACACTTTCATTTTATTTCATGACAATTTGTTGAAATTCCAATGAATATTTTAAACAGTTTTGGTGTACAAATCTGTAATGATAGTATTTGCCTTTAAATGTAATGCCATTTTATAATGTTTATATTTGGTGTTGTTGCAATAATAATTTATTAAATATTTATGGAATTTACAATTCGTACGTATTGTTTACTTTGTTGATTTAATTAAATTTCGAATTTAAGGATTTAAAATTTTATATTTATTATGGCAATTACATTGTACTTTAACCTTTTCGCCGTAGTCTAATAGGTAGAGTGTTAGCTTATTAGATGTAAGGCCATGATTCAAAACCCAGTCCGACATCATAATGAAATATGAAAAAATATTTCTTCGGAGACTTCCTCTCACCAGATTTCTGGCAAAAACTCTGAGGGTAAATGAAATTGTCTTCAAAAGTTTCTCAGTTCGAAGTCGACTTTGAACCGTAGGTGTCGCCGTTCATGTATAAATGAGTGTGTGAGAAGCTAGGCAGTAATCCTGACTGAAGTGTTGTAATGGCCAATTAGGTATGTAGTTATGTTAACGCTTTCACGGACATTAGGTTATGATAGCAAATTTATCAATTTAAGTTAAGGAGATTTACATTATGTATGTCCAACAGACATATTTTAAAACCTATAGTGGCCTACCAATTGTTTTTTTTTTTTTGAGACATATGTGTCCCTATGGTCATTAAAGGGTTAAGTATCGAAAATTCATTAGATTATTAAAATTTTAATAATAGCTTTGGTATTTTTTTAAATTTATTTAAATTTTCGGTGGCAACTATTTTTTACTTCCTGTAAAATATATAGGAAGTAATTTCAAAATAATTTAAGTTTTCAATAAAAAACAGCATATTTTGTATTCCTCTGTTATTTTTCCACCTCATTAATTTCTATTAGAAGTGACAAAACAAACGTATTTGTAGAAAAACTTTTGAATTTATCAGTTTATCCTGCTTAAATCTTTATCAAGGCTGTCAATATAAAGAGAGAGAGAGAGAGGGAGAGTGAGAAAGCAAATAATATCCTGCGGCAATTTTGCATAATAATAGAAAACTTTAATACATTAACACAAAATAAAGAAATGTTTCCATTAAGTTTTAAGTATTTGTGTATTTAAAACATTTCGAAAAATAAATCAACACGACATAATTTGAATTTAATGTTCATGAAATTTGAATTTGTTTGCCAATTGAGTCTAAAAGAATATGTGTTACATGAACACAACACATTTAATTTCAGCTTAATTTTGTTTTGTAGCAAAATATCATACAAATAGATCCAAGACAGATTAAAACTCATGATATAAACTGAATGTTAAACTATTCCTAATTGTAAAGACTTATTTAAGCCATTTTTACTTCAACTTGTGCTCCCAGAAGCCTCATAATTATGATTTTACTTGTAAATTGAAGAACAATATTGAAAAACATCTACTCAATAAAAAAGCAATTTTTGCAAACACATGATAGATCGATGAGAATATCTGGTAGGCCGTCGAATCTGACAATACCCATGTATTCTATTTTCTTACAATATTCTGTTATCGCCACTGAATGTAATGAATCGATTTACGCTTAAGCAACGTTAGGCCAACGAGAAATTGTACGATGCTGTCCTTTCGGATGAAGCTCCCTTTAATTTTGATGGGTACATTAATAACCAAAATTACCGTATTTGAGGCTCAGAAAGCCAACACGTGGTCTTACAGAAGCCAATGCACCCATTATGAGTAACTGTTTGGAGCGGCTTTTGAATGGGAGGCATAATTGGCACATATTTTTTGGAAATGAGGCCGGCGCAACCATTATGGTCAATGGAGACACCCATCGCACCATGAGAACCGATTTATTTGTACCCGATCTTCCATCGATACCATGATGTGAACGATGTTTGGTTTTAACAAGATGATGTAACTTGTCACACATCTTATGTCACAATCAAATTATTGCGTCAAATGTTATTTGGAAATGGTGATATCAATTGGCCGCCAAGAAGTTGCATGACACAATTTTCCGCTGTTGTTTATGTTTGTGTTGTTTATCATTGTCATACACTAGTCAGTCAGCTGCTTCCAGCATAAGAAAATTAAATTGTCGGCAAAGTCGCCGTAGTCTAGTAGGTAATGTGTTGGTTTATTAGATGTATAACCACGGTTCAAACCCCAGGCAGACATCAAAACGAAAATATAAACAAAATATTTCTTCGGCGACTTTCTCTCAACAGATTTCTGGCAAAAACTCCGAGAGTAATAGAAATTGTCATGAAAAGTTTCTCAAAAATCTGTCGTTTCAAGTCGACTTTAAACTGTAGTTCCCTCCACTCTTGTATAAAATAAAATTAACACACATAACAAGAGTGGTGTGAGAAAATAGGTCGAAATTATGACTGAGGGGTTGTAATGACCAATTATGTATGTTCTGCCTGCCATATATATATATATGCCATACCTTAAAAATTTCACTAATCATACTATAATGCTGTTTCCATCTGCTGGATAATGTATGTGGCCCTTAACGGAGCTACAAGAGAGTAGACAGTTTTCGGGTAGAAAACAAGCTCTAAGCTTTCGTTTTCATAAATTGTAATTTGTGGTATTTGCCTTTTCGAAATTTTTTTGAAAATTGTCTAGTCTTAATAGGGAATGGCTATAATAATTTCGAGATTAAATCGTTTACTCAACATTATAGACACTCTAATACTACTTTCAATATAATGTTCGCTTTTAAGATTGTAATTGAATAAAACATAACAATGCAATTAATTTGTAGAAATGATTTCTATTGACATAATCTGGCTCTATAAAGACACAGTAAAATTCAAGGTCGTAAGTTGTAATGGCCAATTATGTATGCATGCATGTAAGCTTAAATTTATACCTTAGTAACCAGTTTCGTTGAATGAAGCTTGGGTCATGCCAAAATCTTGGATATAGTTGGCCTGAGTATACTATCCATCGACTACACGATACCTGAACCTGCTTTTCATCCCGCTTTTGCAATGCAGATAGATCCTTTTTTATGATAATGGTCTATACCTCCTAGGAAACGCCATTCAGATTTTCTCTGAAGGATCCAAATCACGCAACAAAGTCAGATGTAGAATATTTTCAGAACAATTGACCATTAGATCATCCTCTGCACTACCAGATTATTGTAGAACTTTACAGGCTAAAATAATGTGATAAAATTTGCCGCCGTATGAGTTCGGTATTAGAATATGTTGTATGGTGATATACGCATATTTATCGACAGTAAAAGCGGCCACTAGATCCCTAGAGAGTGTGTACACCACATCTAGGGTTGTCTAAGAATGCCGCGTACCATTGGAGAATATATCGAGACATTCGATGGTTGCACTCAATTGAGTTTTTGGACACGAGAACGTTGAAAGTAACATTAAAGCCGACACAATTGCTAAAGCTGGCACTACGAAAAATTCAGATGAATTCCTACATGCGATTGGCGCTCCTCTGCAGAGAGTCAAACAAATGTTGTCACAAATGCTCCATACATTGGTAAAGGTAAGTTAGAATAATGAATCCACTTGTACAGATACCAGACAATTTGGTCCGACATGGATATAAGTAGAACGGAATTTGGATTGAATATATCAAGATTCCATTTATGAAATCTCATAGCAGTTCTAACATAACACTAACCTCAGGATGTTCACGCCAAAAAACCCCATTTTCATAAGACTCTCGAAATGGTTGAAGGTTACCAACCAGGAGCTGCAATTATAACGAAGTAGGTAATATTGGTATTAGAATGGGACCTTGTAAGACACAAGTAATCGGCACCCATTCGAGTGGCTGCAATTTTAAACTAACCTTACCTAGACATAGAATCTCTATTGGAAGTTAACGCAAATTGTGATATCATCACTTTTGCTTATAAAATACAAACCGTTCCAGCTAACACTCTACATGGATGCATCGTGTCATCCACATGGAACCTCAGTAATGGTTCTCATTACTTTTCATATTGTAAAAACAATCGTATGTTCCGTTACGTTCTATGAACGTTTTGCGAATTCTATCATACTATCCTGTTTCTGTAAAACAAATGGTTTCAGATATACAGTGAGCGTCAAAAGAAACTGTACACTATGGATAAAATTCTAACAGTCACCAAACTCAACTTTTACCACTTAAGGAGAGTGCCCGAAAAAATTTGACAATATTTCAAATTTTTTTTTAATTTTTGTTTCAATTTTAAAAACGGGCAATGAAACAATTTTATTTATCTTTTTGTTCTACTTTATACAACTTGATGTGTGTAACAATAATCTGCTTTATTCGTTATTCCTCTCTGCTCGCACCCTTTGCGTAGGCAACAAAACTTGTACGTTAGATCTGTATAGCGGAGATCTTCAAACCACGACCGTTTTTTTCACACGCAACGCGTCTTCCTTACTACTCGTTGCCTGCTTTGTCTTGCCTTTTTATGTGCTTACGTAAACAGTCTGATGAATGTTCTTGAAATCGAATGTTCGTGTGTTCGCCTTCTCGAGAGCTCTACCGCGACTTCATTGTTGTTCGTGTAGTTTGCTTACATTGTTTGTTGTTGCTTCTTTCTTACTTGTCTGTCTCCTGTTTTTTTCATACTGATGTTGTTGGTATATACAAACAAGTTCGTTGTATTTGTTTGCGTAGGTTTTATTTATCGTTTTAATGTTAAACGATATTACACCGTTTCCATTTTCATAACGGTATATTTTTAAATGTACAGTTTCTTTGGATCTGTTTATATGAAAAAATACTCAATATTGTTTGTGTTTGCCATCCAAACAGAGGTATGGAAAAACACTCAATTTTGTTAGTATTTCCCATCGTCTGAAACCATTCGCCTTTCAGAAACAGGGCAGAACGCTTCAATAGTTGCCGTACATAAAATAAATACAAGTTATAAAGACGTAACAGTAGAATGTTCGACTTGTAAACACTTTTTATTCTTTTTAATCGTCGCACTATGTGGCATTTGCCCTGAAAACGTGGCCAAAATTAATATAAGTGTTTTATGAGTTAATGGCTTGAATTTTTTGATAGTGTTATTGATAATTAGGCCCAAGGATGAACCCAACTGATTTTGGTTCAAATCGATCAGGGATTTCGCCTAGCCCCCATACAAACTCCCCTCGAAATTGCACTTATTTACACATAATTATGGTCATTATGCAACAATCATTATAAAATCTAGCATGGATAAGTTCTGTGTACTAAGAAATCATGGTGTAAGGTTTGGTAAAAATTGGAACACATTTGAGTCCTCGTCCCCATATAAAGTCCCCTTTAGAAATTCACGTTTGCGCTTATAAATGGCTTAAAAATATCGGTATCGTGATGAAATTCGGTAAGAACGTGTATTTTGTAAATCTAAATCATATTACCAAATTTTGTTATGGTCGGTCCATAATTGCCCCGGGGTCCAAAATAGGACCCCTTAAGAAAATATGTTTAGCAATTATAATTGGCTTACAAATTTTATTACATACATACATACATAATTGGCCATTACAACCCTTCAGTCAGGATTACGGCCTAGCTTCTCACACCACTCATGTTGTGTGCGTTAATTTTATACGTGAGTGGCGGGACCTACAGTTTAAAGTCGACTCCGAACGACATATTTTTGAGAAACTTTTCATGGCAATTTTTATTTACTCTCAGAGTTTTTGCCAGAAATCTGCTGAGAGGAAGTCGCCGAAGAAATATTTTTTTTTTTTTTCATATTTCATTTTTGATGTCTGACCTGGGATACGAACCCGGGCTTTACGAATAGTAAGCCAACACACTACCTACTACACCACGGCGACTTCAATTCAATTTTATTACCTCGATGAAATTCGACATGAACATGTTTAATATGAATGTGAATCATTTTACTTGGTTTTATTATGCCCCTAGGTATCACATACTGTCCATTAAGAAAATGAAACATACATCTCATATTGTTATAATAGTCGATATACATAGTTTTTAAAGTTCTATGATAGTTAATATTTATTCTACATTATTTAATACTTAAATTAAAAATATTTAAAAAGTGAAACTAACTACAATCGTTAAAATCGTTATCATTTTCATCATCAATGTACTACAGCTTATAAAAGGCTCACTGCTTAAAAGTAACCTATTAAGGACATCTCGATTGGTATCGCTTCTACTGAATCTATATAGTTTTATTTCTCATTCTATCGAGAAATAAGGCCATATTGCCTATGGCCTTATTAAACTGCGTCTATTTTTTTTTAATTTTTCAAAAAAAAAGTAAAATTTTGAAAAAATCGCCAAAAATAATTGCGCAAATTTACGCAAACGTTTTTTTTTTTGTTCCTGAATGTAGAGAGTTCGTATTTCCTTATGGTATATAACATTAAGCTACTAAAAACTACTTTCACCTTTAAAATTCTTATCTTTTTTTGGGTAGGGTAAAAAATGTTAAATTTTTATTATTTTTAAATTTTGAACGAATCATTTTAAAATTAATATATGAGATATATATATATATATATATATATATATAAATACTGAAGGTAGCAGTTTCTCATCCCTTTCAAATAAAAAAATCAAAATAAAACCTCTATTCGTGTAGCCACAAAAAAATATCATATAAACCTATTAAAATTTCAAAAAAACACCAAAAACGCATTTAATTTTCTTCACTTTTTTGAATTTGACATCGTCTCAAATATACAATTCTCAACTTAAAGTCGTGCAAATTCACTATATAATGCAGAATTTTGTTATCTCTCAAACTGCATACTCAGTTTCGTAAATTTCTTTAAATTCATTTTTGCCTTTTTGGCCAGCTTTTCAGGGTAAATGCCACATAGTGCGTCGTATCAGGAAGTAGTTGAAAACGTTGCAATGTAATGACTTTCCCTTAACAAATGTGTATTTAAGTTGTCTTCGGAAAAAAACCAAAAAAAAGAAAGATTTGTCATGACATGAATCCGTATATTATTTTGTAATATTTTATTCGATTTTAAATAAGTTCTTCATCAATTATTGAGTATTATAATTTCTGTAATATTGACATCACTTATATTTTAATTAAATTTTAATATTTTCGTTAACTTACATTAAATAATGAATCAGGTATTTGAAATTTCCTTAAAATTTAAAAATATGTTTGTATGTTGCAAGTGTTGCTGTATTGATTTGTTTATATTCATTTTTAATTTAATTTGTTTTTAATATTTTAAATGTTAATAATAAAAATAAATTCCAAACTTAATAACTAAATTATCCAATTTATAGTTAGTAATTGATGTGTAATGTTAACATTAATTTTCTTATATGTTTAAATACTTTTGTCTATCACTATATTTAATACTAATTATTAATTTCCTAATTGGTGCATTTTTATAGTTTAAATGTTAAAAAAATTTACTTCATTTTTATTTTTTATCCTTTTATTTTAACGAAAAGAATTTTTTTTTCAAAATCAATTGAAAATGAAGTTTTTTTTAAAGAAAAAAACAATAATTTTAAAAAGTTAACTTTTACTAACATTTAACTTGTTAACAACAAATATTTACTTTCAAAGATAGTTTGGTCTCGAAACACAGCAAAGTAAACTCATGTTTTTGCAAATATAATTATGACGTCCTTTATTTGCCCAGGGTCCATTGTTATCTAGTGCGGTATGCCGTTCTGCAATAGAAAACAGAAAATTATAAATAAATTGTATTATAAAGAAAAAGTTTTAAAACTGACAATAAGTTGGGTTATACACTGGTGGTCTCATAATTAGCCCACCTATCCAACAAAATGTTTGTGGTGAATATTTGATTCTCAAAAGTGTTTTCTTAGAAAAAAAAACATTTTCTATGTTAAACTGGATAAAAATTCTTTCTGTACACCTAAGTTTAGCAAAATTTCGCAAAACACATTTCTGAAATTGCAATTACTAGTGGCAGATATCTAAAAATAGTCAAATAATATTGTCGTATCAAAAATATCATAAAATAACTGCGGTCATTAGAAGAAGACCTCGACCAAGAAACACTGCTATTACAGCAGATCGTCTACTTAGTACACATGTGAAGAAGAATTCTTTCATAATGTGGTCTGAAATGCAGGAATTTGTTATAGGGCAACACAACATATTAATTTTAACGAAAATCATCCTTCGTCGACTCAAAGAAAGTTACTTAATTGGGTATGTACCGCAAAAAAAACCTATGGTGTTAAAAACAATCCTATGATATATAAAGAAACTGGCTGTAATCTGCACGTGTTGCTGCGCCACCAACTAAAATAAATTTGAAGGAAAGACATTACACAAATGTCCAATGAATTTTGAATCATTTTATTGATTTTGTTTCCCGTTGTCCAGATGATTCAGATGAACGGGCTCGAAGATTTTCCAGTCTCAATGCTCGTCTGATTCTGAAACATTTCTTCCGTGCTTGAGGTGTAGGTCGACCAATTGCTTGTCATTCATTTTGAATAATTTTCAGTGACGCCATCCATCGGAAATTAATCGCACCAACCTCCGCCGACTCATGCGCAACAACTTTGTTAAAGAATGCACTGTTTACGATTTAATTCATTTTGAGTAATTTTCAGTGGCGCCACCTGTCGGAAATTAGTCGTACCAACCTAGAGACCTTCCCCGGCTCATGTGCACGAACTTTGCTGAAGATCATAATATGATCAAATGCACAGTTTACGATTCTATAAAGTACATACAAACAAACATTAATTTGTATATGGGTATGTGGGCGTGGTATCTCGCGTACTTTAAATTTTAAAATAAAAAGCAGCCTATAGCTCCTCCAGACATAGAGCAAGGTACTGTTGAAATTTCAAGAAAATCGGTTCAGCCGTTTAGCCGTCTATAGACTTCAAACAAACCCACAAACAAATAAACACACATTCATTTTTATATATAAGAAGATAAGCCTACATTATTCAGGAAAAAGTTTCAGAGGAGTGGTGAATCAAAATTCAATCGATTTGACTTCAATTGAAAGAAAATGTGTGGCGTATACCCAAGCAAGTAGTGCACCTTCTGCTCTTTTGCTGATACAATAGATGCTGAATGTTTCAGATCCACTTGGGTTTCGAATGCTTCTTCTTCCAGCAGTGAAGGCTGTACTTCATTGAGTCTAATAAATGCGAAGTTAAACTCACGCCAAGTGATATTATTTTTTACTATTTCATTAACTTAAATGTTGAGATATCTACATTATCATCTGCATACGAATAGGACAGTGAGTCCTGTTTCAGACGCAAATATTTCATAATCGGACTCTAAAGTACAAATGGAGTACTTTGACTTATGAACTGTCAAATAACAGTATATACCAGACGAAATTGTCTTTCTGTAAACAGCAGATATAGTAGGGTACCTCCATGTATCAATTTAGAAAACTGTCTAGAAAAAAAATCGTTGCAGTAATGAAATGCATCTGCTATATTAATGACCCGCAAACGAACTCAAGACTTGATATGAGGATTGATAATATTAAAATAAAAAGGCACACAAAAAAATAACCCTTTCGAGTGCTTTATAATAATGCTCTAGTAATCTGGATTGTGTTTGATACGCTCATCATTAAACACAATAAAATCCATACAAGTCGCCGTTGTCTAGTAGGTAGTGTGTTGGCTTATTAGACATAACTCCACGGTTCAAACCGCCTAGTTCGAAATATGAAAAAATATTTCTTCGGCAACCTTCTCTCAGCAGATTTCTGGTAGAAACTCTGAGAGTAAATAAAATTGCAAAGAAAAATTTCTCAAAAATCTGTCGTTCGGAATCGACGATTACTCTTCATTTTTGTACATTAAGGTTACTCTTCGTTGAATCGACGAACAATTTAAACTTGAATGGTTACTATTCGTCGAATCGACGAAGCTCATTTACTCTTTATCGTATAATTCTTATATGTTTGACCAAATTTCTCCTTTTTTATCTACAATTTTGGTTGATAACGAAAGTTTGTAGTGAGTAAACGTACCCTGGCCACCCATTTTTTTAATCCTGGATGGTAATTTTTGTACAGTAAGCTTACTCTTCGTTGAATCGACCAACAAAAAAAATTTTTGTTCGTCTACTGACTGCAAGCTTTCATTATCAACTAACGCTGTTTGGAAAAAAGAGCGAAATTTGATCAAACATAAAAGAGTTATATGATAAAGAGTTAATGAGCTTCGTCGATTCGACGAACAGTAACCGTCCAGAGTAAAACTATAGGTCCCATCCCTGATGTATAAAAAAAGCACAAACAACAGCTAGAGAAGCTAGATCGGAATTCTAACTGAAGTGTTGTAATGACTAATTATGCATGTCTGTAAAGTCTACTACAAGAGTTAAGAGGTCCTTCAGAAATCTATTTTCTTTCAAATGCCAAATTATATGACCATAATGACAAAATTTAAATCTTCATAAGCCATAACAACAACTAAATGAATTAAATTATTTGCGAGAAAGATTAATTATGAGCTTAAAATATTTGTAGTATGTACGATTATTTCCAATGTTATAATCGTATTTAAATTGAAACCCTTAAAATGAGCAAAGACTTAAAACAAAAACCAATAAGAATATTTTAATTTCGTTTAATTTTACAATCTCCATCCATTAATTTGCTAAACAGCATGAAACTTCCTTCAAATGTCAGCTAAAATGGTAATAAACGTCTGTAGTTTTTTATATGAAAATGAATTCCATAAAATTTACAATTCAGACAATAAAATTCTCTTTTACGGTAAGAAGAAAGAAAAAAAAATAAAAATAAAGAAACAAATAAACAATCATTCTCGTTTATTTAAAATTCATTGTTGTTGTTCAGTTTTAGCCATGTTGTTTATAATGGCTGGCACAAAAACAAAGCAAAAGCAAAATTGCAGAAGAAGAAAAGGTCCATAGGAAAATGTACAATAAATTTGAATGCAAAACAAATAAATTGCCATTTAAAATGACAAGGAATGGTAATGAAAACGAAATGAAAATGAAATTATACACGTTCGTACTTACCCAGGTACGTTTCGTGCTGTGGCATAAATTCTTGCATTTCCGACAGCAGCATCGCAATATCTTGTGAGTCTTTTGTTATGCTACACAATTCCTCCTGATTAAAATCCGGTGTTATTTGTTTACACAGTAATATTTGGCTGATAACATTTCCCAAATTCGATGGACCAGCACGATTTTCTATTGTAGAAATAAAAAGTAGATGTGAATACATTTTATTTTATTTATAATTTCATATCAAAAAAGGGGAAAAAGAAATTAATAAAACAATTGGGTTGCACAATTGCAATAAAATTCAATTAAAATTTCAAAAAGGAGTGCTGAGGTTATTTGTATGGTGTCATGCAAAGAGAAACTGAAATAATGCTTTAGTAGCATTGAATTCGCTAAAGCTCGGACATTAGAAAACACTTTTTAAATAAAATGAATTTTTATTCTATCTTAATAACAGCCGTCCTGTCAAATAAATTGTCATTTATTGAGTCGATATGGCGATTTGCATAGGCAACCACAAATCGTCAAAATCGTCAAAGACGTTTATTAAAATCGTCAGCAAAAAATAAATAAATAAATTAAAAGTTTTTAAAAACCAAAATTATTTCTATTGTAAATAAACATATAAAGTCGATGTATTTACATATCTGAGTTCAAAAACAATACATTTAACAAAAACTTTATTGGAAATTAAAAGCTAGCATCCATCACTTTCATTTATTAATTTTTTTCCAAAAACGAAGAAATTTTTAATCATTTTCGGGAAAAAATCGTTTAAGGATTAAACAATCTATCCCAGTGTTGTTTATTGACACATAAGCGCAGCAATAATATTTCATCATCTTAATCTAGGGATGGTGTAAATATTAAGGAGTCAGAAGCTCTTGACATTCTGAGCATTGAGTGTAATGTTGGCTTCAACCGACATATTTTTCAGTTTCTTCAGTTCCTTCTTATTTATTTATTTATTAATTACATTAATTAATTACAAATTATATTCTCTGTCTCTGGTGGGAATCGAACGCACGACCCTCACGCTAATAATCCAGCACACTACCCTCTAGACTACCAGGGCACCCTCCTTCTTAAGAACTTATGAGCTTACTATTTACACCATTTGTAACCGACCGAGACTGGAATACAACGCTCATGTATGGGTAGGTGCCTCAAAGTCTATTTTGAGATTTCTCGATCGTGTAAAGGAGAGGCCGTAGTAGCTCGTTAATGACGGTAGTGTATCCAACTCCATTGAATCATTGGAGCAACCTTGCAATGTGGTTTGTGTTTCACTGTTCTATCACGTCGACAAAAGGATTTTGCTCAAACGAAATAAGGGGACTTTTTCCCGAAAGTCCTATTTTCCTACATAAAGCTCGTCTTTTTCGGCCAGCACATCCGTATGTGGTCGATTGGCCAGTGGATCGCACACTGCATTACATTAAAAATAGGTTTTTTAGTCGGACTATTCGTATGTGGAACTCATTCCCTGCAGATGTCTATCCTGTTACTTATGGTATAAATATACACAAGCCTAGTGTCCATAAACACTGTTCTCTCTTTTCTTCCTCTTATAACATAGTTCCAAACTCAATGCCATCCATCCCCTGAGTGTTGGTCGTACGAAAAAAAAAAAATAAAGGCGCTTGCCTTTGTCCTTCCGATGGCAATATTAGAAGCTATACTCGAATTTTTAAAATTGCCGGCAACGACAAGTGATAAATTACTCTCAACTACGAGGTTATTTAGGAGTTGTAATTTGTTGGCTTTTAAGGGGTTAAAAAGGAATAAAATACAGTAAAATCATCACATGTAATCGAAAGTAACTTAAAAATATAATACTTTACTCTTGTTATTATTAACATAAATTTGCAACAGTAAAAATTTCAAAGTAAATACAAAGTTTAAAGTGGCTTTTAATGTACTAAAGTAAGGAATATGATATAAATTTTTTTATTTCCAAAAATTGTCAAAATAAGGACATAAATCGTCAAATCGTCAATATGATATTTTTGGAGCACAAAATCGTCAAAATGACGATAAATCGTCAAATCTGGCAGCTATGGCCATCAAGACCGTACGATATCACTTTTTCTTGTGGGGTTTTGTTAAGTCGCAATTGTATGCGAATAAGCAAGAAACCATAGCGGTTCTCAAAGCCAACAAATCCGATGTCATCAGGCAAATTCAGCTCGACTTCAGATCCACTAAATGTTCTATTCCACGTATAATAGCATCAAAAAGTAACCTAAGTCAGGTTTACATACAGTCAGAGAAAAAAGGTTACATACAGCGGTGTTTGTAAACTTTTTTCCTGCTAATTTTTTTGTAGTTTTCTAACAATTTCTTGGTGATATTTTTTATATTCGTTTTCATCTTCAAACATTCTTAATTGTAACTGCCTTAAACAACGGTATTACATCTTTTTGAATTTAACCCTTATCCTGTACTTCAAAAATAAAACGCATATGACATTAGTGGGTCAAATTTGCCCAATACAAAAAATTGTAATATTTATTCAGTTTTTACATTCATTACATACAATATTGCTCTCAGAATGCTTCTTGAAAATATATTCTTGACATTAAGAATATTTATTTGCATTTGCGATTTGGACAAAAGATGCAAAGTCAACTTTTTAAATTTTTTGCTTGTGGAACTTTTGCAGAATTCATTTGAAGGCTTTTTACGACTGCAGGACTGCTTGAGGATTAATTTTTAGAAAAACTACATAGGCGTTATAGGCGGCTATATCCAACATATTGTAAAATAGTGCTTGAGATAATCGATTAGTTCTCCTTTTACATGTGTAAGTTGATCTAATGTATCGACCCCTGATTACGTTTCATCATAGAAATGAATTATTTCTGACTTTTTGGAGCTTGCACTTATTTTTTCGTGTTAAGCAAAAACACTGATCGATTTTTTTAGGTACATATCCCATTTTTGTTTTGTTTTCATTGTCGAAGAGGAAGTGAGCACAGTTTTCAGGTTTGCCTTTTAGTTGCAATATTTTTTCTTGCAAAAAAGACCTTTGCGGTCGTCCCATAGAGATTCTAAAACTTGACCATGAGATCTAAATACACCCACCAACAAAAGTGGCCCGAAATATGCTTCAATTGTTATGTCGTCTACAGCAATTCAATTATTTCCATTATTATTGACCTACCTGATATAAATATATTACCACTTCTAGTCACCTTGTAAATTAGTCATATCAACAACTAATTTCATATAATCACTGGGCATAAATAAGAGAAGAAAAGCTTTTATACTATCAGCTCTTGAAATAGCATAACGCGTTATTATGTCCTGTTTACATTAAAACTTCATCCGTAGTTTGATCGAGAATTTCGGAAATGTCCATGCTAACGCCTGACGAGGAGTTGGGGTCATAGTCAGATGCAGGTTGCTAGTTCTGATGTTGTCAAGGCCTACAAAATTGTTACGAAGCTCGTATCATATGCGTAAATTGATTTTGTTGCATTGGGCAATTTTGACCCAAAAGTACCAATTGCATAAGTTTTTTTACATACGCTTTGTGAAACGATCTACAAAAATTATATTTTAAATTTCAATAGTATTCACTAAAAAAATAATTGTACAAAAGTTTTAAAAAAATCCGATGAGTATTTAAAGAATAAATGAGCAATAAAAACTGTTTGGGCAATTTTGACCCATTAATACAGGATAAGGGTTAGTAAAAATCACCGGGAAAAAGTCTACATACACTACACTACACTGTATGTAGACTTCTTTCTTTGACTGTAGATGCTGGAGATGATAACTGCTTTCTTATAAGAGAAATGTATAGGGACACGATTTTCCAAACAGCAGTGGCATTCGAATATAACCAATTGATGCATAAAAGGAAGTGAATTAATCGTAAGTCCAAAGGCTTTATTTGAAGTCAGTGCAACAGCAATAAATTCTGAAGAGGTTTCTGGATTATTATCAATCTGCGTACACAAGGTAATTTAATTGCTAAAAGCTGATAATGATAGGATAAATCAGTGTCTTCATTGTTGTCTAGGAAGGACATAGAGTGTTCACTAAGCATAATAGTCCAGACTGGATGGCTAGTTGAACGTCACTGGCACTTCGTTTATTTCGCGTTGTCTAATGTGGTGCGCGTAAGTCGAAAATTTTATGATGGTTCTGGGCTGAAGAATTAAAAGATGATGAATTAAGATGCTGGTGTTGACAAAACACTAACTCAAAGACAGCAATACACAAGGTTGGCCACCCTACATGGGACCATTTTAAACTGAGAAAGCTGGTGCAGAAGGGGTAAATTGGAACAAACTAAAGATGCAAAATCCAACAGAGCAAAATATACGCTGGACAATCTATTGGTTTAAATTTGAACCATCAGTTATTTTAAATCTGACAATACTTATTCTGTCACAAAATTCAGTATAATATAAAGAGTCCGCCAAATAACTTTTTTTTTTTGAAAATGCTTTAAAAAAAAAACTACTGAATATTTTCTCAAATTTAATTTTTTATTTGAAAGTACAATCCTTCCGGTTAATAATGGCAAATAATTTCATTCAAATGGCTGTCTCGGCTGGCCATGCAGTAGCCTACACCAGAAGATGCCGATTTTGGCAATAAAAATCATCTTTTCAGATGAAGCTCAATTTGATATTCGCGGGTATGTAAACAAGCAAAATGGTCGCATTTGGGGCACAGCAAACCCGCACGCATACATTGAAAAGCCGACGCACCCAAAACGAGTCACTGTTTGGTGCGGATTTTGGTCCAGAGGCATAATTGGGCCATTTTTCTTCGAAAATGAGCAATGAGTGGCCGTTACAGTCAATGGCGATCGTTATCGGGCCATGTTGAACGAATTTTTGTTCACAAAAATTGAAGAGGAGGATATTGGCAACATCTGGTTTCAACAGGACGGCGTTACGTGCCACACAGCCGAAGCTACACTCGATGTTTTGCGCCCTGTTTTTGAAGATCGCATTATCAGCCGCAGAGCTGATGTCGTTTGGCCACCTCGGAGCTGCGATTTGACATCGTTGGATTATTATTCGTGGGGTGCCGTCAAAGATAAGTGTTACGCCGACAACCCAGAGACAATTGACGCTTTAAAGGACAATATTCGTGAAGCCATTGGTGAAATACAGCTGCACATAATCGATAATGTGCTTTAAAATTAGACCGATCGTGTATTCTGCATGCATTATGCATTATTAACCGGAAGGATTGTACTTTCATATAAAAAAAGAAATTTGAGAAAATATTCAGTAGTTTTTTTTTTAAAGGATTTGCAAAAAAAAAGTTATTTGGCGGACCCTTTACTTATATAATACATAATATTATTTTTCACCACTTGAGCAACGTTTGGATTTATTGGAAATTTGGACCAACGAGTAGCTGCACGATGATATCGAATTTGCCAAAAAAAAATTATCTTTTCAGAGCGCAGAAAACCCACTCGTGGTCTTACATAAGCCAATGCACACATTACGAGTGACTGTTTGGTGCGGCTTGTGGAGGACAGACATCATTAACTTATATTTCTTTAAAAAATGAGGACAGCGCAACCATTGCGGTCAATGGAGAGATCTATCACACCATGATAAGCGATGTTTTTGTACTCTCTATTCATGGTATTAATGTGAGCGATGCTTGGTTTCTACAAGATGGTACAATTTGCTCCACGTCTCATGCCACAATCGATTTATTGCGTCAAACATTTCATAGCAGTTTAATTAGCCGAAATGGGGAGTCAGTTGGCCACCGAGAAACTTCTATTTGACACCGTTGAACAATTTTCTGTGCTGCGCCTTTAAAGAAAAGTGTTATGTCGAAAAACCAGAGACAATTAAGCATTTGAAGGCCAACATTCGTGATGCCATTGCCGAGATACGACCCCATAAACTCGAAAAAGTGCTCGAAAGTTGGTCCGATCGAATGAGAGACTGTGAAGTCAGCTGCGGCAGCCATATGAATGAAATAATATTCCATTTCTAACCGGAACAATTGTTATTCACAACAAAAATATGAATTTGGCAATATTTCAAACCGCTTTTATTTTATTGCAATTTTAAATTAAAACTTTTATATTTCCCACCCTATATATGAGGTGAATAGGTAATGGTGATATGTTCCTTATAGGAAAAAATTTGGTTTAAAATTTGGATATCGAATTGGAATTAATTTTATTCAATTTAGCATACTTTGGTTTATATTTGCACCCGGGTTGCATAATATTGCTGTCGGATAAATTAACTTAAATCGCGCTTCTTTTTAAGCTTCGTTAAACTCATTGAACTAGAGCCTTAGATACAAATTTAGAGGTAATATTAGAAGAATCGACATTAAATTTTCTGCATGATATTAAATAAACAAATCTGGTCGACAATTATTTGCTAATAAGCACCTCCAAAACCCCATTGTACGCCTTCACAGAAAATGATTTTTATTTCATTATACTGTAATGTACGTTTTTTTAATTTTATTTGAAAAACCCTTAAAGTTGTTTTGGAATTAATGAAACAATAAATCATTGTTGATGTTAAAAGAAAAATGTAATAAAATTTTCTTCATTTTCCATAAATAAATGTACATTTTTGACAGCTTTGATTGCAAGCAGGTTTTCTCCTCATAATCATTTTAAAACATTAAATCCGTCAAATATAATAAAGACCTCTGCGATGATTGGCATTTTTCTTGAATTAAGACATTGTACAACATGAAGTGGTTATTGACAGGAATTTTACCACAGGCTGATTGATTTCTGAAAAAGGATACGAAATCCTTAATGTTTTACAATAATTTGATAGAGGAATACAGTGAAGTATAAAAAAGTTTAATATGTATTAGAAAGCTGTCTAGATACTAAGGGTTAAACGTTATTTATTTAAACATATTGTTGGAAGCAATTAATTCCTCTGTGAGATAAACAATACAGCATTCCCCGGATATAAGAACTTTAAAAAATTCTTGCATGATAATGCCTATAAGCGCGGAATTCTTGTAACGAAATCCCGCGCCTAAGAGCAGCATTCAAGCTGATAGAATTATATTTGTCTCATTGACAACACTGGCTTTGTATTCAATGAAATGCCGGTTGGTCGGGAGGGCTTTCACCATTTTCTTCAATTCGGTGTAATGAATAAAGTTGTTGCGAAGAAATTGCCGAAGTATATACGTCTGCTGCAGACTTTAAAAGCATAGTCAAGAGTCCTATTGTAGGATTAACTAGAGAATCAGGTTGTTAACTTCTCCGAGACCTACACCAGAACAGCTTACTAGAAGAAGAGCTTTGCAAATTACAAAAGACGAACAGAGATGGATTGCACATTTTCTATTAGGAATCAATTAACTGAGATTGCATTGCCTCAGCTGGTAACGACTTCTGGATGTCACAGAGTGCAGCCTCTGCCTCGAGGTGAATGAAACCGTAAGGAACATCCTATGGAACTGCATTGCACTGTTCATTTTTTTACTATTTTGTCCAATAAATCTGTGGTAGGCGTTCAGGGTGAATATTGGCTCGTGTTGATATTTTATCGGTTTAACCCAATGACTTAACATATCCCCATAAAAGGAAATCCTGAAACGTTTAGCCGCACGAACGCGGGGCCTAGTGAACAGGAACAATTGTGAAAGGGAAGTTGTCATAAGGCGCGTGCATATAAACGAATTTTTTTTGAAGTAAATTTAAAGTACGAAAAACTATTTTTCTTGTTCATAAGCGAGGAATGTTTAAAAGCAGTATGTAGATATCAAAATATTTTCCGTACATTTAGAAACAAAAATCAAGATTGCATTATTTTCAGTGCTACTTAGCGGGGAATCATTATATCCGGGATTTTATTTATTTACTCTCAGAGTTTTTGCCAGCAATCTGCAGAGAGGAAGTCGCCGAAGAAATACTTTTTGTATTTTATTTTGATGTCTAGCCTGGGGCTCAAACTCTGGCTTTACGTCTAATAAGCCAACACACTACCCTCTAGACTACGGCGACTTTAAATTAAAGTTTAAAGTGTGAAAAACAATTTTTCGTATTCATAAGAGGGGAATGCTTAAAAGCTGTACACCGCAGTCTAGTGGGTAGTGTATTGGCTTATTAGACCTGACGCCACCGCACAAACCCCAGAGCAAACTTGTACAACAACATATGAAAAAATATTTCTTCGGTGACTTTCTCTCAGCAGACTTCTGGTAAAAACTATCTGAGAGTAAAAACAATTGCCATGAAAAAGTTTCTCAAAAATCTGTCGTTCGGAGTCGACTATAAACTATGGGTCTCGCAACTCATTATATAAAATTAACATACACGACATAGATGTAATCCTGACTAAAGGCTTGTAGTGACCAATTATGTACATACATATGTATGCAAATAATTCAGTACATTTGGAAGGAAAAATCAAGATTTCATAAGTTTCAATACTACAAGCTGGAAATTATTATATCCAGGACGCTTCTAACCGAATTCTATATGGTCTACCATAATGGATCTCCATACTGTGACAGTTGAAAATGGCCATCTTGTTAAAACTACATTCGCCGAATTAATTGTCATTTATTCAGTTTTATTTTATCAAATCACCATAGGCAACCTTAGACAAGCCCTCTGTAGCAGTTGGCAACTGACCCTAATTTTCAAGACAAAATCATCTATTTTTGATGAATTTTCTAGAAAAACAGAATTTTCTTGAATCCTCAGTGATTTTAAAAGTCACATATGGTACATATACAGGAGGAACAGTCAGTGAAAGGAGGTTAGAATTGTGTTCACAAAATATATTAACTTTTTTATAGGGTGCCTTAAAAGTCAGTCATACTTAATCTATTGATATTCAACATTTACATTCTTTTTAATTTTTCTTTTCTCTTTTTATTGCTTGTAGTAATGTTGATAGTGATTGTTATAAGTTTTCAAATTGTTGCCACAAGCAATGTTTGTTTCATCAGAGAATCTCATAGAAACATACAAAAGTATTCATGCAATTTTTGTTTGTTTTTTTATTTCTTTTGTTTTTTCCTAACATGCCATCGTTTTTGGATTTGTGAAACAAAAAATTATTTTTGATTCCAATCGCATTTGCCTCACTCCAAATTCTTTTCGAGAAAAATGAAATGTTTTTAATTCAAATGAAATATTTAAAATAAAATATGTACGTATGTATACATATACGAGGTGTGATCAAAAAATAACCGTTATTTTCAAATTTCGTGAGTAACGTGTCTTCGATTTCCACATTTTTTAATGTTGGTACACATCTCTGTTATATATGTTGACAATATCAGCCATTTTGGATTGTCAGTTTGTTTTTCACAGACAAAAAGGTTAGTCGTGTTTTGGTGTGGTCTTCGATTTTTTTACTATTCGAAACTTTATTAAATTTTGTGTAAAGAATGAAATGAAATTGTGCAAGGACATTTGAAATGTTGACTGTGGCGTTTGGCGAGTCTACTATGAGCAGAACACAAGTTCAATTGTGATACAACCGGTTTAAGGAAGGCCGAGCAGATGTCAATGACGATGCTCGTCCTGGTGACCCGAGCTCGTCAACAACCGATGAAAACATTGAAGCAGTGAAGAAAATGATTTTGGATAATCGTCGAATCACTATTAGAGAAGTTGCTGATGATGTTGGCATATCGTTCGGCTCATGCCAAGCAATTTTTACGGATGTTTTAGGCATGAAACCTGCGGCAGCGAAGATTGTTCCAAAATTGCATGGACATCGGTCAGGAGATGTTGAACGTTGTCAACAACGATCCAGATTTGTTCAAAAAGGTCATAACTGGTGACGAATCATGGGTGTATGTCTATGACATTGAAACCAAAGCCCAATCGTCCCAATGGAAGCGTCCAGAATAGCCAAGACCGAAAAAAGCACGTCAAGTTCGGTTAAATTTGAAGGTTTTGATCACTGTTTTCTCCGATTGCAATGGCGTGGTGCATCATGAATACTACCTTGAAGATATATGCCGATTGCGAACAGCAATTCGTCAGAAACGCAAAGAATTGCGGAAAAATCAATCATGGATTTAACGCACCAGCTCACACATCGATGCTTGTGCGTGAGTTTTTGGCCAAAAACAAAAACGTAATCATGCATCAACCACCGTATTTACAGAACTTGGTACCCGCTGACATTTTTCCTCTTCCCAAAACTGAAGACACCGATGAAAGGAACGAGTTTTGCTACGTTTGAGGAGATAAAAGGAAAGTCGAAACAGGAGCTGTTGGCGATACCAAAAAGCGCGTTTCAGACGTGTTTCGAGGATTGGAAAAAACGCTGGCATAAGTGTATTATATTTGAGGGGGGTTACTTTAAAGGGGACAATATAGTTATTGATAAATAAATAAATACTTTGTGAAAAAATTGTAAATAACTGTTATTTTTTGATCACACCTCGTATATAATATATATTCCTATAGAAATATAAGTATCATGGATTTTAATTTCAGAAACATATTTTTGCAGATTTATTTTATCTTCCAATTAATCGAGTATTCGCTTACTCGACACTTCTAAAAAAGGTTCAGTACTATCAATGTTATTTCACTATCCTCTTACTACTAAGATCAAACATCATAGTGTATAATACAAAAATGTATATACGTTGCGTGTTTTCGCTACTTCTATTGATTGCCAACCTTATAGTTCCGGCTGTCATTAAGCTTGATTTATTTTCAGTCTGGCAACTTTTTTTTTTATTATTTTCCCTTGCATCGATGTAGCTTATTTTATTGTAATTTAACTCTGAGAGTAACTAAATAAAATGAGAGTGAAAAGTTGCTCAAAAATCTATCGTTGAGAGTCGTCTTTGAACAGTAGCATAAGTGATGTGAGACCAATTATATATGTATATATACGTATGAATGTAATAACACATAGGATATTATTGGCACTGAGCTTTGACAACAGAGACTTGGTGTCGAAGTTAAGTGTTTGTTTAATATTAACAAATAAGTTATCTTTTCTAACCCTGGGCGGTTACTCTTCATTTTTGTACATTAAGGTTACTCTTTAACCCTGGATAGTTACTGTTCGTCGAATCGACGAAGCTCATTTACCCTTTATCATATAATTCTTTTATGTTTGACCAAATTTCGCTCTTTTTTCAACAACTTTAGTTCGTTATCTGCTCTGGCCACCTATTTTTTTAATCCTGGATGGTCATTTTTGTACATTAAGGTTACTCTTTAACCCTGGTTACTTACTCTTCGTTGAATCGACGAACAATTAAAAAAAAAGTTTTTACCTCTACTCACTTCAAGTATTTCGTAATCGACTAACGTTGTTGAAAAAAAGAGCGAAATTTGGTGAAACATAAAAGAATTATATGATAAAGAGTAAATAAGCTTCGCCGATTCGACGAAGAGTAACCGTCCAGAGCTAATATTTATTTCTTATTTTGATTTCAAAATTTCTTTTTGTGCATCGCAAACAATAAATTTATTACCGACTTGCATTGAGATCTTGCAGGTATTCGCGTTAGGATGAAATTTTTTAAGATTCAAATAGTTTAACTTTAAGTCAGAGTAATCTCTGCCGTTGCTATTTTCTATTTTTCTAATAAATTATTTACCAAGTCAACATAAAAAAAATAAATAGAAAGAGAATCTCAGCTGTACGTTCTTCCACTGTATTCTTCATATTTAATGTTCCTCATATATGCGTTCGGTATAGCGTTTAGTGAATGATCTGAAGACATGTATACCATTAAATCGCATCACAATATCAATAGAATCTATTCTATTAGATCCTTTAGACAGTAGGTAAGCCTAATCGTTTTGCTATCAAGTAGATAAGTTCCGTTAGTTAGTTAGTTTAGCGGTTAGCTTGCCGTTCGCAGGCAAGTTCACTCGGTGACCCATATGGCCCATTGTGTTGCCTAAGGTAAGACTCCTTATCATCGGATGACACCGGCCAGATTTCCAAACGTTCTGTCACCCAAAAACCGATGATGTCTGCTTTGAAATACAGGACGCTCACATTAAAAGATGTTGCACCGATTCTGTTTCTTTCACATCCTGACAGTCTCTGAAGTAATCCTGGTGGGGCAGACCCCTTAGAATTTCTGATAGAGTGTGAATCATTCTCTTGTCAAACTCAAGTAGTTCCTTGATTTTCCTGCTGTCCACTGCTGGATGCAGCAGTTTTGAAATTCGGCAACCAGGTATGTAGGACCGCCTACAGTTTGTTGAATTCCATGCTGCTTTTTCCAAAATGGCAAAGTAATCTTGTAGAGGAGCATATATCCTCCCTCCATCGTCTTCTCCTCAGACATCCCGGAGCACATCCTTGTCAATTCTTCCGCCTTTTTGTTTTCCTCTATGCCACCGTGGCCTAAAACCCAGTAAATGGGGGTGTTGTGGCGAAGTATACGATCTAGAGAATCCATGTAACTCTTGACGACCTTTGATTTGACGAGATGGGATCCCTTCGCTTTGATTGCAGCATGACGGTCCACACATATTATTAAGTTCAAGGGAGGTAGGATCTCGGTTTCAACTATACGTGCAGCTTGTTCAATAGCAAAAATCTACCCCCGAAATACTTTGTTCTGGTTAGGCAATCTGTAGGACCCGTGCCAGTTTACTAGAGTAGAGCACAGATCCAGTTTAATATTCCATTTTTGAGTTATCGGTGAAGATATTTATATCACCGTCCCCGATGACGGTTTCAGCAACCCATTCTTCCTTTGTGGGAGTGTGAGTTTTGTGTGTCTATCCAAAGACAGTCTCTGAAACCATGCAGGCACATCTAAAACTTGGGTGATCCGGTTCTACTTCACGCAGTATTGAAGCGTGGCCCACCGTATACGGCCTAAACATATCTGAGAACTTAAACCTCAGTTCAACCACGTTTTGAAGGAAGAAAACTTTAGTGAAACTGCCAATAGCGCAGTATAAGAGTACAAACCGTTCTCTTGTCGAACTCATGTAGTTCCTTGGTTTATTCAAATGGCTGATAACTACTAATTGATTACAAATACCAGGTATATGATATATCGTATATTTAAATTGATTCGATGGCCGAAAATTTAATTTAAAAACCATCCCAGCGACCGTGCTTTACAAATCAGAATGTTTCAAATCTCTTCGTTAGAATTTTCCACCTCATTTAATTTAATTTCATTTCAAATTTTAATTTAATTTTATAGTCTTTGGTTTTAACATTAAAGTCAAGAAATTACTTTAAAAATTATGCTCGAGTTTAAAATTTTTATTAACATTTCTTTTTTCTTTTTAAATTTCCCTCTAATGCAAGTACCCTAGAAGTTCAAGAGGAATTAAATAAAAAGTATTTGTGTTGAAACGAAAAGAAAACATTGAGAAAAAGAGGAAAAAGACGAAAAAAAGGAAGAAATATGTTGAAGAAAACTTACCATAATATCCTGACATGTCCATTGGCACCACTTGTATAAGACGATAACTCTTCACTAATTCGCGTAAAAACAATTGCGCCATATAAAACAGCAACACAAGATGGGGATTGTCGGTTAGAACGCCATCGGCAGTAGCACTATGAAATAGAAAAATAACAGCAACAACAAAAACAATATGGCAGAAGTAAAACAGCAGGACACCAGACCCCAACAGTAGTAGTAGTGGAAGTAGTAGCAGCAGCAGCCATAATAACAAAATTAGCAGCAACAACACAATTGTGAAATTGGTTATAAAAGTGATGGTAGTTGTGTTGTTGTTATAGCAGCATTCCGATATTCACACCAAACGATGCAATAGCCCAACAGTAGCGATGACAACAATAAAATAAATGAGAATGAAAAGAAAAGAAAGAGGAAAATATATAAGATGTACCCCGAAAAGTATTCAGTTGTAGTATTTTGTTTTTGTAGATTTTAGTTATTTTTTGTTCATTAAATAGAATGTAACCAAGAAAATACCACACAAGTGGTGGAACAGTAATAAAATTTAATAATAATAATGCGTTGAGAGTTATAAAAACACTTCAAATATTCTCTGCTGGTATAATTATTTCATTGTGAGGAAATGGTGGAGAGACGGTGGCTAGAAAAACTAAAAATTAAGTCGCTCTTTTTAAAATATGATTCCCCATATAGACCCCAAGGTCCCCATGGGAAGAAAAGGATGTTTAAAAATTTATTCCAGAATGCATTCTGTCTCAACTCGATCTTTTTAGACAGTTCTGTGTTTTGTATTTACTAGACAGTGCCATGTGTGGCCTGCACGTCTTCCTGTACACTGAGTGCATTGGGAGTTGCTAGTTTTGGTCGTCGGTTGGTTAAGAGATCAAAAAATTTTGATTTTCACTCAACCGGCTACTAATACGTTGCTGCAATATCATTTTCTAAGTATATTTAAAAATCGAGCGCATAAGGAAGACAACCAACCTTTTACTCAAAGTGTTTGTTATATCGGGTAGTCCATCCATCGGTTTAAATTTGAACCATCAGTTGTTTCGAATCTGGGAATACTTCTATCATTCTATTCTGTTACAAAATTCAGTATATTATCTCTACTGAATAGAATGAAGCGATTTATGCTTGAGCAACGTTGACAAAAATAAAATCATCTTTTCAGATCATTTTCATTTTCATCCTGGTGGGTACGTTAATAATTAAAATAGCCATATTTGGGGCTCAGAAAACGCACACGTGGTCTTACAGAAACCAATGCACCCATTACAAGTGACTGTGGCTAGTAGTGGCATCATTGGCCCATATTTCTTTAAAAATTAGAATGACGCAACCATTACGGTCTATGGAGACGCCTATCGCACTATGATAACTGTTTTTTTTTTGTACCCGCTCTACATGGCATTGATGTGAACGATATTTGGTTTCAACAGGATTGGTGCAACTTGTCACACATCTCATGCCGCAATCGATTTATTGATGCAATAAATAAAACGTTTAATGGCCGTTTAATTAGTTAATTTGTGATGTCAATTGGCTGCGATTTAACGCCGTTGGATTATTTTCTGTGGGAAACCGTTAAAGGAAAGTGTTCTGCCGACAACTGGCAGACAATTGAGCATTTGAAGGCCAACATTCGTGATGCCATTGCCGAGATACGACATCATATACTAGAAAAAGTGCACTAAAATTGGTCCGGCCGAAAGAGGTACTGTAAGGCCAGCCGCGGCACCCATTCCATTTCTAATCGAAAAACCGGTACAATTGTACTTAACAACAAAAAAATAAATTTGACAAAATTTCAAACCGGTTTTGTTTTATTGCATTTTAAAATTTTAAACTTTAAAATCACCCACTCTATACAACTTATGGCTACGCGTAGGGGCCGCATTACATCCATTAAGTATTGATTGGCATTCAAGCTGAACATCTTTATTTTAGCACATTCGTATCGTAAAACGAGATTTTTCGTTTCTAAAAAAACTTTCGTAAATATCGGACAACGAGATTTCCCGTTTTTTTAAAATTATACATCGGGATGCTAGGTTCCCCTTCTGAGGACTTTGTTGCTAACTTCATTTTTTTCTCTAAATTCATTCTTAAGCAAATGATTCTGGTAAGTTATTAAAAATTTAATCAATTTTGGACTTCTTTCTTCCGAAATTTTAAGAACTTTTGGATCAGCACGTGAGATTCTTAAATAAAGGAATGATTTTGAGAGAAAGACTGTCATTTAGCACCTAAAATCAGGTTAAGTAGGTTGGAGGACAGGAAACCAGCCAACAGGCTCATGCCTATTGGCATAAGTTATCAACAGAATACCAACCCTGATTTCTATAGGAGGTCTTCTGTATCTTGTATAAACTTTTTCAGCTTCTTTCAGCCTCTTCGTTTAAGACAGGTTATATTTGTTATTTGTTTTCCCTAAATTATTGGGATCTTCAGATCACTTGAACTGGGCTATGACAAAAAAGTGTTCCTTGATCAGCTTTCATTATTATCTACAGCGTACTCATAAACTTGTATGTGTACATGTTGGGAGGAGTGTCCCCTAAAGACGCTCATCAGTGTATTAAAGTCGTATTTATTCAATTCTACAGTAGCAGTAGCCTAATAGATAGAGTGTTGGCTTATTAGACGTAAGGCAACTGTTCAAACCCTAGTCAGACATTTCAATCAAAACGAAAAATGAAAAATATTTCCTCGGCTACTTCCTCTCCCCAGATTTCTGTCAGAAACTCTGAGAATAAATATAATTGTCATGAAAATTTCTCTAAGGTGTAATGTACAAAAAATATATATTGTAGGGCATAAAAATATTAAAAGAAAAGGTTCAACAAAGAGTAAGGGAATCTTTCTTACTATTTTCAGATATAATCTCATTATCTGTTTATAAATAAGAAACCCATAAAACTGATGACTTCATGTAATTATTTGGACAACTAAACAATGATATGTAATTTATTCCAGCCAGACACCTCTTGTACTTCTTTTTTTAATATTTTCAGCAGCTTTTGGTATTCCCTCCGGACATCAAGTAGAATGAAATCTAATTACAAATGCTACCCCTACACATAATTTATACGAAATATATAGTTTGAGCAATCATATAATTTATTTTCTTTATTAAATTTCTTTATTAAATTGTATTGTGTGTAAAGAAAATACAGTTAACCGTCCTATAACGCGGTGAGTGCGCACCGCGTTGTATGGAAACCGCGCTATAAGAAACTCGGATTTAACCATACAAACCAGGCTAATTCGTAGCGCGTTCTATGGAAACCGCGCTATAAGAAACTCGGAATTAGTACAAATCACATTATTCGTACCGCGTTATATGGAGACCAAGAAATTCAAAAGGCAAGATAAATTATAAATTATTTTTATTGAATTATGTACTGTGAAAGAGCTCTGAGATGACTGAAATCGATGTTGTAGACGGCTATGAGATAAGTTGGCATGTTTATATAAACATGTTGTTTATATATCTCGGCTGTGCTTTTGCGTCGAAAATAAAACTAATATTAAACCCTCTTACAATATCTAGTTACTAGCGTCATTCACAGGCTATGCGGAAGGAACTTATGGGATGTTGTTGAACGCAAGCGGCGCAGTAGGAGTACCGCGTTATAGGAGGACTGTCGCAATTTCAGTTCCGCGTTATGTGGAAACCGCGTTATATGGAAACCGCATTCTCAGAGTACCGCGTAATAGGACGGTTGTCGCAATTTCAGCCCCGCGTTATATGGAAACCGCGTTCTAAGAGTACCGCGTTATAGGAGGGTTGACTGTATATATTTGCAGTTTTTTTTTCAAATATTGAAATATTTTTTTAGTCCCCATATTCTAGTAGGTAGTGTGTTGGCTTATTAGACGTAAAGCCAGGGTATAAAAACTATTTCTTCGGCGAATTCCTCTCAGCAGATTTCTGGCAAAAACTTTGAGAGTAAATCTCAAAAATCTGTCGTTCGGAGTCGACTTTAAACTGTAGGTCCCACCACTCAAGTATAGAATTAACACACAACAACATAAGTGGTGGGACAAACTAGGTCGTAATCCTGACTGAAGGGTTGTAATGACCAATTATGTGTGTGTAATGTACTAATAAATGGCTAAAAACGCCATAATAAAGATTTGATGAGATGAGAGAAAGTCCCTGAATTTTATAGTTTTCTCTACTAAAATTAACCAAATTGAACACACAGCGATATATACATAGTTCATTTTTGACAAGCATTAATTGCAATATATCGTGTGATTTGAGGAGAATATAAGCCAAACTTTTAATCAGGACTACGGCCAAGCTGCTTACACCATCCAAGTTGCGTATGTTAATTTTATTCCTAACTGTAACTATAATTTTAAACTCGACTTTCAACGACTGATTTAAGAAACTATTTCTAGGTAGTAAATGATCATTTAAATAGCAGTAGTCTAGTTGGTAGTGTGTTAGCTTATTAAACGAGAGGCCGTAGTTCAAACCCCCAACCCAGCCATCTCCAACAAAACGAAATATGAAAAAAAATTTTCTTAGGCAGATTCCTGACAAAAACTCTGAGAATAAATAAAATTGTCACGAAAAGTTTCTCAAAAATCTGTCGTTCGACATGACACACAACATGGGTGGTGAGCGGAAGTAGGTCGTAATTCTGACTGAAGGGTTATAACGACCAGTTTTATATGTATGTATATGTAAGTAATCACTATACAATCACTCACTATTGACTTAAGTTTGGCGTATACTATGGGAACTCTAGACCATCCCCTTCAGACGTAAAACAACACATCAGAACCCAGATATGTGTTAGTGAAAGAAATGTTTCATTTTCAGTTAATCACCTGATTGTAATTAATTGATTGTCGGATTGGTATTGAAATAATTTGCGGCTGCTTTAAATTGCACTCATATTTTATTTTCGGAAAATCTATCAGGACAACAGAGTCTTTTTCTTCGCTATTTACGGCACTACAGCTATTTACGGGACTACATAAAGAGTAAGTTATCGTCGATTATAGCTCAGTTGAATTTTCGACGTCAATAAACTATTGGTGCATAACGGGGTATGAAACAGTTTTAAGCACACAACAATATTTTCTTCGTGCAAAGTTCAATCATTTAAAATGAAAAAAGCAAAGAAAAAATGCTTGAAGTCGCCGTAGTCTAGTAGGTAGTGTGTTGACTTATTAAACGTAAAGCCAGGGTTTGAGCCCCAGGTCAGACATCAAGACAAAATATAAAAAGATTTCTTCGACGACGTCCTCTCAGCAGATTTCTGGCAAAAAAAACTCTGAGAGTAAATAAAATTGCCATGGAAAGTTTCTCAAAAATCTGCCGTTCGGAGTCGACTTTAAACTGTAGGTCCCACCACTCATGTATAAAATTAACACACACAACATAAGTGGTGTGAGAAACTAGGACGTTGGACAATGTGTCAATTCGACCTCCGGGTACTGTACTTGTCTTAATTAACAAGTACACATCCTCTAACCTAACCTAACCTAACAATGCAAGCTCTGAATCCCAAGTACAGATGTTGCTGAAAATTCGACGTCCCAGCCGTTCAATGAAAATTCTACACATATTTTATTTGTTTAAGAACTTTTCAGAATCCATTTAATTTAGCATATCCTCGTATTTTTCTGTGGAAGCTGAAAAATGTTTATAGCTATCTGAAGATAAAGACTATGCCGTATTCATACCAACCAGAATGTTAAAATACACTCCTCAGGACAATCTTCTTCTAGGTTGTTGTAATATTACTGACCGCTTTTTACATTCGATATATTACCGGTATGCTCTCCTCGTCATTTTTCTTGCTAGCATTGCTTCTTTAACTGATAAAGTGAACTGAACTAGCACTCCTGCATTTTGGTTTTACTAAAGCATTGGATCCATGTTTATTTATTGTGATATCAGTTTTTAAGAGTTTTTATTCGTATCGTTACGTTTTTACCCTTTTAAAAACGTTTGAAATATGAGCTCGTAGATTGCAAATAAAAATAAATTTGTGTTCATTCTTTATAGTTCGCACAATTCTGTGTGCGATTGTTCACAACTTGATGTAAATAACAACAATTGCTTTGTTTGTTATTTCTCTTTGCACTCTATTGCGTAAATACTAACAATTACTAGTCACTTGTTCGACAGATCTTTATAACGGAGATCTTCAAACCATGCTGAACTCCGTTATCTGCTTTGTCTTACCTTTTATATCGCAGGGTAAATATCCTGATGAATGCTCTTGAAGGCAAACGATTTCGCCTTCTCGAAATCTCTATAAATGCAAACATGTTTTTTAAACATGTTGTAAACCTGTTTTGTAAACATGTTGTAAACATGTTTTGTAAATATGTTGTTTACATTTATTCTTGCTTGTTGTTATATTTCTGTTTACATTTATTCTTGCTGTTTTTGTTGTTGCATTTTTGTTTACTTGTTTATCACGTTTTTTTACACTGGTGTTTTGTTGGTATATTTTTGTTTACTTGTTTATCATGTAAACAAGTTCATTGTTATTGTACGTTTTGTTTATAATTTTAAAATACCATTTCTATTTTCATAACGGTATATTAAAGCAATACGAACTTGTTGTACGTCATAAAAAACTCTTACCCAAAAGACAAAAATTATGAAAGGCGTAAATAAAGGACAATATTAACGTACTAATTAATCTTTAAAACGTTTATAATCAATTAATATTATTGTGTAAATATTATAGGTTTTTTCTTTTGTTTTTGTTATTATTATTGCAATATAATCAGTTTTGAAAAAAATGCGGGTTGTTTTTGTTTCTGTTTTGTTTGTTTGTTTGTGCATACCTGACTTGTTATTGAAAACATAATTATTAAAACATGTTTTTTTATTTTATTTATTCCCTTCTGTAAACACATTTATTATTAAACAATAGAAAGTAAAAGAAAAAATTAAACAATAAACGAAAAAAGTTTATTTTTTCAGAATTTTTGTTTTCTTTTTGAAACACAGGGTCTTTCGAATGCTAATTTAATTCTCAATACAAGTTAAAATTATATTTTGAATGAAAATTTGTCGTACAAAGCATTGTATCCTACATTATGACAGACCAATCGTATTCGCAAATGTTTCCAACGTGCATTAAAAATTGTTTGTGCCACAAATCGCTAATGTCTACTTAATCAAAAGGTTAGCCTAGGTCAGGTTAGGTGATAACTTGCCGTTCATAGGCAAGTTCACATAGAGGCCACATGGCCCATTATGTTACCCAGTGTGAGGTAAGCCCCCTTGTCATGACCTGTGAGTGGTGGGCTTGAACCACTCCGAGCTTCGGATGAAATCGGCCAGTTCCATTCGCGATACGTTCGCCACCATGCCCAAATCTTAAACTGTTCTGTCACCCAAAAAGCGATAACGTCTGTCCTGAAGTGCAGGGCACTCGCACAAACGGTATTGAACCGATTGGGCTTCCTCCACATCCTGGCAGCTTGTGCAATAATCGTGGTAGGGCAGACTAAGATTGTCAGCGGAACTACCAATAGAGCAGTGTCCCTTTAGTATAACTGTTAGAACGCAAGTAGTTCCCTCGTTCTCCTGCTGTCTACTGCTGGACACAGCAGTTTCGAAATTCGACAACCAGGTATGTCGGAGCGCCTACGGTTTGGTGAATTTCATGTTATTTTTTCCAATTTGGAAAAGTATTCCTGTAGATGCTCATATATCACCTTTATCGTCTATTCCTCAGACATCTCCGACCTCTTCTGTGACACCTTTTCCTTTTCCTCTATGTCCACTGTACTGGTACTCAGTAGTACATAATAAAAAAACGGTCAGAAATGAATTATCAGAATCATTTGTTCCCATAATACGCGTTCTTTCAGCTGTACTTCCCAAACAAAATATCACCAGTAGATATCAGTACAAATAGATTCAGTATAAATAATCCCACGTTAGACATCTTCAACAAAACGAGATATGAAAAAAATATTTCTTCGGCGACTTCCTCTCAGCAGATTTCTAACAAAAACGCTGAGAGTAAATCCAATTGCCCTGAAAAATTTCTCAAAAATCTGTCGTTCGGAATCGACTTTAAACTGTAAGTCCCGCCACTCATGTATAGAATTAACACACACACGTAAGTGGTGTGAGAAACTAGGTCCATAATCCTGAATGAAGGGTTGGTCATTAGAAAAATATGTATATATCAATGTATCCGACGATCTTTTAACTTCAATTCCGAATACGACCACAAACAACACTCAGTAATTATCATTGAAATCGATGCTGCAAAGTATTTATCAAGCCTGGGTTGAGACAAATTAGGAATATGATATATGGTGACCATCTCTCTGCTTTTGTGGAGGCATGTTAGCGAAAATGGCGATTATCAGTCTATTATATCGAAGTTTTACTGCCAGGAAGAAAGTCGACTGTTGCGATTACTTCAGCCAAATATCTTGCAGTATAAGAACATACGCAAATATAGCATTGTGCTATAAACACAATAACAGAAACGCAGCAAACGCAGAAATCTTTCAAAAATAGAGTATATGTAAGGAAGTGATTATTTTAAAGGCAGCACGACAAGAAGCAACGTTTCCACTGCTTTGCATTTAGGCTAATTTCTATTTTTCTTCGCGACAATGAAAAAATTAGGGCTCACAACAGGAGGATTTGTGCCGGCAGAGCGAAGATTAATGCTGTTAATACAGTAACATGCACGAACTAGAGGTTTTAAAAACGCGATGTATGAAATACAATACAAAGAACATTTTATTGGCATCATTAATAACGAATTAATGAACTGTTGTAGCGTAGCATATTTTATTTATATATATTTGAAACCTTATTTTATTTTGTAATATGTATACCGATTACCATTAAATTGTACGTCACTAGCATGTGTGACTTTCTTAAGATACAACACTGTCATTAGTTAAATACAACACTGCAATAGAAAAGTACTATTTCGTTGAATTTTAAACTGAAATAGCAGCGCTTGCTGTGATTAATATTGAAAAGGGTATAAAAGCAGTGCACTCAACGAAATCAGTATTTTCTACCACAATGTACACAGTGACGACTCGGGATTTTGACATTTAACCGTATACTAAGAAAGAGACAGCAAATATTACCAAAAATTATTTCTGTCCCTCTCTGATTGTCTGTCTGTTTTGTTTATTTATGTTTTTTTTAGGTTTTGGGGTGGGTTTTTTATATTGGCGAGAGTTAATAAAAAATGTTATTTTTGTGTAAAACTATTAATAAATAATAAAAACAACTAATAACATTAACAATTTTTTACCTTTTCTTTCAAGAAATTAAAAAATATTAGCAACTTTCAGCAAGAAACATTTTTTATGAGCAGTACGTCTTATTTTGATCTTGTAATATTTAGCTTCTTAATTATCTCTTGCACAAGAAACTATATTCATTGTGACCGAAAATCACGCACATTTCGATTAATATTTAAATATTTAAGAATCTTCAAACTTTTCATTGAAGAAATTAAAAAATATTCTAAATTTTCCCTTTTTTAACACAAAATAAATGTTTGTTTACATTTAATTTTTCTACTTTATCCGCAAGTTTTCACTCTGTATATCTGCTGCTTCTAACACATTTGCTTCGCAAAACTTTTAACATTTTCTCTCTCCCTCCAAGAAAACGGTTAAGGCAGCTGATTTCAGCGTTTTTTAAACGTCACAATTGTCATCACTGGTTACATTGTGTTTTCTACTGTTGCAGATGAGTGATAGTGGACGCACAACCAATTGCAAGTGCATTATAAGCTTCGTGGCAGCGATGGTTGCCGTTGCTTATTTTGTAGATGTAATTGGTTGACAAATTCTAAGTAGATGATGGTCGCGATGATGGCCGCAAATACTTGGAATTTTTGTGACACTTTCCTTATTCTTTTCTACTGTTGCAGATTACTTTGTAAGTATTGTTGATAAAGAACACGTTATACTGTTTATTTCTTATTTGCTTTGCTTACGCATGCAGCTTGCCTTAGGCTGCAATTGCAAAATTGTAACGCTTGCTGCATTGCGTTTATTGTTTTTATATGCATAACTCGTAAAAATGTAAAGTAATAAAGCGGCATATTGAAAGGACACTGAAATGATTACTCTCGAAGGCATGAAATCCCAATAGTTAAGAAAGGATATTATAACGGACATAATTCCTCTTCACGCAACATTCGTACAACCTACCTAACAGTTAATCATGGTAATTTTAATTAATTAATCAGTGTACTTTCTTAGTTAACTGTACTTTACACTTTACTGTATTTAGTTTACTTCGTTTTCTTTTTATTTCTTCGTGTTAAAAAAATTCAGTGGCAATTGTAATCTTATTAAATTAATAATATTTTATAAAAATAAATTTACAATTATTGTTACTGTTATTTATTGTACTGTATTTTTGTAAATGTTCTATAGTTTGTGTGAAATTTATTTGTCTATCGTATTAGTATTGCTAGCAACATAAATCATGTATTGCTTCCCCTTTGTTTTTCAACAAAAACATGTTTTTTTCAGTTTTTTTTTTTTAATAAATTTTATTACATTTGATTTGTTGTTGTTTTATTTCGTAAACTCCCTTATGTTTAAACATAGTATTTTAATAATTTTTAGTTTTTATTTATTTATACAAACAATAAATCAATGTTTATAGTCGAGGGATTGTAATATTTTATGAAAACAATATTTTATGATTTGACAACACCTGACAATTAAATAAAAATTTACTTCGATTAAAACGAAATTAAATAGAATGAGCAGTCAAATTGAAATTTTACCATAACACGCAACATGCCACAAATAGAATGATGGAATAAAACAATTTTATGGTTCACAACTTTTTTTAGTGAAAGGATTTCTAATTGTTATCATCATAGTTTCTGTACCCTACCGCGTGTGATGAAAGTTACACAAGAGAATGTACCGAATTTGCCTACGAACGTTGGAGTTTGGAACCCAACTTGTTCAGTTAACTGATGGTTTAATTTATGATAAGTTTAATTAAATTTCAAAAACATGTAAGCTGTTGGTGTCTCTGGTACATAGTCCTTTGTGAACGGCGATGATCAGGCTACCACTTTCAACGGCGTGCACCTTAAGTCGATAATTATGAACTTATTTTGACCTGAATTCGGATGATTTTCACATCAATGTCATGTGCCTTTAACAGGATAGCGCTACGTACGACAGAGCTCATGTCAAATTGCATCTTCTTCACGAGTGTTTTAGGTGTATGGTAACTCTCGCTGAGATGATATCAACTGTCAACTGTGATCGCGCGTTTTGACCGCATTAGACTTTTTATCTTTCTTACAAGATCAACACTCAGGGTATGGCCCCTACTCAACTCATTGTGTGTGGGAATTATGAAAATAGGCTATGGAAAGGAGGAAAGAGGGAGTAGTGTTTGTGGACATTAGATTTTAATCTTTTCCTATAACAAGTGGCAGGAAAGACCTCTGCAGATAGAGCTTTCCACATACGGATAGTCCGGTTAAGGAAAAAATTCCGTTTATAATGCAGTGTGCAATTAACTGGACAATCGACCACAATCAGTGTATCCTGCAGGAAAGAACGTAAGAATGCACGATTTTCGGGAACAAGTCTCTATCTAGCTAGAGAAAAATCCGTAGTAGTAGCAATATAACAGTGAAACACAAGCCACGTTACGACGATGCTGCAATGAATCAATAGAACACTCTAACTCTCTCGTGTATCGTCGTCGTAAATCCTCAAAATATACTTACAATATACACTGCCCCTTAATAATCCCGACAACAGTGCTGAGCCTACTTCTCTGGAGTCTAAGCTAAGCTGCCACGCGTCTTCTATCCAGCCTTAGGCAGATTTTTTGCACCGTTCTGCCCGTTGCAGGAACTGCCATCTGTTCTTGACAAGATCCATGATTGCATTGTCAATTATAAACTTCCAGGTACCCAAAGGTCAGTTCATTTGCTCTGCTTTTACCCGGAATGTTCCAGTACAAACATATCGATTCGCTACCTCGTTCAGACATCTGCGGCAGTCGTATACCGTCCTGGGGTGTATTATATCAGAATCCAATGCTCTGATAGCAGCCTGGCTATCGGAAAGTATGATAATTTTCCACTTGGGAACATATTTTTCATAATTTTCACAGCAGCACTTTCCATACATGAGCGTTGTATTCCATTCTCGGTCGTAAATAAATGGTGTAAATAGTAAGGAGAACAACAGATAAAGTGAATTATTTCCTTCACCGTCTTAAGAAACCGAGGCCCTTGAATGTGTAGAGTATAATATAGTTCGACCTGACCTTAAATAATACATTTACGGTTTTCTTATTTAAATTGACTACGCATTTAACATTTTTCCAGTCAATAAAATTGTGTTGAAATGTCAAACGAATTAACTACAAAACATATACTCGTACCAACAAAAGTTTTCTACATCAATAACCATTGAGCGTTAAGTTAGCCGTAAATTAAATTGTATGTGTCTGTTGAGTTAATTAACATTAAAGGCTTTCATCGTAAATCGTAGGAAAAAAAAGTAGAAAACTTTTACAAATTGTATATACACACACATACACACACTCACATTAAGTGTTTATTGGATTAACACACACTTAAATGAATAACAAAATTTATTTGAAGAACTTTCATAATCATGTACACTTTGTAAACTAAATATGAAATAACTTTTGCCACCTGTTGACCTTAACGTGAATCCCAAATAGGGAAATAAACATCAAATATGTTATTAAGGCTTTATATTGTGTGTGTGTGTGTGGGTGTGTTTAGATTTCTTATCAAAATGTCAATAAAATTGTTCAATATTGAGCACGACAATAAGTTTTTTGGAATGTAAAATATTAGAAATGCAAGAATAAAGAAAATATTGCCTTAAGAAGTTAACATACAGTCTCGTTTATATAGGGTGGGCCATTTATCGGCCGTATTTGGGCTCAGAAAATCCTCACGTGGTCTTACAGAAGCCAATGCACCCCATTACGAGCGCCTGCCTTGTGGAGCGGCGGCATCATTGACCCATATTTCTTTAAAAATAAGGACTGCGCAACCATTACGGTCAATGGAGACACCTATCGCAAAATGATAACCGATTTTTTGTACCCGCTCGTCATAGTATTGATGTGAACGATGTGTGGTTTCAACAGAATGGTGCAACTTGCGACACATCTCATGCAACAATTGATTTATTGCGTCAAACGTTTGATGGTTTAATTAGCCGAAATGGTGATGTCAGTTCTAGGCCAAAAGGCTGCGATTTGACACCGTAGGATTTTTTTCTTTGAGGCGCCATTAAAGAAAATTGTTATGCCGCCAAACCAGAGACAATTGAGCATTTGAAGGCCAACATTCGTGATGCCATTGCCGAGATACGACCCCATACACATGGAAAAGTGCATGAAAATTGGTCCAATCGAATGAGATACGTTGAGGCCAGCCAAATAATATTCCATTTCTAATCGAAACAATTGTACTTCACAACAAAGAAATAAATTTGCTAAAATTTCAAACTGTTTTTGTTTTAACTTTAAACTTTTAAATGGCCCACCCTAAGGCCCGAGGGTTTAACAACGTTACAGTGTTTATCGAGAGGCCGAAATGCTTGAACCAATATTAATATGATAAAATATCAGTATATGTATCTACATAAATGTATGTATATAAATGAGAGTATTGATCAATTCATACTTACTTTTTCACTTGTGGCATTAACAGCTGTTCGGTTCGCTTAAAGGCCTCCACACATGTACGCATGCGTATTTTTTCACGTAATTCTGGACAGTCTTTGGATTGGCCAACATGTATTAAAAGATCACGAAATAACGCCACATGACTATTTATTTCCATAATTAACTGCAAATGAAGAATAAACAAAAATTCATTTAAAAATTTTTAAATGCTTATTTAAATGCTAAGTTAACTGTAGCTTTTAGCGTTCTTATGTACACTGTTAACTTATTCTATAAAACAAAAATTAACATGATATTCGTGATAATAAAAATTGCAAAAAAAAAATAAATTAAAAAGAGGTTGTTGGTGTTTAAATGCCGTATCAATTCAAGCGTAAGAATAGAAAACTTAATTAAAATTCTTGGTTTAATAAAATACCGTCTAAATAAATGATACAAATTAAAAGCAATTGTTAGTTAATTAAGCTAACCAAAGCAATTTATTTTTTAATTAATTTTTATTAACGCGAAAATTAATTCTTTTTTTTAGAGAAACAATTATTTTCTTAAAATTGTTTTTAAATATAGGCAAAGAATCTTTTGTTTTGTTTAATTGGTCATTACAAACCTTTAGTCAAAATTACGACCGCTGCTGAGAGAAAATCGGCGAAAGAAATATTTCCTTCTATTCGTGATATCTGACTTAGGGCCATTATTACAACTTGTCGTTAAACTTGGGGTTAGTTAAAGATACCATTAGCTAAAGGAGACTGGAAAGTTACCTTTAACTTATTTTCGTTATTACAACTTAAATATAAAATTTTTCAAAAATATGGCTCAAACTGCTCAATTATACAAGTTTTTTTTAACGCAGTGGCAACCGCGGGCTTCGTTTTTTTGTTGTATACGCTCATTTTGTTTAAATCTGAAGTTTCCATAATGAAAATAATATATAATATGTCAAGTTCAAACATAAAGTGACCTTTAGATGTTAAAGGTAGGATAATCCTCTCTTTAGCTTAACGATCACTTCTATCTTATTGGGTACTCATAATAACGAAAAACAATTTATCTGCCCGTTAAAATCCTCCCTTTAGTTAACGGCAAGTTGTAATAATAGCCCTAAGGGCCAGATAAATTGTTTTTCATTATTATCAGTGGACAATAAGGTAGAAGTGAACGTTAAGCTAGAGGGAGGATCATCCTACCTTTAACTTTTAAAGTTGAGTTTATGCTTATAAGTTTGTTTATATTATATATTATTTTCAATATGGCAACTTCAAATTTAAACAAAGTGAGCAAATACAGAAAAAGAAGCCTGTCGTTGCCACTGCTTTTATAAAAATCTTGTTTAATTGAGCAGTTTTATCGACATTGCTCCGGCACTGGCGTATTTTTGAAAAAGTTAACTTTATTTCTTATTAGGTTGTAATAACGGAAATAAGTTAAAGGTAACTTAAAAGTTCACTTTAGCTAAAGTTACATTTAATTAAACCCAACGACAAGTTGTAATAATGGCCCTTAAGTTTCAAACCATGGCCTCATGTCTAATAAGACAACACACTACCTACTAGACTATGGCGGCTTAATTTGTTACAGGCTCATACGATAAATGAAGAAGGCATTCAAAGAATCAAGTCCTTCCACAAAGGATTGAATGGCTGAACTCAAAATTGTTCGCTCTTATTTTCATACCTATCGTATTTTATATTGTTAAAGACTCTTCAGGTGGTGCCACATATAAAATAGTTCTGCATGTTAGCTGTGTCTGTTATGCCGTTGCATACACATAACATACATAATTAGCCATTACAACCTTTCAGTCAGGATTACGGCTTAGCTTCTCAAACACTCATGTTGTGTGTTAATTTTATACACTAGTGACGGGATCTACAGTTTAGGGTCGACTCCGAACGACAGATTTTTGAGAAACTTTTCATGACAATTTTATTTACTCTCAGAGTTTTTGCCAGAAATCTGCTGAGAGGAAATCGCCGAAGAAATATTTTTCATATTTCGTTTTGATGTCTGACCTGGGGTTGGAACCGTGGCTATACGTCTAGTAAGCCAGCACACTATCTACTAGATTACGGTGTTGCATACTTTTCAATTAAACATTGACACTTTGTTATCACAGGTCATTTTTATGAGTACAATGGATATTGTAAACACTCATGATTCAAGGGCATTTGCGTTATCAAAAGTCTCTTTATAAGACAATTTCATATACAAGCTAAACTTGATCAGCTCATCCTCCTTGAATTTATCAATATGTGGTCCAGAAGAGTTTGCAAACTTAATATGTGGCAGCAATCATTTTTTTCCAAATTGCACTTTCAAGTTGAAGAGAAATTTTCCTAGAGCGGAGTATCTGATGATGTTATATTAATGTCGGTAATAATTTGGCCTCCAATAAAATAGCTAATGCTTCGTCTTTAGACATCTGTGTTACTGCCGCTTTATTTGTTTATTCTAAGTTCTGATGTCTATATTCTTGGGAGCTGATGAGGTTGACAAGATATGACATTGAGCAAGTCCTGTAGTTCCGTCAATCTTTCTGAACATTTTGATACAACGTAAGGTTTCAGAACAAGCAACGCCTTATCATCCGATTATATCGACCTCATCATAAAGAACTTTCTCCATAACCTCATTAGGCATACCAAGTAAATGTTGTTGACGAGTAGGGACGTGCAGCGTATTAAGATTATGTCTAAGAACTATACCTTCGAAGTTGCTAATAATTTCATTTCTTCATCATTGCCTCAACAGCCATAGAATAGAAGTAATCTCTCTAGTACGACGAAACATCCTCCATATGCGTCTTTATAACGCACAAGTATGTCAGCTGCTGCGCCCTTATGCAACGACTGCGTTAGGAGAATTTGAGAGAATAGTTTTAGAACTTCGATCTAATGCAAGTTGGCGAAAAATTTCGAATCCGAATTAGCAAAAAAAAAATCCGTAACGATTAAATGTTGCGCAGCGCATTTGGGATATTTATTTGATACGGGGATGTCAGAGAACAACTTTGTACATGTTGGATGGATAAAATTGAACAAATTGTGCAATTTCCACTATTAAAACAAAGAAGGAACACAAAAATCTATCCCTTCCAGGGCCCTATAATAATGGTCCAGCGAGTTTGGATTTCGCTTGATGATGATGCGTCGTTGAATACATTTTTTAAACACAATAAACTCTATATAAGTCGCCGTAGCTTAGTAGTAGTAGCTTAATGTGCTGGCTTATTTGACGTGAGGCCAGACGCTGGCGATGCGGACATCTCCATGCAATATGAAAAAATTTTTCTTCGGTGACTTCCTCCCATGAGAAATCATGAAAATTTTGTCAAAAATCTGTAGTTCGCAGTCGACTTTAAACTGTAGGTCCCGCCACTCATGTATAACATTAACGCGTACAATATAAGTGATGTGAGAAGCTAGGTTAATTCTGACTAAAGGGTTGTAATGACCAATTATGTATGTATGTATATATGCAGCTCTGTTATCGATTGAGCGCAGAAAGAATAGTCTGGAAGGAAGTGTTAAGCCATACTATTTATTCTTAGCAATAGCTTTGCTAAGATAACATGGAAGTCCATTTCGTCGTGTAAAATGGTTTTCGATTTAATATTCGGCAGCACAAAAAAAATCTAGTGAATATTGCGCTTCAAAAATGTTCAAGGCATTTTTCTTTTGTCGTCAGAAACTAAATCATACGCTAAGACTGATGTTTAGAAAGATACTTTGAAAGAGAATACATTTTTACAATTTATGCCCATATATAAGCATTTGTGCTCTAACTAAGGCTACTACATATTAAATGTATTTGCAATAAAAACTAAAACATGAAATAAATTTAATTATACGATTTACACTAAAATGTTAAATCCAATTTAATTTTTATATTATTTTTTTTATTATAGTAATTTTAAATTGCGTCCTGTTTTAATTACTGCAAATAATGCTGTCAAAGCCATTAATTCATAAAACGTTTATACAAAATTTTTGTTTTTGCAAATTTCAATGCTGCTCATGATTGCATATTTAATGGCGATGACAAAAAGTTATAAAAAGAAATCGTTATATAAACACCACACATTTTCAATGTTTTTTTTTTTTAATTTTAATGGCATTTAGAAAATTACAAAAACAACGGCTTCTAATTTGAGTGAAAATAAATAAATAAATATGAAAATACATACATATTTTCATTGAAAACATTGAAATGCAATAAAAAAAATTAAATAAAAAAGAAATTGCTAAAGCCAACGCTTTAATACACAATACCATATACAGTCATGGACAAAGCTCTACACAAAACCAACATTTGTTAAAAAAAAACTAATGCAGATATTCAAATACATTTTTATTAACAAAAGGACAGAAGTACTAAACAAATTTTATAAAAAAAGAATTTAAAAAATCCAGTGTTAACAAGCCGTGTTTTACTTAGTCTTCTGTTACGAAAACTATATTCAGGATTATGGACCTAGTTTCTCACACCACTTATGTTGAGTGTGGTAATTTCATACATGAGTGGCGGGACCTACAGTTTAGAGTCGACTCCGAACGACAGATTTTTTAACAAGCTTTTCATGGGAATTTTATTTACTCTCAGATATTTTGCCAGAAATCTGCTGAGAAGCAGTCGTCGAAGAAATATTTTTTTTATATTTTCATTTTGATGTCTGACCTGGGGTTTGAACCGTGGCTGTACGTCTAAAAAGCCAACACACTAATAATACGAGAAGTAGACAACTGATATCCGCCATCAAGATACCGTGTACTCGTATGTGGATAGTTAGCAGTACCCGCCAGTATTTTATGAGAGAATTCGAAAGAGGCGGTATGACAATGATATCACAATTTTCGTTATCCCATATAGAGACTCAGTATATAGATCGGATTGGACTAAAATGGCAGCAGTCTCAATGAGCTCAGCTTACTTAGGTCCTATAAGGTCTCGTTGTAACACCACCTGTTCCATCATAATTAAAGCTCCTGGTTGGCATCTCTTAACCATCCCAAGAGACTTGTGGTTCTGAAGGTGTGATTTTTTTCAAATCATCTTTGGCTGGATGTGTTTTAGGTTCCCAAGCGCCGGATAATGACAAAGAAGATGATCTGTGGTCTTCTATTATTCTTCGTCGTTGCAGCTTCTGAAGAAGTAGGAATGAGGTATTCCCAGTATCCTGGCGAGAATGCCCAAAGGCCAGTGTTCTGTTATAACAGCTATCAGTAACTGTCAAATTAGTTGTCATTTATTCAGTCTGTTTTACTAAGTCAGCATGTCTGACGATAGAAATGAAGTGTATTCGCTGAATAGGCTCTGGAGCACTTGGCAATTGGCCATAATTTTCATCGAAAAATCATCTTCAACGATGAGACCAATTTCAAGATGAATGGGTACATGTTCCAACAAACTTGTCGTGTTTGAAACGATACCAATCCAGAGGAGATCCTAGAGCATCCAATGCGGATTTTTAGCTGGCAACGTCATTAGTCAATATTTCTTTTAGAAACACGGTGTTTAGACCGTCATTCTCAACGGCAGCACTAGTGGTCGAAGATTACAAAGTTTTGTAGCCTGAATTGGATGATTTGGTCACCAATGGCATGTTATGTCAAGATCATCAGTAGCCTCCTCTTATTCTTCGTCGTTGTAGCTTCTGTAGAAGTCGTTATGAGGTATTGCCAGTCTCCTGGCGTGAATAACCAAAGGCCAGTGTTCTGTTATAACAGCTATGGGGTTCCATAAATGGAATTTTGATACGTTCAATGAAAATTCTGTTCTACTTATATCTGTATCGGGGCAAATCAGTCTCTACAAGTGGATTCATTAACCCATCTTACCTTTGCCAAGGAATAGAGTTTTTGTGTGACCATTTGTTTGCTTCTCTGCAAAGAGCGCCAATCTCATTTGAATCTAGAATTCAATTTGAATTTTCCAGTTTTAGCAATTACATCGATGTCCCCATGTCCAGGAACCTAAATAAGGGTAAACGTTGAATGTCACGTCATCTCCGCAGTAGATACCCGGCGTTCTTGGACAATCTCAGATGTGTGTATGCATTCTCTAGGAATCTAATAGCCGCATTCTTACTTACATAATTGGCCATTAACAACCAGGATAACGGATTTCGGACTGCCTTAACACATCCTTCAAGGCGCCTCTAAATCTTGCGCACCTACGCCAGTTAGTCACACCAATGATCAATGACAGGGCTTCTTTGATCTGGTCCTTCCAACGCAATCAAGGTTATCCTCTTCACCGCATCAAATACCCGTCTCGCGCGGAGCACCCTCTTGGACGCTTTACTGTCGATAAATATGAGTATATCACCACACGATGTACAGGATCTGATACCGAATTTGCATGGCAGCAATTATTTTAGCCTGCAAAGTACTAAAGGGTCCGCCAAATAACTTTTTTTTTTGAAAATGCTTTAAAAAAAAACTACTGAATATTTTCTCAAATTTAATTTTTATTTGAAGGTACAATCCTTCCGGTTAATAATGGAAAATAATTTCATTCAAATGGCTGCCTCGGCTGGCCATGCAGTAGCCTACACCAGAAGTTGCCGATCTTGGCAAAAAAAAATCATATTTTCAGATGAAGCTCATTTTGATCTTGGCGGGTATGTAAACAAGCAAAATTGTCGCATTTGGGGCACAGAAAACCCGCACGCATACTTTGAAAAGCCAACGCACCCACAACGAGTCAGTGTTTGGTGCGGATTTTGGTTCAGAGGCATAATTGGGCCATTTTTCTTCGAAAATGAGCAAGGAGTGGCCGTTACAGTCAATAGCGATCGTTATCGGGCCATGTTGAACGAAGTTTTGTTCACAAAAATTGCAGAGGAGGATATTCGCAACATTTGGTTTCAACAGGACGGCGCTACGTGCCACACAGCCGAAGCTACACTCGATGTTTTGCGCCCTGTTTTTGAAGATCACATTATCTGCCGCACCGTTGGACTATTATTTGTGGGGTGCCGTCAAAGATAAGTGTTACGCCGACAAGCAATAGACAATTGACGCTTTAAAGGACAATATTCGTGAAGCCATTGGTGAAATACAGCTGCGCACAATCGATAATGTGCTTAAAAATTGGACCGATCGTGTAGGCTACTGCATGGCCAGCCGAGGCAGCCATTTGAGTGAAATTATTTTCCATTATTAACCGGAAGGATTGTACTTTCAAATAATAAAAGAAATTTGAGAAAATATTCAGTAGTTTTGTTTTAAAGCATTTTCAAAAAAAAAGTTATTTGGCTTAACCCTTTACAGGTAGTGCAAGGGACGATCTAATTATCAGTTGTTCTGAAAAGATTCTACATTCGACATTGTTAAGGATTCTGGATCCATCAGTGAAAACTTGCATAACAAACCATTATCATGAAGGGATTTATTCGGTATCTGCTTTGCAAAAGCAGTATTGGAAGCAGGTATCTTATACTATATACCAACCATACCCAAGATATAGGCATGATCATAACTTCTGTGCTTCCATGCTCCTATGGAGCTCAGCCTCATTGCCGCATTCAAAGCAACTTGTTTTGCCAATATGTCTGGTTATGGCCGATAAGTCTAAACTATTAAAGTATTGAAGTCCTCTTCTAATTATGTGCCCTACCACATAACACCAAATTCTGACAATAATTTTAATTTGAATAAGAATTTTTGGATTTCAAATAACATTCGATTACAGCACTGAATATTTTAGCATTCGTAATTTTTTAAGAAATAAACATAGAGGAGGGAGTTGTCTGCCTGTCTGTCCTTTGGTCATTTGCTCGTACCGTAAAAGACAATCAAAATAAATTGAAATTTACTTGTAAGCAAATTTATGTACCTTTGTCTGAATAAGCGAGAACACCCGGTATTATTTTTCAAATAATGCAAAACATGCTGGTATTATTAAAACTTTCTTTGGAAGTAAGAAAATCAAAACAAAATTATCACTAATAATCCTAATTTATGAACGCGAAAAATATTGCAGCTGTTATTACATTGTGTAGAAAGGTTCAAATCAATTAATACTGGCTATAACTACTACCTGTATGTAATCATAGCCAAATTCTTAAAAAGGTCTGTTGTCGCCTTGAAATTGTCTTCAATTTGTACAACAACACACAATATAAGCATATGAACATATGTATGAAACTTCTTTCAGCTGGAATTTTAACGATTCTGCGAAAACGTTTATTTATAGATTCAGGTACCTTGCAAATAAAAACATACCTTTGATGTTATGGAAATTGAAATATTTTTATTTTCTTACTTTAAAGGAAAACATAAGAATATCACTTTTGTTGCCAAATATTATTTATTTCTTATACAAGTTAAAACTTATTTACGTACCTATATATATGTGTATACTCGCTAACATAAGTATATGTACATACTTTTCAAATGCTAAAATGAACAGGAATAAAATACGTTTAAAAAAATTCGTATATTTTTTCATTCATAAAATTTCATGCGTCATCTCTTTACAGGCATATATTTTTTAAACCCATGTGTAGGGGTCACGAGATTTCTTATTTTTAGCAAATCGAACGTTGCATCCAAGCTGCAGCAACCATCGGCAAATAACGAATCCTATACCATCCTTTAGGCAAAATACACAGCCCTGCATGGGTTTTGCAAATAAGATAGCTCCAGGTGTTTCGAAGGCTCCAAAAACTTTCCATCAATTCAGATTTTTGAGAAAAGGGGGTTGAAACCCCTAAAAATAGCGTTTTTGGCCATTTTTGAAAAATTGTAGAGCTTAACACTGACGTGCTAGAACCATCGCTATTGGCAGAGATTGATAATTGAGCTTTGCTCTTTAAAATGAGCCCAAAACCAAATTGTTTGCATGCACCCGTGGCATTCGACGTTTACCCTCATTTAGGTTCCTGGACATGGGGACATCGATTGTAATACAAAGATCGACGCAATTTCTAAAACTGGAAAATGCAAATGAATTCCAGATTCAAATGAGATTGGCGCTCCTTTACAGAGAAGCAAACAAATGGTCACACCAAAAATCTATTCATTGGCTGGGAATACCTAATAACGACTTCTTCAGAAGCTGCAACGACGAAGAATAAGAGAAGACCACAGATCATCCTCTTTGTCATTATCCGGCACTTGGGAACCTAAAACGCAACCAGACAAAGGTGATTTGAAAAAAATTCACACCTTCAGAACCACAAGTCTCTTGGGATTAACCATACCAGGAGCTTTAATTATGATGGAATAGGTATTGGTGTTACAACGAGACCTTGTAGGACCTAAGTAGACTGGGCCCATTGAGTCAGCTGTCATTTTAGTCCAATCTGATCTATATACGGAGTCTCTATAGGGGATAACGAAAATTGTGATCATATCATTGTTATACCGCCTCTTCCGAATTCTCTCATAAAATACTGACGGGTACTGACAACTCTCCACATACATAGATGCTTAGTATCTTGATGCCGGGTACCAGTTGTCTACTTCTCGTATTATTAGTGTGTTTGCTTATTAGACGAGAGGCCACCGTTCAAACCCCAGGTCAGACATGAAAATGGCAAAAACTCTGAGAGTAAATAAAAATTGCCGTGAAAAGATTCTCAAAAAATCTGTCGTTCGGAATCGACTTTAAACTATAGGTCCCACCACGCATGTATAAAATTAACACACACAACACAAGTGGTGTGAGAAACTAAGTCGTAATACTGACTAAAGGGTTGTAAGGATCAAATTATGTATATAGATGTATGCATATGTACATGTATATCCTATTGCTTGCGTCGTAACAAATGATACAAAATTTTCCAATAGAGGCTTACGAAAACTGAAAGGTGATAACGGCCATCTTATTGAACCTGCAACTGTCAAATTAGTTTTAATTTATTCAGTCTGTCTTATTAAGTCAGCATGTATAACGATAGAAATGATGTGTATTCGCTGAATAGATTCTGTAGCACTTGGAAATTGGCCATAGTTTTCATCGAAAAATCATCTTCAACGATGTGATCCGTTTCAAGATGAATGGGTACATGTTCCAACGGACTTGTCGTGTTTGAAGCGATACCAATCCATATGAGCTCCAAGAGGGTCCATTGCATCTCGAAAAAGTCAACGTTTGTTGCGGATTTTGGGCTGGCAACGTCATTAGTCAATATTTCTTTTAGAAAGACGGTGTTTAGACTGTCACTCTCAACGACAGCACTAGGTGTTAAAGATTACCAAGTTTTTTAACCTGAATTGGATGATTTGGTCACGAATGACATGTGATTTTAAGAGGATATTTCGGCGTGCAACACAGTCATTCTACACAGGATATTCTGCACGAGCATTTAAGGAGCATGGCCATCTCACGAGAAGTTAATGTGAACTGGGCACAGAAATCGTACAATTTGACCCCATAGCAGATTTCCTACAAAGTCGCTCAGTGGAAATAAAATTGCCATGAAAAAGTTTGTCAAAAAATCTGTCATTCGGAGTCGACTTTGGACCATAGGTAACGTTATTATATATTATATATATATATATATATATAAGTAAGGACTATCAATATGCGAGGATAGGTTTAAACATCTTCCTCACGTACCTTATAGCTTCATGTGAATCACGATTTGCTTATTAGACGAGAGGCCACCGTTCAAACCCCAGGTCAGACATGAAAATGGCAAAAACTCTGAGAGTAAATAAAAATTGCCGTGAAAAGATTCTCAAAAAATCTGTCGTTCGGAGTCGACTTTAAACTATAGGTCCCACCACGCATGTATAAAATTAACACACACAACACAAGTGGTGTGAGAAACTAAGTCGTAATACTGACTAAAGGGTTGTAATGATCAAATTATGTATATATATGTATGCATATGTACATGTATATCCTATTGCTTGCGTCGTAACAAATGATACAAAATTTTCTAATAGAGGCTTACGAAAACTGAAAGGTGATAACGGCCATCTTATTGAACCTGCAACTGTCAAATTAGTTTTCATTTATTCAGTCTGTCTTATTAAGTCAGCATGTATAACGATAGAAATGATGTGTATTCGCTGAATAGATTCTGTAGCACTTGGAAATTGGCCATAGTTTTCATCGAAAAATCATCTTCAACGATGTGATCCGTTTCAAGATGAATGGGTACATGTTCCAACGGACTTGTCGTGTTTGAAGCGATACCAATCCATATGAGCTCCAAGAGGGTCCATTGCATCTCGAAAAAGTCAATGTTTGTTGCGGATTTTGGGCTGGCAACGTCATTAGTCAATATTTCTTTTAGAAAGACGGTGTTTAGACTGTCACTCTCAACGACAGCACTAGGTGTTAAAGATTACCAAGTTTTTAACCTGAATTGGATGATTTGGTCACGAATGACATGTGATTTTAAGAGGATATTTCGGCGTGCAACACAGTCATTCTACACAGGATATTCTGCACGAGCATTTAAAGAGCATGGCCATCTCACGAGAAGTCAATGTGAACTGGGCACAGAAATCGTACAATTTGACCCCATAGCAGATTTCCTACAAAGTCGCTCAGTGGAAATAAAGTTGCCATGAAAAAGTTTGTCAAAAAATCTGTCATTCGGAGTCGACTTTGGACCATAGGTAACGTTATTATATATTATATATATATATATATATATAAGTAAGGACTATCAATATGCGAGGATAGGTTTAAACATCTTCCTCACGTACCTTATAGCTTCATGTGAATCACGATTTGTCTAACCTAACGTTTGTAAATATTAAAAATAAGAGTATATAGGGCGATTTTTATTCACATCATGCAAAGTATCATAAACTTTTTCTTAAATTAAAAAGCATTTACGACCAAAACAACAAAGCAAGCATCCAACTCTATAGGAAATTAGATTCACATGTCATATATAAACACTGTATATGGTAAGTATATGGTAAGTATACTGTATATGTATATGGTAAGTATATATACATGTATTAAATTATTCCATTGTGACAGATGCTCTTTTCTATTTTACTTGTTATATTTTTTTACAGCACACACTCCTACATATTTTTGTTTTTCACAGTTGTTGTGTTAATAATTAGAAAAGTTTTCGTTTTTATGAAAAAAGAAGACAAAATAATAACATACACACACAATAACACTTATAAGGGGACTTTGTTTCTCATTTAAAAGAAAACCAAACTTTATTTGTCATATATTGGAGCACCAAGTTGTTTTTGTTACTGCGTGTGTGTGTGTGTATGAAACTTTGTTTGTTAATAATTTATTACAATTTGTTTTTGATGAACATAAAAAGTCCTTGAAATTTGAGAAAGTAAACAATAAAAATTTGTGTTTAGAAGTCTTTGAAGCATGCATTAGTATTGTCCCCGGCATTGTAAATAAACTCAAGATCATATTAAAAAAATTAAAACAAATGATTTATTATGTAGCTTTCATGTAAACCATTGCTGACGAATGTGGCAGTAGGGTGCTTAATGCCCTACGATAGAATTTAAGGGAAATCAATTTGTTTCAAGTCTCAATTTCTTAGTCTGGACTTAAAGTGCAAGCTTTTAGTTCGACTTAAACAGAAAATTTAGACTTAAAAATATTATTCCAGGGATCTACTGACAGGAAATCAAGATTCAATGAATTTTTATAAAATACTAGCTGTACCCTGCGCGTGTTGCTGCGCCACCAGCTAAAATAAATTTGAATGAAAGACATTACACAAATGTTCAATTAATTTTGAATCATTTTATTGATTTTGTCTCCCGTTGTCCTAATGATTCAGATGAAAGGGCCTAAGTAGTACGCATCAGTTCTAATCTCACTTCTCATTGTTCAAGTGGTTCAAGCGACCGGACCTCAGCGGCATATACTCGAAGATTTTCCAGTCTCAATGTTCGTCTGATTCTGAGGCTCGTAATGCTTTTTTTCTTCTGTGCTTGAGCTGTATTTTCCCTACGCCACACAAATCACCTGCCGTCTGAGCCAGAAATATTAAACTTACTTTCGTCCGTAAATATCACAGTATTCCAAAAGTCTTCTGATTTATTAACATAGTTTTTGGCATACTCCAGATCAGACGGCAGGCTTGTGTTGTAAAATATGCCAACTTAAAAACATTGTGGTGGTGATGTGATGGTTTGGTGTGCCATGTCAGCAGGAGGTGGCGGAAATCTCGTTTTTGTTGAAACTACAATGGACAAACACCATTTTTTGAATGTATTAAAAGAAAATTTGGAAGCTAGTGCAACGAAATTAGAAATGCTAGGGGATTTTCGACCCGTTCACGATAATGACCCAAAACATAAAGCCAAAATTGTAAGTGAATGGTTAAGTGAAAACGTAAACGAAGTGCTTTCTGATCCTCCTCAGGGTCCAGACCTTAACCCCATAGAACATCTATGGAGAGTTTTGGAGAAAAAAATCCGTCAGCCTACAATCACTGGCAAGGATATGCTCAAGAACATTATTACCGAGGAATGGCTGAATATTGGTCATGAAATTACTAGTAAATTAGTATTATCAATGAAGAACCGTTTAAATGAGTTTATTAAAGCCAAAGGATATCACACCCGTTATTAAAAGCACATTACTTAGTTTTAAGGTATAAATATTATTCTGTACGGATAATTTTTTGAGTTTGGTTTCTGATGTATTCTTTTAATTTTGTTACTTCAATAAAATTTATTTCTGTTTTAACCTTTATGTGTTTGTATTTGTGTAATATGCCAGTTGCACTTTTTAAAAATCAAGAAGTTATTTTCATTGGATATATATTTTCAGAACTACATTAAATTATATTTTCAAGAGTTTAGTGTACGGGCAATTGTTTGAGTCAGTGTATAAGAAGATTTACTTCATTTTGACGGGTTGAATGCCTTTTGCGGCTATGGTACGCAGCTATTCTGTATGCTCCTTAATGAGTGCAGTATCATCCTGACCAAGACGTTTGCAACCACTGAAGGCAGTGAAATCTCCAGAAGATTATTCGAAACATGTAAGAGGTTGTAGAACTATCAGTTCCTCAACTAATTCACACAAACGCTGGAGAAAAAGAAGAATGCCCACTATCCTTATCCATTTACCATCATGTTGGATGATTTCATTTCATGGGAGTAGTTTGTTCAGAGCCAAGAGGAATTACGTAGAAACTCTACTCTTTCACAAGATCTCAAACAACATACATACATACAAACATAATTGGTCATTACAATCCTTCAGTCAGGATTACGACCTAGCTTCTCACACCACTTCTGTTGTGTCTGTTAATTTTACACATAACTGGCAGGACCTATAATTTAAATTCGTCTCCGAACGACAGATTTTTAAGAAAACTTTTTCACGGCAATTTCATTTACTCTTAGAGTTTTTGCCAGAAATCTGCTGAGAGGAAGTTGCCGAAGAAATATTTTTTCGTATTTAATTTTTTTGAGATATCTGACGTGGGGTTTGATTCGTTGCCTTACGTACTACTAGACTAGGGCCACTCGGTAATGAGAAGGTTACAATATTCAAATTTTTTAATATCACTCTGGGTAGGGAATTAAAATGGAGACAACATATGGCGGATAAGACAGCATAACCCGATAGACGCAGGTTCATATTCAGTCCTTTCGTGAATTTCACTTTGGCTCTACAAAAATGTAATCAACGCAGTATTATGCGACTGAATGCCTAACATATCAACTGCGATATGTTTTGCATTCATCTAATACCAAATCGACTAACTTGGTCAAACGATTCCATCGTACAGATTTCCATAAGATAGCTCAACAACTTCAGATTAAGCGTGTTTGAGTCTTTATGAAGTCGCCGTGGTGTAGTAGGTAGTGTGTTGGCTTACTATTCGTAAAGCCCGGGTTCGTATCCCAGGTCAGACATCAAAAATGAAATATGAAAAAAAAAATATTTCTTCGGCGGCTTCCTCTCAGCAGATTTCTGGCAAAAACTCTGAGAGTAAATAAAATTGCCATGAAAAGTTTCTCAAAAAATCTGTCGTTCGGAGTCGACGTTAAACTGTAGGTCCCGCCACTCACGTATAAAATTAACGCACACAACATGAGTGGTGTGAGAAGCTAGGCCGTAATCCTGACTGAAGGGTTGTAATGGCCAATTATGTATGTATGTGAGTCTTTATAGAAAAGGACGAGAAACCCAACTATAACTCCAACTACCGAAATCGGATAGTGTTTTCCAAACAGAGGTACTTACAATCGAAGTATGTATTATTTGGGCCTGTAACAATTTGCTAAACTTTACATATAAAGATTTAAATATTTTCACTGATAATCAAATGACATTTAGTGCTGTTATGGTAAACATTATATGGGCACCTAACCAGAAGGTTGAAGTTCTTCGTCACATATGGGAAGTGAAGTCATCCTGTGATGTTACCTCTTTTTTTAACAGCAACACTCAGGAGTTGACCCCTCTTTATGCAGTGAATTGTGTTGGAATATAGGAAAGATAGTTTATAGGGGAAATGACAGAGGGGCAGTGTACGACAATTTCTTTTCTTAAATGAGCAGTTCGTCACTTTGTTTTCGAGAATTACTTTTCCGTAATAATTCTCACTTTCTTTTTCCTATTGTGAGTAATCACCTATAAAGTCAGGCAAAACATCAGACAATCAGACCCAGAGTCTTTGGTGGCAATCGCTCCCACGGCCTCGCCGCTTGAAGTGTAGTGTATATATTTCTTGAATCCTCCAAACTTGTTTTATTTGACAAAAACTGTTTTTTCCTGGACTTTAAGCACAAATGTATCGATACCACAAACATTTCTGAATCGATGACCAAAATTTAAACCTTATTAAAAATGAGGGGAATGGGCCTTTAAAACGATATACACATATATATTATTTGACTTAATATGCTACGGGTTTTGATGAGATAAACTTGGCAAATGTGAATTTTTTTCATATTTTTTCAAGTTTGTCTGTTCATAGTAGCAAACTTTAATTAAAAATATGTGTATCTGAAAGTGCATTATTTTGTGAAGAGATTGGCCTTTTGTTTGATCAAATCGAACAAAAATTACCGTAGTTATTATTTAAAGAGTCTAACAATCGAGTTATATTTTTCATATATGTACATATTTGTTCAAATGAACTTTTAGTTCAAACATTTTCAGAATACTTGATAGATCTTGATTGTTTATAGCAAAATGTAGCAATTTCACGTTTGAGCGACCACCAGAAGTTGGCGACCACAACCTGACTCTCGCACCGTGTTATTCATCGTGTTATGCAAACAATAGTGAGCTCGGGTTAGAAGGAATATTGGTAAATATTTCATTTGTAGATGAAATAATCATTTGCACGATTCCTTACCCTAATGATTCTGAAGTTAAAATATTTTGTTGTAATCGGGTTACAGCGTCATCATTATCTATCCCATAAGAAATGTTTTTACAGTGCTTAGAATTGAGTACAAGTCAGTGCAATACTTGCATATATTTTTTATTATTTTGACCTTGTTTCCTAAAATTAAATCTAGTAAGCATATGGTATAGTCAAGGCCATTATAGTCATATCATTTAGTCATATTATTTTTGTACTAAACATTCGAATTTTGCACTACTTGTCCTAAACATATGAAGACACAAGCGGCCAAAACATGGCCGGCCAACAGACGTTTTTTTTTAATATCTTCACATATAGTACAGTGGACAGCAAAAGTCTTAGTACGGCAATATATTTAAGCAATTTCATGAATTTTAACCAACAGTTTGTATAAAAATTTGCGGTTTTTATATTTATTCCATTAATTTATTTCTGTTTTATTATAAAACCAAACAATTTTTTAATGTTTTCCATAAAACAAGAGAAAAATAAGGAAAAGTTTCAGATGACTCCATAGGTACCCCCAAGGAGAACCCTGAGTAAATTTAAAATTCAGAGGCCAAATATATGAAAATGTTATACCTTTTATTTAGTAGAATATCCCTTAAGGTCAAGCACTCCATTTAAAATTAAATGTACAAGTTTTGTGTAATGTTTTCTGGTGACACCATGAGCAGATTTTTCGGTTGACTTTTGTTTGAGGTTTAGCGCTTACGTAACCGTTCTTTCAAATGATCCCCTAAATACTCTCTATAAGTCATATCGGGACATTGTGCAAGAGTATTAAGCCTCTGAGAATTTTTTTTGTCAAAATATATTGGCGTTCTAAGACTTTTGCTGTCCACTGTATATATATGTATGTGTGATTGGGATTATAAGCAAAATAATTCAATAAAAGCATTTTTCTCTTCTCAAATGATTTTATTTTATTCTTAAAAAAATTTTCTTTTTATCCGTGATCACACAACGTATGTGCACATAAAAATTGAAACGGAACATGTGTGGCATTTTGTTTAACAATAACATTCCCTAAAAGCCTCTTTAAAATTTTTGTTTTGCAAAATTTTCCATTTGAACTGCCATCTCCAGTAGATACATATGTTAGTGTGTGTGTGTATGTATCTAAGGATTTTTCATAGGCTTCTTCTTGATATTTTTAACACACCTCACGTACATTTCAATGACCTTCAATTTTGTTGGTCTACAATGTGAACACAAATTTTGTATGGCAGTAGTACATGGGCATGGTACAGAAGTCTAAGCTGGAAATGGAATAAGTGTGTTTGGCTGTAAGTATACACGTATTTCTGTTGTTATGACAGCTGCTGTTTGATTTTATTTATTTCGTCTTCTTTATTTTCTCTGTTACCTGGTGTAAACTAATTTATCTTTATATTGGCTCTTCAATAATCAGAAATACGTGATGATTTTCATGTTTGAATTTTGTACTTGAATTTGGTACTTAATGATTTCGTTGTCATTTACTCTGTAGATTATTTGTCTTGAAATTATACGAAGTAAGGCCAATTGAATTAAATGATGTCTGATGAAACGTATGTTATTATTAATGAAGTATGAAATGCTGGTATTTCGTAGGGCAAAAAATATATCCAAGGAAAAGTAGTCGAAATAGCTTTTCTGCTAGATTAACGATGATTAAAATTATTATCATTGGCTTAGATTTTATGGAAATTTTTCAAATTATAATTCCAGGCAACATATTTTATGTCTTCATTATTAATTCATTTGAAAAAATAAATTTATTTTCCAAATGATTACGTACATATGCAGAAACGTACATTTATTTAAGGACGTTCATAAACTTGTGGAACGTATGTGATATTTAGAAATTTTGGAATCTGTGCTGAAATTGCTATCAAAATGTTGGAACAAATGTAGACATAACCCAAACAGAGTTACCATAGCAGTAGTTACAAAGAGATACCTCGGAGTAGTAATGAAGGTCTTACGCCATTCAATAACAAAATGCGCGAAAGACCCAGTGTTGTTTATTGACACATAAGCACAGCAATAATATTGCGTCAACTGTATCCCCGGGGTGGTGTAAATATTAGAAAGTCAGGAGCTCTTGATGTTCTGGGCATGAAAACTCTATGTGATGTTAGCTGGAACCAAGACATTTTTCAAGTGTCGAAAGAGGCATTCAAGTACTTCGGTATCTTTCTTATGAACTTCTTACTATTTGCATCACTTATATCCGACGGGGAATGCAAACAGCTCTCATGTATGGGCCGGCGTACAGGAGAGAGCAAAGATGCTCATTAATGAGGTTAGGCTATCGAACTCTATTGATTTATTGGAGCATCTTCGCAATGTGTCTTGTGTTTCACTGTTCTATGGCTACTACTACGGATTTTGCTCGAGTGAGATAAAGAGACTTGTACCCGAAAATCATGTATTCTTACATAACACTCGTCTTTATTGTAGATTACATCAATTTTTGTGGTCGATATGCCAGTGGATAGCACACAGACAAAATTCGTTATTTAGCCAAACTGTTCGTATGTGGAATTCTCCTCTTGCAGAGGTGCTTTCCTGTTACTTATGATATAAATAAATTCAAATCTAGTGTCCACAAACACTAATGCCTCTTTCCTACTTCCAATAACATATTTTCCTACATCCAATACAATGCAATGCATGAGTAGTGATTGTCCTCCGAGTGTTGGTCGTATAAAAAAAAATAAACGAAATAATCTTAGAATCATACTGGACAGCAAACTATATTGAAAGGCTGCAACTGGTCTTTGTTGTTGTAAGAGAGCAATAGGCCTAAACTAGGATGTCAACACTAAATATGTATACAAGCTGAATGACTTTGAAATCAAACCAACTCCATTCTACAGGACTGCGAATTGATGGTTGGCTTGAGGAATATTCTCGATGTCATCAAACCCGGATTGTAGATATTATGGGGATTGTGCCGATTACGATGACTGGTGCTCTTAGAACTACATAATCTAAGGCAATATTTACTAAGCTTTACTGGTTACTACTAAACATGTTGAAAGCCACAAAACCATGGGAGAGTAGTAACTATGGTCCTAACAAAATCTTTGCTATAGAGGATGTCGATACTCTAAACGTTTTTCGATCCTGGTTTATCGTCGTAGATATCGGATTGGTTATTTTATTGATTTTGTTTTAATGGTCCCACAGATCTTAATCAAGGTATTTACTGACAGATTCACGTGAATAAGTCGGGAGTAGAATATTTTCATCTGAATTTTGGATTATATATTCCACTATCCGATTGCGGTAGTACTACATACATACATAATTAATTGGTCATTACAACACTTCAGTACGACCTAGTTTCTCACACCACTTATGTTGTGTGAGTTAAATTTATACGTGAGTGGCGGGACTTCAATTTAATGTGTTTCAACGACAGATATTTGAGAAACCTTTCATGGCAACATAATTTACTCCCAGAGTTTTTACTAGAAATCTACTGATAGGAAGTCGCCGAAGAAATATTTTTTCATATTTCGTTTTGATATCTGACCTGGGGTTTGAACCGTGGCCTCACGTCTAATAAGCCATCATACTACCCACAAGACCAGAGGTCGACAGACTACGGCTCGCGAGCCAGATGCGGCTCTTTGGATGTGAAGCAGTGGCTCTTTAGTTCCATACACATATATTATTTATTGTATCAAATAAAAATAAATAAGAATACAAATTTTCACTGCATAATACATCAAGAACCTCTTAATGCCCAAACATTTCCTGCCGAAATAGTTGAGGTTATGGTTTTGGTAATAATGACTGTCAACAGCATCGTCAGTTTAAAGAGTTCTTAAACGAAATGGAGTCTCAGTATTCCGACCTCCTTCTTCACAATAAAGTGCGATGGCTTTCCAAAGGAAATGTGCTGAAACTATTCTTTGTGCTTTGAATGAAGTAAATACAGTCTTAAAGGAAAAAAGGCGTCAATCACCCTGAATTAGAAAACGCCAAATAGTTGCAAACATTTTAATTTATGTTGGACATCACAGCAATATTAAGTGAGCTGAATCTAAAACTGCAAGGAAAGGGGAACCCAGCCTAGGTTTTGGTCGAAGAATTAATTATTTTTGCAGAATATATTCGACGCATGGAATAGTCTTCCAGATTGCTACAGTGGGCTGAAAAAGTTGGCATTTGGAGTGCTGCTATCTTTGGATTGACATATTCATGCGAGCAAGCGTTCTCGTACATGAATATAATTAAAAGTAATTAGAGTCGTGTTTGAAACTTAGAACAACAAGTTATCAACCAAATGTATCCAAACTTTCTAAAACAATGCAAAGCCATCGCTCCCATTGAATTTTTTTGATCAATTGTTTGTTACTGAAGTACAAGTTAGTGTTATAAGCAAATGTTTAATTCTTTCAAGCTTTTACTTAAATAACAAGCATCTACCTAACAATAAAAGAATAAATATGTATATATTTTTTATGAATAAATATATTAGTTTTTTTTTTTTTTTTGTATTCAAGAAACTTTACTTTTTGTGGCTCTTTTAAATTTAAGTTTTGCAAATTGCAATTTTTGGCTTTAAGTCTCAAAAGTTTGCCGACTCCTGTACTAGACTACGGCGACTATTCAAGCTAAAATAATAAATTGCCTGATACTTACCATAGTCATATCATAGTCAAGTGGCCATTAGATCTCTAAGGCGTGTCTAGGGTCTACACATGAAGGCCGGGTGTCCCTGAAGAAGATAGCAAGAGATTCGAGTGGTACATATTTTACATGGAGACGTTGAAGGTAATTATAAAGCAGGCCCAATAGCAAAAACTGGTACAACGTAAAGTTAAACTGAATTCTCATGTACATATGCAAGATTGGTGTTCTGCAAACAAATGTTCTCCCACAAACTTCACTTATCGTTCTTTTCAGAAAATTTTAGAAGGACCAGACAGATCGAGACCAATAGTGATATATGCAGATCAAACCTGATCAAAGTCCATTTTAAGTACCTCTGCGTGGCCACTGGGAAAACCTTACAACTGCTTCTGCAGAGCTGTCATGTTGCATGGCACTAGGGAAAATTAAGAGAATAATTCCAATGTCACCTTTAAGACACGTGTCACAATAGAATTTTTGTTGTTCGATATCGTACGGATAGCAAAATAAAGAAACTGCGGAAGCCTTTTATTAACATTATTTCACCACGTATTTGTTACAGACTCTGTTATTATGGTAACTAAGTTTTTTTACTTTTTATTAAATACACGAAGAGAATACACTTTAATTTTTAAGGTTTTTGTTTTAATAGTTTGTAGCCGAAAATAATAAAAACGAAAAATACGAACATACTCTTGACTTCGAAGACACACACACACGCCTCTTAACCCATCGGCAGCGGTAAATGTAATGAAAATATCTTTTTGGGAAAATAAAATGTTTGTTTTGATGGTTGGTTACTCCAGTCAATTTATTTTTATTGTTGTATTTCTCTTTCTTGGCTGTTAAATATTCATGGGTTTTCTTTACGGTTTTTCTTTTTTCTTTTTCTTTTCGTGTTGTTTTGTTTTGACCCATCTTTTGTTTTTAGAACGTTGTTGTTGTTCTTATTTTTGTGTATCATCAAGCAGATGGCTTTTAACGTCGATGTTGTTTTGGGTAAAAATAAGTATTTTTTCTACATGGAAAAGAATATTAGAATGATTTTGTTGTATACATACCATACAATACATATGTATAGTATTTAAAGAAGGCTTCACTTTAAATCGAGACGGTTATAAGACATCCGAATATTGCATTTAGGATATGAATGAATGCAAAAAATGCTTGAGAACTTTTTCAAATCGTGATTGACAGTGATTGACCAAAGCATAGGTTATACTAGATAATAAAAAATTTTCATCACGGTTTGTGTAAAAGATTATCGAAGTTTACATCCATTAAGACGCTTCAATATCTCTCCAAATAATACATTCTTTGGATAACATTAATGTCAACATCATAAGGGCCATTATTACAACCAGCCGTTAAAGTTGGGTTTCGTTAAAGGTAACTTTAGCTAAAGTGAACTTTAAAGTCACCTTTAACTTGTTTTAGTTATTAAAACTTATTTGCTTATACATATTTGAAGTTGCCATATTGAAAATAATATATAATATGGCAAGTTCAAACATAGAGTGACCTTGATCTTATTGGGCAATCATAACAACGAAAAACAATTTATCTGCCCGTTAAAATCCTCCCTTTAGTTAACGACAAGTTATAATAATGGCCTTAAGTATATCAAATAAAGTTGGAATTTAAGATTTCCCACTATTACACCCAATACAACAACCTATACAAGTTCAATAAAAGTTTTCTTACTAGAATTTGATGGTCGCTCTATTCTAGTTGGAGTGTGTTTGCTTATTAGACTTGAAGCCACGGTTAGACATCTTCAACAAAACGAAATACAACAAAATATTTCATCGGCGACTTCTTCTCAGCAGATTTCTGGCAATAACTATGAGAGTAAATAAAAATTGCAACGAAAAAATTTGTTGATTATTATATAATTTCAGAAATTTATAGAAACCCCGTTTATTAAATTTTGTTACGCTCCTACATTTTAAAAGTGTGTAATATCTGTGCAAATAAAAGTTTTTCTTTTACTATATTTATGTAATTATTATTTATTTTCTATCTGGCAATGCCATTTTTGTATGTAATTTATTGTCGGTTTGGCAGTTCCATTTTTATATTTCATTTGTTTTCGGCTTGGTAACACCCTTTTTATACATAATTTATTTTCAATCTGGCAACTTCCAGCTTTAACTTCGAAGTTAGCTAATACTCCTTTCACTTCGAGGATAGAAAGTGGGCTTTATTTAATAGGGTGGGCCATTTAAAAGTTTAAATTTAAATATGCAATAAAATTTGAAATTTTGAAATTTTCCCAAATTTATTTGTTTGTTGTGAAGTACAATTGTTCCGGTTAGAAATGGAATATTAATTCATTCATATGGCTGCCGCAGCTGACCTCACAGTACCTCATTCGATCGGAGCAATTTTCGTGCGCTTTTCCGAGTGTATGGTGTCGTATCTAGGCTACGGCATTACGAATGTTAGCCTCCAAATGCTCAATTGTCTCCGGTTTGTCGGTATAACACTTTTCTTTAACGGTGCCCCACAGAAAATGGTACAACCGTGTCCATTCACAGTTTCTTGGCGGCCAAGTGACATCATAATTTTTTTGGGCTAACTAAACTGACATCAAAAGTTTGACGCAATAAATCATTTGTGGCATAAGATGTGTGTCAAGTTGCATTATCATGTTGAAATCAAACATCGTTTACATCAATACCATGAAGATCGGGTACCAAAAAAACGGTTATCATGGTAAGATAGGTTTCTCCATTGACCGTAATGGTTGCACCGTCCTCATTTTTAAACAAATATGGGGCAATGAAGTCGCCGTGGTCTAGTAGGTAGTGTGTTGACTTATTAGACGAAAAGCCAGGGTTCGAGCCCCAGGCCAGACATCAAAATAAAATACAAAGAATATTTCTTCGGCGACTTCCTCTCAGCAGATTTCTGGAAAAAACTCTGAGAGTAAATAAAATTGCCATGAAAAGTTTCTCAAAAATCTGTCATTCGGAGTCGACTTTAAACTGTAGGTATCGCAACTCATGTATAAAAATTAACACACACAACATAAGTGGTGTGAGAAACTAGGTCGTAATCCTGACTGAAGGGTTATAATGACCAATTATGTATGTATGTGGGGCAATGATGCCTTCGTTCCCCAAGCCGCACCAAACAGTCACTCGTAATAGGTACAGTGGCAGCTGTAAGATCAAGTGTGGGTTTTCTGAGCTCAAAATATGGCAATTTTGCTTATTAACGTACCCACTAAAATGAGAATGAGCTTCAAAAAGATTTTTTTTGCAATTTCCGACCAAATTGTATTTGTTTTGGAAATCAATTTCCAATAAATCCGAACATTGCTCAAGCCTAAATCGATTCATTACGTTTAGTGAAGATAATGTACTGAATTTTGGGACAGAATAGAATGACACACGTAGTGCCAGATTCGAAATTGTTCAAATTTAAACCGATAGATTGCCCACCTGGCATTAAATATAAAACGTTAAGCCGACAACAATCAGCTAAGAAGCTGTTGAATCGCCTTTAATAAGGACTAGCTTACCGTTTTTAACCAAGTTTTCAGCAGTACCGTCATATTGAAAGCATTATTTTAAAAGTTTAGTAGTTGAAACAGACTTTGAAGCCTTAGTCTGCTAATTGCTTCAAAAATATCGGCATTCTACAAGTGCTTTTCTTAGAATTTGAATTGTTCAGTAATATTTTGTTCAACAGCGCCATGCAATATTAATAAGAGATAACAAGCAATTTTTCTAAGGTAAATACGATATTAAAAGACTTTAAACTAGAAAAACGTACTATTTTTAAACACGACACATCTAATGCAGGATGTGATCCACTTATTTTCAATTCTTTTCCTGCATCAAATAAAAGCATCACTGCAATGTTGTTATGCAATAAAAATTTGGTGGTAAATGTTTTGGATTTAATTCACTTAGAACTGGTTATCGTGTGAATCGATATCAGTTGAACGTGTCCATATTTAAAGTGGTTCATCCTATAACTGTTATAGTTGTTTATTTAGACATTATAGTAATTAATATTGGCAAATAAGTTTACTATTGTGATGCCTGTTACGTGCAGCTGTAAATCGACACAAGCTTTGAACATATTACAAGGAAATATAAAAAGAAGAAGAACTTTAATATCTTGGCGTAATTTTATCAAGCAATTCTATCAGAACTTTAAACACTTCTTATTCCTGTAATGAAATTCAAAAAATGGCAAAGTCGACGTAGTCTAGCAGTCAGGATTCAAACTCCACGTCAGACATCTCTAATCAAACGAAATATGAAAAAATATTTCTTCGGCTACTTCTTCTCAACAGATTTCTGTGAAAAATTCTGGGAGTAAATGAAAATTACCATGAAAAGTTTCTCAAAAAATCTGTCGTTAAGAGTCATTTGTAAAATGTAGGTCCCGCCACTCATGTATAAAGTTAACAGACACAACATAAGTGATGTGAGAAGGTTGTAATTCTGACTAAAGGGTGGTATGTACAGTGGTGGCCACGAATTTAAGACACGACATATGACTGACTTAGTTGTGATAATTCTAAGAGTTGCTTAGAGGAAAACAATATCACTGTTTTAAAACGGCCAGCTCAATCCCCGGACCTCAATCCAATTAAGAACTTGTGAAATGATGTTGAGGAACATGTACGAGCAGTAAAACCAAAAATTTAAACGATCTGTGGGTAGAAATCCAAAAAACTTGGTATGCGATTCCAAAGCAACATTGTATGGCATTAGCCGAAAGTTTACCCAGGAGATGTGCTGCTGTGATCCAAAATAAAGGATTTCCCACCAAATACTAAGATTTTTTTATGAAGCTGAGCTTTACTTTAGTGAATTATGTTTTATTTTGCCTATGTCTTTAATTCATGACCAGGATACAATTTGTGTTGATCTATATAATATGTAAATAAAAATTCTTAACCAAATGTAGGTTGCACAATATTACTAATTTTTCTTCCTAATATTGCTAAAATCTTAAGAAAAATATCATGGACCTAAAATTTTTTGATAAGATGCAAAAATTATCGCAAATAAATAAGTGAAATGTCGTGTCTTAAATTCGTGGCCACCACTGTATATTAAATTCAATAATTTAACGAAATATTTGTAATTTTGTAATATATTTGTTGTACCATATATTTGGAGAAGCTACTTTAATATTATTACAGGGCCATTAGTACTTTTATAGAGAATAGGGCAGTCACAAGACATTTTCCTCGTCTTCTTATCATTTCTACGATTTTTTTCTGTTAACCTTGTATGGCTGTCCACAAGAAAGTGTATTGAGTTCATGTAATCGATTACAGTGGTATGGAAGCTCCTCTTTCCCAAACGGTGAGTGCATCGATTATGTCGCATATTATTTTCGTGTCATACCTCCTCATTATTAGAGGTTTTGTAAGTCGCCGCAGTCTAGTAGGTAGTGTGTTGGCTTATTAAACGTGAGGTCATGGTTTAAACCGCCGGTCAGATATCTCGGTTAAAACGAAATATAAAAAAATTTCTTCGTCGACATAATTCTCACAGCAAATTTCTATGCAAAAATTCTAAGAGTAAATAAGAATTACCATGCAATGGTTCTCAAAAAAAAAAAACTGTCCTTCGGAGTTGACTTTACATGGTAGGTTCCCCCGCTCATGTATAAAATTGACAGATGCAACATAAGTGGTCTGAAAAGCTAGATCGTAATCCTGACTGAAGGGTTGTAATGACCTACTATGTATGTAAAGCAACTGGAAGTATTACAGATGTGTTCAGGTCTCTGTATCATCGAACATATCGTGTAGAGAGAATGTGTTGGATAATTTGAATTTCTCGATTCCGTAGATTTCTCATCAATTGGATCCATCTTACGGCTCATTACGGCATATTTAGTATAGGGATTTGCATTTCCGTCTTTATAGAGTCCAACTCAGAATTCATTAGATATGATGTATAAGTTCTAGATTGTATTAGGTCCCGTTACTTGTGGATAAAATTGAAACACACAACATAAGTGGTGAGAGAAGCTAGGTCGTAATCTTAACTAAAGAGTTGTAATGACCAATTACGTAATTACGTAGGTTATCTCTTTCACATATCTACTAGCAATTGGAGGCATTTGTATATGGAAAACGATAGAGGAAAGGGTGTGTACTCAATCACTCTGGTACAATTGGGCAGTTCACACAAGCCCTTGTATCGTTGTATTCATTGTATTGTTGGACGAATATACAACACTGTATACTTGTTGTTGATAATTTTTATATAAAATTCCGATACACATATACACATTTTCTTCATATGTTTCTGGAAGTTGCATTGGTTTCGTGCTAACAGTTTATGTAAGTGCTAGTAATCAAGAAGAATAATAAAAATACAAAATATTTTCTACGTAACTTGAGTTAACAATTAACATTTCAAAATTATAAATGTTCGCACAGATAATTAATTAATTAACTTTTTTCCGTAATATTTTTCATTTTGTTGCTCAAAATCAAATTATGGTCTTCTTCTTCTTATCGTTTTGTGACATTTGGAATACAATATACACAATACAGCATAGCAAACAAAAAGTGTATTCAATACAACATACATATATGATACAAAGTCGTGTGAATTGGCCAAATATTTACAAAATGACTTGAAATTTCTCTAGACATTTTAATTTTAACTGTACAAAGACGTATTCAAACTTATTTAATTGAAGAGAATTCCAAAATAAAAGCAAACTGCCCCTGCTAATAATTTTATTTTATCTTCTTTTTTGTTTGCTTTTACTACCACAAATAATGCTTTTCAGCTTAAATGTCAGAAGTCAGTTTCAATTCATAGTTTAATATGTATAAAAGTTCAAAAACATTTAAAATTATTTATAAATCCGAAAAGAAAAAATACAAGGAGACCTAAAATAAGCGATGGCCAGATTAAATAAATTAAATTTTCTAACAAGAGTACATAAATCCTTAGCTCATTGAAAACTAAAGAAAAAATTAAATTCTAAAATCCGTAGAAGCAAATGTAATTCCTTCTTCAATGGGGCCTTTAACAATGAACACAAGACAAGAAAAGAATGATGGATGAGCAAATGAACAATTGAGAGCATATAACAACAACAAATGATTAAAAGAATATGCGATTGATTGGCAGCATGAGTGTGGAATAAATAAAATGAATGAATAAAAAAAAAAGAATTCTTATTGTCGATATCCTGTATGTATGAAAATTGAAATATGTGGGCAATTTATTATCATGTGCTTGAATACATGAGCAGAAGCAACAAGTAAGTAAGGAAATAATACTCATTGTAATAATAACCACAAGTACAATAAGTGAAATACATACATATGTACATGTGAAATACATGTATGTAAACCAATACTTGTTAACTACCATTCATTAGTGCAATAATCGAACGTCCATCAATACAATCCAATCCAGCAAATCCTTGAAAGAAAATGACTATTTTTCGTACATTCGACATGTAATAGAATCGTATAATTTAAACGCAAATAAAATAAATAAATACAATAGAAGTACAATGCAGATAATAAAACATTGTATAGAGCACATACATATGTACGTACATACATATGTATATTATATGTGAAGGTCACCATTCAATTTGCACTACCCATCGAATGTAATGAAATCGAAAAATAATTCGAACAACTGAGAAAATATGTGACAAAGTTGAATTTGTAGCGGTAAGACTTCCTTAAGTCGCTGTAGTCTAGTAGGTAGTGTGTTGGCTTATTAGACGTGCGGCCTCGGTTCAAAGCCCAGGTCATAGATCAAAATGAAATTTGAAAAAATATTTCTTCGGCGACTTCCTTTCAGCAGATTTCTGGCTAAAACTCTGAGAATAAAATAAAATTGGCATGAAAAGCTTTTCATAAATCTGTCGCTCGGACTCGACTTTAAATTGTAGGTCCCACCACTCATGTATGAAATTAACACACGCAACATCAGGCTTGTGAGAAGCTAGGTCGTAATCCTGACTGAAAGGTTGTAATGGTCAATTATGTATGTATGTATGTATGTATGTATGTATGTATGTATGTATGTATGTATGTATGTATGTATGTATGTATATATGTAAGACTTGCTTAAATATTTGACCAATTCTTGCTAATTTCAATTATTGTTAAGAAAAATATAATTTAGTTGGGTCAACATCTCAGTTCTGTTCCACATCCATAAAATTCTTACCCAAAATGTTTGATCAAAATGCTAACTATGCAACCTGAACTTACTTATACATTTATACCTATCAGGTGGGCCATCTATCGGTTTAAATTTCAATCATAGAGTATTTCGTATCTGGCAATACTTATGTCATTCTATTCTGTCACAAAATTCACTCCACTGAACGTAATGAATCGATTTACGCTTGAGCAATGGTATTCATTGGAAACTTATTTCTAAAACAAAGGCAATTGTTTGGATATTGCACGAATATGTCATACAAAATTTGGTCGCAGTGAAGTACCAACAGTGCCCGGTATATGCAAGTTTATTGCTCAGGTTCGTGAAACTGGTTTCATTGTTGATGCGCCAAGACAAGAGCGCACTCGTACAGTGCTTACACCCGAAAATATCGAAGCTGTGACTGCGAGTGTGCATGAGAATCCATCAACATCAACATCGTTCTCAAGAATTGAACATTTCATGCACCAGTTTGCGTCAAATTTTGCGAAAAGATCACGGTATGACGCCTTACGAAGTTCAATTGATTGAAGAGTTGGAGTCCTAATTTTCATATGGGTAGGTACGTTAATAAGCAAAATTGCCGTATTTGGGGCTCAGGAAACCCACACGTGGTCTTACAGAAGCCAAAGCACCCATTACGGAGGCATCATTGGCCCATTTCTTTCAAAATAAGGACCATTACGGTCATTAGAGACACCTATCGCACCATAATAACGAATTTCTTTGTACCCGTTCTTCATGGTATTGTTGTTATGTCAATTGGCCGCCAAGAAGCTGCGAGTTGATCGAATGAGATACTGTGAATGTGAATGAAATAATATTCGGTTTTTAACTGGAATAATTGTACTTCACAAAAAAAAAAAAAAATTTGCTAAATTTCAATCGGTTTGATGCTGTTTGAAACAATCCGGTTTCAACTTCCTTAAAATGAAATTGTCTTTACACATAAGCTGTGACTATTCTATGTTTGTGTGTCTCATTGCCATTCATTGTTATAATACTACATAGATGGGTGGATGCCCATGGATATGTACTCAATTACTTGGCCTTGATGTTATTGTTGTTTCTCATAGCTTTATATATTTCCTTTTTTGATATTTATCTCCAATGATCATCTTTCAAAGCCATCTTGTTTTGTGATTGCATAATTCAAATCCTCAGCTTGGCTTAAGAGATTCATTTCCAGCACAATGGTAACTAGCTGGGCTGGTAGGAGACACCTTTTTTTATAAGACCAACAATTAGGGGATGGCCCCTACCCATGCAGTGCATTGTGTTTGACTTGAAATAGGTTATGGGAAGGAGAACAGAGGAAGTAGAGTTTGTGGTCACTAGATTTGAATCTCTTTATGGAAGTGGCAGGAAAGACATCTGCAGGTATGAACTTCCACATAAAGATAGTCGGGCTAAATAATGAATTCTGTCTGTCTGTAATGCAGTGTGTGAGCCACTGGCCAATCGACGACAAACGGATGTGCCCTGCGAGATGAACATATGCTACGTGAGAATACACGATTTTTGGGATCAAGTCTCTTTATCTCTCTAAAGCAAAGTCTGTTGTATTTTTTGAAAAACAAGTTGCATTGCGACGATGCTCCAATGAATCAATGGCATTGGATATCTTACTGTCATTAATCCTTTGACCTCTCCTGTACGCGGTCGAGAAGCATCAAAATAGACTTTGAGGTACCGATCCCTACATGAGAGTTGTATTCCACTCTCGGTCGGATATATGTAAGTGGTGTAAATAGTATGGACATCTGTTGAGTATTTTTTGCACCGTCTTAAGAAACCGTGACATTTGAATGCTTCTTTCGACACTTGAAAAATGAGCTGCAGCCAGCGAACATCACAATGAATTTTGATGCCCAGTACCTTAAGGGCGGCTGACTCTTTAATACTTACACAACCTTGAACTACAGATGAGGCAACATTATTGTCCTTGCTTTACTTCGGCATTTGATTGACTGATATTTTCGTTGTGAAGAGTTCTGTATCTTCGGAATCGGCTCTAATGATTCGAATTATTGTTTGTGTTTCCACATGGCATATCCTCTAATGGTAGCAAAAGTTTTCTTGAAATCTACTAATAATAGGTACAGGTTAGTACTCCACTTTAGGAAATGTTGTGCTATAAAGTGCAAAGTTTTGGCGTGTTCAGCTTTCATGTCTTTAAATTTGAAGCATTTCCTATTATATGACTACCAATATTTTGTATAAGATGTTAAGCAGAGTAAAAAATCTTTCAAGTCGCCACTTAAGCACGACGGTAACTTAAGCATGACGTTGTTTTTTAAGTTGGATGTAGTCTTTCTATCTCCCAAACTAGTGTGATGTGAGGTTGCAGAAGTTCAGATGTCATTACCGATCTTATCGACAGGAGAACGGTTTGCATTCTAAACGGAATTCTAATGGGATACTGCGCTATTGGTTGCTTCGTTTACAAGTTCAGTTTGGATTTTTTGTATTATTGCAGAAGCTGCCATGATATAGAGGGAACGGAATTTGTACATCACCTTTTATGCGACTGTTATCGGTTTTTGGGTAATATGTAGAACGTTTGAAGACCTGGGCATGATGACAAACGTGCGACTAAGGGAGCTGGTTTCATGCAGAGCTAAGTGTGATTAAAACGAACCATTAACGGATAATGACATAGGAGGACTTACTTTACACTGGGTAACATAATGGGCCATATTGGTCACCGAGTGAACTTGTCTGTGAACGGCAAGCAACACTCTAACGTAACCTAACTTAACGTTCCTGTCTAACAAATTTCTTACTGGGTTGGATTTTGTTTTCTTTATGTAGAGCCAACGCTAAATATTGTACATTTTCGTAAAGAATAGAAACTGAAAGGACAACAAACAGACAATGTGCCAAAATAAAGAAGAAAATATAATTGAAAATGGCAAAAAAAGGAAAAGAAACGAATATAAAATAACAAAAGTAACAAAGCATATGATTTTTAAGTAAAAAAAAAATAAATAAATTCATGTGAAAATGAAGCTGCACATAACGACATATCAGAGAAATATTTTTAAAAGTGAATACAAAATAAGAAAGTAAAGTAAAGAAAATAAATAAAAAATGGAAAAATTTTCCATTGAACAAGTATTTAAAATAATTGTGTCTGTCTTTCATATCGTTTGCTTGGTATCATCAGTTTCATTGATAAGATTTGTCTGCAAATATTTACAATATCAAAAAAAAAATTGAAGAAAATTATAATAATAATAGTATATGACTGTCCAAAAGAGAACTTAAAAAAACATTTCGTTTTAAGAATAATTTAATTAAATTTTTCAGAAAAAAATATAATAATAAACGCATATAATAGAATAAAAACAAAAAAAAAAAATAATTTCAAATCAGCTAACCTCATACCACTAACTACACTTTATTAGTCTGACCACAGGACGATTTGTGGTGGGTGGAATTTTAATGCCCATTAGATAGATATGTAGTCAAGAAAGTTATTATACTTTAGGCCACGGTTCAATCCGTAGCTCAGACATCAGCCACAAGGGCATCTCCTTCGCCTTCTTATTATTTCTACGATTATTTTTCTATTAAGCTTGTATTGAGAGTCCTCAAGAATGTCAATTGCGGTCAGGTAATCGGTTATAGTGGTGTATAGGCTCCACTTTTATAAAAGATGACGGCATCGATTACGTTGCGTATTATTTTTATTTCGTACCTCCTCATATTAGTGGTGCTGTTACCTCTTTTTGAAGTCACCGTCGTCTAGTAGGTAGTGTGTTGACTTATAAGACTTGAGGCCACGGTTTAATCCCCAGCACAGTCATCTCGAACGACAAGGAAATATGAAAAAAATATTTCTTCACCAACTTCTTCTAAGCAAATTTCTGGCAAAACTCTGAAAAAGTAAATAAACTTGCCATGAAAAGTTTCTCAAACAATCAGCCATTCGGACTAGACTTTAAACTGTAGGTCCCGCCGCTCATGTAAAAAATGAACACATACCATATGAATGGTGTGAGAATCTAATTCGTAATCATGACTGAACGATGGTAATACCCAACTATGCATGCTCAACATAACGAAAGGATTATTCACAATGTTACGGAACACGTAAGTCGACGAAACTTTGTCGTTTTCCGTATCAATGTACAGGAGTATAAGTAGCGTATAAGAAGAGTAGAGTATAAGAAAAAAACATTGTTTAATGTGAGTTTTGAGGGACTGAAGGTAAACGACCATAGGCGAAACCTGTGTGTTCGCTGAATGGACTTTGTGAACCTAATTTTCATCAAAAAATCATCGTCAGCGAATACGCTGAATGAATGGATACGAGAACAAAAAAATTGTCGACTACGGAACAATATTCAAGAGCGTCCAATGAATTAAGAAAAAGAAGTCACTATGTAGTGTGGATTTTGGAAGCAAGTGATGTCATCGGTCAATATTCTTTGAGAACGACGTTGGTCGACGATTACAAAATGTTTTCCTTGACTTGAATTGGATGATGTGGACATTAACGACATGTAGTTCTAATAGGACGGAGCGACATGCCACTTTAGATATCGTGCACGAGCAATTTTATATGAATTATCCACCAAGATTGCATCATTTGACCCCGTTTGAGGTTTCTTGTTGAGTTTTTATAAGCCGCAAGCCAAAGTGGTCCTCAACATACATACGTAATTGGTCATAACAACCCTTTAGTTAGGACTACAACCTAGCTTCTCACATCACTTATACAGTGTATGTTTATTTTATACATGAGTGGAGGGACCTACAGTTAAAGTCGACTCCGAACGACAGATTTTTGAGAAACTTTTCGTGGCAATTTTATTTATTCTCAGAGTATTTGCGAAACTCTGTTGAGAGGATGTCTTCGAAGAAAAATTTCCATATTTTCGTTTTAATGCTAACCTGTGGTTTGAACAGTGGCCTTACGTCTAATAAATCAACACACTAGACCACTACTAGACCTACTGGACTACGGCGACCTTATTGTGGTTCTCAAAGCCAACATAATTCATGCCATTTAATTGATTCTAATATCGAAAAATAGACATTTCGGATGCCGTATACCCAAAGCAGGCCTGAAGAACAGTTGAACGATTTTATATTCTGCACATAGTAACATGAGTAATTATTTCAAATCAGAAAATAATTTCGTTGATATGTTACACACAATTTGTTTATTTAAATTTAAAAATATAAAGCGCTTAATGAAAAACCCGATTATGATTAATTCAAATTCTTATTTGAGTTTGATGTCTGCTTCAAATACATAAAATTGGAAACTTTTCGTTTTACGACAAAAACTTATAGCCGTAGTTACAAAACCATAAAACTCAAACCACTTACTTAAATGTATAGCGTACCCAGGCTTTTTTTTTAATAAATGAATGAAGAAAAATTACTTGTGCTCATGATTGCCATGAAGAAAATAAGGCCATAAATTTAAATTATTGCTTTTCAAGTATTTGGTAATTGAGTGGTTCGAATGACTTTTAAACGAGGCAACATTAAGTAATGAACACTATTTTTAGTCACAGAAAATGATGGAGATGGCATGTCGTGGCATTATTTTATGGCCAACAAGCCTAAATCATTCATTATTCATGTTGTAACAAACATATTTCATTTCAAGAGAAGGTATTAAGTACTTGTGAGGTTTTCAAAAGTTAAAGCAAAAAAAAGGAAGAATTGGTTCATGAGGCATGAGGCAACCATTATGTCCACCATATAGCAACTCTTTAATAAAATCGATAAACATGAATACTCTCACAACCTCACATATCATATGCTAACCATTGATTACTTTTCTTTGCCTCATAATAATTAATGGCTTATCAAAGTTTTCATTACATATTGACAAAATGACTCTGTCTCTATTAATTTTCACCTAAACTCCTACAAATTCAATTCATCATACCATACTCAGACCATATTATGATACAAGTAATAAATGTTTGTTTCTTAATTGCTTATTGACTACATATGGTTGGATGTTTTGGTTTTACCACACTATATGTACATACATATATGTTAATATGGCATATTTATGTGCTTTAGTATGGGTATAATATAGTATCCATTAAATAGAAATTAATGTTCTATAAAGATGATTGGCTTTGCAGTATTACTTCCTATTGTTTGTAAATGCCTTTGTCATTAGCAATATACATGACCATAGAAACCAGAAGTTTTACATGCTTTTAATATTATACGAGTATAATAAATAAGTCATATAAAGTTTATTATGGTCGCTTATATGTTACAAACACAGGAATATTGTTATGGAACTAATATAATCTGTAGTTTGATAGCTCTAACCAGCTAAAGTTGTTAAACCTGATACTATATTATCTTGATTTAATTGCAAACGATTTAATATTTAATGCTGAGTACTATTAAAACATTTGGAAATATTATACAAGCATAATTTGGTCATTACTACCCTTCAGTCAGGTTCGCGACACCACTCATGTTGTGTAGGTAATTTTATACATTTTAACCGTAGATCGAGATTCGTATCAAAAATGATACATTTAAATTTTTGAGACGAAATAACTGATATTTTTTAATTCGTTAGTACTGTTGTCGCCATTATTTTAAACCAAATAAAAAAAGAATATTTCAAACAGGGGTTACAAAATCCAAAAACTTCATAATTCTGGTTTATGTATCATTTTTTATACATACGACTGTACTAGGGATTCTTTGGTGTTGTGTATGTAATTTTTTTAAGATTTCAAAGATTTTGTGAAGTTTTATCGTAAATAATACAATATTTAAGGTATTTGAAAAAGAATTAAAAGTTAAGTGTGGGACGATGGTGAGAAGGTTAAATTTTCTTTTCTTGATATGTTCTTGATATTGATTGGAGGAATATTCCTGCAGCTAAAGACTTTGGAAGAATAAAATAGAAGCTCGTCTTCTGAACTGAAGAAAGTATTGGCAGCAACAAACATGACAACAGAATGTTTATCGCCAAAGATGGTACTACTTGGAACAGAATAAACTGCCTTTAGTAGTTTGGGATGAAAAAATATTACCAATTTTCACGTAGATTCCAAGCAGCTGTTTCCTGAAATGTTGTAGAGTCTTTCTTACTACTCTTCTCATATTTATCTCCCGTGACTGACAAACATTAGAAAAATGTGTTTCGTCCCATGTTTTATTACAGATGATAAAATTTTTTTCAACTACCTATTTTATTACACAACTTGTAGTTTTATGTAAGAAATAATACTGTATAAATAGTTTGGGATTAGCTATCATAGTTTCAGAGCAGCCCATATATCCTTTTTTATGATTTGTAAACAGTTAATTTTTTGTTCGCCTAAAAGCTAAGAAAATTAAAGAAAATATATTTAAATAATGATGCTTATGTTTCCTTATGCTTATGTTCCTTACAGCAGTATTTGGGGAAACCCGTATCCGGGAAACCAGAGAGGAATCAAAAGAGAAAATTGTTATTGACATAATCGATGTCCTATTGCAACAGGAAACTTTTTTGTAATGTAAATTTATGAACTAAAAGTTCATTTAAAAAATATATATACATACGAAAAATATAACTAGACTGTTAGAATCTTTAAATAATAACTACGGCAATTTTTATTCGATTTTGTCAAACAAAGTGTCCATCCCTTACAACAGAATGCACTTTAAGAATTTGCCACTTATTTCATATTTTTTAATTAAAGATTGCTAGTATGTACGGATATACTTGAAAAATATGAACAAAATTAGCATTTATCAAGTTTGCCTCATCAAAACCCATAGCATATTATGTCAAATAATATATGTATGTATTTCGTTTTAAAGGTCCATCTCTCTCCTTTCTAATAAGGTTTAAATTATGGATATCGGTTCAGAAATGTTTGTGTAATCAATAAATTTGAGCTTAAAGTCCACAACAACAGTTTTTGTCAAATAAAATAAGTTTGGAGGGATCAAGAAATATAAAAAAATATTTTTGAATTCTTCTAAAGGAAACTCACAACTTTTTATTGGCTGGGTGTATTAAATTTTTTTTATTTTGTCGCATAGTGTAGCTCATTATTTAACTTACAACGTAAAATGCATTTATATTTTTATGTGGTATACCCTTAAAAAGGGCGTAACAAATTGTCGCTCACAAACTTCACTTATTTACAAAGAAAGAAAAATTGAATAAACACACTTAAAGACAGAATAGGCACATCCGTTATCCGATATGGACCTGACTGGAGTTCATATTACGAAGTTCTTAGCAGTTATACACACAGAGGAAGGGATTGCCTCAAATAACTTCACCAGAAGCTGTATTGACGAGGAAGTATAAGAGATCACAGAACATTTTTTTCTATCATTGCTCGTAGACCAGAGTTCTCGGACACCTAGAATTTGCTGCGTCAGCCACAGCTTATATTTATATGACGGAAAAGTAACTATCCTTGTTACAATTTTGCTCGGTTCTAACCCCAGGTCACTCATTTCCAGCTAAACGAAATATGAAAAAATATATCTTCACAACTTCCTTTCAGCAGATTTCTGGCAAAAACTCTGCGAATAAATAAAATTGCCATGAAAAGTTTCTCAAACATCTGTCGTTCGGATTCGATTTTAAATTGTAGGTCCCACCACTCATGTATAAAATTAACGCACACAAGATAAATGGTGTGAGAAACTAGGTCGTAATCCTGACTGAAGGGTTGTAATGACCAATTATGTAAGTATGATGACTCCGCTAGCATAAAAACAACACAGATGAGTAACCTTTTCAGGAATGCATTGGACGCTCTTGCATCTCATGTGAATTAATATCCTGCCAAATTCTGCAATTTTGTTTGTATCCATTATCCGCCTAATAGCTAAAGATATTTTCGTTGTAAATTAGGGTCTATTGTTAGGGTTGTTCATGGTGATTTGACAAAACAAACTGAATATATGACAAGTAATAAGACAGATTTAACTTCATCAAGAATGGCTGTTATCAACTATTAAAGTTTGCAAGTTCCTTTTAGCAGACGCTGTACAAACAAAACAAGTAAAGTCTGTTAGAGAAATGTGTTAACAGGAGCATAAGAAAGAGCAGCCAAATCAATCCCTAGTTTGCTTTAGGGTGCAAATTTAAAACCACATTTGGGAAAACGAATTTGTGTTTTGGCTTTTATGATCTTTGATCTTGAATTCCTGATGAAATAAAATTTATTTTATTTTGACATCAGAGTATCGAATTCACTAATGTAGAAATTTATATAGCAAATATTTAAAAGCAATCCTTTTTACGATTCAAATATGGAAATTTGATAAAACACAATGTCGTACAAGCCTTCGATTATATTCATTTTCATGATTAAAAACACGAATACTTGCATTAAAATACTTGCATCAAATAAAGTCACCCCTTTAAATTCATACAAATATTTACATGATGTTTAATAAAACATTCATATTGAAATACATAGGTATGTATGTATTTGGTATATATATTTAAAATTCCAAGTATGTACAGTATTGGACAAAACAAATGAGACAAATATTATTTTTCGGCTATTTATTTAGGGAAAGACTTATATGTCTTGAGCAAAAAATCGAAAGCCGGTTAAATAATGTAAACGCGAATATCAACACCAATATCAACATAAACAGGTGAAATAAATTGGTGTTTGAAGCTATCAAAGCCATATACGTTAGGCTAGATTAAGTTAGCTGGTGGGCCCCCTGGTAAAAGGATTCTCACTTAAGTCAGCTTAAATGTCCATTGGATAATACAATTAACTCTAACGCGAAATCAACTACGCCTTAGAAAAAACCATTACGAGTTTAAAATAAATATTGCTGTTGCAGCAATCTTTATATTAAAGAGCTCAGTGAACGATGTCAGAAATTTCGTAACAAGAGCAGGGCACTGACATATGGAGTGAGAGACAGTCTCCTCAGTCTTCTCAGACCCACAGCTCCTACAGAAGTCATTAGTTAGAATACTGAGTTTTTCGGCATGCCAACTAAAACGACAGTGGCCCATAAGAACCACCATTGTGCGATGGATGGCCATACGATTCGAGGACAGAAGTAAGTCATTTCTCTTCTTGTCCACCAGAGTCTAACAAGTCTATTGAACGTACCTGTCTGCTGCCAACGAGATTAAGTCACCCAATTAGAAATTGACCGAAACACTGGGAATACCTATGACCTGTAACATGTCGGAGATTGCCAGCTACGTACCGGCCTGTCTAGCTTATCAGCAATGTAATTTCCAACAATATCCTTTTGTCCAGAAACCTATATAAAGTTTCCTTTGTATAATCCGATATTTCTCCGACAAAGTCTCGGCATTCATGGACAAGTATGAACATTAAAACTACGTTCGTTAGGGACTTAACACCAGCCTGCTTATCCCAGTAAATCAAGAGATTTTCAGGAAAAATCTCAACATTCAACAATCATTGCGCCGCTTTTAAAACTATCATGATCTCTACTTGGAAAACACTGTCATTCTTATTTGAATGTCAGTGCAAAGTTCTAAGGTTCCATTAGGATCCTCCGGTTCCTCAGAGCAAAATTCCCTAGTCGGAATCTAATGAAAATGCATTAAAACATTTATGGTTCGAAAATGGAAGGCAACCGAACTTTCTTTTATTAATTAAGTTTAAAAATTTCCGTGATAACACTTCGTACCATTTGTGGTAAATGGTAACTAAACTAGAGAAGGACTGCAATATGGTTCTATTTACAACGAATCTAAATTTCTTTTTGATTCCCATACAGTAAGACGAGAACAACGACGGGAGTATAATAATTAAATTCAAATTGCGTTCAAGCAATGGGTATTCAAAAAGATAAGTAGAATCGAATCATATTCATAATTTCTGATAGTTATTCACATTCATACTTATTTTAATATCAAACTCATACTACTCATATTAAAATTTTGAAGTACTCATCATACTCATAATTAACAATACTCATGATGTTTTTGATTTTGAATCTCCATGACTCAACATTTACAAGAATCACAAAATAAGTATGATTCGCATACGAACACCACAATACTCACTACAAGGTTGTGTGTTTGCTTTGCTAGCTGTCTTTTTTACGTTTTTGTAAATACAACAACAACTAAGACTGTACATTTTAATGAATGATTCGAAACACTCGAATCATTTATGATTATTATAAGTATTTTTCTAAAGTTATGAATCTGAATGAGTAGGCATATGAATCAAACATATTTCGAATGGTATGAGTTCGATGTCAACGTTGTACTCATACTCATTGTACTTATACTTAAAAATCACCGTTGTAGGGAGTACGAATGACTCAGAGCGGTTTAATTTCAATATTGTTGACTCACTTATGTATACTCAAAATTTCATGAGTGCTTATGAGTAGCGCGAAGAAGATTCATTGCTGATCTCTGGTAGGTATACCTATTTAAATAATACACCGTAAACAGTGCCAAAAATATTCATATATATACTACAAGAACAGATAAAATATTTCAAATATTTCATGGTATCATTACTTGCGCTTTCACTTATTTTACAAAAGATTGTTAAAGGTTCATGCTTTATGTTTGGCTTTAATTTTGCCATGTAAATAGAAGGAAAAAACGAAACGTAAAATAAAATCATTCATATATTTTTTCTTTAAAGCCATAAAAAAAAGTAAACCGTCAACCAAAGCCCAAAGTAAAAATTATACTAAATACTCAAACAGCTTCAAGGTAATCATTAGAGGTGGTGGTTTTACGAGAGCAAAAAAAAATACAGGCAATAATAGAAATGAAAAAATAAAATGTAATACATTGTACATGTAAAATAAACTCAGAATATAAAAATGAAATGTTTAACAAAAACAAAATATTAAAAATAAATATTAAAGAGAAATTTATTTAGAAAATATGTTTAAAGCATGTTGGTTGGAAGAGGATAATTGAATAGGATTTAGCACAGAAATACAATCAAGTCGCCGTGGTCTAGTAGGTAGTATGCTGGCGTATTAGAGATAAGGTCAGACATCAAAACGAAAATATCAACAAATAATTCTTCGGCGAATTTCCAAAAAAAAAGTCTGAGAGGAAATAAAATTGCCATAAAAGTTTCTCAAAAATCTGTCGTTCGGTGTCGACTTTAAACTGTAGGTCTCGCCACTCATGGTAAAATTAAATTAAAATTAATTAACTACGTCGTAATCCTGACTAAAGAGTTGTAATGACCAATTATGTATGTATGTATGTCTACAGTCAAATTCCCTGTAATTATGTTAACGAAGATGACGAGAGAATCATTTCATTATACACTAACACCATAGCAATGAATTCAACTATTTATTTTGAAATTATTTTATTTAAAATGAACAGGACATCAATGTCTTTAAGAGGAGAGATTCCGAAACTATAGTCTGCTATGGATTTTCGGCTGACAACCATATTTCATCGGTATAAGTTTTCTAGGGAACGATATTACCCAGAACATCAGTGTTAACGAGAAGCCACCCAATTTTCGACTTCCTTGTAGGAATCGAAGAGCTGCTAAGCCAATACTTGTCCCATCGATGAAAACAAATAGTAGTTGGAAGGAGCCAAGTCTGGTGAATACGGCGGAGTTGGTAGAAGCACACGAAACGATTTTGCTTTATTTGCAGGTCCATTGTAAGGTTGCCAAATTGTTTTGCCTTGTCCTGTCTCCCATTCAGGTCGATTTGGGTCAATACACGATCCGAATTGATCATTTGTTGTCGGTAGCGGTAATTGTCTTGTTTTTTAGGAGCTCGTGGTACACCACACCTTTCTAATCCTATCAGACGCGCAGCATTGCCTTCCTGCCGAATTTATTTGATTTTACAAGCGAAGTTGAGAGTTGTCCAATGATTTTTTCGTGGAGGGTCCTGAAAATAAATACAATTCGATGCAACCTTGGTTTTCTATCATGTCTGAAGCAAATTTTCACAAGTGGAACTCATTTTTCAGATTTTTTGTCTTTCCGATAGCTTTTCAACGTTGTGCAACACTGAATATTTCTGTCATTTGTTTCTGAGTTGGAAGTGTCATCTTCATTCAATATTGTTTGCAATTCAGCGTTTTCAAACTTTTTTAATGGTATTCAACGTTATTCATTTCTCAAATCGAAATCGTTATTAAGAAATTTGCATTTTAAGCAGATGAAAATGCACTACCATGGGAAATAAAAAATTCGATTCTTTTAAATTAATTTTTACTTTAAACTTCATTTTATAAAGAAGTCCAACACAGAGAGGTTTGTGTAGTTTCTACTCGTATACTTAATTTTTCAAATGACAATTTATTACTCACTGTACACTGCTTGCATGATTTTAATAAAAACACGAGACATGTTTGTCTGCCACAAAGCAGACATTTTAACACATTTTTAGCACAATATTACAGACTTGCAACCTAAATTATTTTATGCTAGATAGTTCAGCTTTAATTTCAAAATTCCAAATATACACGCTATTCACCACTGAGTTTCATATACAATCTAAACCGGAAATGAAATAAATTCTTATTCACGAATTCATGCCTTGTCGATTATGAAAAGGCTTTTGATTGTATATGAATACCATGATTATATATAAACTAATAAATTATAAAATGTCCTCTAATCTGGTCATAATTATTGTGGAGTATGCTGAGAAGTAAAAAACTTTTGTGTATGCCAGGGAAATAAAATTAATGGCAAGATATTTACACATACTCATTACATGCAGCAAGGGACAGTGAATTCAGTCATATTATTTAATTTGTTTATTGTGGCATTGGCTAATGATACTCGTTAACATCGTTCTAAATCCAGAAAATCAGTGATAAATTTGTAAACATATTTCAAACAAGTATTTTGGTTTCTAGTTCGGCGTGAGTGTAAAAAAGGAAAATTCGTAACAATACCAAAAATACTTCATAATATTTGTCAAACAACTTTTAAATATTGTTAAATACATCGTTAATTGGTCATTACAATCCTTTGGGCAGGATTACGACTTAGCTGCTCACACCACCCATGCGTTAATTTTATACATGAGTGGGAACTATTACAGTTTATAGTTGACCTGAATGATAGTCATTTGAAAGTTTTGAGAAACTTTTAAAGGTTTGCTATAAATCTGCTGAGAGAAAGTCGCCGAAGAAATATTTTTTCATATTTCGTTTTGTTGGGTATATCTGACCCTGGGTGTGAAGCGTGACGTCATGTCTAATAACATACACACTACCTACTAGACTACGGCGCCTTAGTTGTCAAATGAGCTTGTGCAAATTAATATTACTCAAGAACCTTAGTATAAAACGATATAAAATAAGACTGCTACAAGAACTGAAGTCAATGGGTCTTCGGAAAGTTGAACGAAGATCATATTTTTTTTTTTTTTTGAGAAGTTATCATTAACCCTAGAACCCTACCCATATTTTATATTGACTTTTCCTACCCTGGGTACTGGAGCACCCAGTTTTCACATGAGTTATAAATTTAGGAAAACAAGTTGCAAAATTCATTTTTTTTATATTCATGTATTTATTGTTTATTTATGATAGAACTTTAAGGAAAAAAAAAGAACAAAATTAGTGTTATATAAATTTAGGGCACATTTTAATTTGATGCTCTCCACTGATAGGCGTTTGGCACTTGTTGCAAAAAGTCTTACTTTTTCTATCTTTCGAGGTAGGACAGAATCAGCATCGTCCTTGTTTTTTGGCGGTACCCAGAGGGTCTATCAGGGTTATGTGGCGTTTTCAGCATGCCATTTATCATTTCACGAATATTTGTACTTAAAATGGGCCAATTTCTACGCTGCTCCATATATGGTGTTATTAGCTGTATGCTCAAAGATTCCCCACATATGGCTTCCATAGCATTGCGTGTTGAGAATATGTTTGTAACATGTTTATTTTTATCTCTGTTTTCTCTTTCCGGCTTCACCACTTGTTCGCTGAGGCTGTGTAGGAACATTCTACTGAGGCTTGTGGTAGCTTTCAACATTGGATTATTCGCAAAGTAAATTATGGACAACGAGGTGTATTATATTGTAGAATAAAGCCAAGAGCCATCTATTTGTTCGTCGCCTTGTTCAATATTCTATCCATACTATCGACGCCACCTTTATATTTGTTGTAATCTAAGATCTAGAGTGGCTTTTTCTTTGGACCTTGCACTTCGTATGAGTAATGCAAGAAGTATAACAGATTTTTTCTTTTTATGTGAGAGCACAAGGTAATATTGTTAGTGAAACCAAATGCAGTTAACTCTACTTCCCGTCCTTTAGAGAAAGTGAAATATAGTGGTACAAATGCTCGTCTTCTGTTCACTGTACCTAATATTGATAAACTGCTGTCCATCATAAAACTTTTCGCTAAGTTATAAGTTGTGAAGAAATTATCACAAACAATATTCCGTCCACTTCCACGAAAATTATTGACGAACAAGTCCTCCACTACCTTCTCGCCTACTTTTTTTCCTGGATGCCACCAATCTAGTATAAATTGTTGCCTTCATTGGATAGGATGAGACGGAGTCACATACCCACCATACTTTTATTCCGTAATTGGCAGGTTTCGATAGTATGTATTGGGTAAACCCGGTATCACGTTTGGACCTGCTGCGTAATTTCTGCGTAGATTATCATTCCGTAATAAAAAAAAGTCCATTATGCTGCGTCTGTTTACGTGTGTTTTCGTTATCGAAAATTATAAAGCGGCTTATATCCCAAAAAACGCCGCACGCTCATGGGAGTTCGATATAAGGGATGTGAGGTCGTTTTCCAGAAGTCTTTAGTATGTACGTAGCCAGAGTGCGTTACACCAGCCAACAAGTAAGTAAAACCAAATCAACAAAAAAATAAGATTAGCAACGTAAGAAATTCCATATAAAATGTGCGAACATACCCGGATATGCTTCTGTTGACGTAAGTATAATTTTGTATCTGTTGACATAAAGGTTAAGTCGATTCAATTTATATTTGTATCGGATATGTGTCGGTTTGCATAGATAACCACTAATGGACCACTAATGGGTAACTAAACATTATGGGCAATCATAGCGGCTTTGTGTGGGTACCATTAGAGATGTATACCTCTGTGGGTCTGTGGGCCTGTGCAGGGCCACAATTCAGTTCAATTTAAAATTTTTTTTAACCAATTTAAAACACCGTCTTAACATCAAGGAAACTATAAAGATTTTCAACGAAAACGGATTAGTTAAAAAATTTCTGAAATTTTTTAACCGTATGTATAATTTAGTAACTGTGTGTAAGTGTTGTTGGTTTGTTGGCCTGTTCGTTGTGAAGTAATAACGTTGAACATTCTCTATTTTTTTGCAATGTCAATCTATTTTACATTGAAAAACTGACACGTACGTACGTAATTGGTCATTACAATCCTTCAGTCAGGATTACGACATAGTTTCTCACACCACTTATGTTGTGTGCGTTAATTTTATGCCTGAGTGGTGGGACCTACAGTTTAAAGTAGACTCCGAACGACAAATTTTTGAGAAACTTTTCATGGCAATTTTTATTTACTCTAAGAGTTTTTGCCAGAAATCTGCTGCGAAGAAGACGCTGAGGAAATACTTTTTGTATTTTGTTTTGACGTCTGGCCTGGGGCTCCAACCCTGGCTTTACATCTAATAAGCCAACACACTACCTACTGAACAACGGCGACTTCAAATCGACACCCTACTATATTTGCCAAGTACTCATGTCACATATAAGATCCTTACGAATGTATTATGTGAACGACTGGTGCCATTCATCAAAACACTGATTGCAGTTGCAGACCTGGTAAATCCACCATTCACATTACGGCAAACCCTATTACATCATCACAATGAGACCATTATTTGGTCTTCACTCAAGTAGTGATGTCAAGCCTTCTTCTACTCCTAGATGGCGAAATGTCGTCCAAAATTACTTAAACGGTAGAAAGTGTACACATACAGCCGCATAAAGCTTACAGTTTAGAACAAAGAAAATTTAATAATTTAGAACTATGTCTAGAGTAAAGCAAGACTGCTTATTTTCCTCAACACTTTTGATTCGAAATGCTCTCGTCTTATCACTCCCCTAGACAGAAACCGGACCATTTTGATTGTGGGATATATTTCGCAGAGGCTGAGTGATAGGAATGAATAGTGAAATTTGGAGACTACATAGTCTTTTAAATGTGGGCCATTCTGTAGTATACAGATCAGATATTATGAGTCAATGTGAATGCTCGCAGGTAGCTTCCAAGCAGAATCCAATAAAAAGCTTTGCTCAATTGAAGTCGAACATAAAGTATAAAGAATGGAACATAGCAATACTATGTTAGGCCGTCATTAGCTTTTATTGGAATTCAATAAAAATATGACCACCTCGGGAAGCAAGGATAGGGATAAACACTCTGATGGGTCGCAGAATACTTAGGAATTTACTGCCAAGAGCTGGCAGTTGAACATTTCAGTTAGATGGAAAGAAATGTTTGAAAGTCTGTACTCATTGTAAGGCAATATAAAAAAGGCAAATGTTTTTCTCTGTAAGTTATTGGATAATAACAGGAGATTCTAGTCATGCTTGAGAGTGTGACCTGTAAGGCAGCACAGACAATGAATATAGAATTCTTCAAATTTAATAAAACTGTTTAGGCTGAAGTATAGTATATGTATGTAAAGTTTTACAGCTTAGAGACAAGTGACGGTGATAAAATTTGTGATACCAAGCAGAAGGACGACTGCCTTCAGAATCAACAAGAAGAACTACTGTGCGCTAGGTTAGAGGAATGGTTTCGTTGGTAGTATCAACTTCGAAACTTTTATTTGGTGCAGTAACTAGAAAGTAGACTGGTAAAACGATTTAATGTGTGGAAGGTAGCAAATGGTCAACAATAAGGTTGGGACAAGCATACCACGCGATTCATAAATAGATACTGGACAGTTACACATAATATAAGAAGAAGAGCATTCTGCAAAAATTTGTCTCGTGATTAAGGAACATTCACCAGAAAAAAATGCCCGACCGTCCCCACTATGCAAAAAAACGAGAAGACTTGAACATGCCATACAACTTTCCGTGTTACCGAACTAAGACAAGCAGTGACAAAATAGAAGCCAGTTGTGATCGAGCAGTGAAATGAAAACGATTCGAAGAAGGCAAACTGATTCTGCTGAGCAGCATTCAACAAGAAAAGGAACTATCGCCCATATTTTCGCATTACTGGGAGGAACTCTACAATGCAATTAGAAAGTAAAATGCCAAGATTTCGAATGCGGACAAAAACAAATCGAACAAAAACAAGCAAATAAGACACAGACAAACAAACAACAAACAAATAATCAACAAACAATAATAAAAATTATGGCTGTTACAGCAAACAAAAATTACACAAACAAATTCTGAAGGAAATTACAAGTAGAAACCAAAACAAAAATAAAAACAGGCGACATCAGCAAACAACATTAAAGGCAGATGATGAAGTTATAAAATAACAATAAAAATAAGAACGCGGTACAAATAAAAGACCTTTATGTGACCTTTATCAGTGAAAAACAATTCAGTAAATTCGTTGACTAATAATACGAATGCGATTTGTTTTTTTTTAAGACGAGTATACTCGACTTTATGCAAAAAATTTACTTTTTACTCGACATAAACAGTTAAAGGCTTATAAAGGGTCGTGAATTAAAGTGACCGTGCATTGTTATCAGTTAAATTGTGTTGTTTTTTTGAATATCTAAAGGATTTGTTTAATTAAATTAACAAATATGATCAAAAGTAAATAATTTCTTTTATTTTTAATTGCGAACATAGAATTCACAATAAATAAACATACGTATGTACAATGTACATATATATACTCGTACATATATACATATAAACTGGTGGCCAAAACTAAAGCAACTGACTGAGGTTAAAACTGGATGTTTTTTTTTTTGGTTTTTATGTTTACACTTTATTCAGATTAAACGTAAATGCAAAAAAAATTACAATAAATTCGCTTGAAATGTTGCTTTTCTTTCAAAATAACGAAACAATCATAAAATTCTAGTGGCCTGAAACTAAAGCAACTTTTGTATTTCTGTAACAAAACTAAAAAATGTGAGTCTCTAGGTCGTAATCCTGTCTAAAGGGTTATAATGACTAATTAAGTAAGTATGCAGGGAAGTATACAACATTGTTACTTGACACCATAGCAGGAAAATTACCTCCGCACAATAGCATTGCCGCCACCATACAGCCAAATATTGTTGCATGTCAGTAATTTTCCTCCCTCTCTGAGTTATTTAGAATTATTAAAGCATTCGACACCAGTCGCCAAAGGTCTCAGTGCGGATAGGCTCTATCCGTCTTCCATTTTAGCCCATCGAACAAAAAAATTAACTAAAAATAGCATTCCTTTCTGAGTCAGCAAGGTTCTCTTTAAGGTTGCATGGCCACTCATCAAATAAAGCATCGAACTCAACTTTTTGCTTATTATGTTGGTAAGTGTAAGGTGAAGACATTATAATCTGAGGTAACAGTTCAAAACTCTGGTGTGAGAAGCTAGATCGTAATCCTGACTGAAGGATGTAATAACCAATTATGTCTATCTTGGTAAGTAATACTCTCTCCTATTTAATATATGTAAATTAGATGTGTTGCCAAGCAGAGCTTAATGACATATTGATTGTTAAATACTTACCTGGTGCCTTTTTATATTGAGTAATTATTGACAAAAGTTTTTTTATTATTCGTTCTTTTTATTGAAACTAGATTTCAAAAATAAGTTTTAATTTTTAAATAAAATACCAAACAAATTAATTACTACATACAATTGTATATACCATAAATGAGCCGTTTATTTTGAAAATTTGCATAAGTCGCTTTGTTTTTCAGTCAAGATATTTAAGGGATTGCGTTTTAACACATTTAAAAATATGGACGCTAACTTTTTACATTTGTTATCTCATGATACTGATATTTTTCTTAGTATAAATAATTTCGTATAAAAATTAAAAAATCACCACTTTTCATTAAGGTAAAGTGGCTTAAGCCACTTTCAAAATAAATAATTTAGAAAATTGACTAACACTTATCAATTAAATCCGACGTATTTTACTGAAGTGATGTTTTGAAAGCGCAGTGATTTACTAAAATTGCTAAATAAATATATTACACATGTGTATAATAATAATAATTCTTACCATCAATATATTTAATATAAAGGTTTGATTTAAGTATTTTTTATTTAAAATATCTTAAAATACAAAAAATTACTTCATTTTGAAACATATAAAGTATAAGTAATTTATATGAAAATACACCAATTAAATTTAATTTTCGTCATCAATAAGAGTGATTAGGTCCTCGGAAATTCTGTTTTGTTTTAAATTCTTAAAATAACTGTGGTATATTCGGGGTATATAATTAATCAAGTCCATAATGTCTTTGTATGTTGTCCGGCGTATAACGAATCCATCTCTATTTGTGAATAACGCCTAGGTTCGCTTTGTTTTGCTCTGTATTTACTTTTCTTATTGAAACAGATTGTTTCAATGATTGTGTTGAAATAAAATCTTTTTTCTCCATGTTATGTACTGTGAAAGATTTTTTTCGGCAGGCGGCTATCACGCTATAGTAATCATTTGGGATGTAGAAAACATTTGTTTTTTTCAAGGCCGTTTCTATTACATCAAAGTCACGATCATTTGGTAAGTATGAATGGCCAGAAATTAAAAATTTGTGATCTAGAATTTTAATATCGTTTTCTGAAGACTGAACAATTTTCATCCAAGTTAATGTCAGTTTTATGTTTTGTCGATTTTGTCCTGTCCTATTGCAATAATATGCTTTTGATTTGTGATATTCTTGAGATGTTTTATACAACACGAAGCAACTTCCTGAGAACATTTTGATGCTAATGTTTCATCCCAAAGTTACATATCAATATTATTATTATGAAAATTATGGAATCCTAAATTTAAAACGTACATATTCCTTTTGTAATATGATATTGAAGTCGTAAGTTTGGGAAATGGCAATGCTTTCTGAAAGTGAAATGAAAATACAAAATATTCATCTGGATTTTGCATTTGGTGTTTTCTAAAAAAGTAAATATTTCAACTGAATTGAAAAGAAACATCACTGCTTATCACAAGTTTCTATTTCTTTTACACTAAGCCCTTCTTGTGAAATGCGACTTACGCCACTTTCAAAATAAACATGTTGGTTATACCGTTAATTACCAATATTTCTCTCAAAGAAATTCTCAATAGTTCTCAACTTATTGATTGCAGCTTTTTTAGATACTGTTCTATTATATGTAGATTTGACATTAATTCCAGTTTTCTGAAAAAGGGACTTATGTCACTTTCAAAATAAACGGCTCAAATATTGCTATTATAAAATCATTCAACTTTCATTAATACATACGAATACATTATTTTGTAAATACAATCACTGTGTTACGAGATTTATTTGCCAAGAGATCTCTTTTATCCAGTGTGATGCGTCGATCTACAAAAATAAATAAAAAAAGAATACAAATATTATTTTGTTGGCTTATTATAAACTGAAAAAAATTGCAGTTAAATTTTATATACTGACAAAAAAATTACTCCAAATGAAAACTGATTTAATATTTTATTGCATTGTTATTCCCAGAAGTCGCCGTAGTTTAGTTGGTAGTGTTTTGACTTATTAGACGTAAGACCACGAATCAAACCCCAGGTCACATATCTTCAACAAAACTAAGTATGAAATAATATTTCTTCGGCGACTTCATCTCAGCAGATTTCTGAAAAAACTCTGATTTTCTTTATTATTTACCAATATGTTTCGAATGAGTGAAGTGCTAAACAATAAATTAAATTAATGTAAAGTTTCCAACTTTTTTGGTTCACCCTAATCATACGTTGGAAGTCGCCGTAGTATAGTAGGTAGTGTGTTGGCTTATTAGACATAAAGCCAGGGTTCGAGCCCCAGGCCAGGCATCAAGACAAAATACAAAAAGTATTTCTTCGGCGATTTCCTCTCAGCAGATTTCTGGCAAAAACCCTCAGAGTAAATAAAATTGCCATGAAAAAGTTTCTCAAAAATCTGTCGTTCGGAGTCGACTTTAAACTGTAGTGGTACTCTTGTATAAAAATTAACACACACAACATAAGTGGTGTGAGAAGCAATGGGTCAATTCGATCGCCGGGTACTGTACTTGTCTTAATTGACTAGTACACGTCCTCTAACCTAACATAACCTAATCATACGTTGTATTCGGTTTGTGTTTATCATTTCATATGAAAAGAACAAAATGCCTTAATAGGCCATTTACACTACAGCGAAATCTAGTACTTATGAGATTTCGAGCCAAATCTAGTTGATTTTAACTAGATTTCCCATACAAAACAAAATCTACTTATTTAGTAGATTTCGGCAAAATCTACTCAAAATCTAGTAAAAATACAAATGCAACTATGTGTTTTGCCAAATAGTACTTAAAAATACAACCCTGAGCAGGAAAAAAAATGACATTTCAATTTAACCCTAAAGCTGGAGGTCCACACCACGCTTTCTACGCGTTTTCGCATTCTACGCGGCTGTCAAAAAAGTAGAATTAATGTAAATATTTGGTGCAAGTTACACGCACTAAAGCGTAGGATGCCATGACGCACAGAACGCGAAAAGTAAATCTACTTTCTACTTTTGTAAGCATCACAAGCGGCGCGCGTACGAAACAGCTGATTTCGACATGTTGTTTTGTTTTAATTTGTTTAAATCAAAACAAACATTGGCGCGTAAAAAGCGTTGCATGTAACTTGAAGCGTAGAATACGAAGAAGGTGTGAAATGAACGCAACGCTTTGACGCGAAAACGCGTGGTGTGGACCTCCAGCTTAATCAAGTCAACATGTGCCTCTCCGATACATATTTCACTTGGTCATGTTGTAACTTCCTTGAATATAGGTTCTAGTTCTTACTGCTTCTTGAATTCCTACTTTCAGTTGTTTTATTTAGAATTTACAAATTTTAGAAATTAATTTATTTTCTTTTTATTTTTTATTTTGTTTCAATCAAAAATGTTCTTAATCATGTCAAAATGTGTCTATGAGGCACATATGGGAACGCAAACTATTACTTCTAATGTTGGTGAACAACAAAATTAAATATAATAATGAGTTATAATGAGGTATAATGAGTTACGAAGAGTTCTGGCACCCATTATTTGCCGCAGTCTTCTAAAATTAAATAAAAATATTTTGTCCAATGTTCGGTCCATACAACACGAGATTGAATTCTCAAACCAGCCAAGGCAGACAGATATGCGACGTAGATGTTATATGTGCCCACCGAAGATATGCAGAATGTGAAAGCAGTCTTGCAGTATTTACCACAAAAATACTTGCAACGAGCATTGTTCAAAAGTTCTAGTTTGCTTAAAATGCGAAAATAAATAAATAATATTTCATTTATGTAACTGAGAAGAAAAAATTTAATAAAATGAAAATAAGTTAACAAAATTAATACGTAAATGCTTTGTATGTGCCTCTGAAACACATTTTGATTGGATTTGTAAAAATTTTTCCTGACGTGATTAGGGTTAAACTAAAATATTATTATTTTCTTTTAAATTTCAGTCAGCTGTTTCTGTTATTAAAATGAAATCTTGCTACTGTCAAATAAATCCAGTGTAAACGATGTAGATTTTGAGCAAGATTTGAAATCTAATCTACTAGATTTCGCTGTAGTGTAAATGGCCTATAACTTGTGTTATCACAATGTTTATAAAAGTTAGTCTAAAGTACATATATGTTATATCAGTGCAACAAATCGTCTACTTATAGTATTATCATGCACATTATTCCTTAAAAGTTTGTTTATCCGCTGTCATTCTCACATTTTTTATTTTTTTACTTATGTTTTAGGAATTACAATTACATGTTATACATACTAATATGGCATACATAGGCATCAATTCCAAGAGCTTCCAACATAAATGTTGTTCTAGCCTGGTTTTGTTTTTACTTGTGTTTGCTTGTTTAAATGGTGTTGTTTGCATATGAGAGATTTTTTTATAATGCGTTTAGCACTAAAACCAGTTCAAAAAGTGAAAAGCTTTTCCTTTAGACATAACAAAAAAAAAATGTGATATTGCAAGTCGGCTAAGATAAAAACTTTTCGGAAACAAACATTATAGAACATGTGTTACTTGTGTTTGAGATAAACTTTCCTAAAATTTAATGACTGGTTTTTATATGTTGACAATTCATCAGCTTTAACATTTTTCTTTTCAACCCGAATCGTCTCTTCAAATTTCAATAAAATAAAGTGAAATTTTAATCATCCTAATTTTTTATTCGATTGAAGGACCTATTGATGCCATGTTGGAATATAACATCATTTAAATGTGCGTCATGGCTTTTCTGGGTGGAATGCATGGTCATTTACCTTCACTTCCTGGATCAGTTGAATTTTGTCAAGTCACGACGAAATATTTGCCAAGATGTGGTCAGCGCAAGAAAGAGTTCTTGCGAGCTTCGCAAAATCGACTGCTTCGGATTGTCCATCACAATTTCCCCGTCAGCGGCATTTTTTGCGACAGATCTTGCGTTTCGTCAACGTACGGGTTTTAGACGATCCTTTACTGAAATAGTGGACTCGAATTTATATCCACTTTCCCGATATGGCGAGCGTAAAATGGTCGAAGGGCGCTATATGGTGCTAGGACAGAACGCGTAATACGTAATTGGATATTACAACCCTTCAATCAGAATTCCACCTAGTTTCTCATATCACTTATGTTGTGTGTAATAATTTTAAACATGATTGTTGGGAACACTCTGGAGAAACTTTTCATGCAATTTTATTAACTCTCAGCGTTTTTGGCACAAATTTGCTGAGAGGAAGCCGTCGAAGAAATATTTGTTTCATATTTCGTTTTGTCGGGGATGTCTGACCTGGGATTTAAACCGTGGCCTCATATCTAATAAACCAATACACTACCCACTAGACTAACTCGACCCATTTTTGATAGCTTCAACAAAGTCGGAACTCTCTGTTGGAAAATCTGATACATTGAAATGGTCAAAACCATTTTCTAGACTCCTCCCCTCGTTAGATCTTTGCTATAAAAAATAATTATAAACGACTGAATTATACTGAGGAAATCCGTGTGATAAGATTATATAAAATTTGTCACGTTAAACTCGTGAATTTCGTATACATATTTGAAATTATTATAATTTATAAAGATTGATTTGATTTAGAAAAATTATTAAATAAAAATTCTTTAAATAGAGTGTAACCAGTGCTTTGGGCAGGTATTTATATGGAGCTGTATTGTGCTTAAAACTTATAATGAATTTTCATTTCTCCTGCTTTCATTTATCAACCTGGACTGATATTTTCTTTCACATGCCTATTGGGTATAATTATATACTGAGAACGCGAGAATAATTAAAATTTCATTTCACTTCATTATCAGCATTCACTTAAGTGAAGGCATTGCAGACATATTAAAAAGTCAAATGATTATAATTCGTGCACAATTTCACATGAAATAAGTTAAAGTTTTCATTAATAAAGGCAAGATGTTAAAACGCAAAATACTTTGACAGAACGTATAAGACACACAAATAGAGAAAGGCGGCTTCAACTTTGTACACTTATGTAGATAAGTGGATACAAGTATCGTACTGTACCTCAAAAAAACACTTTAGGACAGATATGTATACTTTTTCAGATGTTATCAAGCCTGTATTGTTTGCTACTAAAAATCAATCGTTGTAAGTGAAACTAACTAAACTAACTAATGGTGGGTTGTATAGGGCCTTTCAATAAGGAATATCAAGCTTTGACAGCTGATAACGGCCATTTTATTGAAGCTTCTTCTGTAAAATTAGCTGTCATTTATTCAGTTCATCAAAAAATCCTTATCAGCAATGAGCCCCGCTTCTTGATGAATGTGTACGCGACTAAATAATATTGTCGAATCCAACCCTTTAGTCAGGATTACGACTTAGATTCTCACACCACTTATGTTGTGTGTGTTAATTTTATACATGAGTGGCGGGACCTACAGTTTAAAGTCGACTCCGAACGACATATTTTTTTGAGAAACTTTTCATGGCAATTTTATTTGCTCTCAGAGTTTTTGCCAGAAATCTGCTGAGAGGAAGTCGTCGAACAAATATTTTTTATACTTTCGTGTTGATGTCTGACCTGGGGTTTTAACCGTGGCCTTACGTCTAATAAAGCAACACCCTGCCAACTAGACTACGGCGACTTCAGAGCTAGCAGTATAATTGGTTCTTATTCCTTCGAGAAAGATGTTGACGACCAACATCTTTAAGTTTAAATTGATTAATCTGGATATCAACGACATGTGGTTTCCACAGGACCGCGCCACATTCTTCACAGCTCAAAAGTTACACACGGATGCCTTTTAAATCTGCTAAATTTAAATCAATGGAATGGCAACATAATCTGTCCAGTAGATGTATCACATATTCTCTCCGATTGCTCACAATTCAACAACAATGTCTTTAAAAATAGATGTCCTCTATAACTAGCGAGTCTGCACAAGTGATTTCATCTCATGTCAATGTGACGTGAAATAGCTACCGAGAACTCGTTAAATTTTTTTGTGAGCTTTCATATGTCGCAAATGTACGCGAATAGACCACAAATCAAGGCGTTCCTCAATAACAACTTAACCCAATTTTAGCCCTGATTTATGCGTTTGAGTCTTCAAAAATTGGACATTTCGTATGCGCTCCACCCAGAGAAGCCCATGCTGTATTCTACACATAATGGCATCAATAGGTCTTTCAAACGAATAAATATTTCGATATGAGCCCAGACATACATGCTTTCATTTAAATTTAAAGAAACGCTTAATAAAGGACCAGTCTTTAGTTGTGATAAGGTTTTCTATAATTTTTGCTTTTTTGTATAACTGTATTTTATTACAAGAATAAAAAATATTACAGAGCAAACGTACATAGTATACATTAAGAAAAATATATGATACATACATACTTGCTCTTCTTGTTGCAGGACGCAATCCCTAAACATTCCTTTAGAATATGGATGTCTTTTATGATAATATTTGCTTTAACTACAATATCATAAGGGTTCGTTTATGTACATGTATAAGTGTACATTAATTATATAAATATACAGTGTCGGTCAAAACATATTATACATTTTTTATTTAGATTTAAGTCCACAACAATAATTAAATTAAATTATATGAAAATAATAAAAACGTTAAAAAAAACAAAAATTGTAGAAACAATTCAGCAATGATGTTGGCCAAAATATTGGCCGACTAACACGGTGTTCAGATATGCACCTTATTCGGTAAATGGCAATAAACCGCATTATTGAGCTCAACATTTCATATAAAGTTTCAATTGATTGTTTCGCAATAAATACGAAAATTGTTATAATATTGAGTTAAACTTCAAATGCAGCACTGTCATAAGTATGTTTAATGAACATTTTACAATTAACGGAACCCAATTTTTGGTTGATATTTCACAACTCATATGTTAAGGACAAGCAAAAAAGAAACAAAACAAAAAAAAAAGAAAAACAAAATAAAACAATGTTGTTGAAACAACCAGCTGTTTTGTTTACCAGCTGTCAAATGAATATTAAATACGCAGCAGTACTGCATATATTATTATGTCTGAACTCAATAAAAGTGCCTATTTAAACATAGTATAAGGAAGATATATATTTTAGCTCCTAGAGTAATTATTAACAATAAGTGCACGTACTGTTCAAAGGAGAACAGTTTAAGTTGGGATCAAAAATCAAATATTTACATCGCGGAAAAACGTCAGCATCTTACGTCTACGTCTTATGCCTTTGTTTCTATTTTTTGACGAATTATAAATTGCATTTTGTTGGCTCCGATGCTATAATTGATGGCACGCTTAAAAGATTAAATCATAAATGTTGCACCGTCACAGACAAACATGGAGATGGACATGCTGCGCAATAGTGAGATTGCATTTCAAGTTATAGCTAAGGACATACATACATAATTAGTCATTACATCCCTTCAGGTAGGATTACGATCTAGCTTCTCACCCTACTTATGCTGTGTGTGAAACAGTTTATGTTCAATTTTATTTATAATCAGAGTTTTTGCCAGAAATCGCCGAAGAAATATTTTTTCATATTTCGTTTTGTTGGAGATGTCTGGGGTTTGAACCAAAGCTTCACGTATAATAAGCCAACACACTGCCTACTAGACTAAGGCGACTTCATATAGGTTATATATTTAAATCAATTTGCATTTATTAAAATTATTATCAGTAGTACAAGTAATAAAGGCACAAAAGTTAGTTTTTTTTAATATGTTTTAACCTATCAGTACATGCTTGATTAAAACCTCCTTTGCTTAAGTGTAAAACTAACATTTACTCACTTCATATATTCTACATTCGTTTCAGTTCCATTTTTTCAACTCAATATAGATAAATACAGTGGATAGCAAAAGTCTTAGTACGGCAATATATTTTAGCAATTTCATGACTTTAAGCCAAAAGTTTGTATAAAAAGTTAAGGTTTTTATATTTATTTTATTAATTTATTTCTGTTTTATTATAACACAAACAATTTTTTAATGTTTTTCATAAAACAAGAGAAAAATAAGGAAAGGTTTCAGATGTTTCCATAGGTACCCCCAAAGAGAATTCTGAGTAAATTAAAAATTCAAAGGCCTAATATATGAAAATGTCATCCCTTGTATTTAGTAGAATATCCCTTAAGGTCAAGCGTGCTTCATTTAACCCATTTGGAATTGAATGTACAGGTTTTGTTTAATGTTTTCTGGTGGCACCACGAGCAAATTTTTCGGTTGACTTTTGTTTGAGGTTTAGCGATTACGTAACCGTTCTTTCAAATGATTTCCTAAATACTCTCTTGAAGTCATATCTGGACTTTGTGCAAGAGTGGGACTTTTTGTCAAAATATATTGCCGTACTAAGACTTTTGCTGTCCACTGTATATACGAATTACTCTGTATTACTTTACTTTTCCTCCTGTTTTTCAAGTATTTAATTTCTGTGCTTTTGTTTGTATATAAAGTAAGGTTAGTATGTCATATTTTTATACCCTTTTCCTTTCATTAAAGACTTCATTTAGGGCAGCATATTATGGCAATAGAATTCGGAGTATAGATGTTAAATTTTTTCTACAGATGTTAGTTTCGAATTGAAGAAGAGGAAACAACGGAAAAAAATTTCAAAATTTCTGTAAAATTTAATGCCCTTAGATTAATAATAAAACGTTTAAAAGTTTACAGAAATATTCTCATCTCACGAACATAATAAAAAATCAAAAAATTGTCATTGTTTCGTGTGGTATATTATTTGTTGACCCTTTTTAGGAGTTTTTCTCTGCCTCTTGTTCTTACGCAGCACATTGTCTATATTATCCCGTCGTTACATTACTAACTTACTAGGTCATGGTGTTCTAGGAGCTTTCCAGAGATTGCAGATGGTCTATTTTTTCCAACGGAGGGAGTAATAAGGCTGCAGTGCTTAATACAAATTGTTACCTTCATACAGAGCTTTTATTAGCTTTTTATGCATAGTAGTGAAAAATATAAACAAAATTAAATTTGTTTTTGTTTTTCCTACAAGCCTCTTAAACACAGCTCACTTCATACTGCTTTATTATTCTTCGTTTCCCAACTGTGATTCTCCAGTTAAAACGTACCGGTGATTCAGCAATAACAGAAAACAAACTTATCACAACATACAAGCAAACAATTTTTAGTCAAATGTCTCATAGTCGTAAGTCCATATTTATCAATACAAGTCTGTGGATTTTGGAGCATAAAAATATAAGCTGAATTACTTACAGTCTGTCAAGAAAATGTTTGCACACAATGAAAATGGTTTTTGGACTGAATACATACATACATACATACATAATTGGCCATTACAACCCTTCGGTCAGGATTACGGCCCAGCTTTTCACACCACTCAGGCGGGGCCTACAGTTTAACGTCGACTCCGAACGACAGATTTTTGAGAAATTTTTTCATGGCCGGTTTATTTACTCTCAGAGTTTTTGCCAGAAATCTGCTGAGAGGATGTCTCCGAAGAAATATTATTTTTTTTTTCATATTTCGTTTTGATGTCTGACCTGGGATATGAACCTGGGCTTTACGTCTCATAAGCCAACACACTACCTACTAGACTACGGCGCTGAATATACATATGTACAACCCCAAATTACAGTGCTACAGCGGGTATGTTCCTATTTCCTAAGGAATTTGAAAGTTTTCTTAATTACTTAAAGAAGTCGCCATAGACTCGTATGTAGTTAGTAGCAGTAGTAGGTATATTGGACGTGAGGCCACGGTTCAAACCCCTGGTCAGACATCTCCAACATAGCGAAATATGAACAAATATTCGACGACTATTCTTCAACAGGTTTCTGGCAAAAGCCTCTACGAATAAATAAAAATTGCTATGAAAATTTTCTCAAACAATTAGTCGTTCGGAGATGATATTAAAATATATGTATGTATGTCCCAACACTCTCGTATAAAATTAACATACACAACATAAATGGTGTGGGAAGCCATGACTGAAGGGTTACAATGACAAATTATGTATATATGTGTGTATGTATGTAATTACTTTATTAAATTAAAACTTTTAAGCATTTTTATATTTCCTAATCTGCCGCATGTGCTGAATCACTTAAGTAAATCCTATTAAAAATGGTGGATACATTTTTTATCGTTGTTTAATGGATGTTTACGACTAAAATGAAATATTCTTGAATATACACACATACTTATATAATTGGCCCTTCCTTCTGTCAGGATTACGGCCCAGCTTCTCACACCGCGCATGTTGTGTGTGTTAATTTAATGCGTGAGTGGCGGGGCCTACAGTTTAACGTCGACTCCGAACGACAGATTTTTGAGAAGATTTTTCATGGCAGGTTTATTTACTCATGGAGTTTTTGCCAAAAATCTGCTGAAAGGAAGTCACCGACGAATTTTTTTTTTCATATTTCGTTTTTGTTGTCTGACCTGGAATACGAACCCGGGATTTACGTCTAATAAGTCAACACACTACCTGCTAGACTACGGCAACTTCTATATTCTATATTTTTGAATGTATTACTGAATTTTTCTGTCTTTAATTATTACTTTTCATCTCTTTAAGACCATATACTGCTGGAATTCGATTATTTTGCATTGTATTAATTTCTATTTGAAATCAATCTAAAGTAGAAGTATTTAATACGAACCCACAGTCAAAGCCGTCTGATATTAAATACAGAAATTTATAGATTCTTTATTATATTGTATTATTGCCTCTACAAATCATTGATGTGTAAGAAACTTCAATTTCATCGTGAATTATAGTTTAAATATACTTTAAATATATAATTTAATGAATTTTAATTTATTTTTATATTTAAAATTGTTTAATTATTACAAACATTATATTAATATTACATTATTAGCTTAAGTTTTATATACACAAACTTTTAATAACTATGTATTTGTTTATATATCCTTATTTAATTTAATTAAATTATATTAATTTTTTTTTTCTTTTTTGTTATAATTTTATTAAAAAATATTTTGAAAATTTTATATGAATTTTAATTTTGAATTTTATTTTTTAGTTCGTTATTTTGCAAATTAAAATCATTTTCTTTTTTATATTTTTCGTAATTCAGTTTTTTGCATTTAAATCGCTTTCAAATTATTCTCTTTTCGATATAAAAACTTTTCTTTAAAGCGTTAGTTTGCTTTGAATCCGAACTGTTAAATACTAAATGTGTGAATGAATAGAATTTATCCAGCATCGTTTTTCATTAACAACTACAACAATATTTCAAAAAAATCATATGGTTTGCACACGCAGTCGCCTTCTGTTCTTCACATTTGTTTTGATGTTCGTTAACATCGTTCATGTTTACCTTCTTTGTTGTATGACAACACCATCACAGTAACGTTCCACGTTAAAGGCTGTTAATTCATTCAAAAGTTTACATACAAATCACATGTTATTTTGTGATGTGCTCATTTCTCGTCAGTTTCTCTCAAATTGAATTTAGTACAAGAGAGCGTATACGTTATTTAGCCATTCATTTCATTCCACATACGCTTATGTTAGTTACAATTCATACTGTAAGGAGAGTCTGTTATTGAAATACTGTAAAGAAAATGAAAGAAAATAAATTTCTGCAAAAGAAATATATTTGAACAGTAAAATAATTTAAAACGTTTCTCAATATATTTTAATATTTATAACTTAAAGGTTTTCATAATTTCTTCTATCTCACTCTCTTGTAGGTGAATATATCATTATTATCAGTTGGTTACTCATCGTTGGATTCGTAATATAAATATAAAGTATATACAATATATACATATAAAACGTATGTATGTATAATACATATATAACACGTAATTATACTTTACTATCTTGTTTGCTTTAAAAAAATTTGTTTAATTTTATTTATATTTTAACAAACAGAAAAAATATTTTTATAGTCAAGAAATTATTTCTTTAATCTTCCATACACGTTCCACTAGAAATATACCCATATCTCTGCTTCTAACTCTATTTGGGTCTTCAGTAATATTTTATATATAAGCCCATAAAAAGATCCAAGTTCTCTCGCCATTGAAGTCGCCGTAGCCTGTTGAGTTATTAGACATGTATCCACGGTTCAAGCCCCAGGTCAGATTTGTCCAACAAACGAAATATAAAATATTTCTTACTCAACTTCTCCTTCTGTCTGGAAAAATATCTCAGAGTAAATAAGATCGCCATGAAAATGTTTTTCAAATGTCTATTGTTCGGAGTCGATTTTAATTTGTAGGTCCTGCCGATCATGTATAAAATTAACAAACACAACATAAGCTGTATGAGAAGCTGGGTTGTAGTACTGACTGAGGGTTATAATAACCAAATTATATACGTATTTCAATAAGGTTACCCAATATAGCCCAAAGCGTATTTAACGGCATGTGGTTTCAATTTCGACTGGAATACACCACACTGCTTATGTCGCATGGGTGGCATACATAATTTTTTCACAAATATTTGAAATTGGAAACAATACCCAATTAAATTTCATGTTGGATGAGCTTGCACAATCTTTAGCTTCGACTCATGCAGCTAGACGTCTAAATACAGCATTGCATGTCTAAAACGTTGTTTGATCGCTTTCAAAAGAAATCGTTATTGCATTCTATTATTGCTGAAGACGAACACTACACATAAATTAAAAAAAGCAGCAATAAAAAATGTTAAAGATTTTACATTTCATTTGATTAAGACCCAATATTTTTCATTATCTTCTTATTGTTTAGTTGTTCTGGATCTTATTTGACAACTTAAATCTCAACAACGACAAATAAACAAAAAAAAAACAAAAAAAAAACAAAAAAAAACAACGTTGTTGAAACAACCAGCTGTTTTATTTAACAGCTGTCAAATGAATATTGAATAAGAAGCTGAACTGAGTATATTATTATGTATGAACACTTAAAATATTGTACTCAATTAACCGCATATTGACTAAATAAAAGTAAATATGTGAACATAGTATATGCACTTAAGTGCTTAGTCTCTATTTATTCTGATTCCTTTTTGAACATAAAATTTATATTTATATTTATTTTATTTTATTTTATTTTATTTATTTCACTGCTTTGATTTTTTCTTTGCAACATGCTTTAATTAATAAAATGTTCCTTTATCACTACATGAACTAATTAAGTTTTATGAAATTGATTTAATTTATAAATTCAACAAAAAATTTCCAGTTCCATTGAATTTTATTTTGCAACAATCGCATTAAAGAAAGTTTTGTAATTCAATTTTAATAATCTTCTTTCAATTCACTGAAGAAATTTGAAGTATTTTAAGAATTATTTAAAAAGATTAAAAAAGTATAAAATAGCTTCATGATATTATTATTGAACAAAAACAAACCAGCATTTGGAAGTACGTCTAGGCAGTTCCATTGACATGAAAGATGCACAGCGCATTAGGATGAAAGAGGAAGTTCGGTCGAGACAGGTATTTGATGAGAATACAGCGTAGACGATGATCTTGCCTGCGTTAAAAAGGACCAAAGCGATATTTAACAAGTCGCATGTGTTTAGGAATACAAAACTTAAGATAAAATGGCACCATTTTATACTTAATTCCTATAATTTTAATCTTTTAGTTACACGTTTAACTATTTTAAACCTTTTTGAAACCAACAACATGTTCATGGAAAACACTCCATGCATTGTTTTTCGAGATGAACCATTTCACTCGACTGTGTGTGTCCTTGATATTTGCCGCGTTCTTTAATATTTACGCTCTTATCGACAATCCTTTTACAATCCTGAACAGTGCTAAATGTAAACTGGTACACGAACACTATTGGCAGTAATTTAATTCCCCTTCAATAGCAATTCTGTTACGGCGAATGTATTCGTTTGTTGTACCAACAATCTGTCGTGCGAAACTATAGTGCACGTACTACGCTATGCGTGATGCATAATGTCTTTAAATAATTTCTCACATTGCCGTCGTTCTTTTAAACACGTTGCATGGTTTTCAATTGTGAAAATATTTACATTCTTTTTTTGGGGAGGGGGGTTCATTGTTTCTTTAATTGCTTCGTAAAACCGTGTATGGGAAATTAATGTATCAAAGGGTTTAAAATTATATGTTGGTGTTTGAAGGTAAATGTAAATACAAGAATGACTTATTCTCTGAGATTTGTTTAAAAATTAAGCGAAATCTACCAGAAGTCGCCTTATATTTGTTTTTTTTGCAAATATTATTATTTCGCTTTGTGCAAACATTGTTCAACTTCTGGTGGTCGCTCAAATGTGAAATTGATACATTTTGCGATAAACAATCAAGGTCCATCAAAATTTCTGAAAATCTTTGAACTAAAAGTTCATTTGAAAAAATATATGTATATATGAAAAATATAACTCCACTCTTATACTCTTTAAATATTAACTACGGTAATTTTTGTCCGATTTGATCAAACGAAGTGTCAATCTGTACACAAGATAGCACACATTCAGAATGTTATCACTTATTTCATATTTTTTAATTAAAGTTTGCTACTATGAACTGACAAACTTGAAAAAATGTGAAAAAATTCACATTTATCAAGTTTACCTCATCAAACCTCATAGCATATTAAGTCAAATAATGTATATTAAGTCAAATAATGTACACTGTTTAAAAGGCCCATCTCTCACCTTTCTAATAAGGTTAAAATTTGGGACATGAAACATTTCTAGTTTGTGTAATCAATAAATTTGTGCTTAAAGTCCAAAAAAACAGTTTTTGTCAAATAAAACAATTTTGGAGGGTTCAAGAAATGTAAACAAAATACTGTTGTGCTCTACTCAACAAACCTCACCGTGTGCATTAAATTTTTTATTTTATCGCATAGTGTAATTTACCGAGTCGCCTAGTTTTGAGTTTCACAGTTAGCCTGTTTTGATTTCTAAAGCTGTATAAAATATTGTGTACTGTTTGCCATCCTTTTTTGTTTTGTGCACGTTTTTCGCAAATGCATATTTCTTAGTAAATCATTTTGCTGGAATATGTTTTCTTTCGGATAATCATTTAACACTAAAGGCTTTAAGGGGGCATATTTTTTGGTCATATCTGGTCAGTTTGATTTATGCTGGGTACCTAGTCATTGCAGCGTAGTATTGAGTATGAATTGGCGAGATCAGTCTCAGCTTCGGAAGTCGGTGAAACCGTCAATTCTTTTTGGAGAATATTAAGGAAAAGTTCGACTCACTCGTAAGCCGTGCATGGGAATGTAGACCGGACTGTAAGCTTCCGCGGGCCTTATGGCTAAAGCTCAATCTGATCCGGATGAAACTTATTCTGGGCATGGGAAGACTAGGGATGAGAGCTATTATATAAGTTCTAACGAGGCATGACCCCTTCAATTACAGGGTTAGTAGATAACTTGGGGATATCTCACATTTTCGTGGACTTTGTAAAGAGTTGGAGGAAACAGTGGACAGAAATAACTATGCTGTTGATTTAGTGATGAACTGGTTAATCTGAAGGTTTACAGACTTGAAAATCTAATACGATTCATTAATGGGTTTGATTGTCTGGGGATTCAGTGATGGAAATTTTTATATATAAGTATCATGAATAGATGAGGTTTTTTATTCTGACTCCTAAGTTTACTTGTGTTTTGTTATAATTGTTTGTTAAAATATCTATAAAGCGAAAATCAATACAAAATGCCTGTTGGTAATAGAAAGCGGATAGAGAGTGATTGTTATGGAAGTCGAAATCAAATGATTCTTGCTATGTTAAAACCTTTTCTTAAAAGGCTGTACATAAGTCATACGTTCATTCACTATAAAAATACTTGTGTCAACAATTTCCTTGTCAATCAATTGTTACGAACACTAAGATGATTCTTAATAAGCCTATAAAAAACTGTCAAAACCAGCATACCTATCATTATTCATTTTTTCTTTTGAGTGAAACTCAAGAGTAAGAACAATGAAGAATAAAAATAAACACATAAATTACAAGAACTTGAGAATTTTTTTATATTAGTTGCTGTTATGTAATTTAATATTAGAAATTAAATTATAAAAAATTACACTTTGATAAATAATGAGGTCAATGCCAATTTTTAATTACATTCCATAAAAAATATCAAAAAATTTCTTCTGTTTAATGAAAATTATCTGTTGGAATGTCAAAGGCAAGGGGGAAATGGTTGGTTATTACAATCGAATGTTTTTATTGTAATTGTTTAGCAAAGTTTTAGGATTTAAAAATAAGTTTTCCGTAGACTAATTCACTGCTTTTTAAATTTTTTTCTCGAATGTCTGACAAAAATTAGATTACTGTGTAATATTGAAAAAATATATAATGCTGTAAACACAATAAACGCAACGCAGCAAACATAGAAATAGAATACGTATATATGAAAGTGATTATTTTAAAAGCAGCGCGACACAAGCAAATTTCTATTTTTATCCGCAGCAATGAGAGGATTAGTGCTAACAATGAGAGGATATGTGCTAGCAGAACGATGATTAATGCCGCCAATACAATATCATGCATGAAATAGATGTTTAAAAATACGATGTATGTGATATAACGCGAAAAAAGTTGCACCACTGGTAAAGAATTAATGAACTGTTCATTTTCTACTTCTTTTGCTTATGCTTTAAAGCAGCTGTCTTTGATATAATTAATGCGCATGCAATGTGTCTTAGGCTACTATTGGAAAATTGCTGCCTTTGCTGCCTTTGCTGCGTTGCATTTATTGTGATTATAGCATAAAAAATAATCTAAATTTAGCCGTATAAAACTCATTCATTTCTTGGTTTTTCAAAGAGCATTTAGTTTAAAAGCATCTTTTTTAAATTGCCAAAATTAAAATTCCGTATTAGAACACCTTCCTTATAAATCATAAAATTTGAACAGAAGGTAGACCTTTCAAAACAAATTTTGAAACAAAATTAAATTCCTTTTATTGCGTATAACAATTTTGTAACTGAAAATGAGTGTTTATGCTAAATTCCTTAATCTTGGAAAAACAGCAAACAATAACCGTAAATAATTTCTTGGAAATTATACGAAATGTTACGGAAATATATACAAAAAATGAGTTATTAAGCTCACAATAGCATAAAACATTTACTCGCACAAAGTCGAATATTTTGTTACCTCTTGTTGTACAAATTATATGAAAGAAAATGCTTTTCAAGAATATAACAAATGGGGGAAATATTTATGTACAGATGTTTAAGTTTTTGACATACTACGTCGTAATTATCCAGATACAGTGAAGTATATAATTATGGATTATAATATGTATGTAAAAGCGAATGTATGTATAAATCATAACAGTTTTTCACTGCCAGAGAACTGCACGCATTTTCTTTTTAAAAATAAGTACATAATTGACTGTAATTTCTTTACATAATGTTCCCACATTAAGCTCAAAGACCGGTGATTAATTAATTTAAATAAAAAGTAGAAGTTGCCGTAGGCTAGTAGGTATTGGGTTGGCTTATCACTTGAGGTTAAGATGCAAACCGCAGGTTAAACATCTCGAACAGAGCAAAATAAGAAAAAAATATTCTTTAGTGACTTCCTCTCCGCAGATTTCTGGCAAAAATTGTGAGAGTAAATAAATAATTTCCATGAAAAGTTTCTCAAAAAATCGGAGTAGACTTTAAACTCATATAACTCATCACTCATATATAAAAATAACACACACCACCTATGTGTAAGAAGCTAGTATGTAATCCAAACTAAATAATTGTAATGACCAATTACAATGTATGTATGTAAATGAAAATTGAACACAAGAACATACATATTTTAGCACAACATCAATATAACGCAACATAATTCTTCCTGAATGTCATAATTTTTACACATTTTGTACATATTAAGCTAATAAAAATATACTCTACGATGATATACGTGAATAGTTGATATAGTAATAACCAGGAGGACTTAATGAATTCCTTTTTTGTTTATAATAATAACAATAATTACACGAGCACAGCTGACTTTTTCGCTGTATTTCGCCGCAACCGTACGTTTGTCAAAATTTGTTTACATTTCTTAGCTGTTATTAAATTTAATGGAATTTAAAATTCGTTGCGAAAAATCAAAAAAGCGCAAATTACAGAAAATTTTTTTCAAAACTTAGAAATAATTATTGGTGAAATTAAACAGCGCAAATTACGAAAAGTAAAAAAAAACTATAAAATATTAAAATTTGTGCAAATTCGTAACAAATTTGTGGCTAAAATGCGTTGGTGTGCAATATGTAAAAAAATAAGGAATTGGAAGAGAGAGCACTGCCAAATGTATTTTTTGCAAACTCTAATATTTGCATTGACCACTTTCTTCCAGAATATATAATTACTACAGTTAGTAAATTATATTTAATGCCCAATGCAGTGCCTTCCATACAACCTTTGAAACCAAATGATGAAAATTCTGGGTAAATTAATATATAATATAATAGCTGAACCATATTCACATCAGCAGTCAAGTGATTTTTCAAACTTTTTAAACAGGTATGAGCATGTATCGAAAACTACGGTAAGCGATGAATATGTTATGCCTTTTTTAGAATGTCAGAACATACTGTCTGTCCACAGACTTTTGTACAACAGTTAGTACAGAAATGATCAACTATGGGACATTTGTTTCATATGAAGACTTTGTCTACTCAGAAAGTGTTCCTTATATGTTGGAAAAATTTACACATCTCAAGAATCGCAAACAGAGTAAGCAAATCTACCCAATTAAAATGTAATTAACATTTGTAAATATATATGTACTTATAGCCCTATAATTTTCGCATCAGAAGCGTCAAAATATTTGAATTTGTTAAAAACATAAGCAAAATTGTTTTACATTGAAAGTGTGAAATTCATGGCACTAAAATGTATGTGAAATGGTGACGATGAATTTGTTTCCCTTCAACATGTGTTTCAGCTTTGTCTGAAATTCATGAATGAAATTCCGTATACATTCTGGAATAATGTACAAGTGATGTGGCGGAGAGAGATTCCATCAGGATATATAAAATATGAAGAACATCAGGGACCAATGATATTTGGCTGAATCTACTTGACGGCCAAAACTACTCCAATGAAAGGCAAATATGTACATATCTCCAACAGTTATTTGTTTTAATTTGTATATACATACGTAATTCTTAATTTTTTATATTTTTCAAGAATTATTTAGTCTTTTTACTTAAAATTTAATTTTCTTCGCAACAAATGTATATTTTTGTTGACATTTATTACAAATTTTTATTTACAAATGACAGCTGATTTTGACAAACGTGCGGGAGCTTCACAAAAACAAAATGCATGTTGTTTTTGCCTTGTTGTATTTGTTGCCGAGGCACTGTCACCTTATAATCAATTCGCCTTGAGTGAGACGTTCTTTCGCGTTATATTATCATACATCGCCTTTTCAAAACCTCTACTAGATGCATGTTATTGTTTTGACGGCATTAATCAGCATAATAAAGGTCAGCACAAACCCTCTCACCGTGAAAACTAATTCTCTAATTTATACGAATAAAAATAGAAATTAGCTTAAATGCAAAACAGCAAAATCTATACTTTTTGTCGCGCTGGCCATGTATGCTATTTTTAAGAGATTGCTGTTTTTCGTGCGTTGCGTTTATTGTGTTTATAGCATCATTAAATTGTTAATGTACTTTTTTTACATTTTCATACAATAAACATAACATAACACCCTTGTTTCTATACTGCAGGCTTTGTTCCTATTAGTATTAACAAGGTTTGGATATGGCCTGCCTCTGAGAGTAAATAAAATTACCATGAAAAGTTTCTCAACAATCTGTCGTTCGGAGTCGACTTTAAACTGTAGGTCCCGCCACTCATGTATAAAATTAACACACACAACATAAGTGATGTGAGAAACTAGGTCGTAATCCTAACTGAAGGGTTGTAATGACCAATTATGTATGTATGTACTCGTATGTAAAGCATTAGGGAAAACTACATCAAACATTTATTCAAGTTCAACTGCCATGTTGCTGTAGAGAAGGGTGCACATTCTATTTGCATTTGAAGATCTGCAGTCTTTAGTGTAAAAGTAAGCATTTTTTTGATACATATGAATTTATTTGTAGTCATTTATTTATAATAATTTAAAATTATTTTAGCTAATGAGAACATATAGAGGGGATATCTTATTTGTCTTTAGTTCATTGTATGAAAGATTATAAAGATTTATTTTACATAGACGTTTGACATAAAGATATATAAGGACATAAAGAGAAAAACAAGAGTTTGTTGTATTTTACGGCATTAAAAATTAAGGATTGTTCTCTAAAAATGTTATCCAAATTAATTAAAGTTGGCGGTGGAAGTTTTAATACCAAATTTATTATAAAAGCATTCAACAAGCTTTAAATCGCTGACAAAAGTTTTTACACAAAATTATGCAATCGGGAGTATTTATAGAAATGAGTAATTTTTAGCATACGCTTGAAACTTTGGTCTTTAATAAATACATTTAAACTTTCACAAATTATTTAATACATTACCGTAGAGTCAATCAATATTAAATTATAAAATTAATTTGAATTTGCTAAATTTGACAATTAGGCACTGTGCTTAAAAATTAAATTTTCAGCGTCATAAATGATTTCAAACGTTGTGATGGAGACATAGATTAAATAACGAACAATTATTATTTTGATTGTGATAACTTGTGATCTATAGCTTGAAATATTGAACAATTTCTATATAATATTTGTTCTAATAAGATATTAATTTTCTCAAACTGAATATAGAAATTAAAACATTCCTTTTCTATCTTTTAATTTTTTTAAATTTTAAATTATAATGAACTTTCCATCAACTTAAAAACTTAAGAGTAAAATTCTCCTCCTTTCCGTTTTCCTTTTTAGTTTCCTGGCTGAGATATAGCAGCATAAATTTATCTGTCTTCTAATAACTCATCTGCAGGTTTTATTACAGACGAGAATAAAAGCCAGTAGAAAAAAAGGATACATACAGATTTATTAATTGCAACCAGAATAATGTTTCTCAAACAGATAAACAACATTCTGTTGAATCACTTACATTTCCTAGCTACGGCGTTCTCATTTTGGCATTTCGATAAGTTGTAGTTTTCGTAAGAAAAATGTAAAGGAATTCAGACAATATTGGATGGAGAAAACAATCGTACACAAAATTGTTTGTATAATTCATAGCAGTTGACGTTTTTCGATATTCGGATAAAGGTAAAAAACTTTAGTAAACGGGGCCTATCTAACATATATATTGTTTGGTAAGTGGGTTGAATGGTTGGTTGATAGTCCGATTTATATGGAGAAGGTATGTTGACAGTACGCCAGTGCCAGAACTGGTACGCTAAATTTCGATCCGCCAATTTTAATGTCGAAGATGCACTACGTTCGAGAAGGCCGGTTGAAGCTGATAAAGACGCGATAAAGGCATTCCTTGATGCGAACCGGCGAATAACAACAGGTGAGATCGGATTGAAGTTAAATTTATCAAATTCAATAGTTTATGATCACTTGAAATGCCTGGGATTATCGTCGAAGCTCGATGTATGGGTTCCTCATGTTCTCACAGAGAGAAATTTGTGTCGCCGCATTGACATCTTCGATTCGCTTCTCAAAAGTCACGAAAATGATCCGTTTTTGAAGCACATCATCACTGGGGACGAGAAATGTGTTGTATACATGGAGCAAAAAAGATGAGCCGGGTCAACCGAGTTTTTTGAGCTTGTACCGGATAATAAAACGATTAATTCGGAAGTCTACTGTCATCAGCTGGACAAACTGAATGATGCACTTCAACAGTAAAGGCTAGAACTAATAAACAGGAAAGGTGTAATGTTTCACCAAGGCAACGCGAGACCTCATACAAATTTGGTCGCTCGCCAAAAGCTTTTACAGCTTGAATGGGATACAATGCCACTCCATATTCTCCAGACCTGGCACCATCGGATTATTATTTGTTCCGATCCCTTAAATATTTTTTAGACGGAAAACCTTCACCTCAAATGAGGAGGTCAAAAACCATCTCGATCAGTTTCTTGCTAGCAAAGACCAACAATTTTATGAGTGCTACTACCATAAAGATGGCAAAAGGTGTTGGACGAGAACGGCCAATATATATGTTAATAAAGTATTTGTTGATTATACGAAAACTGTATTCCATTTTCACAAAAAAAAAAAACGAAATTATTTTCCGAACAATCCAATATTTATCAGAAATTTTTTATTTTGCCAGAAATCTGCTGAAAGGAATTTGCTGAAGCAATATTATTTTCGTTTAGTTGAAGATGTCTGACCTGGGGTTTGAACCGAGTACTCATGTCTCATAAGCCAATACACTACATACTAGACTATGGCGCCTTAAATCAGGCAGCACAAAAACTTATAATATCAACTCGGTTTTCCAACAAGTTAACTTCATCTCTTAAACAATTCAGAACATCTTTATTTTTGATTAATTTCTACTATTTGCTCCCAATTTTGGACCAATATTAGTCTACTTACGACTTTAAAAGTTATGTTGCGTTATAGGGAATTGCTTTCTACGGCTTGACCGACAGTAATGCCTTCACCAATTTTCTTTTTTGCATTGTTTCCGTTTTCTTAATAGCAGCAAGTTTTATGGCAATTAAGCAAAAACTACAATTTATTCTTACTTCTGTTCGTTTTTTGCACATTTAGATTCTTTCATATACTTCGCTGCTTGAATGCATTTTCAGACAATAGGAATTTTCAAGGCATTTTTAAAAATAGAAGAAATAAAAAATATTTTTTACAGCTGCAACCATTTATTCTTCTTTTCTTCATAATTTTTTCTCTTACATTCGCATATTGCTTTAAAATGTTGAATAAACACTGGCTATAATGACTCTAAAGATGTATGTTAGCAGTTTATAAAACTACTAAGGGCCATTATTACAACTTGCCGTTAAAGTTGGGTTTAGTTAAAGATAATTTTAGCCAAAGTGAACTTTAAAGTCACATTTAAATTTTTGTTATTACAACTTAATGTTAAAATAAAGTTACCTTTATCAAAAATATTGCAGTATCGGAGCAATGTCTATAAAACTGCTCACTTAAACAAGTTTTATTTAAACGCAGTGGCAACGATAGGGTTCTTTTCTTTGTTGTATTTGCTCACTTTATTTATATTTGAAGTTGTCATATTGAAAATAATATACATATAATATGGCAAGTTCAGACATAAACTTAACTTTAAAAGTTAAAGGTATGATGATCCTCCCTTTAGCTTAACACTCACTTCTACCTTATCATCCACTTATAATGATGAAAAACAATTTATCTGCCAGTTAAAATCCTCTCTTTAGCTAACGGCTAAGTTGTAATAATGGCTCTAAAAGTATTATACTATAAACACAATAAACGCAAAGCAGCAAACGCAGCAATCTCTCAAAAATAGAATATTTGGGTATATATGACAGTGATTATTTTAAAGGCAACTCAGCAATAGCCAACTATTCTGCTGCTTTCCATTTCAGCTCATTTCTATTTTACTTCGCAGCAATGAGAGAATTAATGCTAACAGTGAAAGAATTTGTATTGGCAACGAAAGGATTAATATTGTAAATATAATAACATACTCGTACATGAAATAGAGGTTCTAGAAACGTGATGTATGAATTGTAATGCGAAAGAACGCTTTAATGGCACCATTGATAAAGAATTAACGAACTGTTCATTTTTTATTTGCTTTGCTGCCGCTGTCTTTATTATAATTAATACGCATGCAGCTTACCTTAAGCTGTATTTACAAAATTGTTGTGCTTGCTGCATTGCGTTTGTTTTGTTTATAGCATACACAGCAATCTCTCAAAAATAGAATACGTGGATATATTTGGAAATTATTGTTTTAAAGGCAACGCGGCAACAAGCAAATTGCTGTTGCAAAACTGTTGCATTTGCTGCGCTGCGTTATTGTGTTTATAGCATTTGAAGTTATGTTGAAATTTCATGTCTTCATTCTGAAAACAAAATTAAAGAAAATCGTTTAAAAGTCTTCTACAAATCACGTAAAATAAAAACGTAACAAAAACAACGCAATAGTGTAGGAAATGGTCATATTAAACAAAAAAAAAATTTTAAACAATCATACATTCGACTTGGCAAAACATTGCCAAATAACTTTAATAATATTTCGTTCCAAATCTTGTGATTAATATGCATGTATGTTTAGAAAACTAAGAAAATGTTTAAGAAAAAATAGTGAATCCATTTTCTTACGCAAACATATTCATTGGTTTACTAGTTCAAACCTAAACTTTGTCATCTGGAACGATATCCTCTATAACTCGCTTAAATATGATGATTTTTGATTCATACTAAATTTTTTTAAGTAGAATTTTTGCAGCAAAAAATCCTTTTCGCTGGTAAAACTTTTTAAAAGGATTTCTTTTAAATCTTTAATGCCATAAAATAGCAACTTTTAGAATTAATTTTTGGTTTTTCTATACCATGTCGTTCGTTTTAAAATTTTTAAGAGTAAATCCACTGTGAAATAAATTTTAAAAGTTTTACAAATATTTTCTGGCAAACAAAAACTTTCATAAAATTCTTCTGCTGCAGTATTCTTTAATTGTTTAAGATAAAGATTGACTAAAAGCAAAAAATTTTAAGAAAGAAAAATTTTTTTTACGGTATTAAATTTATTTGAATGGCCTACACTATGCTTTTGTCTAGTTTCTGGGTTTTGTTTTCATTTTATATTGTCCTTCTTTGTAGTGTGCATGTAACAGATATAGGAATGTGTGTTTAGTTTAGTTTAGTTTAGTATTACACTGAACACATTATAAAACTTTGATTCTGCGTTACAGAATATAAAAAAATTATTTCTTTTAGTTTTTATTGTATTTGAAAATTCTTTAGTTTTACACAGTAAGCGTTGCTCCTAGGCAATGTCGTATCATTCTGAAACCAGCTACACTAAATCCATAACCTAGAAAAATTAATGAGTCTGTAAGCAACGTTGGCAATGGATTGCAATGCCAATGTTATTTGTAACATAATAATCTGTCTATTAGTTTTTTGTAAAATTTTCAACAAAGTTTAAGGCTAACAGACGCACCTATAAGTTGCGAATAGTGGAACGGTTCATAAATACAAAAGGGAATCGCATTACAGAAAATCAACGATTTTGAGTGGAAATTATCAAAGTAAATAAAGATGACATCATATTGCCATCAACTTCTGAGCTCCTAAAGGAACTGTGGTGTAGTAGGTAATGCGTTGGCTTATTAGACGTGGGGCCTCGGTTCAAACCCCAGGTCAGGCAACTAAACGAAATATGACAAAATATTTCTTCGGCGACTTCCTCTCAGCGGATTTCTGGCAAAAACTCTGACAAATTTCCATGAAAAGTTTCTCAAAAATCTGACGCTCGGAGTCGACTTTGAACTGTTGGTCCTACCACTCATGTATAAAAACTAACACACACAACATAAGTGGTGAGAGAAACTAGGCCGTAATCCTGACTAAAAGGGTTATAATGACCAATTATGTACGTATGTCTGAGCTCCTAAAGAGCTTGAATTGACAACGTAATAATAAAAATAAAATAATACATTATTCAAACCTTCAGTCAGGATTACAACCTAGCTTCTCACACCACTCATATTTTGTGTGTTAATTTTATATATGAGTGGCGAGACCTACTGCTTAAAATCGACCCCGATTCTTTTGCGAAACTCTTAATGGCAATTTTATTTCCTCTCAGAGTTTTTGCCATAAATTTGCTGAGAGGAAGTCGCCGAAGAAATACTTTTTGCATTTTGTTTGATGTCTGACCTGAAGTTTGAACCATGGCCTTACGTCTAATAACCCAACACACTACCTACTAGACTCTGGCGACTAAAATTATCATAACAATTACTTAGGCATCGCCCGATAACGATATGTGTTATGCAATTGACTTTTAATGGGTCTCTGTGAAACTCTCTGGCTCTCAAGCGTTAAACCAATCACATACTCTAACACATTTTGAAAACCCGCTAGACAGCAAAAAATTTGTGGAGTCTGATGATTCAAAGGTGCTTAACACGAACAAATAAAATGGAAATCATGCTCGGACATACTATATATAGCTCGCTCCTGAAGACACGAAATTAAAGAATTAAAATTAAATTAAAGAAGACTTTTACAATAACTTGTCACTTTTAATTCTATCGATAATCCGAGGGGATAAAATCCAAATAATGCGTGACTTCAACGCGTTATTAAAATCGAATGAATGTTAATCGAAAATTGAATTTAAAGGATCAATATTCTCATATTAGAGCACACGTAAGTGTAACGAAAACCCAAATCGGCCACATTGCCATTAGCCAGATCGGGCATACCTTTCGGACGTGCGAAACAAGCGTGGAGCGGTCTGTGTAAGAGAACTTTTCCTATTTCTAGGGACTGTTTATATGAAAATTGTAGCTATAAAACGGGAAAAAACAAACCGTTCCAGAAACTGTCGGCAGAAATTACAGTATAGCTCAATCATTATCACATATGCAAATACCCTAGTTGCCTCTTTATATAATATAATATAATAGAGGAGAAAAAACAGAAACTGGAACGTAGTTTTTCTTAAAAGTCGATATGGGAATGAATGTTTGACAAAATAAAGCAACGCTTAAATGTGTCTAGAATTCGAGTAGACAACACAAGACTAAAGGCAACCTACTTTTAGTCAAAAGTTTAGAAACGCTTTAGCAGGCGAAGGAGCTATGCGATGACTGAACGGTAGAAGTGATATATCAGATACAGTAGACAGCAAAAGTCTTAGTACAAAATAAAGTCCACACAGGTTTAATACTCTTGCACAATGTCCCGATAGTATTTAGCAGATCATTTGAAAGAACGGTTACGTAATCGCTAAACCTCAAACAAAAGTCAACCGAAAAACTTGCTCATGGTGCCACCAGAAAACACTAAACAAAACTTGTATATTCAATTACAAATGGGTCTAATGGTGTGCTAGAGCTTAAGGGATATTCTACTAAATACAAGGGGCCTTTAAATTTTAAATTTACTCAGGGTTATCGTTGGGTGTACCTATGGAATCATTTGAAACTCTCCTTATTTTTCTCTTGTTTTATGAAAAACATTAAAAAATATTTTGTTTTTATAATAAAACAGAAATAAATTAATAAAATAAATATATAAACTATAAAACTGTACACAAACTTTTGGCTAAAATTCATGAAATTGCTAAAATATATTGCCGTACTAAAACTTTTGCTGTCCACTGTATATACCAAAAACTGCAAAAACAGATAAGGAATAAGCCTCATTAACATTCCGTTTTTCTTTTGCAGAACTTTAAGTGTCTATATATGGCGTCTGCTATAGTTCGCCCGGAAAAATTTTCTACTTTTAGAATACCCAGCAATTTTTCACTGGCGAGAGGCAGACAGATACATTTTATCATCAATACATTGTGTAAGGCTTTTTCTCCCTTTGATGAAAAATGCTGGATAGTAATATCGAATGCTTGTCGAATCATACGGTGATCATGCAGTAGATTGTTTAGATGGTTGAGAGATAATGATTTTGATGTGAGAAATGAAGAACGTGGAAGTATACCAAAAAGGTTTGAAGACGCCGAATTGTAAACAATATTGAATGAAGATTGACTTGGGACCTTCCGATTACTTTTTGCTCGCTTCTATGGACACATTTTGCTTGAGCAGTACCTTGATACCCCCGAGTAAATCGAAAATTGATTAACTTCAAAAGACGAACAGACAAAAACTGTAAAGCCAGTATTGGTCAATATTTTGAATGAAATGTTTCTTACTTTTCCGTTAAAAGTTAGTGTTTTATTTACACACAAAAAAAACCGCTCGTTTCATACCGGTACAGCGTACACCGGCTATTGCATTGTGAATGAAGATAAAAGAAGAGTGATTGCTGCTTAGAAGTCGCCATGGTCTAGTAGGTGGTGTGTTGGCTTATTAGACGGCCTCGGTTCAAACCCCAGGTCAGGCATATCCAACTATTCGAAATATGACAAAATATTTCTTCGGCGACTTCCTTTCAGCTGATTTCTGGCAAAAAATCTGAGAGTAAATAAAATTGCCATGAAAAGTTTCTCAAAAATTTGTCGTTCGGAGTCGACTTTAAACTGTATTTCCCTCCACTCATGTATAAAATTAATGCACACAACACAAGTAATGACCAATTATGTATGCGTGTATGGGTTGCTATTTAGAACATAACTTCAATTTACTTTCTTGTTCGAGCTCAATTAATAAACTTAACATTTTTGATATGAAAATGAAATGAAATTTAAATGTTCTCTTCAACACAACAAAGCCAACATGTATACAAAAGTCACACTGGCAGAAATTGAAACTTTTACTAAAGCAAAGGTTAAGCTTACCCATGCGTGAATAAATATTGCACGGAACCATGCCTAATGACATGCTTAAATTATCGAGAAGATTATTTTAGAAACACAAGTGAAAGTGACAAAACACCAGCAAACATAAGACGAATGCTTTTCCGCAAGAGTAAATTTGTTAAAAACTTTATTCATTTGTGTTGTTGCTGTTATTGTTGATATTTATTATACCAAATAGGAGTCTTCTAAAGGATGTATATGTTTAGAGGAGTTTGTTTAAAGGTAGTGGCTATAAACACTTAAGAACTATGTTTTAGAACTGATTCCAGTAGCATTTATTCTCAGCGTAGTCTAGTAGGAGGTGTGTTAGATTACTAGGTCAGACATTTCGAACAAAACGAACTTCACGAACGAACGAATTTCAGCAGATTTCTTTGAGAATAAATAAAATTGCCATGAAAAGTTTCTCAAAAATCTGTCGCTCGGAGTCGACTTTAAACTATAGGTCCTGGCACTCATTAATAAAATTAACGCACACAACGTAAGTGGTGTTAAAAGCTAGGTCTTCGTAACTCAATTATGTATGTACGCCTAGTGTTTAAAGTTATAACTTTAAAGGCGTACTGAGTCACGAGCATAACTACCAGATTTGACGATTTATCGTCATTTTGATGATTTTGAGCTCCAAAAATATCATATTGACGATTTGACGATTTTTGCACTTATTTTGACGATTTTTAGAAATTAAAAATTTACATCATATTCCTAACTTTAGTATATTAAAAGCCACTTTAAGTATTATATTTTTAAGTTACTTTCGAATACCTGTGATGATTTTATTCCTTTTTAATCCCTTAAAAGCCAAAAAAATTACAACACCTAAATAACCTCGTAGTTGAGATTAATTTATCTCTTGTCGTTGCAGACAATTTTAAAAATTCGAGTATAGCTTCTAGTATTACCATTGGAAGAACAAATGCAATTGCCGTTATTTTTTTTCGTACGACCAACACTCAGGGGATCGATGGCATTGTCTTTGGAACTATGAAAATATGTTATGAGAAGAAGGAAAGAGAGAACAGCGTTTATGGACACTAGACTTGTATATTTTTATACCATAAGTAACAGGAATGACTTCTGCAGGAATTGAGTTCCACATACGAATAGTCCGACTAAAAAACCTACTTTTTCTGTAATGCAGTGTGCGATCCACTGGCCAATCGACCACATACGGATGTCCTGGCCGAGAAAGACGAGCGTTACGTAGGAATATATGATTTTCGGGAACAAGTGCCCTTATTTCGTTCGAGCAAAATCCTTTTGTCTAAGCCATAGAGCAGTGAAACACAAACCACATTGCAACGATGCACCAATGATTCAATGGAGTTGGCTACACTACCGTCATTAACGAGCTACTACGGCCTCTCCTGTACACGGTCGAGAAACCTCAAAATAGACGTTGAGGCACCGACCTCATAAATAGTATAAATTAAATCTTAAGACGGAACTGAAAAATGTGTCGGTTGCAGCCAACATTACACTGAATTTTCATGCTCAGAATGTCAAGATCTTCTGACTCCTTAATATCTACACCGCCCATAGATTAAGATGATGCAATATTATTGCTGGGTTTATCTGTCAATAAGCAACACTGGGATAGATTGTTTAATCTTAAACAATTTTTTCTTGAAAATTATATAAAATTTCTCCATTTTTGGAAAAAAAATAATAAATGAATATAATTTCTAAAAAATTTTTTTTTAAATGTTTTGTTTTTGAACTCAGATATGTACATACATTGACTTTATATGTTTTACTACAATAGAAATAATTTTGGATTTTAAAAACTTTTAATTTATTTATTTATTTTTTCTGACGGTTTTTTGACGATTTTAATAAACGTCTGTGACGTTTTTGACGATCTTTTCTTAAATATTTGACGATTTGGTGCCTAATTTATCTGGCAGCTATGGTCATGAGTAATGTTACAGAAATTTATTACAGTATTTTATTGCAATTCCGACTGTACAGGCTACGCTTTGAGTCGAGTACAGTAAATTGCGAATGTTAATCATTAAATAATTTTCGTCTTGCGTATGATTATGCGACAGTTGTTTTTGCATCACATCGTTCAATTGAAATTCGGTCGATATGCTACGAGTCTAGGTATTCAGATTGTATGCAGACTCAACGTATTACATACAGGCTGCCTTCCAAAATGTATCAATACAAAATTTGTATGCAGTTCTACTACTGTATATAAACTATGTAGATATGCAAAGTAATCAAACAATGCATCAACTATAAATCCGATGCCTGATTGCATTTTGACAGCGTTAAAAATACACATTGATGACGTTTTGAAATAGAATACATTGTATATATTTTTTACAGCGACATTATGAAACGCGATACTTTGTTCAAACAGAAAACAACTAACATTTTGGAAGGCAGCCACATTCATACATATTTCGTCATTACTACCCTTCAGTCAGGGTTACGACCAGAGATCAGCAATGAATCGTTTTTTCGCTAATAAGCATTCCTGAAATTTTGAATATAAGTGAGTCAACGGTATTGAAATTCAACTACTCTGATTCATTCGTACTCACTATAACGTTGATTTCTAAGTTCAGGATGCAATGAGTATGAGTACAACGATGATATCAAACTCATAATATTTGAAATATGTTTGATTCATATGCCTACTCATTCGGATTCATAAATAGAAAAATAATAATACTTATAATATTCATAAATGATTCGAGTGACTCGAGTCATTCATCAAAATTAACAGTCTTAGTTGTCGTTGCATTTACAAAAAAAGAAAAAAGAAAAAGACAAAGACAAAGACAGCAAGCAAAGCAAACACACAACCTTCTAGTGAGTATTAGTGTTCGTATGCGAATCATACTTATTTTGTGATTCTTGTAAATGTTGAGTCATGGAGAGTTGAAATCAACAACATCATGAGTGTTGTTAAGTATGAGTACGATGAGTGCTTCAAACTTTGAATATGAGTAGTATGAGTATGATATTAAAATAAGTACGAATGCGTATAAGTTACAAAAATTACGAGTATGATTCGATTCTACTCATATTTTTGAATACTCAATGCTGATCTCTGGTTACGACCTAGCTTGTTATGCCACTTATGTTGTGTGTATTAATTTTATATATGAGTGGCGGGACCTATAGTTTAAGGTCTACCCCAAACGACAAATTTTTTGAGAAAGTTTTAATGGAAATCTTGTTTACTCTCAGGGTTTTATGGCAGAAATCTGCTGAGAGAAGGACGCTGAAGAAATATTCTTTCAGATTTCGTTTTGCTGGACCTTGGATTCAGCGTATTGTTATAATGCATAATAATATATAGAAATAATTGATGAGTTTCATACAGTCCTCTCTTCAGCTATTATTCTTATCTTTACCGGATTTTATTTCGGAGGGTTTTGCTTTGTCGGTGCCAATTCTATATTTAAAGTTGCCAAGGTAGACTGTATGGTTCCAGCCAAAGGACATTCTAAGGGTACTTATCGATACATATTTTAAGCACAGGAAAACTTTTGTTTACACCGTGCGTTTATATTTAAAATCAGTCCATATTTCATCTGGCATACGTTAACTTGATCTAAAGGTTTTCTGAGTTATTATTGTAGTCCTGCATTATTGTTTAGAATATGTCCTCTGTTAGCTATCGTATTTTGTAGTGGAAAAGTGTTTGCTATCAATTTTTTTTTTGTTTTAAATAAGTTTTGAATAGTTGGGCACACCAATGATAAACATATTTGTGCTCTTAGTAAACAAGTGATTTATTTATTTACAAATTATTATTAAAGTTACAAATTATTGTACAATGGGTCAATTCGACCTCCGGGTACTGTACTTGTCTTAATTGACAAGTACACGTCCTCCAACCTACAAATTATTTAAAATATTACTAGCAGCGTAGGTATGAGCTGGTGTAACAAACCGGAGTTTCTAGATGGAACCGAAGCCACAACACTTTTACTCATAGGCTAGGACACTATATACTATTACACCAGGGCATCCAGCACTGCCAGATCTTAAATCATAATTTAATCTAAAAATTTGTAAAACACTCTAAAACCAACACAATATTTCAAGTGTTTAATCTGTAGGGACATTTCCCCAAACTCTACTGAAATACTGAACGAAGAATGAAAACAAAAAAGGTTCAACTCTGAATAGATTTAAAATTGTCAACACGTGTTTTAGAAGCTTTGAATAATTTTTTGTTTCTTTGTAGATCTTAACGAAGTAATGAATTAACAGATTTTTGTTATTCTTTTTAAATAATAAACACATACTAAAACGGAAAAATTGTTAAAATATAAAATTTTCTAGTGAAAGATATTTCTACGTAATGGAAAGTGATAAAATGCTACCATTTTGTTATATTCATATATAATGTTACGGAAATGAAAAATCATGATGCTAGTGTTTTGCTTTTACATCGCTTAACATTAAAATTATAAACAAAAGCTATAAAAACAAAACAATGCAGTAAACAAACCTGTTTGCAAATTATCGTACTGCTTAATATAACAACAAACACAATCATAAAAAAATGGTAAACAAGTAAACAAAATACACAAACGACAATTATGAATATAAACAAAGATGTTTACATTTATAGAGATTTCGAGAAAGCGAAGTGACGAACATTCGTCTTCAGGAACATTCATAAGACTGTCTACCCTGCCACATAAAAGGCAAGACAAAGCAGGGAGTGAGTTAGTGAAGTTCAAACAATCAAAAAAATTTAGTCAGCTTGGTGTCAGCAGCTTCCTGCATATTTCAAAAGTAGTGGTAATTCGTTAAGAGTTTGAGGATTTTTATGACCCCCGATGTGGTAATTTTGTTTATTGAGATAGCAATTTCACCAAAAATAAGCTTCAACAGAACACGCGTTTTTTAAACTAAATTACTCACCTAACGCCGGTTTTGAATGATCCTAATGAGCTAAAATACGACGCCAAACACGGTCGTATTTAATATGCAACTGTTTACCTGCTTAATTGCTTTTATTGAATCGCTTTTATTCTTCAAAGGTTTAACCACTGCAGGTCACATTTTAATTTTAAATTTTCATAAGAATTTCATAAGCTCTCACAGTTTTTGCTAGAAATTTGCGGAGTCTACCCAGAAATATATTTTCTGTATTTCGGTTTGTTCAATATGTCTGAGATGTGGTTTGAACAAATGCCTCAAGTCTAATAGCCGAACCTCAAATTTTATGGTCAGATTTACAAACGGAATTAGTTTAGATATCAACGGTTTGCAAAGAGGTTACAAACGATTGTTAATAAAATATCCGGAATTCTTGAGAGCCTTGCCTGGCTTTAGAAGTGTTTTAATTAAGAGTAACTTTCCACTCACGAGGGTTGCTTTAAAGTCGTAAAATAGCTTTACATCCTTTTATATACTTTATTTACTTTACCTTGGTCAGCAGGATTCCAAATGGAGTTAAAGTAAATTAAATGATAGAAAATGTTTTTTTCAACTACGCTATTTCATCAATATTCGGAATAATTTTAACCATAATAATACATATATAACTTTTACTACTGATGAAAATCAAAAATATTTTGCACAGTAAGAGAATTAGGCTCGCTAAACAAAATTTTATTATTTTTAAATTGGGTACCATATCAAACTCGAGAAACGTAAGCGAATATTTTTGCATGAATAAAATTTTTTTCAAAGCTTTTTAAGATGCTGTTTTGTTAAACAGAAAACTTCAGTCGTAGCGACATTAAAAATTTTTTTTCCTAATTGTCCAGAAAGTCATATAGTCGGAGTTATTCAACTACAATTGTTTTCGATTTGGCTTTCACTTTTTTTTTTCTTTACAAAGAAAACATAACAAAAAATTCTAAATTCAACAACTATAGGACATTCGTTATGTACCATATTTAACAATTCTCCTCCTCTTCTTTTTGTAAAATCAATTTATGATTCCATAGAAAAAAGTTCTATTTTTTTTCTTCTTTTCATTATATTCATGCTCCATTTACAGATGGGCATTGAAAAGTGTTTTTGCTGTAGTAAGTGCTACGGAATTTATTTCGAAAACAGGATGCTGTCGATTTGTAGCTGGTGTTCAGAGATGAACTTTGTATAAATTATGAGGCTTCTCTTAATGGTTTTAGTAACGCCACTTAAACAAAAAAATTAAAAAATTCAACAACAATTTCTAGGATGTAAAAAAGAAACGATAATTTAAATTTCTGACAAAAAATATTTTATTGCATCATTGATTTTCCAAGTACTTATATTTTTATTTGATATGCCTTATTAAACTTTAGTTAGTATACAATCACAATATCCGGCTGAAAGCAAATTAACTTGATTTGTAACAGCCTTATGCTGGGGCAGTTTCTGGGTGAAAAAAATCATTGAAGTTGAATTTTATAATAAATTTCACTCATTTTTTTATTTTTGGATGAGATTTATGAGCCATTATATATAATTCCTTGAATTTAAATGTAAAATATTTTGAAGGAGAAATTTTTCATTAAGTTACTGAATTTTGTTTTCAAAATAAGAAAAAGTATCGTTTAAACTCCTTTAAAGTCTTTCAAATGAAAAGTCTGGCCTGTATTCATATACTTTGATTATCACTTTCATTATATTTAAAAAGGAATTTATATGCTTTAGCGTATATTTTACTTTGTGTCCTTAAACTTTATGTTAACAGGTTATGTTTTGAATTTTAAAGACTTTCTATCTCTAAAAGATGATTTGGTTTACTAGTTCAAACCTAAACTTTGTCATCTGGAACGATATCCTCTATAACTCGCTTAAATATGATGATTTTTGATTCATAATAAATTTTTTTTAAGTAGAATTTTTGCAGCAAAAAATCCTTTTCGCTGGTAAAACTTTTTAAAAGGATTTCTTTTAAATCTTTAATGCCATAAAATAGCAACTTTTAGAATTAATTTTTGGTTTTTCTATACCATGTCGTTCGTTTTAAAATTTTTAAGAGTAAATCCACTGTGAAATAAATTTTAAAAGTTTTACAAATATTTTCTGGCAAACAAAAACTTTCATAAAATTCTTCTGCTGCAGTATTCTTTAATTGTTTAAGATAAAGATTGACTAAAAGCAAAAAATTTTAAGAAAGAAAAATTTTTTTTACGGTATTAAATTTATTTGAATGGCCTACACTATGCTTTTGTCTAGTTTCTGGGTTTTGTTTTCATTTTATATTGTCCTTCTTTGTAGTGTGCATGTAACAGATATAGGAATGTGTGTTTAGTTTAGTTTAGTTTAGTATTACACTGAACACATTATAAAACTTTGATTCTGCGTTACAGAATATAAAAAAATTATTTCTTTTAGTTTTTATTGTATTTGAAAATTCTTTAGTTTTACACAGTAAGCGTTGCTCCTAGGCAATGTCGTATCATTCTGAAACCAGCTACACTAAATCCATAACCTAGAAAAATTAATGAGTCTGTAAGCAACGTTGGCAATGGATTGCAATGCCAATGTTATTTGTAACATAATAATCTGTCTATTAGTTTTTTGTAAAATTTTCAACAAAGTTTAAGGCTAACAGACGCACCTATAAGTTGCGAATAGTGGAACGGTTCATAAATACAAAAGGGAATCGCATTACAGAAAATCAACGATTTTGAGTGGAAATTATCAAAGTAAATAAAGATGACATCATATTGCCATCAACTTCTGAGCTCCTAAATGAACTGTTTTGTAGTAGGTAATGCGTTGGCTTATTAGACGTGGGGCCTCGGTTCAAACCCCAGGTCAGGCAACTAAACGAAATATGACAAAATATTTCTTCGGCGACTTCCTCTCAGCGGATTTCTGGCAAAAACTCTGACAAATTTCCATGAAAAGTTTCTCAAAAATCTGACGCTCGGAGTCGACTTTGAACTGTTGGTCCTACCACTCATGTATAAAAACTAACACACACAACATAAGTGGTGAGAGAAACTAGGCCGTAATCCTGACTAAAAGGGTTATAATGACCAATTATGTACGTATGTCTGAGCTCCTAAAGAGCTTGAATTGACAACGTAATAATAAAAATAAAATAATACATTATTCAAACCTTCAGTCAGGATTACAACCTAGCTTCTCACACCACTCATATTTTGTGTGTTAATTTTATATATGAGTGGCGAGACCTACTGCTTAAAATCGACCCCGATTCTTTTGCGAAACTCTTCATGGCAATTTTATTTCCTCTCAGAGTTTTTGCCATAAATTTGCTGAGAGGAAGTCGCCGAAGAAATACTTTTTGCATTTTGTTTGATGTCTGACCTGAAGTTTGAACCATGGCCTTACGTCTAATAACCCAACACACTACCTACTAGACTCTGGCGACTAAAATTATCATAACAATTACTTAGGCATCGCCCGATAACGATATGTGTTATGCAATTGACTTTTAATGGGTCTCTGTGAAACTCTCTGGCTCTCAAGCGTTAAACCAATCACATACTCTAACACATTTTGAAAACCCGCTAGACAGCAAAAAATTTGTGGAGTCTGATGATTCAAAGGTGCTTAACACTGAAGACACGAAATTAAAGAATTAAAATTAAATTAAAGAAGACTTTTACAATAACTTGTCACTTTTAATTCTATCGATAATCCGAGGGGATAAAATCCAAATAATGCGTGACTTCAACGCGTTATTAAAATCGAATGAATGTTAATCGAAAATTGAATTTAAAGGATCAATATTCTCATATTAGAGCACACGTAAGTGTAACGAAAACCCAAATCGGCCACATTGCCATTAGCCAGATCGGGCATACCTTTCGGACGTGCGAAACAAGCGTGGAGCGGTCTGTGTAAGAGAACTTTTCCTATTTCTAGGGACTGTTTATATGAAAATTGTAGCTATAAAACGGGAAAAAACAAACCGTTCCAGAAACTGTCGGCAGAAATTACAGTATAGCTCAATCATTATCACATATGCAAATACCCTAGTTGCCTCTTTATATAATATAATATAATAGAGGAGAAAAAACAGAAACTGGAACGTAGTTTTTCTTAAAAGTCGATATGGGAATGAATGTTTGACAAAATAAAGCAACGCTTAAATGTGTCTAGAATTCGAGTAGACAACACAAGACTAAAGGCAACCTACTTTTAGTCAAAAGTTTAGAAACGCTTTAGCAGGCGAAGGAGCTATGCGATGACTGAACGGTAGAAGTGATATATCAGATACAGTAGACAGCAAAAGTCTTAGTACAAAATAAAGTCCACACAGGTTTAATACTCTTGCACAATGTCCCGATAGTATTTAGCAGATCATTTGAAAGAACGGTTACGTAATCGCTAAACCTCAAACAAAAGTCAACCGAAAAACTTGCTCATGGTGCCACCAGAAAACACTAAACAAAACTTGTATATTCAATTACAAATGGGTCTAATGGTGTGCTAGAGCTTAAGGGATATTCTACTAAATACAAGGGGCCTTTAAATTTTAAATTTACTCAGGGTTATCGTTGGGTGTACCTATGGAATCATTTGAAACTCTCCTTATTTTTCTCTTGTTTTATGAAAAACATTAAAAAATATTTTGTTTTTATAATAAAACAGAAATAAATTAATAAAATAAATATATAAACTATAAAACTGTACACAAACTTTTGGCTAAAATTCATGAAATTGCTAAAATATATTGCCGTACTAAAACTTTTGCTGTCCACTGTATATACCAAAAACTGCAAAAACAGATAAGGAATAAGCCTCATTAACATTCCGTTTTTCTTTTGCAGAACTTTAAGTGTCTATATATGGCGTCTGCTATAGTTCGCCCGGAAAAATTTTCTACTTTTAGAATACCCAGCAATTTTTCACTGGCGAGAGGCAGACAGATACATTTTATCATCAATACATTGTGTAAGGCTTTTTCTCCCTTTGATGAAAAATGCTGGATAGTAATATCGAATGCTTGTCGAATCATACGGTGATCATGCAGTAGATTGTTTAGATGGTTGAGAGATAATGATTTTGATGTGAGAAATGAAGAACGTGGAAGTATACCAAAAAGGTTTGAAGACGCCGAATTGTAAACAATATTGAATGAAGATTGACTTGGTACCTTCCGATTACTTTTTGCTCGCTTCTATTGACACATTTTGCTTGAGCAGTACCTTGATACCCCCGAGTAAATCGAAAATTGATTAACTTCAAAAGACGAACAGACAAAAACTGTAAAGCCAGTATTGGTCAATATTTTGAATGAAATGTTTCTTACTTTTCCGTTAAAAGTTAGTGTTTTATTTACACACAAAAAAAAACCGCTCGTTTCATACCGGTACAGCGTACACCGGCTATTGCATTGTGAATGAAGATAAAAGAAGAGTGATTGCTGCTTAGAAGTCGCCATGGTCTAGTAGGTGGTGTGTTGGCTTATTAGACGGCCTCGGTTCAAACCCCAGGTCAGGCATATCCAACTATTCGAAATATGACAAAATATTTCTTCGGCGACTTCCTTTCAGCTGATTTCTGGCAAAAAATCTGAGAGTAAATAAAATTGCCATGAAAAGTTTCTCAAAAATTTGTCGTTCGGAGTCGACTTTAAACTGTATTTCCCTCCACTCATGTATAAAATTAATGCACACAACACAAGTAATGACCAATTATGTATGCGTGTATGGGTTGCTATTTAGAACATAACTTCAATTTACTTTCTTGTTCGAGCTCAATTAATAAACTTAACATTTTTGATATGAAAATGAAATGAAATTTAAATGTTCTCTTCAACACAACAAAGCCAACATGTATACAAAAGTCACACTGGCAGAAATTGAAACTTTTACTAAAGCAAAGGTTAAGCTTACCCATGCGTGAATAAATATTGCACGGAACCATGCCTAATGACATGCTTAAATTATCGAGAAGATTATTTTAGAAACACAAGTGAAAGTGACAAAACACCAGCAAACATAAGACGAATGCTTTTCCGCAAGAGTAAATTTGTTAAAAACTTTATTCATTTGTGTTGTTGCTGTTATTGTTGATATTTATTATACCAAATAGGAGTCTTCTAAAGGATGTATATGTTTAGAGGAGTTTGTTTAAAGGTAGTGGCTATAAACACTTAAGAACTATGTTTTAGAACTGATTCCAGTAGCATTTATTCTCAGCGTAGTCTAGTAGGAGGTGTGTTAGATTACTAGGTCAGACATTTCGAACAAAACGAACTTCACGAACGAACGAATTTCAGCAGATTTCTTTGAGAGTAAATAAAATTGCCATGAAAAGTTTCTCAAAAATCTGTCGCTCGGAGTCGACTTTAAACTATAGGTCCTGGCACTCATTAATAAAATTAACGCACACAACGTAAGTGGTGTTAAAAGCTAGGTCTTCGTAACTCAATTATGTATGTACGCCTAGTGTTTAAAGTTATAACTTTAAAGGCGTACTGAGTCACGAGCATAACTACCAGATTTGACGATTTATCGTCATTTTGATGATTTTGAGCTCCAAAAATATCATATTGACGATTTGACGATTTTTGCACTTATTTTGACGATTTTTAGAAATTAAAAATTTACATCATATTCCTAACTTTAGTATATTAAAAGCCACTTTAAGTATTATATTTTTAAGTTACTTTCGAATACCTGTGATGATTTTATTCCTTTTTAATCCCTTAAAAGCCAAAAAAATTACAACACCTAAATAACCTCGTAGTTGAGATTAATTTATCTCTTGTCGTTGCAGACAATTTTAAAAATTCGAGTATAGCTTCTAGTATTACCATTGGAAGAACAAATGCAATTGCCGTTATTTTTTTTCGTACGACCAACACTCAGGGGATCGATGGCATTGTCTTTGGAACTATGAAAACATGTTATGAGAAGAAGGAAAGAGAGAACAGCGTTTATGGACACTAGACTTGTATATTTTTATACCATAAGTAACAGGAATGACTTCTGCAGGAATTGAGTTCCACATACGAATAGTCCGACTAAAAAACCTACTTTTTCTGTAATGCAGTGTGCGATCCACTGGCCAATCGACCACATACGGATGTCCTGGCCGAGAAAGACGAGCGTTACGTAGGAATATATGATTTTCGGGAACAAGTGCCCTTATTTCGTTCGAGCAAAATCCTTTTGTCTAAGCCATAGAGCAGTGAAACACAAACCACATTGCAACGATGCACCAATGATTCAATGGAGTTGGCTACACTACCGTCATTAACGAGCTACTACGGCCTCTCCTGTACACGGTCGAGAAACCTCAAAATAGACGTTGAGGCACCGACCTCATAAATAGTATAAATTAAATCTTAAGACGGAACTGAAAAATGTGTCGGTTGCAGCCAACATTACACTGAATTTTCATGCTCAGAATGTCAAGATCTTCTGACTCCTTAATATCTACACCGCCCATAGATTAAGATGATGCAATATTATTGCTGGGTTTATCTGTCAATAAGCAACACTGGGATAGATTGTTTAATCTTAAACAATTTTTTCTTGAAAATTATATAAAATTTCTCCATTTTTGGAAAAAAAATAATAAATGAATATGAGGGACGCTAGCTTTAATTTCTAAAAAATTTTTTTTTAAATGTTTTGTTTTTGAACTCAGATATGTACATACATTGACTTTATATGTTTTACTACAATAGAAATAATTTTGGATTTTAAAAACTTTTAATTTATTTATTTATTTTTTCTGACGATTTTTTGACGATTTTAATAAACGTCTGTGACGATTTTGACGATCTTTTCTTAAATATTTGACGATTTGGTGCCTAATTTATCTGGCAGCTATGGTCATGAGTAATGTTACAGAAATTTATTACAGTATTTTATTGCAATTCCGACTGTACAGGCTACGCTTTGAGTCGAGTACAGTAAATTGCGAATGTTAATCATTAAATAATTTTCGTCTTGCGTATGATTATGCGACAGTTGTTTTTGCATCACATCGTTCAATTGAAATTCGGTCGATATGCTACGAGTCTAGGTATTCAGATTGTATGCAGACTCAACGTATTACATACAGGCTGCCTTCCAAAATGTATCAATACAAAATTTGTATGCAGTTCTACTACTGTATATAAACTATGTAGATATGCAAAGTAATCAAACAATGCATCAACTATAAATCCGATGCCTGATTGCATTTTGACAGCGTTAAAAATACACATTGATGACGTTTTGAAATAGAATACATTGTATATATTTTTTACAGCGACATTATGAAACGCAATACTTTGTTCAAACAGAAAACAACTAACATTTTGGAAGGCAGCCACATTCATACATATTTCGTCATTACTACCCTTCAGTCAGGGTTACGACCAGAGATCAGCAATGAATCGTTTTTTCGCTAATAAGCATTCCTGAAATTTTGAATATAAGTGAGTCAACGGTATTGAAATTCAACTACTCTGATTCATTCGTACTCACTATAACGTTGATTTCTAAGTTCAGGATGCAATGAGTATGAGTACAACGATGATATCAAACTCATAATATTTGAAATATGTTTGATTCATATGCCTACTCATTCGGATTCATAAATAGAAAAATAATAATACTTATAATATTCATAAATGATTCGAGTGACTCGAGTCATTCATCAAAATTAACAGTCTTAGTTGTCGTTGCATTTACAAAAAAAGAAAAAAGAAAAAGACAAAGACAAAGACAGCAAGCAAAGCAAACACACAACCTTCTAGTTAGTATTGTAATGTTCGTACGAGAATCATACTTATTTTGTGATTCTTGTAAATGTTGAGTCATGGAGAGTTGAAATCAACAACATCATGAGTGTTGTTAAGTATGAGTACGATGAGTGCTTCAAACTTTGAATATGAGTAGTATGAGTATGATATTAAAATAAGTACGAATGCGTATAAGTTACAAAAATTACGAGTATGATCGATTCTACTCATATTTTTGAATACTCAATGCTGATCTCTGGTTACGACCTAGCTTGTTATGCCACTTATGTTGTGTGTATTAATTTTATATATGAGTGGCGGGACCTATAGTTTAAGGTCTACCCCAAACGACAAATTTTTTGAGAAAGTTTTAATGGAAATCTTGTTTACTCTCAGGGTTTTATGGCAGAAATCTGCTGAGAGAAGGACGCTGAAGAAATATTCTTTCAGATTTCGTTTTGCTGGACCTTGGATTCAGCGTATTGTTATAATGCATAATAATATATAAAAATAATTGATGAGTTTCATACAGTCCTCTCTTCAGCTATTATTCTTATCTTTACCGGATTTTTTTCGGAGGGTTTTGCTTTGTCGGTGCCAATTCTATATTTAAAGTTGCCAAGGTAGACTGTATGGTTCCGGCCAAAGGACATTCTAAGGGTACTTATCGATACATATTTTAAGCACAGGAAAACTTTTGTTTACACCGTGCGTTTATATTTAAAATCAGTCCATATTTCATCTGGCATACGTTAACTTGATCTAAAGGTTTTCTGAGTTATTATTGTAGTCCTGCATTATTGTTTAGAATATGTCCTCTGTTAGCTATCGTCTTTTGTAGTGGAAAAGTGTTTGCTATCAATTTTTTTTTTGTTTTAAATAAGTTTTGAATAGTTGGGCACACCAATGATAAACATATTTGTGCTCTTAGTAAACAAGTGATTTATTTATTTACAAATTATTATTAAAGTTACAAATTATTGTACAATGGGTCAATTCGACCTCCGGGTACTGTACTTGTCTTAATTGACAAGTACACGTCCTCCAACCTACAAATTATTTAAAATATTACTAGCAGCGTAGGTATGAGCTGGTGTAACAAACCGGAGTTTCTAGATGGAACCGAAGCCACAACACTTTTACTCATAGGCTAGGACACTATATACTATTACACCAGGGCATCCAGCACTGCCAGATCTTAAATCATAATTTAATCTAAAAATTTGTAAAACACTCTAAAACCAACACAATATTTCAAGTGTTTAATCTGTAGGGACATTTCCCCAAACTCTAGCAATTCATGAAATTCTGAACGAAGAATGAAAACAAAAAAGGTTCAACTCTGAATAGATTTAAAATTGTCAACACGTGTTTTAGAAGCTTTGAATAATTTTTTGTTTCTTTGTAGATCTTAACGAAGTAATGAATTAACAGATTTTTGTTATTCTTTTTAAATAATAAACACATACTAAAACGGAAAAATTGTTAAAATATAAAATTTTCTAGTGAAAGATATTTCTACGTAATGGAAAGTGATAAAATGCTACCATTTTGTTATATTCATATATAATGTTACGGAAATGAAAAATCATGATGCTAGTGTTTTGCTTTTACATCGCTTAACATTAAAATTATAAACAAAAGCTATAAAAACAAAACAATGCAGTAAACAAACCTGTTTGCAAATTATCGTACTGCTTAATATAACAACAAACACAATCATAAAAAAATGGTAAACAAGTAAACAAAATACACAAACGACAATTATGAATATAAACAAAGATGTTTACATTTATAGAGATTTCGAGAAAGCGAAGTGACGAACATTCGTCTTCAGGAACATTCATAAGACTGTCTACCCTGCCACATAAAAGGCAAGACAAAGCAGGGAGTGAGTTAGTGAAGTTCAAACAATCAAAAAAATTTAGTCAGCTTGGTGTCAGCAGCTTCCTGCATATTTCAAAAGTAGTGGTAATTCGTTAAGAGTTTGAGGATTTTTATGACCCCCGATGTGGTAATTTTGTTTATTGAGATAGCAATTTCACCAAAAATAAGCTTCAACAGAACACGCGTTTTTTAAACTAAATTACTCACCTAACGCCGGTTTTGAATGATCCTAATGAGCTAAAATACGACGCCAAACACGGTCGTATTTAATATGCAACTGTTTACCTGCTTAATTGCTTTTATTGAATCGCTTTTATTCTTCAAAGGTTTAACCACTGCAGGTCACATTTTAATTTTAAATTTTCATAAGAATTTCATAAGCTCTCACAGTTTTTGCTAGAAATTTGCGGAGTCTACCCAGAAATATATTTTCTGTATTTCGGTTTGTTCAATATGTCTGAGATGTGGTTTGAACAAATGCCTCAAGTCTAATAGCCGAACCTCAAATTTTATGGTCAGATTTACAAACGGAATTAGTTTAGATATCAACGGTTTGCAAAGAGGTTACAAACGATTGTTAATAAAATATCCGGAATTCTTGAGAGCCTTGCCTGGCTTTAGAAGTGTTTTAATTAAGAGTAACTTTCCACTTACGAGGGTTGCTTTAAAGTCGTAAAATAGCTTTACATCCTTTTATATACTTTATTTACTTTACCTTGGTCAGCAGGATTCCAAATGGAGTTAAAGTAAATTAAATGATAGAAAATGTTTTTTTCAACTACGCTATTTCATCAATATTCGGAATAATTTTAACCATAATAATACATATATAACTTTTACTACTGATGAAAATCAAAAATATTTTGCACAGTAAGAGAATTAGGCTCGCTAAACAAAATTTTATTATTTTTAAATTGGGTACCATATCAAACTCGAGAAACGTAAGCGAATATTTTTGCATGAATAAAATTTTTTTCAAAGCTTTTTAAGATGCTGTTTTGTTAAACAGAAAACTTCAGTCGTAGCGACATTAAAAATTTTTTTTCCTAATTGTCCAGAAAGTCATATAGTCGGAGTTATTCAACTACAATTGTTTTCGATTTGGCTTTCACTTTTTTTTTTCTTTACAAAGAAAACATAACAAAAAATTCTAAATTCAACAACTATAGGACATTCGTTATGTACCATATTTAACAATTCTCCTCCTCTTCTTTTTGTAAAATCAATTTATGATTCCATAGAAAAAAGTTCTATTTTTTTTCTTCTTTTCATTATATTCATGCTCCATTTACAGATGGGCATTGAAAAGTGTTTTTGCTGTAGTAAGTGCTACGGAATTTATTTCGAAAACAGGATGCTGTCGATTTGTAGCTGGTGTTCAGAGATGAACTTTGTATAAATTATGAGGCTTCTCTTAATGGTTTTAGTAACGCCACTTAAACAAAAAAATTAAAAAATTCAACAACAATTTCTAGGATGTAAAAAAGAAACGATAATTTAAATTTCTGACAAAAAATATTTTATTGCATCATTGATTTTCCAAGTACTTATATTTTTATTTGATATGCCTTATTAAACTTTAGTTAGTATACAATCACAATATCCGGCTGAAAGCAAATTAACGTGATTTGTAACAGCCTTATGCTGGGGCAGTTTCTGGGTGACAAAAATCATTGAAGTTGAATTTTATAATAAATTTCACTCATTTTTTTATTTTTGGATGAGATTTATGAGCCATTATATATAATTCCTTGAATTTAAATGTAAAATATTTTGAAGGAGAAATTTTTCATTAAGTTACTGAATTTTGTTTTCAAAATAAGAAAAAGTATCGTTTAAACTCCTTTAAAGTCTTTCAAATGAAAAGTCTGGCCTGTATTCATATACTTTGATTATCACTTTCATTATATTTAAAAAGGAATTTATATGCTTTAGCGTATATTTTACTTTGTGTCCTTAAACTTTATGTTAACAGGTTATGTTTTGAATTTTAAAGACTTTCTATCTCTAAAAGATGATTTCATATTAATATTGTCATATCGTTTAACATTAAAAACTATAAACAAAGGCTACACAAACAAAAACAACGACCATGCTTGCATATACCAACAACATTAGCATGAAAGAAACGGATACAGACAATTAAGAAAGAAAGCAACAACAAACAACGTAAAAGCAAAATATACAAGCAACAATGAAGTAGCGATAGAGTTCTCGAGGAGGTGAAGACACGAACATTATACTTCAAGAACATTCATCAGACAGTTTACGTGAGCATATAATAATGCAAGACAAAGCAGGCAACGAGTAGTAAGAATTCAGTTAGTCTTGTGTGAAGAAGCGGTGCGTGTGGAGAAAACAGTCATGGTTTAAAGATTTCCCTTGAAAAGATCTGCGTTATAAGCAAAGAATAACAGAGAACAAGCAATTATTTTTGGATTCGTCAAGTTGTAAATAGTGGCACACAATAGCAGTGAGAACAATAAAGAATTTAATTAAAACTAAACACCAATTTTTTTTATTTTGTTCGCAATCAATCCTTGAGATTTTTTGGTGTCATGTATGTAATTTTTTTAAGATTTCAAAGATTTTGTGAAGTTTTATCGTAAATAATACAATATTTATGGTTTTTGAGAGATTATTGAAAGTTAAGTGTGGGACGAAGGTGAAAAGGTTGAATTTTCTATTCCTGATATGTTCTTGATATTGATTGAAGTAGTCGTAGTCTAGTATGTAGCGCGTTACCTTATTAGACGTCAGACCAAAGTTCAAACCTCAGGTCAGACATTTCCAATTTATTACGAAAGATTGTAATGACCGATTATTATTAATTATATATGTAATATTCCTTCTGCTAAAGACTTTGAAGAAGAAGAAAATAGAAGCTCGTATTATGAACTGAAGAAAGTATTGCCTTTAGTAGTTTGCGATGAAGAAATATTAACAATTTTTACGCAGATTGCTAGTAGCTGTTTCCTGAAATGTTGTAGAGTCTTTCTTACTGCTCTTCTCATATTTATCTCACGTGACAGACAAACATTAGAAAAATGTGTTTCGTCCCATGTTTTATTACAGATGATAATACTTCGGTCAACTACTATGTATGAGATAACAGAATCATTCGCTTTGATAATGATATATTTACTCCTATTACACCTTTTCGAAAAATGAGCTGAATGTCTTCCAGCCTTTAATAATCATGCTTAAAGCCTTTTTTGAAATTCTAATGAAAAGGAAATTTTTATAAAAAAAATATATTTATCTTAATTTTTTGTTAGAAAATTTTAACCATATTCATAAAACTTTTATCACACAACTTGTAGTTTTATGTAAGAAATAATACTGTATAAATAGTTTGGTATTAGCTATCATAATTTAAGAGCAGCCGATATATCCTTTTTTTAAGATTTTTAAAAATTTAATTTTTTGTTCGCCTAAAAAATAAGAAAATTAAAGAAAATATATTTAAATAATGATGCTTAAGTTTTATGTTCTGTTTTTGGTATATTTTCATTTCAAATTAAAGTTTTTTAGCAATAGAAATCAAAAAGTTTTTAGTTTTATTGTGGAGTTTGAAAATTACCTCCAGTGATTTTAATTGAAATTTGATACTTAATGATGGAATACTTACAATGATTGTTAGAGAAATTAATTCAAGGATATTTATATAAATAATGCTTCATAAATAATGCTAATTGAATTTGATGGTCGTTATAAATTTCGTGGTCTACCGAAGTCGAATTGGCAGTTTTAGATTCAAGTACATGCTACGTGCGTAACAACTACTTACAACAGAATTTGGGGAAACCGTATCCGGGAAACCAGAGAGGAATCAAAGAGAGAAAATTGTTGTTGACATAATCGATGTTCTACTGTAACGGGAAACTTTATTTACCTCACATGACGTTGAAAACAAATATTTCTAACAAATCACAAGAATGGTTTGTACCATCAGGTTTCAGCCAGCCCTCAATTAAGAGTCTTACTGATGCGAGTGACAATAAGCTGTCCCATCTAAACATTTGAAAACTTATAAATGGCCGCAAAGCAAAGGTGCTAGCTGTAAAATTATTAACACTTAGAAAAAAAATAAAACCAAGCTGACATGAAGTGTTTGATTTGTACGTAAAAACTATGCTGCAATGTACATAATGTCAAAAATTTTGTCGCAAATTTCATAAAAATGATAATAAAATGTAATAATATAAAAAAGTTTTATTAAAATAAACTGAAATAAATCAAAATATTGAAAATTTTTAATAAAATCTATCAATAATCGTGACAATTCTATGTTACTACAAGTACATATGTATCAAAAATTATACATAAGCAGAATTATGAAGTTTTTTAAGCTTGATCAACGGTTAAGAAATCACTTCACAATTGTTGATTTCCGCTTCTTTTCTTTTAACATTTTCTTATTGTAATATTGATGTATAATCTATTTCTCTATTTGGTTTATAAAAATGTACTAATTTTTTTATGTTTACATGTAACATTTTTCTGACATACACTGCGTATGAACAATAAAATGCGGAAATATTTCACATACTATTGCTGTTACAATCACTATACCAAAGAATATTTGTTTATAAATGAATTTATAAATTTACGATTAAAAACAAAAACACAAACATAATTATTAATGCAATGCGAAATACGAGTCAAATTATTATTTCAATATGGTTGTACCTTCATCTTTCACCAAGATGAAATTAAAGCAAAAGTATAAGTATTTTAAGCCCTTTGGAATCATACTCCTTTTTTTCGTGCTAACAACACACACATTGTTGTGCTCACTATTTTTGTGTTTTAACATTGTGCCTTTCACTACAACTATCGTTACCTTATTATGTTCAGATATGCACTTTTATAGAGTCAATATTCGATTTATTGAGTACAATATTTTAAGTGTTCAGACATAATAATATACGCAGTTCAGCTTCTTATTCAATATTCATGTGAAAGCTGGTAAACAAAACAGCTGCTTGTTTCAACAAAATTGTTTTTGTTTTGTTTTGTTGTTTTTTTTTTTGGTTTGTAGTTGTTGGCATTTGAGTTGTCAAATATCAATAGAAAGTCTTCGGTTAATTGTAATATGCTCACTGAACATACTTATGACAGTGCTGCATTTTAAGTTTTACTCAATGTTATAACAATTAGAGTATTTATTACGCAATAATTAATTGAAACTTTATATGAAATATTGAGCTAAATAAAGGTGCATAACTCAAGAAAAGTCCCGGTATCTTCAGGAATATTTATTTATTTATTTATTTATTACAATACAATTACAAATTATATTTTAATTATATACGAGTGGAGTAACTTGACTATATGTTTGGTGTAGTGTCACAGACCAGAGTCTTTGTGGGAATCGAACCAACGAGCCTCACGCTAATAGTCTAACACACTACCCACTTCATCTTCAGGAATAACACATAACATAATTGGTCATTACAACCCTTCAGACAGGATTACGACCTAGTTTAAAGTCGACTCCGAAAGACAGATTTTTGAGAAACTCTTCATGCCAATTTTATTTACTCTGAGAGTTCTTGCCAGAAATCTGCTGAGATGAAGTCGCCGAAGAAATACTTTTTGTATTTTGTTTTGATGTCTGGCCTGGGGCTCGAACCCTGGCTTTACGTCTAATAAGCCGACACAATGCCTACTAGACTACGGCGACTTCAGGAATATATTTTCCAATTCAGGAAATGTTTAAAACTCTGGAGAATTAAAATTAATGAACAAAAATGTGTTCATGTGACTTTTACATTACAAAGAGAAACCCGTCTTTATTTATATTATTTACACGACCGTGTAAATAATCAAGTATTATCTCAATTATCGCATATTCAGTCTTGATAAACATCTGACTTGGAAGTTTCACATCGAAGCATAATTTAAATAGAAATTGTTCGAAATTTATTGGCTAATTAATAGAAACTCCTGCTTAAGTTCTGGTTGTATAATTGTCTTATTAAACCTATATTAACTTATACTATGCAGTTATGCGAAACTGCCTCTGCTTTACATATTGAAAAATCCAAAGGCGACAAAATAATAGATGACGTATGATTACAGCAACTCCACCAACATATTTCAAATATTTTTCGGTTTCATTATGAATTGAACACCTTTGATTGGGATGTCATCTTTGATCTACTATGATTTAAAAATATGCCAAGCAATAGCTATATAAAAAAATCTCTTTCCTCTTTTCCATAATGTGCAGAACGTGAACGTAATCACGTAAACCCCATCAATGACTATAAAAGAAATCAATTTTGTTGCCTCAAGTACAGACAGCTTTTTAAACACTTACAGGAGTACTGATTTTATTAGATCTGTGATGACGACTATCAAACGATGATGATCATTTTAAATTTATTGCATTCCATATGCACACAAATTGTGGTCTTACCATCACGATTTTTCTTTTTTTTTAAGAGTACGAGTGCACAGAGCATAGCCATGACATTTTAACGTTTTTTTCAATGAAATTCATTTTATTGTTCACATTTGATTTTAAGAAAAAAAAAAACGTCACACGTGAAACAATTTAATAATGCTTTGAACTGCAATGACGTTTTATATGTGCTTTTAAAGAATTTCTTTTCGTCAACAACAATTTTTTTTATTACAGGAAAAGTGTAAATATTTTATGAATAAAATATCCTTTCGGAATTTTTTCATCTGTTTTATTATTTTAGTTGGCATAAATCAACAAATTCTTGTTTTTTAATAAAAGAAAAACTGCAGCAAAAGAATTTCGGTACCCCCAAACGTGTTCGTATTCATTTCTTTACATACGTAAAACATTGCGTACATATGTATATTATACTATACATATACTATATATATATACTACTTAGGGGCGAAAATAGAAACAGGTTTTGAATATTGTTACGTTTTTACCTTTTAAAACGTTTAAAATATGAGTTCATAGATTCCAAATGAAAGAAAAATAAATTTGTATGTATTTAGTTCTAATGAAATTCTTTATTATTCGCCAGAATTTGTGTGCCACTGTTCACAACTTGATGTAACAACAACAATTGCTTTGTTTGTTATCCCTCTGCTTACACACTTTGTGTAAACAATAACAATTACTAGGCTATTGTTCGACATATTTTAGTAACGGAGATCTTCAAACCACGATTACTCTCTTCAAACGCACCGCGTCTTCACACAAGACTAACTGAACTTTTACTGACTTACTCGCCTGTTTTACCTTGCCTTTTATATGGCAGAGTAAATAGTCTGATAAATCTTCTTGAAGGCGAATATTCGTACCTTCGTATTCTCGAGATCACTATAAATGTAAACATCGTTCTTTCATTATTGTTGTTTGTGTATTTTGTTTACATTTATTCTTGTTTGTTGTTATATTTTGTTTACTTGTTTACCATTTTTTTATGATGGTGTTTGTTGTTATATTACGCATTGCGATAATTTGTAAACAAGTTCATTGTTTTTGTTTATAATTTTAATGTTAAACGATGTAAAAGTAAAACACCAGTAAATAGAAAAATTTTCGTAACAATATCATGCAAATTATATTCTCTTTTTTTATTAGTCTCTTGCTCAAAGCACAGTTTTTTTTACCAACTTCGAGCAGAAACAATATAAATCTTCTTGATTTATTGTGGCTAAAAATAATTTAATTTAATGTTATTAAATTAAAGGTTTTTGTGTGAATACCACTCTTTTTCTGAGACCAACACTCAGAATATGAGTCCTGTTTATGCGGTGCATTTTGTTAGAATACAAAGAAATATAGTTTATAGGAGAAAGGAAACTGGTGTTAGAGTGCAATAATTTATTTTTAATGACAAGTGCACTTCATCACTTTATTTTTCGAGAATTGCTTCTTACTTTCTTTTTCTATAGTGAGAAGTCACATATAATGTCAGACAAACAATTAGACAACTATAAACTCCCACAGTTTCTTGTGGGAATCGAATCCACGGCCTCGGCACTTGAAGTTTAGCACGCTACCAACTAGGTTATCGAGTCACCCAATATAGTTCAATAGAATGTTTGGCAACGAATCGAAATCTTTAATAATTATCAATTATTTTGCATTATTGCATATCTCCGGTCCCAAGTAAAGTCCGACAGTAACGGAAACTATTTTATTTATTATTATTATTTATCATATTATTTATTTTTATGGATACGATGGCTATCCAGCACACTAGTTCATTTTTATACGATTTCACCCCATTTTACAGAGCAATTTTTTTTGTCACATTTGAATACAACAATTAGCTTCTACACATGTATCTCCTATCCCAAGTAAATCCCGAACGGAAGGAAATCAGTTCGGACTATATCATTATATGTTATTGATTGATACTATCGATATATAGTCCCATTTTTCCACAATATCGATTATCTTCTGCAAACCATGTTAACATAGTGAATGCTCCTATCTCGATTTCTCAAATTCTAAAATTGTTTGGGATATACCACTAATTGGGTTTTATTAGGGACAACTTAGGCTACAATTAATGTACAGTAGGATTTTTACCACAATGTCGATCGTTTTCTCCAGACAGTCCAATTTAGGGCCATTATTACAACTTGCCGTTAAAGTTGTGTTTAGTTAAAGATAACTTAAAGATAACTAAAGTGAACTTTAAAGTCACTTTTAACTTATTTACGTTATTACATTCTACAAATAAAATAAAGTTAACTATTTCAAAAATATGGCAATGCCGGAGCAATGTCGTAAACACTGCTCAATAAAAAAGGTTTTTTTTAAAACGCAGGTGCAACGTCGGGCTTCTTTTTTCCGGAATTTGTTCATTTTGTTTATATTTGAAGTTGCCATATTGTAAATAATATGTAATATGGCAAGTTCAAACATAAACCTAACTTTAAAATTTAAAGGTAGGATGATCCTCCCTTTAGCTTAACGCTCACTTCTACCTTATCATCCACTTATAATGATGAAAAACAATTTACCTGCCCGTTAAAATCCTCCCTTTAGTTAACAGCAAGTTGTAATAATAACCCTTAAAGTATTTATGTCCTATAACCATGTTATATTCCTTAGTCCAGCCGTCCTTGTCAAGATATATGACTGTTTGAAGCTCTTCAGAATGTTGCATAGTCGAACTATTGAGTAAGTCATCAAAACATAGCCAACATATGTTTTTGACTTACTTACTTAATTCGTTATCACAACCCTTCAGTGAGGATAACGACCTAGCTTCTTACAACACTTATATTATGCGTGTTAATTTTATACATTAGTGGTGGCACCTACAGTTTAAAGTCGACTCCGAACGACAGATTTTTTGGGAAACTTTTAATGGCAATTTTATTTCCTTTCACGATAATACACTTTTAAATTAAAATCTCCTTTAATTTGGGCAACAATTTAATTGGCATTTAATGTCACAAAATACAATGTGAAATGATAGACATAATTTTAGTCTTTTTTCCTTCCTCAAATGTATGTTAAAAGTTTAAATGAAAATGATTGTAAATGAAAAAGTTTTATTTTTTTTTTACTACGCTGCTTCTTTTATAACACAATTTAAAATTAAATGGAACAAATCCTAACTACTTTCTCTTGGTTGTATGTATACACAAATATAATCGTTTATAGCCATAAAAATATAAATTCCTTCAGGTTCATTAAAACTTAGTGTGTAAAAGTAGAACAACTGCAGTCAGTATACATTGAAAAAACTCATTATTATCCTGTTCATATGCAGCAATTAGCACAATAGTACAATTAAATTCTATAACGACTGATTTTTTAAACCGCTTTGTGTTTGTCAGGGAGCATAGACAGCTCTTGAGCTGCCTCTGACTGTTCTTCACACCAAATTTAAAAACTCTTTTGTTTACGTACCATTTTTCTTGTTTTCCAAAAAATACAGCCTATGCGCGAAGGGAGTTCCACATGCAAATAGTTCGAATAAAGACACAAATTTTGTCTGTAATGCAGTGAGCGATCCCACTGACCAATCGACCACGTGGGCATACATATATGTGATTCTCCGGAACAAGTCCCCATATTTCGCTCGAGCAAAATCCGTTGTAATAGCGATAGAAAAGTGAAACATAAGCCACATTGCAACATTGCTCCAATGAATCAATAGAGTTGGATACCCTACGGCCAATAACAAGCAACTTTGCCCTCTCCTGTACGCGGTCGATATGTCTCAAAATAAACGTTGAGACATCGGCCTATACCTGAGAGATATATTCCATTCTCTTTTGGATATAAATGGTGTAAATAGTAAGAAGATTAGATGAACTTAAATATTTATTGCACCGTCTTAAGAAGCCAAGGCACTGAAAAACATGTCGGTTCTAGCGAATATCACACTGAATTTTCATGCTCGGGACGTCAAAAGCTTCCGACATCTTAATATTTATACCCTCCCATAGGTATATATGATGCAAGATTATTGCTGGGCTTATGTGTCAATAAACAACAGTGGAAAAGAAGAAAATCAGTAATAAAAATGGGCGATCTTTATACGATTTCCATGAACGTCTTTGATGGTTTTTTTTTCTAATATTTGACGATTTGATGATTTATTTATCTGGCAGCTATGCTGTTCATGTAAAAGAGCATAGATTTGTATTATTTTAGGTTCACTTTAAAGAATTTTGAAACAACATCTAAAACCGTGTCTGTTATACAACTTGCATAACTTTGTACTTTGAAAAATTTTAAATATCTAAGAATATCGTTGGTCTCATGTAGAAAGGCCCTAACTCACACTTTTTTCGAAATTGATTTTTTTCTGTGATTCCAATGAATTTTACAGTTTTAAAAGTGTTTTTTCCTTCTCCTGTAAAGTTTCAAATATGCGAGTTTGTGCCTTTCTACATGAGACCAACGATATTCAGAAAATGTTTTTTCTTTCTTTTATTTTGTTGTTGTTTTCATATTTTGTTTTTGTTTAATAAAAAAATACTTGACCTGGTTTGGGTCTTTTGCGTTCTTCTAACTTGCGATTTATTTCCTGTTGACGCTCAATTTTACTTAAAGCTCGAGCTACATAAAGGTACTTGTCACCCAGTTGTTTGCCATTCAAAGCAATTATGGCTGCAAGAGCAGATTGGGGATTCTCGAAAGCCACAAAGCCAAAACGTTTAGAGCGTCCTTCTTCATCGGTCATGATCTTATGACTGGTAATTCTTCCGAACGGTTCAAACATTTCTCGCATATGTTGTTCTGAAAAATCTTCGTTGAAATTTTTCACATACAAATTCCTAAATTGTGTAGCTTTCTCCTGTTCCCGATCGCGCCTTGGTATATACTTGACAACGTGAACTTTTTGATTGTTGCACAACATGCCATTTACCTTCTCAATGGCAATGCGTGCAGCATCCTCCGTATCAAAATGTACGAAACCGTAGCCGCGCGAGTTACCGTGTTCATCCTTGGCGACATTACAGTTGAGTATATTTCCAAATACCGAAAAGGTTTCGTACATGGCTTTGTTATCAATAGACCTTTCCAGGTTCTTAATATAGATCTTACCTCCATCGGGAGAGTTAGTGCTAGAAGCACTGCCCGATGAAGTGCTGCCAGCAGATAAATGAGGCGATATTGATGTAATATTACCAGTTCCCAGACCCATGGGAGCATGAGGAGTACGATTCAAATGACTACCGGCTAAGTGATGATTATTATTGCCAGCCGCTCCATGATGGCCAGTATGGGCGGTCAAATGATGTCCCAAAGGACCTACACCCCCAGTATGAGCGGCTGCATGATGTAATTGGGCAGCCTGCTGGCCAGCATGATGAGCAGCAGCCAATGGATGACCGGCGGCAGCTGCTAAAGAGGCATGATGATTTAGTGCCGATTGCTGTTGATGATAATGATGGCTGGCAGCCGCCGGATTGCCACGGAACGTCATTGAGTTGACAAACATAATCGGCAGATTTCGGTTGCTGTGGTGGTGTGTACTATTCGAACGCGTTAATTTATTTATATTATGATTCGGATGAAGTTTATTAATATATATTGAGTTGTTATTTAAGCCGAGAATTTTGACGGTTTTAATTTTTAAAGAAAGACAAAAAAAATTAAAGGTATTTTTAATTTTTCTCTTTTTTGCTGAGTTTTCTTTGCTGGCGAGTGTGTAAAAAAGAAAAATCCACCTGTATTTAACGTTTGCTGCACTTTTCTGCGTTTTTTTCTTTTCTTTCGTTACGTTTCCTGTTTGGAAGCAAAAAAAAAGAAACTAACAATTTTTTCTGTTCAAATGAATGCTCTCTTAATATTTATTTCTCTTTGCCAGTTCTCTTCGTCTAATAACGCTCTTTTTTGCTCTTTTTATTTTTTCCAATTATCACACAAATTGGCTTTCACTTTTTTTCTAGATATATTACTTTTGCAATGTAAAAAAAATTTTCTTTTTTCTGTTTTTATTAATAGTTATTGTATTAATTTTAATTTAATTAATATTAATAGACTAGTCGCCGGAGTCTAGTAGGTAGTGTGTTAGCTTATTAGACGTTAGGCCTCGGTTCGAACCCCTGGTCAGGCATATCCAACTGAACGAAATATGAAAAAATATTTCTTCGGCGATTTCGGAGCAGATTTCTGGCAAGTACCCATAAATTCAGCACGTAGTAGAATTGAAGCTAACCCGCACAAAGATTTTAATTCAACAATATTTGAAATTAAATTATTGAAATATTGTGCAAATATTACTATTTCGAAATCAAAATTTGTTTGTTTATTTAACTTATTGCATGTTTTTATAACATTTAAAATATTTAAATTAAAAATTGTTTGACTAAGAATTAAATTTAAAGAAATATTTTACGTTACCAAATACTTTTATACGTATACACCCATACCTAACTTTACGCCGTAGTTACGTTACAAAAAAACACGACGCAAAGTGAAGTATGATTTTTCTATAGCAAGCTATGTATAGGTCGAAGATAGGTTCCAGGGTTACGAAAATACCACTTCTTTAAAAGAAAATTAAACAAAGTAAACATTTAAAAAACAAAAATAATATAAAATTTTATTTCATACATACGAAACAAACAAAAAAAAACAAATTCAATTAAAATAAAATAAAAAGTTCACTTAATTTATAACACACTAATTTAAACTGATCTATAAAATTAGAAAAACAAGGTGAAAATAACACTGTATTATTGTTAGTTAGAAAGGGAATCCCCAATTTTTGATAGCATGGCGCAATTAGAAACAAATGTGGTTTCATCTTTTAGAAAAAAAGGAAATTTCAAAAAATTAAAAAAAAAAAAAATTAGAAATTCGTACGCAAAACAACGCTACTTCAAAAATCTAACAACTCACAGTGAAAATGAGTACTAATTCAACAGGGTGTACGTATGAAGCCTTAAACTTATGCTTACAATATTTTACTTGTAATAAATACCAAGAATATTTATATTTTGCAAGAGGGAATGAAATATTTGCTGTCGAGTGTTAAATTATATATGTAAGTACACCGGGTGCAAAATTTCAAGCGTATGCAACGAGAAAAGGGTAAAAGAGAGCATAACCATAGTAGAACTGTGTAAAAGTATGCAAAGCGTCTCAGTTTCTAAGGTAAACTTATAGCTGCATATAAGCATCGTATAGTTGGAAGTAGATTACAAAATAAAATAGACCAACGTATAGTGATCAAAACATAATAGGAACTCCTGCTCTATTCTAAAGCCAAAATTAAAACTTTAATTAATGTTAGCAAAGCATGACCGAAAACTGTGACCGAGCGCATGTAAATTGGACTTCACAACAATGGGAAACAATAATATGGTCTGACAAGTTTTAGTTTTATATACGAGGATTCAATTTGCTTAGTTTGTAAATGATTCGGCTGCAAATGTTTCTCTGTATACCACGACTTTTTCAGAGATATCATCGCTAGAAAGATTATTCGTCTGAAAGACTTATTGATGCCATTGTGTGTGAAATATACTTACATAATTGGCCATTATAACCCTTCAGTCAGGATTACGACCTAGTTTCTCACACCACTCATGTTGTGTGTGTTAATTTTATACAGTAGGCGGCGCGCGGCTTACAGTTTTATGTCGACTCCGAGCGACAGAATTTTGAGAAACACTTTCATGGCAATTTTATTACCCCTCAGAGATTTGTCAAAAATCTGCCGAAAAAATATTTTTTAAACCTTCGTTCTGGAAATGCCGACACAGAGTTTGAACCAATGCCCCACGTCTATAAAGCCAACCCTACTAGACTACAGGGACTTTAAATACTTTGTGGTATATACTATATATATTACACGTATAGTAGAATATGATTGTCTGCAAATTTCCTAATTTTATTTTGCTGCCGAATTGTTTTCCTTAAATTTCCTTTTTTATTTCTTCTCTTTGTTCATGAGGAGTTTAACTTAATTTGTGTTAAAGTGTGCAACTTCGCTGGTTGATGCTTTAACAACATCTTTGTGTTGGTAAATGTTAATAATTAAGTTGAGTAAACTGCAATTGAGTGAATAATGAAGTTGCTTAATTGTTTTCGCATTTTCATTAAAAAATTACAACAAGAAGATATAAAATGCAATTAATTACTATAAAATAAAGGCGATGTAGGGAAAAAATTATATCAGTTTTAAAGAGAATGCAGGAAAAATTAAATTTTTAGGTTAAAAATGTATTTTTATGTCATAGTATGAAACTTTTTATTTAATTACGCCATCCTCTCAGCAGATTTCGTGCAAAAACTCTGAGAGTAAATAAAATTGCCATGTCGATAACATGTGCCAATTTAAACAAGTTTTCTTAAAACGCAGTGGCAATAAAGAACTTCTTTTTTTTGTTGTCTTTGCTCAGTTTGTTTATATTTGAAGCCATATTGAAAATAATGTACAAGTTCAGACATAAACCTAACTTTAAAATTTACAGGTAGGATGATCTTCCCTTTAGCTTAAGGCTCTGCCCGTTAAAATCGTGCCTTTAGTTAAAGCCAAGTTGTAATAATGACCCTTCGGAATCGACTTTAAACTATAGGACCCTCCTCTTATGTATAAGTGGTGTGAGAAACTAGGTTGTAATCCTGACTGAAGGGTTGTAATGACCAATTAGTCTCTGGCGAGAATTGAACCCACGACCTTGGCACTTGAACTTTAGCGCACTACCAACTAGACCATCGGGGCATACAAGTTCCAGTAGCCAGAAAGCTACGATCTGTTGACAAGTGTGTTATCATTATAAATTAAGGCCTTGCAACGATAGTACTGGTCGTGGTCAGGGCCGTGGGTCCGATTTCCACCACAGGCCGTTTACCAAAGTAATTTGACCAAAAGAGACCACACACTAATAAGCAAACGCACTACTCACTAGAATACCAGTGCATCCAACATTTATTAAGCAAAGAAAACTTTTATAAATTCAAGTACTACTCAACCTTATTCGGAGTTGACGGACTTTTAAGATGAAAGCATATTAAATCCAATTAATTAAAATCTTTAATTAAACCTGAGTAAAAAATCTTTTCAAATAAATTTGTCGTTACTGTTGTATAACTTTATTTTAAAGGCATTAAAAGATTTTATTTGAACTTTGCAGTTTTTTATGTTTTCTTCAATTTATTACAGTTTTTTCTTTCACTTTCACATTCATCGTCTGCATTTCTTGCGTACGTAAAATCAACGCCTCTTACCTTGAAGCTGTTTGTGTTCACAATATTACTTTAACGGTACTCTTTGGCAGCTGGTTTATTATATAGCCTCACAGTACGAAAGTACGAGAATTACTTTCTATCTCTTCTTTCATCAGCTTAGATAGAAGAGACTATACAGTGTTGTAAGGCATACATTTTTAACAATCCCCACATAAAAAACTGAAAGTGAAAAAGAAAATCTTGTAAAATATTTGAAATACTATGTGCTCTGTGGTAAGGTAAATATTTCAGACACAGCTTATACATTTCAACAGCAATAACAACAAGAGCGCATCTTAAAATAAAGAGTGTACTCTCTTTTTTTCTTTTTGTCCAAATTCCGTTTCCAGATGTTCATTAACGACATGAATAAAAATAAATTAATATATTGTTAAACAAATGGAAATGGTGTTACATCGTTTGTCATTAAAATGATAAACAAAAGCTACAAAAACAAAAACAATGGACTTGTATACATGATCAACAAATAAACAAAAATATAGCAACAACTTCAGTAAAAAAAGGGGGATAAACAAAGTAAACAAACAGGTAACAACAACACTGCAAGGACAAACGTAAACAAAATATACGAACAACAATAACGTAAACAACATGTTTACATTTATAGAGATTTCGCGAAGGCAAAGTCATTCTCCTTCAAGAGCCTTCATCAGACTGTTTACCCTGCGATATGAAAGGCAACACAAAGCAGGCAACGGCAGCAGTAAAAATTCAGTCAGTTTTGTGTGAAGACACATTGCGTGTGAAGAGAATAATCGTGGTTTTAAGATCTCCGTTATAAAGATCTATTGGACAATTGTTAGTGTTTACGCGGAAGAGTGTAAAGATGCTAGTCTTCAAACAAAGCAAATTGTTGTCGTGCGAACAATAAATAATTTAATTAAAACTGAACTTAAATTTATTTTTATTTGTAATATACGAGCACATATTTAAACGTTTTTAAAAGGGTAAAAACGTAAAATATACTAGGGAGCGTACAATTTGGTCTATTGGAGAGAATAAGTTATACAAGAATAGGCTCGGAATAATCCGATTTAACTGTAGGGTTTTAGAAAAACTAAGTATTCATATAGTCGCCGTGGTCTAGTAGGTAGTGTGTTGGCTTATTAGACGAAAAGCCAGTTCGAGCCCCAGTCCAGACATCAAAACAAAATACAAAAAGTATTTCTTAGGCGACTTCCTCTCAGCAGATTTCTGGAAAAGTCTCTGCGATTAAACGAAAAATTGTCATGAAAAGTTTCCCAAAAAATCTCTCGTTCGGTGTCGACTTTAAACTGTAGATTCCACCGCTCTTGTGTAAAATTAATACACCCAACATAAGTGGAGAAGCAAGGTCGTAATCTTAACTGAAGAGTTGTAATGACCAATTCTGTATGTACGTATGTATGTAATATAAGATAAAAGTCATTCGCGTAATCTTTTATTCGATCAGATAAGTTCAAGTGAATGCCAGAAGGACTATCGGCATTTTTCTATTGCATTCTCCAATAGAAAAAGTGAATAAATTCCTGCCTCACGCCTAGAAGGATAGCCTTTCATTACCATTAAAGTGTACTGTTAAGTACTCGTCCCATTGTGCAAATGGAATTTCATGTATTCTCTTTTCTTTTCTTTTCGTACAATTACTTTACACACAAAGTTATTGTTGAGAACACAATAATGTGCAAGCTGATCGTCAAAAGGCAGTTTTTTGACGTTAGCAGGTGCACCGCTTTATGATCTCTTGTCGTCATTGGCATCTCCTAAAAAGGTGAGTGATCTTGATATTGCTGAAATTAAGACACTACTAACAAATCACTTGTGTCACAAATCGATAGAGAAGCAACCGCTGTTGTAGCAGGTGTGAAAAAGTATCACGACTATTTACACGGCAAACAATTTACTTTAGTGACTGACCACCGTCCACTGCTGGGTATTTTTTGTACAGCTAAGCCAACACCACCCATTTTGTCAACAGTCATGCTTCGCCGGTGCATTTTTTTAAACGCTTACGACTTTAATCTTGTTTATAGAGAAGGTAAGAAAATGGGCAATGCTGATTGTTTAAGTCGCCTACCAGATGAAACAGAGCAGCCTTTTGAAAATAAGGAAGAGGAAGTTCTAATGATCGAACAGGTCAGCACAGAAATTGTTAATGCTAGAGATGTGACTAATCAAACAGCAAAAGATCCACTCCTAACCAAGGTTCTTAGCTGGGCGTTAAGGGGATGGCCTAGTTTTATATCTCGTGATGATCAAGCTTATCCCTATTTTATGCGCCGTAACGAGATAACTTCACTTAAGGGATGCCTACTATGGGGCAATAGAACCATTATCCCTCCACCAGGTCGCAAACCCATTCTTCATGCCTTGCACACTGGACATCCGGGCATCGTGAAAATGAAAGGGTTGGCAAGAAGTTATGTGTGGTGGCCAAAAATAGATTCTCAGATAGAGGACACAATTAAGCATTGTATGCAATGCCAAGAAACTCGGCAAGCAGTGGTTCGCACTTGGGAAACTACTCAGACCGCTTGGTCGCAGCGACATATAGACTTCGCCGGGTCATTTAAAGGTAAATTGTTTTTCTTAGTGGCCGGTTCGTATTCCAAATGATTGGAAGTACACATCATCAAATCCACGTCATCACAATGTGCAATTAAATCATTGCGATCACTTTTTGCAACTCATGGACTTCCTGACGTCATCGTCTCAGATAACGGTACACCTTTTACTTCTGCCGAATTTCAAAGTTTTATGGAAAACAATATAATACGCCACCTAAGATGTGCTCCTTTTCATCCTTCGTCAAATGGACAGGTTGAACGTATGGTGCAGACCACAAAAGATTACTTAAAGAAAATGCCATCTGATTCAAACATTGAGTTGGATCTTGTTCGTTTTATTTTCAGTCAACACATAAGCCCACATGCTACAACAGGTCGTTCACCTGCCGAGCTTTTGTTTAATCGGCAACTCAAAAGCTACTTCGACAAGATTCATCCACATGAATTGGCAAACTCCGCTGAAAATTTGCCTGTGAAAGAAACATTTAAAAAAGAAGACCCTGTATGGATTCGTAATTACGCATCAGGTCAAAAGTGGATACCAGTGAATCCCAGTGAATCCCAGACTGGACCTTTGTCTTACAATGTGCGTCTTCAAGATAATCGTTTAGTTAAGTACCATTTAGATCAAATTCGCAGCCGAGCCTCAACCACCACCTGTGAGTTAGAATTTGCAAGGAATCAGGGCGATACGGAAAATGAAATTAGTATTGGCGCATTTGCTACGGCCAATAATGAAGATGACGTATAGACAAACTCATCAAATTCGTCAACACTACAACAGTCACCTTCATCGAATCACCAGCCAACTACGGATGCTGAATCTATGCCTGCTCAACCGACACCTCGCCGTTCTAAGCGAATAAGAAAAGTTGAATTCCTACTTTCAATTGTTTTATTTAGAATTTACAAATTTCAAGTAATAAATTAATTTATTTTTATTTTTTATTTTGTTTCAATTAAAAATGTTATTAATCATGTCATGTTAATATATGAGGCACATATGGGAACGCTAACTATTACTTCTATTGTTGGTGAACAACAAAATAAAATATAATGAGTTATAATGAGGTATAATGGGTTACGAAGAGTTCTGGCACCCATTATTTTCCGTAGTCTTCTAAAATGAAATAAAAATAATTTGTCCAATGTTCGGTCCATACAACACGAGGATGAATTCTCAAACCAGCCAAGGCAGACAGATATGCGACGTAGATGTTATATGTGCCCACCGAAGATATGCAGAATGTGTAAGCAGTCTTGCAGTATTTACCACAAAAATACTTGCAACGAGCATTGTTCAAAAGTTCTAGTTTGCTTAAAATGCGAAAATAAATAAATAATATTTCATTTATGTAACTGAGAAGAAAAAATTTAATAAAATAAAAATAAGTTAACAAAATTAATACGTACGTAAATTCTTTGTATGTGCCTCTGAGACACATTTTGACTGGATTTGTAAAAATTTTTCCTGACTTGATTAGGGTTAAACTAAAATATTATTATTTTCTTTTAAATTTCAGTCAGCTGTTTTTGTTATAAAAATGAAATCTTGCTACTGTCAAATAAATCCAGTGTAAACGATCTAGATTTTGAGCAAGATTTGAAATCTATCTACTAGATTTCGCTGTAGTGTAAATGGGCTATTAGTTTTCTTTTACGTTTCATTTGTCCTTACATGTCATTGGTATCCCAAGCTTAGTGTATAGATTGGATTTTGTCGGATTTCTCTCCTTGACACTTGCACATCATAATGTTTTTGTATTTGTGTTGTCTTTTTATTTGTTTTATTGGCGTTCAAGTTATTTGATTTTATTACGTAATAAATGCGCAATAAATAGGAAATTGCATTTCAAGTATATGCTGCATTGTTTTGATAGATGTTTTCTTATTCTATTTACTAATGTATAGTAGTTAACAATAATTGAGTGTTTGCGATACAAACATGTATGTGTGTTACTATCTATGTATAGTAGTTTTTAATTTTATAACTTAACGATTATTTTTATCGCATTTAGGGCTATTATTACAACTTAACATCAAATAAAAGCAGGTTTTAACGGGTATTATTTTAGATTTTTATAATAATATAACAAATAATTGATGTTTTTATATCGCTTTTATTAATTTATTTCTATCTTGCCGTAAAACAAAAAATGTTAAGATTTTTCACAAACCAAAAGAAAAATAAGGAAACGCTTCTGGTGACTTCATATTTTTGCAACGCAAGAATAACTCACAGCAAATTTAAAAAGCAAAGGATCAATATTGTTACGAAAATGAAAGTTGTGTTTTGCTTTTACATCGTTTAAATTGTAAACAAAAGCTACAAAAACAATGAACTTGTTTACATGATAAACGAGTCAACAAAAATAATTCACCTAAAAGTAGAAAAAAGTCGATAAACAAGTAAACAAAAATGTAAGTTAAAGGGCATTGAACCGATTATTTAAAAAAAAATAAATTAAGGCGGTTCGACCAACTGAACCGACTAACAAAACACAATTTTTTTTTTACTTTAAATTAATTTATTCGCACAATTAATTTAATATAATGAACAGATTATTGATTAACACAAATATCAAATATTTTAAGTATACAATTAATTATTTAAAGTTTCATGAACCGTAAACTCCGACTGCACAACCCAGACTGATCTGTTTGTCCTCAACCAAGTATGCTCATCCATTCTCGCGATCGCGTTGCACCTCCACATGTTTGCTGTAGATGTTGATCCAGCAGAAATAATATTTTCACATACTGCAACCTAATCCGACACAGGTGCATACCGCTAACTATAATTTTGTTTCCCACCGTGTAACTTGACACAGGTGCACGGTGAAAAACAAAGAATAGCTTACTGTGCAGAATTTATTCCGCTGGCTGAGCCAACAACACCGTTAACTTGCAGCAACAAACACTGCAAGAATAAATGTAAACAAACATACACAAACGACAATAATGAAACAATGATGTTTACATTTACAGAGATCTCGAGAAGGCGAAGCCACGAACATTCACCTTCAACAATATTCATAAGACTTTTGATGTTGCCATATAAAAGGCAAGGCAAAGCAGGCAATGGTGTCAGTAAAAATTCAGTCAGTCTTGTGTGATGACGCGCTGTGCTTGAAGAGAATAATCGTGGTTTAAAGATCTACATTATAAAGATCTGTCGAGCAGGATTTTTTATGACCAATTATGTATGTAAGTAATAATCTCAGGCTTTGAAGTTTCACATATTGAAAACAAACCGAACACTAGAACTTTTTAATTAAAAGACTTCTGTTCCCTGCCAAATAAATTATAAGGGAAAACTCCTTATTATTAAGAGGATATAACATTAACAACAAATACTATTGGCAGGTCAAGAAACTTCATATACAAGCGAAAGATTAGAATTAAATGTACAATTGTCCTCACCACTATAGCCAATAAATTTTTTATATTGTCCCTAACCCCATTCACTCCAAGCAACCTCTTCTTGAGTAAAAATAACTTGATCAACCAAACTGAGCTTCGGCCAACAACTATTTACACAGGAAAAGTAACATGAACAGAGCATTAGGGCATACGAATACATCTTAAAGCAACTATTTCGTCATACGACATTATATCTGGTCAAATCCGAAATCCGAGATGAAAGCTAAAATGAAAACCTGAATGAAACGGCGACATTGTCACATGAGATGTATACTTTAGAAGAAAATGAAGAACTCCCTCCAAATATACAAACATTTGTCAAATCGTTTACGATTTTTTTCTATAGAAAACACGTTGCGACAGTGAAAATACATCCAGCCAATGACATAGTGTCGAATGTGAGTTTTGTGGAGCAGAACTCGAAAACAATATCTCTTTGAGCAAACAATGTCCAACTTCTGGTGGTCGTTCAAATGTGAAATTGACATATTTTACGTTAACGACCAAGATCGTTCAAAAATTCTGAAAATATTTTGAATTAAAAGTTCATTTGAAAAATATAACTCGACTGTTAGACTCTTTAAATAATAACTACGCTAATTTTAGTCCGATTTGATCAAACGAAGTGTCAATCTCTTCACAAGATAATGCACTTTGAGAATGTCATCACTTATTTCATATTTTTTAATTAAAGTTTGCTACTATTTGCGGACATACGTGAAAAAATATGAAAAAAAATCGCATTTGTCAAGTTTACCTCATCAAATCTCATATCATATTAAGTCAAATAATATACGTATGTATAACGTTTTAAGGCCCATCCCTTTCCTTTCTAATAAGGTTTAAATTTTGGACATCTATTCAGAAATGTTTGTGTAATCAATAAATTTGTGCGTAAAGTCCAAAAAAAAGAAAAATAGTGTCAAATAAAACAAGTTTGGAGGGTTAAAGAAATATATAAAATATATTTTTGAGTTCTACTTAAAAAACTCCCAACTTACACTACGTATTGGCTGGGTGTATTTTTTTTTTTTAATTTGTCGCAGAAATAAATTCATATCACTGAAGGCGTTGAACATGTTAAGAATTATGAATTCTGCTCACAGATAACGGCCGCGCCCTAGCCTAGCTTAATCTCAATAGATGGTTAGAAAGCGAATATTGAAATCGATAATCAATAAAACACTTATTTTTGTAATAAAAATTATGATAAGAGCGTTAGCAATTCGCAACTGAATTTACTTGCAGCCCGATCAAACAAAATTGTCAAGTTTCTGACGAAACCAATCAACATGAGTTCCAAGAGCGTAAAATGCATTCTGTAAAAAAAATTAAAAATCAAAATAAATATTTTAACAATTATGATATGTATGTAAATACAGTTCGACCATTTTGTTTTATGTCTGACTATTTTTTTTAACCTCAACCTCTTCTACAGAAAAAGGCACACAAATCGAATGACATCATTACACTGAATCAACGACCTTTATTTAAAATTTCCAAAAAATTCAAACGGAAAATGCAGCACAAATTAAAAAATAAAAATCAACACGTATTTCTTGTTACTAGGACACCACATACAACTAAAAGAAAATAAACAAATTCCATCAGGTATCATCAGCTCACAAGGAGAAAATCAAATATCAGCTAAATCTACAGACACAAATCCTGTACCTAGCTTTAGTTTCAGATTTTTTTTTTAAGAAAATAAGTTCACGTTTCAAATTCTACAAAACTTAAGGTCATTGAAAAATACGTGCGATGTGAAAGATTTTAATGAAAACAGCCTATAAAAACACTGAGATACACACTGAAATAGTTGAATTGAAATTCAGTTGGCAAATTCTGTAGAATGAAAGTACAGAAGAGGATTTTAAAGAATATTATTTGTGCAGGAAATACTGCACATACATATTTCGATTAGATTTTTGAGTCATTTTGTCTATGAATTCAAACTTAAAGAGCACCAATATTTTTCTTTTCGGTTTTAATAAACTTTATTATATATGAATGTTACATGCATAGCGCATAGAATACATACATACGAGAGATCAGCAATGAATCGTTTTTTCGCTACTCATAAGCACTCATTAAATTTTGACTATAATTGAGTCAACAATATTAAAATGTATCTACTCTGATTCATTCGTACTCTGTACAACGTTGATTTATAAGTACAGGTTGCAATGAGCATGAGTACAACGTTGACATAAAACTCATACCATTCGAAATATGTTTGATTCATAAACCTACTCATTCAGATTCATAACTTTCGAAAAATACTACTCACTTATGAGTATTATTCGAGTATTCGAATATTTCATCAAAATTTACAGTCTTAGTTGTTGTTGCATTTACAAAAAAAAAAAAGAAAAAAGCACATACGCAAAAAAGAAAGAACAGCAAGCAGAGCAAACACACAACCTTTTAGTGAGTATTTTAGTGTTCGTACGCTATTGATACTTATTTTGTGATTCGTGTTTATGTTGAGTTATGGAGAGTTCAAATTAACAACATCATACGTGTTTTTAAGTATGAATATAATGAGTACTTCAAACTTTGAATATGAGTAGAGGGACCATGATATTAAAATAAGTACGAATGCGTATAAGTATCAAAAATTATGAGTATGATTCGATTCTACTCATCTTTTTGAATACTCATTGCCGATCTCTAATAGATACATACATAATTGGTCATTTCACCCCTCCAGTCAGGATTATAACCTAGTATGTCTCACACAACTTATGTTGTGTTTATAAATTTTATACGTGATTAGCGGAACCTACAATTTGAAGTCAAGTTCTTCTTTAAGCAGAAGTAATTAAAAGTTTTATAAAATGCACAGACATTTGTAAGAAAGAGTCCATTTAACACGAAAGTAAACCTTAGCAATAACTAATTTCGTGAGCGGTTGTATAATAAGATCACAGTCATCAAAAAAAACAACAACACATAGATTTGATTAAAGATGCCTGTATAGATGTCTGGAAATGTGTATTCTGGACAGACTAATCAAAATATAATCGTTTTGAAGCTGACAACAAACGATATTGCTGATGACATCTTGGGCAGATCAGCTAAAAAGATACCATTTTAAGGAAACATTACTCATTTACTTTCTTCCTTACCTACCAGTGCTTCTCCGTTGCGCAAAAGTATGGACCCTATAAGCACTGATGCAGCAGCCTTGAGATAATTCGAGAGAAAATTTCTACATAAGATCTTCAGTCCAGTGCAAATTAGCGATTATTTCGGTATTCGATCCAACAATGAGTTGTATGAGATCCTCAACGCCATGGACGCTGTGCAGCGTATTAACATGCAGCGGCGGCGATGGTTCGGCTATGTCGTTCGCAATTTGGAGTAAATTTTCTTTTAGAATATTCAAGTACATCACCTTATCCATATTTCTCTCGATGAAACTAAATTACCAACACCTTGCGGCCATGCAAGCCCAAACCATGACACTTCCTCCACCATGTTTAACAGTGGCACACATGTTCTTTAATTCCAGTTGGGTATTTGATTTTCGCCAAACGTAAGATCTTCCATCCGAACCAAAAACGTCAAATTTAGATTCGTTTTTCTTCCATCCGAACCAAAAACGTTGAATTTAGATTCGTTCCCAACTGGAATTAAAGAACATGTGTGCCACTGTTAAACATGGTGGAGGAAGTGTCATGGTTTGGGCTTGCATGGCCGCCACAGGTGTTGGTAATTTAGTTTCATCGAGGGAAATATGGATAAGGTGATGTACTTGAATATTCTAAAAGAAAATTTACTCCAAATTGCCCAAAAATTGGGTGTAAGCAGTAACTTTCGCTTTTATCAAGATGACGACCCAAAACACAAATCCAAAGTTTTTCAAACTGGCTTAAGGAAAACTGTCCCTATTTGATGGAACCACCTGCACAGTCTCCGGACATTAATGTCATTGAAAATATATGGGCGTTATTGGAAAAAAATATAAGAAGTCACAACATTTCAAGCAAAGAAACATTGAAGGGTGCATTACTCAAAGAGTGGAACAAAATAACGCCAGAAATTACTAAAAAACTTGTACAATCAGTACCAAATCGCCTAAACGCTATTAGTAATCAGAATGGTTACCACTCCAAATACTAGGAATACATTTTTGGGTCAAAGGTTATGTAAATTTTCAATACACAGTTCCTTGCATCAAATAAGCTGACTTGTTTAAGAATGAGGTTTATTTTGTTTTTTTAATTTATTTTTAACATAAAATAATATACAATAAAAATGTATAATTTACCTTAAAGTTGTAATAAATTGCAATAAACTACCGTTTAAAAACTGTCCAAAAATTAATTTGTTTTAGAATTACAGTAATTTAATGATATAAATTTTTCTTGCATCAAATAAGCTGACAACCACTGTACATAATTGGTCATTACAACCCTTCAGTCAGGATTACGACCTAGTTTCTCACACAACTTATGTTGTGTGTGTTAATTATATACATGAGTGACGGGAGCTACAGTTTAAAGTCGACTCTGAACGACAGATTTTTGAGATACTTTTCATGGCAATTTTATTTACTCTCAGAGTTTTTTCCAGAAATCTGTTGAGAGGAAAGTCGCTTTTTGTATTTTGTTTTGATGTCTGGCCTAAAATTAATTAAAACTAAATTTTAATTAAACACTAATTTATTTTTATTTTATTTGCAATCTACGAGCTTATATTTTAAACGTTTTTAAAAGGTAAAAACGTAGCAACATATTATTTCTTTTTGCCAGAAATCTACTGAAAGGAAGTCGCCGAAGATATATTTTTTCAAAACATTGTTCAACAACTTTTCTTCCCGATTCAATCTAATTTATTTACAATTCTGAATGTTAAAAATTTTTCTTAAAGCTTTTTGTAACCGGAATGTATGAAAAGAAATATACGTGCATATAAAACTAAATATGAGAACAATTGCTACATCCTATTTCCAACAGCCTAACTGACTGAGAACAAAGGAATGGCAAGGAAACCAAAAATAATTTTAGATTCACTACGCAAACTGGTAAAAATAAATTATAAGCGGCTCCTTCACTTGTGTTTGTGTGAAGGCATGGCTTTGTCTATGTATTACAAAAAAGGATGTTTAATGAAAAAGTTTTTTGCGCTTTTAGGCTTCTCCCCAGATGATTATGATTGTAATAGAAAAACAAAAAAAATGTTTAGGAAATTAGCTTTTAGAAGCAGAATTTATTTAAAAAATTTCTGCTGTGCGGTTTAATTAATTGTAAGAAGAAAGGAAATTCATACAAACCTACCACAAACAAAAAAATTTTTAAATTTATGCGTAAAATATGAGGGGAAGAAGGAGACTTCAGATACGGTTTACAATTTAAAAATGAAATTCTAACGCAGTACAGAAATTCTAAATCCAGGATTTATTTAAATTTTAAATTTAAATTTAAGATGTCCATCTCTCTGGCCAGCCAGTCAGTCTTGGTGAAAAACCAAGACAATGGAAACTGTCAGTAGATGTAAGTAGAATTTAGCATGAATCAAGCGACAGTTGACAGTCTACAGATACAGAGAAATACTTCCATTACAATGGGAACCTGTCCTATAACGGCCCTGAAGACCCCGCTGGAGTTGACCCCTTTGTATATGACAGTATGCACGAGGCTATAAAGAGTATGACTATGATAATAAGAAATAAATCTAACGCGAGATTTATATAGGGACACCGTGAGTAAATGACTGAATAACAAGAATTAAAGAAGCAATTCGGTTGACAAAAAGTTCTACAAAAGAGGCATCATTCTATGGTATACAGATTGATAAAGGACATATAGTAGCACAGAAGCGAAGATGTTCAATTCAGACCCCCTGGGGAAACTCGAAATTATTTTTTCTGCGAAATTCAACTTGGACGGGAAACACAGAAGATGAGATATAAAAGTACTGACACCCGAACACTTAGTTGCTATACGCTGGATTAGATATTAGAATGAAAAGTGGAACGAGCTAGACAGGGCTGTTTCTCAAGGGAATTTGCTGCATTGAGCAGTTATATTAAGCCTGATGAGGACATAAACTTCCTGTAGAATAGTAAGAGGGGTTTGAGTAGATATACTCGATGAAAGGAACAAATCATCAGATCACATACTTGAAACCTATGCGAAGTTAATACGTCGCAGAAAGAAAAATCGATGTGTTGTTATCTTTACTGACGCCGAACAACATACTGAAGTTTGCCAGTGCAATAGTTTTAAAAGAGGCATTATCTGGATATACTATATGTACACGGTGAGTACAGTAAATCGGGTGTTCTAGTTCGATGTTTCTTATGTCCATCCCTACCCTGTGCTTCAGAATTTAAATTAATTTCACTTTACTCTTTTGATTGTAACTAAACAATCTTTTCTAAAATGCTTATTTAAACAAATGAGCACAAATAAAATGGACCAAATAATTAAGAAATAGAAGTCACTGTATTCTCAGCAGATTTCTGGCTAAAACTCTGAGAATAAATAAAATTAGTATGAAAACTTTGACATACACACCAGAGGTCAGCAATGAGTATTCAAAACGATGAGCAGAGTCGAATCATATTCATAATTTCTGATACTTATACGCATTCATACTCATTTTAACACGCTGACTGTTAAAATACTATATTTATGTGACAGTAAAGTCTCTGATCGGGCTGCGTCACCCTTATTGGACTACTTGCGTACAGCGGTACACGTGGCCTAAAGGAGATTTTACTGTTAACACGAGTGGCAGTCAACGTGTTAACATCATCATAAAATACTCACTAGAATATTGTGTGTTTGCTCAACCAGCTGCTCTGTCTTTTTGCTTATGTGTCTTTTTCTTTTTTTGTAAATGCAGCAACAACTAAGACTGTTAATTTTGATGAATGATTCGAGTCACTCGAATCATTTATAAGTATTTTTCTAATGTTATGAATACAAATGAGTAGGCTTATGAATCAAGCATATTTCGAATGGTATGAGTTTGATGTCAACGTTGTACTCATACTCATTGCAACCTGTATTTATAAATCAATGTTGTAGTGAGTACGAATGTATCAGAATAGTTTAATTTCAATATTGTTGACATACTCATACTCAAAATTTCATGAGTGCTTATGAGTAGCGAAAAAACTATTCATTGCTGATTTCTGATACTCACCATAAGTAGTGAGTATGTCATAAATATGTATGTACATATGTTTGTTTATTTGTTAGAAATGTGTGTACAAAAATACATCTGAAGAAATTTATTTGCAAATTATGACTTTCATTAAACCCCGGTAAGGCATTAGGACCAGTATATAAATAAACTAGAACTACTATTTAATTTTCAAGCATGTATTGCACTCAATTTAAAAACGCGAAAATTTTCGCATTTCTCAATCACCTACATACTTTAGAGTGCTTTTATCCCTAAAACATTTCTTTCGAATGTAGTTTGAAAATAAAACAAAAACAATCCAAAAACGTAAAACTAACCCTCTTTTCAACTTTTCTATTGTTTAAGGCAGCGTAACCGCAAGGAAATATGATTTTCCAGAATGAAACGTTGATTATATTCGTTGGAAAACAGAAATTGATTGAGAATTGAAAACATTTTCTTGCAATTTACTCAACTAGAAAGTTGGATATTTGTGGTGTTTTTAACAACATAATTTTCATTGAAGAAATGCATTCAATAATGAACAAAAAAAGTAAGCTGCATATGAATTAATATTAATAAAGGCAGCAGCAGCAAAGCATCAGCAATACAAATAAAAAATATACAATTCTTTAATTCTTTATCAATGGTGACATTGAAAATGTTCTTGCGTGTTATATTTTATACAGCGCACTTTTAAAACCTCTTTTTGATGCATGTTTGAGGTCACCGTAGTCTAGTAGGTAGTATGTTGGCTCATTAGACGTGATGCCACTATTCAAACCCCAGGTCAGACAACTCCAACAAAACGAAATATGAAAAGAATATTTCCCCTCAGCTGATTACTGGTAAAAACTCTGAGAGGGAATAAAATTGCCAAGAAAAAGTTTCTCAAAAATTTGTCGTTGGGAGTCAACTTTATGAGAAGCTGGGTCTTAATTCTGACTGGCCTACTGTATTGTCCAATTATGTAAAGGGTGTTTTGTATAGAGGTATAGAACTTTAAGTTGGCATTACTTTTCAAGATGGCGACCGATTTAACAGCTGTCAAGTGATTTATTCTCAGTTTGGTTTCATCATGAATAGACTCACGCCTGAACAACGCTTGCAAATAGTGCAATTTTATTTCGAAAATAATGGTTCTGTGCGGAAAACGTATCGCGCACTACGTCCATTTTATCGTCGACAAAATCGTCCATCAGAGCAGTTAATTCGATTAACCATGGAACGTTTTCGCACCACGTTTATTCTTATTGATAACTCGCATCCCCAGAGATGCTGTACGGTGCGTACAGAAGAAGCTATTCCTGCTGTAGAGCGTAGCATTGAGGAAGACCCGAATGAGTCCATCCGCCATCAAGCACAGGAATTGGATCTGTGTCCATCCATTTTATGGAAGATTTTGCGGAAGGATCTTGGTTTGCGTGCTTACAAAATCCAACTCGTGCAAGATTTGAAGCCAAACGATCATCAAGTAAGGCGTAGATTAGTCGAATGGGCCCAAAACGAGATTGCCGTTGTTCCCGATTTTCATAAGCGAATTTTGTTTAGCGATGAAGCGCACTTCTGGTTGAATGGCTACGTCAACAAACAAAACTGCCGCATTTGGAGTGAAGGTAATCCTCAAGTGTATGTGGAAACACCGTTACATCCAGAAAAACCGACTGTTTGGTGCGCTTTATGGGCTGGTGGAATCATTGGTCCGTACTTTTTCAAAAACGATGGTGGCCAGAACGTTACAGTCAATGGTGATCGGTATAGAGCCATGATTACTAACTTTTTCATTCTTGAATTGAATAACCATGATGTCCAGGAGATGTGGTTTCAACAAGACGGCGCAACATGTCACACAGCTCGTGCCACAATAGATTTATTGAAAGACACGTTTGGTGACCGCCTAATTTCACGTTTTGGACCTGTGAATTGGCCTCCAAGATCTTGTGATTTAACACCGCTAGACTACTTTCTGTGGTGCTATGTAAAGTCATTGGTCTATGCGGTAAAGCCACAAACGCTTGACAATTTGGAAGACAACATTCGCCGTATTATTGTCGATAGACGGCCACAAATATTGGAAAAAGTCATCGAAAATTGGACGTCCAGATTGGACTACATCTGCGCCAGCCGTGGCGGTCATATGCCAGAAATCATATTTAAAATGTAATGCCACAAGATTATCTTTCGGATAAATAAAATTCATGTCAATCGAATAATCCATCGTTGTTTTATTGCAACATAAAGTTCTATACCTCTATAAAAAACACCCTTTATATATGTATTCATGCCAGCATAAATCCTTTCACTGTTAGCACTAATTCTCTCATTGCTGCGAACAAAAATAGAAAGTTTGCCTAAATGCAAAGTAGCAGAATCGTTGATTGTGGTCGTACTGGCTTAAACTAATAATTTCCATATTTCCATATTTCCTGCATTGTATTTTAGAGATGACTGCATTTGCTGTGGTGCGGTTTTTGTGTTTATTGCATAAAAGTTCAATCTGCAGAAAACTTGTGTCTGAAAGCTCCAGATAATATAAATACTTTTCAAAGAGGCTTTTCATCACGTCCAGACCATCAAACTGAAGAAAAGAGTATATTTTCTGTGATTTTCGATTCAGTTCAATTGAAAATTGTTTAATATTTGAAGTTCCTGTCACAGGAGGACAATAGTTTGGCTTTATCGGTTAATGCCAGACTGCATATAAATTCCTTGCACGAATAACTTGTTCCCTTAAAAGGAAATTAATTTTATTTTAAATCTAACTTGGGTTCGAAAGCTCACATAGCTAACAAATATTGAAATAAAGATTTTAAAGAATTTTTAAAAGCAAATTTAAATTTAAATAACATGAGAGATATTACGGAAAGATATTTTATAAAATTTTAAAGATCGAACAAATGTTCTCCACGGCTTTTTGATGTGTGGAGTGCATACCAGACGTCCAATATTCCATAACTCTTGCGGCTAAATCAAACTGAATTTTATCGATGGCTTTGAGGACCGTAATGGTTTGTGACTTATCTTTATACATCTGCGATTTAAGAAACCCGCGCAAGAAAAAGTAATACGGTATCAAATTGCACGATCCCGATGGTCAGTTCACATCACATCCACATTGAAACCACATGTCGCTGGTTTTCAAATAAGACAATTCATGCCAAAAGATATTAATTATCATCCACCAACTGTGATCGCCGTTGACAGTAATGGTATGGCCAATGTCGTCCTCAAAGGAATACCGATCGTAGTCAGTCGCAAATTTGTACAAAATTGTGACCATTTTTCATATAAAACAAACGTTTTAAAACTGAAAATGATACAATATTGCTTCAATAATATTCATATCATATCATTCATATTTAACAAATTAACTGAAATTATTTAACATCCTGTTCTTTTTTTTTTAAGTGGAAACAAAAATTTACATTTCAAAGAATTAATTCATGGTGTTCAAATACAACCGAAATAAAGGCAAAATGCCACAAGCTGTGTGTATATGAAATGTCATAAATTTTAAATGATTTTCATTCTTCATTCCATTTACGTTGAAGAAAATGAAGCTGTAGCTTCTTTTATTTACCGAAACAGTTCACATAAATTCCATCAAGTATTGACAATACAATATTATTAAATATGTATGCACATTGTGAAAGAGTAAGGAACAGCTTTATGCAGCCAATCGTTTCGATGTTGCAGTTGTAGTAACAGGTTTAAAATATGCAAGTCTTAGTTAGCATGATTTGTACTCGATTTCTACAGCAATATTACAAGAAGGTCCTTTCGGGAACTAGTAACCAATCATATTACTTAACAAAATGTATTTGAAGTTTCCTTTACTTGCATAATTAGCCATACATGCAGAAGGTCCTTTCAGGAACTAGTAACCAATCAAATTACTTATCAAAATGTATTTGAAGTTTCCTTACATACATACATGCATAATTAGCCATTACGACCTAGCATGTAAATCCATTAATTTTTTTTCTGCCAGAAATATGCTTAGTAGAAGGCATATTTCGTTTTGTTCGATATGTGTGATCTGGGGTTTGAGCCGAGGCTTCATGTCTACTAAGCTAAGACACTACCTTCTAAATTAAGGCGACTTCATTGGAGTTTCATTAGTATTCCAAAAACAGTATGATGGCATATATCTACGGGTTAACTACCGAATGCCCATGTATCTATTACTATCATATCTGTGTTTAACATCACCTTTTGAATTGCTTCTTAACTCTTATCCTGTACTTCAAAAATAAAACGCATATGACATTAGTGGGTCAAATTTGCCCAATACAAAAAATTATAATATTTATTCAGTTTTTACATTCATTACATACAATATTGCTCTCAGAATGCTTTTTGAAAATAAATTCTTGACATTAAGAACATTTATTTGCATATTTGGTGCTCTTAGAACGAATTGGACAAAAGTTGCAAAGTCCCCTTTTTAAATTTTTTGCTTGTGGAACTTTTGCAGAACCCTTTTGAAGGCTTTTTACGACTGCAGGACTACTTTGTAGCATGTTCGGTCTGCGAGATATTTCTCCACTTATAAGCTCCATGCCTAAGTCTTCCAAGAATGTGCGTCGCTTATATTTATTATTTCCCTTCCAGTGCGGGAATAGGCGGATATATCCAACATATTGTAAAACAGTGCTTGAGACAATCGATTAGTTCTCCTTTTACATGTGTAAGTTCTTATAAGTTGATCTAATGTATCGACCCCTGATTTCGTTTCATCATAGAAATGAATTATTTCGGACTTTTTGGAGCTTGCTCTTATTTTTTCGTGCTAAGCAAAAACACTGATCGATTTTTTTAGGTACATATCCCATTTTAGTTTTGTTTTCATTGTCGAAGAGAAAGTGAGCACAGTTTTCAGGTTTGCCTTTTAGTTGCAATATTTTTTTTTGCAAAAAAGATCTTTGCGGTCGTCCCTTAGAGATTCTAAAACTTCACCATAAGATCTAAATACACCCGCCAACAAAAGTAGCCCGAAATATGCTTCAATTGTTATGTCGTCTACAGCAATTCAATTATTTCCATTATTATTGACCTAACTGAACCGATTGTACAGCAGTTACTCTTATAAATATATTACCACTTGTAGTTATATCAGCAACTAATTTCATATGATCACTGGGCATAAATAACGGAAGAAAAGATTTTATACTATCAGCTCTTGAAATAGCATAACGCGTTAGACCAGGAGTCAAATTTATTATGTCCTGTTTAGATACATTAAAACTTCATCCGTAGTTTGATCGAGAATTTCGGAATTATCCATGCTAACGCCTGACGAGGAGTTGTGGTCATAGTCAGATGCAGGTTTGCTAGTTATGATGTTGTCAAGACCTACAAAATTGTTACGAAGCTCTTATCATATGCGTAAATTGATTTTGTTGCATTGGGCAACTTTGACCCAAAAGTACCAATTGCGTAAGTTTTTTTACATACGCTTTGTGAAACGATCTACAAAAATTATATTTTAAATTTTAATAGTATTCACTAAAAAAATAATTGTACAAAAGTTTAAAAAAAATCCGATGAGTATTTAAAGAATAAATGAGCAATAAAAACTGTTTGGGCAGTTTTGACCCATTAATACAGGATTAGGGTTAACTAAACACTTATTTTGGTGACCTCAACATACATATGTATGTGTGTGTTTATGCACTGCAAATAAAGGTTTTTGGACTTACCATTTAAAAACAATTTTTTGAACAAAAAATTTTCTATAAAAAAATGGCTATTAAAGCTTAAAATCTCTAATTTTAATAATTCTATCACTTCCAAGGTATACCTATATATTGATATTTAAATCAGTAGCTCCTGTACAACTCATTTTTAAATATATCATGACGTCTATTAAGCGCTCCCGATTTTCGAATTTGAATAAAACTTAATTTATGTATGATAATATCGATAATTCTTATTCGTTTGAAAGCGCTATTGATGCGCATATGAAATGTTCAATTACCATGACTCTGACGCCTAAATAAAACTGAATATTAACGATGGAATGGGTTATATTGTCTTTGAAGTCCGTTGTAATAACTCAAGAAAGCTCCACAAGAAAAAGTGTAACGGAGTCAAATCACACCAACTTGGTGGCCAGTTCCCATTACCGCTATGTAAGGTAACAATGTCTAACTTGACGAGTTGTATGGCACATGACGAAACCACATGACTTTGGAGACCAGATTGTCCGATTCAAGCTAAAAATAAGTTGGTAATGGTCGACCTATAGTTCTCGCCGTTGAAACTGAAGGCCACACCAAATTTCACAACAACTATTAAGTTTTTCGATATGCATTGGATGTTCACGGAGCTCAAGTAGATTGGTATCGTCTAAATATAGTCAATCTTTTTTGTTGACGTACCCAGTCATTCAGAAGTAGATCTCTATGCTGAAGATGGTTTTTCGGTGAAAATCATAATCAGTTGCCAAACGCTCTACAGCACGATTAAAAAATTTTCAATTAAAATACTTCAATTAAAAGTATTCTTTTTTCAAAGATTCTTTATTTTTATTGAAATTAAATTTTAATATTTAGTTTAAATTTTTAAATTTTATATTAAATAAGTTCTATAGTTGTTAATAAATATGTACATATATTTAATTTAGATTTAGTCTTCTTGCCATACGAAACATAATTATTACGAATTATATTTGACCAGAACACATGGTTATCCAGCGCTGTGTATCGATCTACAAAAGTAAAAAAAGAATAACTTATTGTATTTACTTTATATGAACAGAATAAAATTTGTTATAAAATTATGTACAGTGGTGGCCACGAATTTAAGACACGACATTTTACTTATACATTTGTGATAATTTTTACATCTTATCAAAAAAATTTTAGGTCAATGATATTTTTCTTAAGATTTTAGTAATATTATGAAGAAAAATTAGTAATATTTTGCTACCTATATTTGGTTAAGAATTTTTATTTTATATATTATATAGATCAAGACAAAATGCTAGTCGGGATTTCATATTTTTTTGACACAAGTGGTTTACGTTGTGCAATACACCCACGCAAGTTTTTCTCATTGAGACATCTTCTTATTGCCCTAGACGAAATATCAGTACCAAAATCCAATGCAATTTTACTTTTTATTTTACTTGAGCTCGTGAAAGGATTATTAGCAGCTACTTTAGGGTGTAGTTTTTCGGGCTCTGGATTGCTGTTGACTTGATGTGTTCCAGCGCGTTGTAAATCTTGCATCTACAACATTTAAGCAGCTTGGATATCTCCATTATTATTTTTCCATCAAATTTTAGTTGTTGGATCAGTTTTCGCTCGGAATCGGTATTCCAAGTACCTCTGGCCATTTATAATTAAATATTTCTATGTATTCCAACATAAAATAAAATAAAACATTCGATGCTCAACGTTTAGCTTCAAAAAAAACTAAAAAATCACTTAATAACCAGATATTTCTGAAATGTCTTAAATTCATGGCCAGTTTCAAATAAACTTTTTTACAATAATATGATCAAAAAGCAACAATATATAAAAAGAAACAAAATAAAATAATGGTACTTTTTCTTAGTATTATCGGAAAGTGATCACAATGTTATTGTGCATTCCGAAACAGTTCGAAGTGTTTTGAGGAAGAACGGTTTCCGCAACCGATTGCCAAAAAAAAAGACAGGATTGGAATTTGCTCAATAATATATGGACAAGTCAACTGGTTTTTGGGCGAATGTAATATTTAGTGATGAGAACAAATATAATTTGTTTGGCTGTGACGGAAAACAAAATATTTAAAAAAAATGATTTTTAGGCGGGTACGTATAATTATCTGTGTGACTGTGTGTCAAAAGCACTGAGATTAAATGAAATTGCCAGGAAATATTTCTCAAAAATCGGTAGTTCGTAGGCGACATTAAACTGTAAGTTCCGAAACTCATGTAAAAAATTAACACACACAACATAAGTAGTGAGAGAAGCTAGGTCGTAATCCTGACTGATTAATTGTAATGATCAATTATGTATGAATGTACAGTGAGCGCCAAAAGAAACTATGATCTAAGAATAAAATTCTAACAATCACCAAACTCAGCTTTTGCCACTTAGGGCAAAAAATTTTACAATATTTCGAAATTTTTCGAAATTTGTTTCAATCTTAAAAAACTAAAATAAAAATAACTGTAATTTATTAATGTATAATTTTCTATAATGTACAGTTTCTTTTGACGGTCACTGTATGTATTGGTCATCTACATAGATGACACCTAACTTAGATAGGACGAGAGAGACTAAGGAAATAAAAAATATTTTGTTTCTCACACCACTTATGTTGTGTGTGTTAATTTTATACATGAGTGGCGGGACCTACAGTTTAAAGTCGACTCCGAAAGACAGATTTTTGAGAAACTTTTCATGGCAATTTTATTTACTCTCAGAGTTTTTGCCAGAAATCTGATGAGAGAGGAAGTCGCCGAAGAAATACTTTTGATATTTTATTTTGATGTCTGGCCTGGGGCGCGAACCCTGGCTTTTCGTCTAATAAGCCAACACACTACCTATTAGACTACGGCGACTTCAAGACCATGTTTTCACTTAAATTTTGCGCTACGTTTTTTTTTTTTTTTGTGTAAATTAATTTGGCTGTATGGCATCAATGTGACTTGAATAATGCTTTAAATTCTACAAAAAATATTCGGTATACGCCAGAGACTTCACCCATAAAATGTAATACAAAGGCTTTAAAACGCATGAACGGGAGGGGAAGTGACGTCACTTTGCTGGAATAAAATGTCTTTGAAGTTTAATTGTTTAATTTTTAAATTAAAAATTTTGTTTCCATGATTCATTTGTGCTTGCCATTAAACGTAACGTTAACTCCTTACTATTTTTGAATGAACTAGGGACACGGTTAATGCAGCCAGCGTGTGAACCGAATCAAATAGAAGTAACGAGGATTCGTTAAGGGCTTGAGGATTGACTTCGCTTCAAATGCAATAAATTTGCTTATTGACATAGCCATTTAACTATTAAACACAGTTCTTACTGCTTTTCATCCGTCTGTTTCAAAGGTCGCCGTGATCTAGCAGGTATTAGGCTTGAGGCCTCGGTTCAAACCCCAAATCAACGAAATATGAACAAAAAATTTCTTCGGAGACTTCCTTTCAGCAGATTTCTGGCAAAAACTCTGAAAGAAAAAAAATTGCCATGAAAACTTTCTCAAAAATCTGTCGTTCGGAGTCGACTTTAAGCTGTAGGTCCCACCACTCATGTATAAAAATTAACGCACACAACATATGTGCAGTGAGAAACATCACAAATGCGACACAAGCAATGGTCGTTCGATGGTTGTACGAGTATTATCCTTCGGCATAATATTCAAAACTTCACGCTACAGCAGCACATGTATCTATGACTATAGGGCATGGTTTTGAATTGAGAAGAGTTCAGTTAATGCTAAAATAAATTCTTTGACATTACGCTGATGATGTTGATCGTTTAATGAACAAAGTGTTGAATGAAATTTTTGAAGGGGATTACATATTTACAAACTGTTTTTATTTTGTGCTGTGTATCCGTAGAAAATTTCCATTTTTTAATGAATAATGTAAAGGGAATTTTACAATTATCGTGGGGCCTAGTTTTTTTGAATAATGATATATTGGTAGTACAACTTAAGAACATGTCATTGCTTTACTAAGATATTTATTTCAAAAAAAAAGGCATTTAATATCTTGTAAATAGGCAGTCACAAAATTTTTCTCAACTTTTTGGCAATTTACTGATGCATCCCAAAAAAACCGTTTGAACGTACGGGTTATGGGGTAGGGTTAGTATGTGGGGTAAGAGGGGTAGGGTATATAAATAGGTAACGCACAAACCTTTGGTATTAATTTTATATATATTCAAATAGATGTTAGTTTATGTTTGATTTCTATTGATTTATTTAAAACGTTATAAAACGTATTTATATCTGTGTTTGTTTTACAATATATGGTGTGTTCACTATTTGATTTTAAATTCACAATTAAGTTTTTAAGTTCGCAATTAAAGTTTTGTTATTAGATAAATATGTATTTAATATGAATGCATTAAATGTTATAAGTAAATCACTTTTACACAGGGTTTTTTTAATTGGGTTTTTCGTTGTTCACTGTCGATAATCAACTTTTATATATTTTGAAATATCAATATTTTGTAGCGCATTCGCGTAGGGTTTGTTGGGTTCTTTTTTGCTCAGAAATCAATAATCAACTGATCAACAAAGATCCAAATAACTATTTTGAAGGTGTTGATGAAACAATGTTGATGAATGTGTGTATGTATATGTGTATATTGTGAATATGATGTTTGTTAGAGATGTTATTGTCATTATGTGTGTAAGGGATATTGGAAGGCAGGATTAGGGTTGATTAAATTTGTTCACTCGCGTGAACATCCTCCCGGGCCGGCAACCTGCGAATAAAAAGACAATTATTTTTAATTGTTCTAAAAATGGGTATGGGTATAAATTTTTCCACTCAGGATGTCGGGGTCTTCCCATGGGTCCAAACATCAATTTTTGACGCTTAAATGGGCCATAACCTTCTGCCGGGTGGGATCTGAAATGAATCTATGGGTGAGTACTAGGTAATAATCTGGGTAGGTAAGGAGTGTTTGGGTGAGTAGTGGGTGATTCCTAAGGGTGTAAGGGTGAGTAAATTTGATCCTCTCAGGCCATAATATTCCCCATTGAAATATTGTGTCTGAGAGAGTATTACTAGTCTATCACGGGTAGTTTTGATCCCATGCGCATCAAGTTTAATACTCGGGTGGGTTAATAATCTATTGAGTATTTCATCAATAGATTGTGGGTATTTTCGATCCAGAACTATGCTGTCATGTCGAAATTTATTTCTTCGAGTAAATGATACGCAGTCACAAAATCGATAGACATAAGACAATATTCTAAAAGTTTTGGGCCATTCAGAAAATCTTTGCAAAATGTCCTGGGTAGGGTGAGTGAAGTTCCTAGATGGTTTTGGGTCTACAGTTTCAACTTCAGCTTGAGTTTCGGAGGGTAGATGTGTTGTTGGCCACTTTGTCGGATATTTCTTCAACCAAGTTGGTTCATTCCAGAACTCGTCATCCTTCAGTCCGTCTGCATTACAACCATGACTGACAACATCGGCTGGGTTTTAATAAGAGTCCGCATTTCTCCAGTTCCTGGTTTCTCCCGCATCGGAAATTGGATCACACGGTCCGTCAGACAGCTGTTTGAAGTAGTTGGGGTTTTGTTGAGCCATGCCAAAACTATTGAGGAATCCGTCTAAAAATTCATTGGGTGTTGGGTTAGCCTTTGCTGGGTAATCAAATTGTGTGCCATTTTTGCCAACAACACTGCACCATAGAGTTCTAATATCGGCGGCAAAATGACTTCGATAGGTGCAACTCTCGCCTTAACGAAGAGTAGGGTTACGGACATAGGTCCACTTACGGGTATAACTCGTGAGTATATAATCACAGAGTATGCCTTTTCAGAAGCATCTGAAAAGTCATGAAACTCAATTCCTGCTGAAGGTGAAAAATGTATCCATCTAGGAACCCGAATATTGTCATTATTACAAAACTGCAAAAACTTGTGCCATTTAATAAGGGTGAGTGGGTTAATTAATGCACGAAACGGGTGGGTGGTATATTTCGGGTGGATACCGTTAGTGGGTTTGGGTAAGTAGTTAATATTCTGGGTGAGTAACGGGTGTGTAACGAGGGTGAAATATGGAAGGTTATTTCAAGCGAGTTGACTAGTGTGTGAGTAGGACTGCGACCTAAGTTATGGGTCGAGTCAACGTTCCGGTTGATGTTCGTATTTCGACTACTCTAGGTAGTCCATCGGAAACTGGGTGAATTTTGGTTACTCGTCCGAGTAACCATTCATTCGAGGGTACGTTGTCCTGCTTAATGACTACAATGTCATTGACTTCCACCGGACGTTTAGTGTTCCTCCGTTTATGGAGCCCTTTTAAATATTCATCCTTCCTTCTCTTGCAAAACTGATGGTGTTGAATTTTCAACCTTTTCCATCGTTTCGCTAGGGTAATATTCTCGTTACTAAAGTAGGGTTCAGCGGGTTCAAGCTTGACAGAACTGTAATAAGAAACTATTCTTCGGGTAGGGTGTGAATCTTGTACTGGTCCGGTTAGAATCCAACCAAACTCAGTTTCTTGAGCTATTATTGTGCCAAGAATATCTTTCTTAACACCAGCTCTTATAATTTGTGGGTAAAAATCGCTACCAATTATAATATCAACTGGGCGGCTTTCATAAAATTTAGGATCTGCTAATGGAATCCTGTCCAACTCTTTTATGAAAGTAGGGTTTAAGTTTCGGGTGGGTAAACTTCGGGTGAGTGTTTTGACAACAATTGCCTGAATATTCAGTGAAAATTCCTTATTCGTTTTAGAACCAAGATGTATATCACACATCTTGTTCGAACGTGCTGAAACAACCTCATTTAGACCTGAGATTTCAGCAACTATGGGTAGGGTGGGTAAGTGTAATTTGCGCCTTAGCTCATCAGAAATGAATGAAAAATCTGAAGCTGGGTCAATAAGCGCTCTAGCAGGGAATTCTTCACCATGTATTCTAATATTCAAAGCAGCTGTGCCTAATAATCTAGCTCTGTCATCTAATTGGGTTTTGCTTGATTGGGTTTGGGTAGAGAAAGACTGTATTGCACTTGACGTAGAGGGTTTATCGTCGTTCTGTGGGTTAGTGTTTGGGTTGGGTTTGTGTAAAAGGGTGTTATGTCTGCCGCCACAGTATCTGCATGTAAATGTACTGCGACATTCTGATACCATGTGACTAATGGCCAGACAATTGTAACAAATTGCACTCTTTTTCACAAATTCAATTCTTTCATTTACTCCCAAGGAAGTAAATGATGAGCATTGCCTCAAAGTGTGGTTATTTTTGCACAGTTTGCACAATGAACCATCGAGTTTCTCCGGGGTTCTTGGGCAATTATGGGTATTTGGGTGGGTTTGGGTAGAATTCGAGGGTTTGCTCTGGAATGCGTTTGTGGATCGGGTATCCTTGCTATTGTTGTGTGTCAGATTATGGAACGTCTTTACTCTTCTGTCAATTCGATTGTTGATGTCCTGGAGGAATTTGGGTTTTGGGTGGGTGTTTGGGTTAGGGTTAGGGTTACTTTCCGGAACATCATTGACAGAAGTGAGTTCCTTGAATGTATTTGTTAGAAATACATCCACATCTGTCCAGGAAGGCATTTCAGCACAATCCTTTAGGGTTTTCTCAAATTCCCTCCGGGTTTCCTTGGGTAATTTTGTCAAACAGAGATATACTATGATAGGATCCCAATTGTCCGTATCTATCTCCAATGTATTCAAATTTGCAATACAGCAATTTATCTTTCTCTGCAGTTTTCTTATTGAAACACTGCACATAGTGTTTACCGCTGGTAAATTTAAAAGGGTCTTAATTTGTGCGTTAATTTGCATCCTTTTATTTTCATATTGATTTACCAGTTGGGTCCAAGCAATAAGAAAACCATCATTAGTCAAGGGTGCATTGTCGACTATTTCTTTAGCTTCGCCGCTAGTCTTATTCTTAAGGTAGAAAAGTTTTTCTACACCACTTAGGCGGGTATTATTGCCATAAATGGCCCTGAATAGGTCTCTGAACGAGGCCCAGGACTTGAAATCCCCACTGAATGTTTGCATATCGCAAGGGGGTCCAACTGATTGGGTGGGTTGTGTGGGTTCGGGTTGGGTGGGGTTTGAATTTTTGGGTTGGGTATAGTTTTCTATAGACTCATCTATGGAAATCATAGATGACCTATAGAATTTTTTAGCTGACCTCACATTCCTGGAGAGGCCATTAAAATTTATCGAATTGGCTACTTCGGGTTCATTGAGTTGTGGCGACTCTCGGATCTGTCTGAATTTTCCGTCAATATTCGACCACAACTCTTCCAATTCATTCTTCATGAATCTCAATGCGGGTAGTGATTGAGACTTCTCTGTACTGGCCTTAAAATCTTCCTCAAAGGCACTTAAATCCTGTTGGATATAACGTAGAATATCGGCGGCTAAAGTTTTTAATTCCGACATTTTTATTTCTTCCAAATTTAATACGCAGAGGATTGGAAAAAGTTATTAAATTGCGATAGTAAATCGAATTATCGCGGGTAAATTTGGTTAAAAAATGTTTATTTCAAATTTGAAATAAAACTAATCAGCAGACAAAATTGCCTATTGGGTATCCTTTGTGTTTTTGTTGCACTACATTACTATTACTATTACTATTACTACTATTACTATTGTGTTACTCACAATATTTTGAAAATATTATCGAAAAAAAAAGGGTAAGTATTGGGTGGGTTTTATGAGATAATATTTTATATTGTGATTTTTTTCTTTATATATATCCAAAAAATTCGCGACAAAATATGCGATATATATAAAAATGTAAATTGAAAAATATCAACTTACTTTGTCTGCTGAGGGTAGGGTACAAACCAATTTTATTTTTCCAATTCCTCTTTGTGTGATGTTTGTTGTGTTGTGTTTGTGTATAATGTTAATAATGGTTATTTGTTAGTAGTTGCTTATATTTGTAATTGTTTTTGATTTATTTTTTGTAAGTGAACTGTATTGACATGTAATTGTTAGTGCACTTTATATTTTTCAATTTTTTAATTTTTGTCACTATGTACTTTGTTGCTATTTGTTTTGAATTTTGTTCAATTTTTTATTTGTCTTTTCACTTTTGATTTTGTTTATGTTTTATTTTGAAAACTGTGCAAGATGTGTTTCTCCTTATGTGTATTTTGTTTCTATTTTTTTTGAACCTTTGTGAACTTTTATGTTTCCTTTTTAATTTATATATATATTATATTTATATATTGTTTTGAAAATGTATAATTTTTGTTTCTTTAATGTAATATGTGTTATGTTTGTATTCTTTGTGAACTTTAGTAACTTTTGTGCTTTTTGTATTATTATTTTTGATTTTGCACTTTTTTTTACTGTTTTATATATATGTTGTTTTTGTTAGTGCACTGTTTCTTTTAATGTGACCTTCTGTAATTATTGTTTGTGTTAATTGCTAATTTGTGTTTTTTGATTTATATTTAAGTATTTTGTGCACTTTGATGTTTTTAGAATGTTTTTATGTTTTGTGTACTGTCTGATTTATGTTTTACACTGATTTAGTTAGTGTATATGCTTGTGTTTATTTTATTTTGTTTTTTTACATCACTTTTGCACTGATTTATTTAATGCACTGCTCTATTATTGTTTGTAGATTTCTTTTTTGATATTTATTAAAATTTAAAATAAGAGTTCTATGGGGTTATATTTTTTAGGGTGGGTTATAATATACACAATTTAGAGGGGTTATGGGTTTTTTGTGGACTGTATATTTGTGTCGCTGTCCCTTCTTTTTCCATGAAGGACCATGAACGTACGGGTTATGGGGTAGGGTTAGTATGTGGGGTAAGAGGGGTAGGGTATATAAATAGGTAACGCACAAACCTTTGGTATTAATTTTATATATATTCAAATAGATGTTAGTTTATGTTTGATTTCTATTGATTTATTTAAAACGTTATAAAACGTATTTATATCTGTGTTTGTTTTACAATATATGGTGTGTTCACTATTTGATTTTAAATTCACAATTAAGTTTTTAAGTTCGCAATTAAAGTTTTGTTATTAGATAAATATGTATTTAATATGAATGCATTAAATGTTATAAGTAAATCACTTTCACACAGGGTTTTTTTTAATTGGGTTTTTCGTTGTTCACTGTCGATAATCAACTTTTATATATTTTGAAATATCAATATTTTGTAGCGCATTCGCGTAGGGTTTGTTGGGTTCTTTTTTGCTCAGAAATCAATAATCAACTGATCAACAAAGATCCAAATAACTATTTTGAAGGTGTTGATGAAACAATGTTGATGAATGTGTGTATGTATATGTGTATATTGTGAATATGATGTTTGTTAGAGATGTTATTGTCATTATGTGTGTAAGGGATATTGGAAGGCAGGATTAGGGTTGATTAAATTTGTTCACTCGCGTGAACACCGTTCAATCAAGTCCATTTTCGATATCACGCTCTGGTGAGAAGCGCAAGCCAGTGAGAGCATTTATCATCAAACCAGAAAAATGTGAATCTGTGTATATGACGGGTGCTGTTGGCAGTTTCGCTGACAGGCTCGGTCTACCCCACCAGGATTACTGCAGAAGCTGCAATGATGTGAAGGAAACGGAATCGGTACAACACCTTTTATGCCCTACACTTCAGAACAGACGTCATCGGTTTTTGGGTGACAGAACGTTCGAATATCTGGGCTTGGTGACGAAAAGAACTGGCTGGTTTCATCCGAATCCCGGGGTGGTTCAAATCTACCACAAGCGAATCATGACAAGAGGTTTACCTCACAATGGATGATATGGTTAATATGGGTCACCGAGTAAACCTGTCTGTGAAGAGCAGGCTACCTGCTAACCTATCCTCTTTGACGGCAATACCTTCCATTCACTGTTTTCCGAATAGTTTAGGAACGGTTATGAAAAGTTACGGCCTCTTGTCTGGTTGCATATGTAGGACGTCTTAAACGAATTAATTGCTGCCTGTGAAAGTATTCCGCTCATAGTGGAGCATAGTTTTCTGATCTCACGAAATACAAAGCATTATTTCGCCGCTCAGGATATGCTCGGTTGTAGATTTTGTTCGAGCTGTTGAAGTGAATACAATTTTTATCGCCTATGACAATTCCATTTGAAATAGCCGTAGTCTAGTAGGTAGTGTGTTGTCAAACCCCAATTCAGCATTAAAATGAAAATACGAAAATCTTTCTTCGGAGATATACTCTCAGCAGATTTCTGGCAAAAACTCTGAGAGTAAATAAGAAATTGCTATGAAAAGTTTCTAGGTCGTAATCCTAACTGAAGGGTTGTAATGACCAATTATGTATGTATGTAATAAATCGATGCAAATATGATTTTTTTAGGTTATCAGGCAGCATTTCAGTCATGAAAAATCGTTTTCAGTTCATGTGGCATTCAAATTCCTTGCTTGCTTTAGAAAAAATTCTGCTGCTTTTAAATGCTTTCAAAAGGCAGCTTGAGTAACATTTAATGATTGTGGAAGTTATTCTTGTGTCCAATATGAATCCTGATCTGGTTATGTTTGCGATTTATGTGGTCTTCAAACATTTTTGGCTGACACGGTTGCTGTTTATTTTGATGTTAAAAACTTTATTTTTTCCACAACATATACCTTTATAAGAAAAGGACAACCCGTAAGGAGAATATCTTTTCCAAAGTATAATAATTTATTTTTCTTTCAGGCTTTTTTTCAATTTTTTCACAAAAAAGGTCGAAGAATTTAATAATTTTATTATTTTAATTATATTTTCATAATGTACGTTAGCGGCTTATTAGACCAGTTATTTTGTTTCTTTTTCTTTTCTCTTTACTTTGGCATCGTTAATTATGTAACTACATTAAACATTTTTTAGGTACATTTGTTGGAACTTAAAGGAAAACTTTTGAGAAATTTACAATTTTTTTGGTATCCAGCACGCACACAAACCTACAAATTTAAACCACGTTGGAGGATTCTTTCCATCTGTTTTCCCTGGTAACGAGGAAACATTACACGTACCTAAAGGGAACGGGATAATTTTAGCATTGTTTATGACTTGTATCGTCAGTATGTTGCAGTTGAAATTAAGGTTAAAATACTTGAGGTAGTATTATGGGACTTCAGGTATTAAATTCCACTTAACTACTAACACAAAGGCAAGGTCCTTTACAAACCAGTATATTACAAGCAATTTAAATTTCAATTTGGATTATACTTTACAGAGATTTCGTAATTTTATTATTAAGCATTTTGTTAATTAGTTTGAATATTTGTTTTATTGTTTGTGAAAAGTTTTAATTAATATTTCATTATGAAATCTCTTATTTAATTTTTTTATTTTTTTTTATTAATTTTTTCAATATAATTTTAGAAAATCGTCATTTAAATGCTTTCTAATAAGAATTAAATTTTTTCAAATACATCCTCTTCTATAAATTTTTCCACGTATTTTTTCTTATTTTTTGTTGGCGTTTCAATTGCTTTAACATTTTTTTCCTTACAGCGTTACTTTACTTCGAATCCGAACTGTTTAAAACAAAACCTGTGAATGAATAGAATTTTCCAGCAGCATTTGTTATTAGAAGAAGATTTAAAAATTAAAAACTTTAAAAAACATCATACGGCATGCACACGCAGTCGCCTTTACTTCTTTGATTTTGTTTTGATTCACATTAACATTGTTTACGTTTATCTCTGTATTTGTGTTATCATAACACCAACAGTCAGAGATGCTATGTTACACTCTTTTAAAACATTTTAATTTTCATATGAAATGTTAGTTTGAGAAATTCTCTTATTATGTCTATCGCTGTTAAGCAAAACGTAACAGAATTAAATTTAGTACAAGGGAGCGTATGAGTTATACAACAATTCATTCATTTCGTTTCACATACGTTTTTGTTAGTTAAACATGATGTTGTTAACGTTGTGTTGCTAAACATTTGTAAATGATATGATGGTAAATTTGCAAAAGAAAGATATTTTAACAGAATAAAAAAAGCTACAAAATGTATAGTTTTTCACAATCATTCTTATTATTGTTAACACTCTTTTACATGAGGTAGGAAATCGACTTGAATTGTATTGAATTGTATCGAATTAGAATACGTCTATATCTATGTAGACAAAATTTACATGATAAAATGGAACTGCGATGAGTAAACGGTGTAAATCCTAAGCCTCGTCCAATATCTACTAAATGAATTGCAATGCGGATTTGTGCATAGTAAGCGAGTTATTCATCTTGTCTCTGAGTTCATCCCTGTGAACGAAATATTAGTTACAATCTGCATCAGACCTACAGTCTATAGCAGTAGCTTAATTTTCACTCACTTTCTGATGGGGGAAAAGGACGAACCGCTAAATATGTTTTCTATAAGAAAAGGGCCTGGCCTATGGCGCCAAAATTGTTTTCGACTATTTTAATGTGAAATTCAGGTGGAATAGAAGTCGCCGTGGTCTAGTAGGCAGTGTGTTGGCTTATTAGACGTAAGGCCACGGTTCAAACCCCAGGTCAGAAATGAAATCGAAAATATAAAAAAATATTTCTTCGCCGACTTCCTCTCAGCAGATTTCTGGCAAAAGCTCTGAGAATAATTAAAATTGCCATGAAAAGTTTCTCAAAAATCTATCGTGCGGAGTCGACTTTAAAACTTTAGGTCCCATCACTCATGTATAAAAATTAACGCACACAACAAAAGTGGTGTGAGAAACTAGTTCGTAATCCTGAATGAAGTGTTGTAATGACCAATTATGTATTCTGATGGAGGAAAAGAACGAGCCGTTCTATGATTATCCTGAGGACTTATAAGAAAAGGGCCCGATTTATGACGCCAAAATTGTATTCGACGAGTTTAATGTGCAGGTCAGGCGAAATAATATATTTAGTCCTATGGTCGTTATGTTTAGACACCATAAGACCACTGGTATGACACTGATGGATGTCGCTATGCGCGCGAAACGTGGTAGTATGTAACATCAAGATTCAGCAGAAGACATTCAAAAAACCACTTAGTTTTTCAATATCCAACAATGTTGATCACATAAGATTTGTGGAAAGCATGTTGCCAAAGTAATAGGTGTGCACACATATAAACGTCCAAATTTCGGGCGACAACCTTGTCGCAGCCAAGTTACGATTGTGCATTGGTGCTATGAGTTCTATGCAATGTTGGATGTCACAGAGCACAGATGAGAACTTCTCTGCTCAACTCTAGGCTAACCCACGCCAATCTCCATTTACCACTGCGTGTGCACTACTGTGTAAATAATTCTTGGTTTTGCACACCTCCGCCAAACCAGTATTAAGAAGAGGAGTTTGCCAGCTTACAGCGATAAAGCCGCATGCAAGAAAACGTTGTAGTTCGCCATTCTGTCTCACGCCATCTAATGCTCTAAAAATCGTTTACATTCCGCGTGCTTCTACATGGAGATGGGTAGTATGAAAGGTATTACTCACCGATACAGCAGCCTTGAAAGTATTCGGATTAAAAATACTATGAAAGCTCTTTGCATGAAAGCAAATTGGCATTGATTTCTGCATTATGAGCCCTATGGACAATGTTCAGCGCTTCAACATCCAGTGGCTAGGCTGGAACGGACACGTCATTCCTATGAAATATAAGATTGCAATACGATTATGATTTATATATAATGATTTGTATATAATAATAAAATTGTATTAGCATTGTTGTTTTAAATCTTGAAGGATGGAAGACACATTCGAAAGCGAATATTCTTTTTTTTGTTTTGTTTAGCATCAAATCTCTAAAGGATTTGCTGTGAAGTTTATCGTTCGTGGCAAACCTTTAAGAAATGTTTGTTGTTTAGAAACGTCTACAAATAATGATTTTAGACATTAACATGCATTATTTCCAATTTTCTTTTTCTTCTTTTCCACCTTTTGCATATTCGACAGAAACATTCCGATCGATAAAGAAATAAAAATTATAAAAAAGCATTAAAAACTATAAATGTTGTATTATCCGCTTAGCTTAGATCAAAAATATTCTCATTGTGTTTCAATTTATTTATCAATCATTTGTCAGTAATGTTTCGATTATTTGTCCTAAGCCATCACAACTGTCAAAAACAGAAAAAAAAAATCTGTCGTTCAATTTCTTTTTTTTTTGACGGAGTGGTAAAGGAGAATAAATAGTCGGAAGAAACATACAAGGAACATAATATTTTTTTTTTTACGGACTTCTTATTGTTTCATAAGTATTTAGAATTTTCATTTAGAGACTCAATCTTTGGATAAGGCGAATGGAGTTGTCGAATTATATGCATAAAGGATTTGTGGTTTTCAAATAATCCTCTTAGTTTTTATGATTTGAGAATAATTGCACAGTATAATGTTTGTATTTCTATTTTTGATTGTCTATTGCTAAAGCGTGTAATCAAATCATAAAATGTTAGTCAAATAATCTGATTTAAGTCGCAGTAGTCTAGTAGGCAGTGTGTTGGCTTCTTAGATGTGAAGCCACTGTTCGAAACCTAGGTCAGACATCTCGAACAAAATGAAATAACAAAAAATATTTCTTCGGCGACTTCCTCTAAGCAGATTGCTGGCAAAAACTCTGAGAGTAAATAAATTTACATTGAAAAGTTTCTCAAAAAAGATCTGTAGTTCGAAGTCCACTTTAAACTTCAGGTTCCGCCACTTATGTATGAAATTAACGCACACAACATAAGTGGTGTGAGAAGCTAGTTCGTAATCCTGACTGAAGGGTTGTAATAACTAATTACGTATGTATGTATGTGTGTAATTGTTATTACATCCAACAAGTTAATGAACCCAATCATACTGCTGCTAACATGAAGATGTGATTTGCCTATCAAAGCCCCCACAGGCTTAAAAGTATTTAGAGGATCATTTGAAAGATGTTATATTGTCGCTAAACTTCACACAAAAGTCAGCTGAAAAACTTGCTCAAGAGCGCATAGAGGCAAATATCAACCGAAAACGCTAAGAAAATGGATTGAATGGGAGTACTTGACCTTAAGGAATATCGTATTATATATTATATTATATCGGAATAAATACTGGGTATAACATTTTAATACATTGCGCCTTTGAATTTAAAATGTTTCTTGGAGATACCTACAATTTTGCGGTACAAAAATATGGAGTCACCAGAAAATTTCCATTATTTTTCTTATGTTTAATGGAAGACATTAAAATTGCCTTTGTGTTATTATGAGAGAGAAATAAATGAATAAAATAAATACGAAAATCATCAATTATATTTACATATAAATTATATTTATATACAGTGGACCTAATCTTTTGCTGTCCACTGTATGCACTAATATCTGGATTCAAATTCAAGCTTTGCATAAATAAAATTTGTTATGTCCCAAATTATATTAGCGGAAAGCAGCAAAAGTAATATTTTGATAGATTTGTTTGGCTCAGGTATTGGATTTAATAGTGTCTTTCTAGTGCACTTTCTTTTTTGTTTCCTAACTTTCTGCATTTTTACCATTAAGTCTATGAAAGTCGTTGAATAGAATTTTCTGAAATGTTTTCCATTAGGTGTGAAGTGAAATTAGTCAATGTTTAATACAAATTTAGTAGGCAAAAATTGCAAATTTATTATTTCTTTACATTTAATGGATGACCTGAAGTTACGAAAACAATAGAAAATACAGAAAGAAGACATTTTTTAGGTTTTGCTACAAGAAAACCAAAGAGAACGTTTGTAAACCTATTAAAAAATGTGCAATAAAATAGAAAAATAATACAATTTAACCAATCAATTTGACTTGTAACTTAGATTGGTTACGATAACAAAATACCATTCAATGTTTAATCATATCTACTACACTTATCGTTATATTATTATCACATATGTATGTTAATTACATTATGCGTATTATTCTTTAAACACAATAGACGCAACGCACAAACGCGGCAATCTCTTAAAAATAGAATTCATGGGTGTATATGGAAGTGATTATTTTAAAGGCAGCGCGTTTAATTTACGATTCTACTGATCTGCTTTTAGGCTAATTTCTATTTTTATACGCAGCTATTAGTGCTAATAGTGAGATGATTTGTGCCGGCAATGAGGGGATTAGTGCCCTCAATACATTAACATACATGAAGCAGAGGCTTTAAAAACTCGACGTATGAAATATAACGCGAAAGACTGTTTTTTGACACCATTGATAAACAATACTTATGTTTTATTGTTTTACTTCTGCTTTGGTGCTGCTGCCTTTATTGTAATTAATGCGCATACAGCTTACCTTTTTTATGTATGTATAAGGCAATAATAAGCTATTCACATATCAATAGCTTACATTTAACAAAGAGAAAAATCTTACAATGGTCCTAAGGCCTTCTAGATCAATCAGCATAAAGTTGTTTATTTTGAAACACTTGAAGATATTGGGAAGTTGAAACGGGAGCCAAATCATTCTAGCTAAGAGGTGGAAAACGTCAGGTGGATTTGATAGCACTCTTCAGGAGGTCATAGTTAGAAATTGAAGGGGTATACATTCGGTGGTGTCTGGTTAATAACAGAGGTTTTATACACATGATCTGATAATAAGGATGGCAACGTTTCAACATCTCAAAATTAATGTGGAGTTTGATTGTGTGCCAAACATGGATTAAATTCTAAAACCCACATTGTCATACCTCTAATAGCATGAGACAAATTTTTAGAAACCCTTTTTGGTATCATTCGAAGAGATCTTAAGATTGAAAGTCAGTGGTGCATGACACCGCTATTTAAAATTAAAATTATTTCATTCTTAATTGCGATGATCCGAAGAAAACTGATATTTAGTACTAGTGGCAACAATAGAGACAGCAAGACGGAGCGGAGGGCTATTATATAAATCAACTCAGAAAAGACCATGTATGCCATAGTAATGTGCAGAAGAAATTTGCAGGAAATTCTTGAAGATACCTTCTCAGAATGAAGCCTTCCATCTACGCCGGGAAGCGTATTGTGAAATATGGGCCTGGACAGGAAGAATAAATTTATTAATGCCGAATGTAGGGTTTGTAAAATATACAGAGATTGATGTATGTTAGTATGGTCTGAGAGATTTAAATCAGTTGCACCTCATATTGAAATTCAAAGCCGTGGAAATTATGGCCAAAAAAAAGTAGGAGACGAGTTTAACTAGAAATTCAAGGTTCAACTCTTTACCCTAGAGACCACCAGCAATAAATATAATACTGGAAGACCCCTGCAGAGGAACTGGATCATAAAAGAAAATGGAGTAATTTGCAACCTTTTAACACTGGACTGTTACTGTTCGTCGAATCGGCGAAGCTCATTTACTCTTTATCATATAACTCTTATATGTTTGACCAAATTTCGCTCTTTTTTTCAACAACGTTAGTTGATAATGAAAGTAGACGAAAAAAATTTTTCTTTGTTCGTCGATTCACGAAGAGTAACCTTAATGTACAAAAATGTAGAGTAACCGTCCAGGGTTAAAAGCGAAGTCAACAAGCTAATATGAGATGGGAAATTGGGACGGGAGCGGAGAACTCCGCTCCAATTCGAAAATAGTCCCTAGCGTAACACATCTGAATATTAAAAGAAATCTAAAAATTTGCTTAAATAACTAGAAAAAGGAAGACTAAGAAATGCATTCAGAAAATTTTTTTGTACAACAAAAATGTTCAAAGCACTTGCGCAAATATAGTGTGGGCCATCTTTCGATTCAAAGTTGAACCATCGGTTATTTCGAATCTGGCAATACTTATATCATTCCATTCTGTATTATCTCCACTGAACATAATGAATCTATTAATGCTTGAACAACATTGGGCCAAAGAAAACTGCACGCTGATATCGATTTTCTCAAAAAAAAATCATACTTCAGGATGAACTTCAATTCCATCTTGATGGGTACGTTAATAAACAAAATTGCTGTAATTGGATCTTAAAAACCTACACATGGTCTTACAGAATCCAATGCACCCATTACGAGTGACTGTTTGGTGCGGCTTGTGGGGCAGGGGCATTATTGAATCATATTTCTTTGAAAATGAGGCCGGCGCAACCATTATGGTCAATGGAGACACCTATCGCACTATGATAATCGATTTTTTTTGTACCTGTTCTTCATGGTATTGATGTGATCGATGTTTGGTTTCAACAGGATAATGAAACTTGCCACACATCTCATGATCCGATCGAATGAGGTACTGTGAAGCTAGTCGCGACAGACATATGAATGAAATAATATTATATTTCTAACCGGAACAATTATACTTCACAACAATAGAAATTAATTTCGCAAAATTTCAAACCGTTTTCGTTTGATTGCATTTTTAAATTAAAACTTTTAAATAGCCCACCCTTTATATTCATCCCACTGGTTTTATAGGTAAAACCAATGAATACGTATGTAATGCAGCAATTTACTGTCGATACACAAGTACAAGGTACATGTCTTTTATAACAGTGTTTGATAAAAGTTTTGCCATTTGACTCGACCAGTCTTCTGCAAAACATTGCTTTCGCTAATGTCAAGGAGTTGTACTAAATTAAATAAGAATTTAATCTTTGTATTCTTTAGAAATTAAGTTTAATGTGTTCTGGGAGCCAAAATTTTATTAGAAACTAATAATACAACACTATTATAAATAAATGTATACAGTCAGTGTACAAACCTTACTGTAAACACTCAAGTGTTGGTAATTGCTAAGCAAACTAAAGTAAGGCAAGAAGAACATAAATCTGCAACTTTTACTCTTGAACTTAACAAAGTTGTAATCTAATTTTGTTTTGTTTATACAACTGCAGTGTTTAGTCATGGATATTGCAACACTTTTCCTTTTACAGAAAAGTTTTTCACATAAAAATAAAAATAATAGAATGGGTAATGAACTCACATGTACGCTTATTCAAAGCTATTTCCTTTACAAAAGCATTCAGTAATTTAGTTGCTTCTATTCTTTCGTTTATTTATTTTTATTTTTTCAGTGTTAACGACTACAAAAAGTTTTGTCGTTGATAATAAAATATAACGAGGAATGTATACAAGGAATGAGTACTGCAGCAGGTATTCTGTACATTTACAGCAGTGGTGCTCAAACACATACTATCATAGTTTTAGTTGTGTTGGTAAAGCAGCGGAGAACAAAATTCAACTTAATTTTTGAGAATCGTACACTGGGAAAATAAAAAAAAAATAAAAAAATTGGTTTGTTGTGTTACGTGCATGCACATAATGAATATTGATGTATGTGTTTATGTATGTATGTATTGATGAATATATTGATGTATTGATGAATATATTGATGTATGTATGTATCAATACGTCTGTCGTCAAATTCAAAAAGAACATTCCGTCATCGAATGGACGGCACTGCTTTGCTAAAGCCAAAGCAACTATATATGATGCCTTTTTAAAAGGCAACGACAATTTAACTTTATTATATGGTAAATTATTGTAATTTGGTACGTCCGTTTCGTCAACCAAAATTTTAAAAAGATTCTGCTTTTAACTGCAATAATTTTAAAGTCCTATCATTTCCTTTAATGTTGTCGAAAAATCCATGGCTAGCCTCGTAATGTCTTTTTATAAAAAAAAAGAATTACGACATAAAGAGCGATAACACACAATACATTGTGCATTACCATCCATATTCTCTATAAAAAAGAAATCATATTCCCAATTTTCATCAAAAAATTTGCTGCGTGTATTTGCAAAAAACAAAAAATCATTCAGAAAAGTTGCGTAGCGAGATCTTACCTCATCAAGTGCTAAACATCAACTGAATTGATTTTGTTCTCTGAGTTCAACACAAAACAACAAACAAAGCAACAAACACACGATCGTTATAAGAAACCGCACAAGTAAGCTTATAGTGTCGGTGTGTCAACGCAGCGTCAGCAGAATTTTCTTTGCCTATCACATGTGATAGGAAATTTGGATTTTGAGCATCACTGATTTACAGTCATAGTAGCTGAATGGGAAGATAACCTTCATACTACATTTTTCAACGCTTATACGAACCCTGCCTTTCGCAGACTACACATACATACATTCATATATGCATGCATAATTAGTCATTGTAACCCTTCAGTCAGGATTACAACTTAGCTTCTCCCGCCACGTATGTTGTGTGTGTTAAATTTATTCATGAGTGATGGGACCTACTGTATAATGTCGACTTCGAACGACAGATTTTTGAGAAACTTTTCATGGCAATTTTTATTTACTCTCAGAGTTTTCGTCAGAAATCAGCTGAAAAACAGTTGCCGAAGAAATATTTTTTTATATTTCGTTTCGTTGGAGATGTCTTACCTGGTGTTTGAACTATGGCCTCATACCTAATAAGCCATCACACTACCTACTAGACTACGTCAACTTCGCAGACCACAATTTTGTGAATTTAGCGTCATTTCTTGGTCTTGCACTCGTACAAAATTCGACTGAACCAGCAACTGACCGTAAACGACTATAGACAACGAAGTGTGTTCGCTGAGAAGGCTCTGGAGCAGTTTGCATCTGATCATAATCATCATCGAAAATTCATTTTCAGCACAGAGGCCAATTTCTGGATCAGTTTCTGGTACGTGAACAAACAAAATTATTGAATTTGTGACGTTATCAACCGATACGGGATCCAAGAGAGGCTAAGGCATCCTTAAAAAGTCAGTGTTTGATTTGGATTTTGAGCTGGCAATATTATCGGTCCATATTTCGTTGATAAAGACATTAGCCAGGCCATCACTGTCAACAACGAGCGACACGCACTAGTGGTTTTAAAGAGACAACGCTACATGCCTCCTTCTCCTGCCGTTTGAGTTTTTCTTAAGGCGCAGTTGTATAAGAATAAACAACAAACTACAGCGGTTGTCAATGCTAACATACTCCATGCTATCGTTCAAATTTACAAATTCGCTACACTTAGTAATGCAGTGCTGGACGGTTAAACGATGTTATTCCACCCGTAATGCAATACAACTATTGTAAATCGTATTTCAAATGAATTTGCCATAGTCTAGTAGGTAATGAAAAGTTTCTGAAAAATCTGTGGTTCGTAGTCGATTTTAATCTTGTAGGTCGCTCATGGGTAGAATTAAAATATGCAACATAAGTGTTGTGAGAAGCTAGGTCGTTATCCTGACTGACTATTTAAGTAAGTAAGTAAGTAAGATTGGAAAGAAAAGGATAGTGAAACACGTTGAATATAACAAAATCAATTTTAGTATCAAAATAAATCATATTTTAATTTGTAATTTTTTTGGCGCTATTCTTTAAATCTACAAAAACTAACCTTGTAAGGCGAATGTTCAATACTGCTGTACCTTGAACAAAGCAATGGTTACTGGGCATTATAGAGGAGAGTAAGTTGTGAAAGAAGTGTAGTTAATGGAAATGCAATTATTTTTAAAGCCTTACTTGTGCTTCAATTATAATTTGTTTCAGGTTTTAGGGATATTATTCAGAAACTTAAAAATTATTTTTAATTTGCAAATGGCAAAATCGTAACATTCTCAACATATTAGCAGTCCCTATGCTCGATTACATACATACATACATAATTGGTCATTACAACCCGTCAGTCAGGATTACAACCTATTTTCTCACAACATTCATGTCGTGTGTGTCAATTTTATACATGAGCGGCGGGACCTACAGTTTAAAGTCGATTCCGAATGACAGATTTTTGAGAAACTTTTCATGGCAATTTTATTTGCTCTCAGAGTTTTTGCCAGAAATCTGCTGAGAGGAAAGTCGCCGAAGAAATATTTGTTCATATTTTGTTTTGTTGGAGGTGTCTGACGTGAAAATGAAATACTACGACTTTCTCTCAGCAAATTTCTGGCAAATATTAAACAAAATTGCCATGAAAAGTTTTATGGCAATTTTATTTACTCTCAGAGATTTTGCCAGAAATCTGATGGGAGTATATTTTTCATATTTCATTTTAATGTCTGACCTGGGGTTTGTTCCTGGGCCTTACGTCTACCTACTAGACTACGACGATTAGTTTGGTGAAATTCGTCACAACGGCCTGCTATGGGTGCTCAAGTGAGCTTTGGTAATCAAAGCTAACACTTCAACTTACCTACCTACCATATAAGCTTCATTGATTTACTAATTGAAGAATATTTTCTAGCAACGAAAAAAATTTTTGCTTAGATTCCTAGGCCTAATGATTATAAATTTTTTTATTAATAATTATAATAAACAGCGGGTAGTAAACACACTAGCAATATAGTTATTAAATTTTTAATTCATACCTACCTACATATGTACAGTGGACAGCAAAAGTCTTAATACGGCAATATATTTTAGCAATTTCATCAATTTTAGCCTAAAGATTGTAGGAAAATTTATAGTTTTTATATTTTTTTTTATTAATTTATTTCTGTTTTATTATAAAACAAACAATTTTTGAATGTTTTTTAGAAAACAAGAGAAAAAATAAAAAATGGGTACCCCCAAGGGGAATCCTGAGTAAATTTAAAATTCTAAGGCCTAAGGTATGAAAATGTTTTTCTTGTATTTAGTAGAATATCCCTTAAGGTCAAGTACTCCATTTAACCCATTTGGAATTGAATATATAAGTTTCGTTTAGTGTTTTCTGGTGGCACCATGAGCAAGTTTTTCGGTTGAATTTTGTTTGAGGTTTAGCGATTATGTAACCGTTCTTTCAAATGATCTCCTAAATACTCTCTTGAAGTCATATCGGGAGTTTGTGCAAGAGTATTAAGCTTTTGGGGACTTTTTTTGTCAAAATATATTGCCGTACTAAGACTTTTGCTGTCCACTGTATGTATATGAGCATACTTAATGAGAAAAATATTGCAAAATTTTATGCAAATGCTTTCCTTTTATTATGCGAAGTAGATTGTCGACACCGTTTTTATTAAGTGGAGCTACAGACGTTTATCTTTAAAACGTTTAATAGTCATAAAAAAATTCTTAACAATTGTTTTACATACGATTTTCTATCAGCTTTTCTTAATATTTCATTAAATTAATGTAGAAAGAAAACTGCTGTTAATGACAATAGATTCGTTTATGTCAGGAGAGTATTTGAGTATCATTTTAATATCGTTGTGTTAAATTAATGGAAATAATCTCTGAAAATATGCAAATGTAGGAGCAATATTGTGTGAGATTGTTTTAATGAACAAATTATCATTCAAAATAAAATGCAAAGGTGTTAACAAAAAAACTCTGCGATTAATGAGTTGTTCATTTCGCAGAAAGCATTTATTGAAAATGTTCACAAATTTTATTAATTTGATAATGATAATTAATTAAAAATAATGAAAGCCTGACATGGATCACAAAATTTGATTGTAGGGCTTAGAAATTGAACAATTCTTCTTCACTTTATTTTTTATTTTACGATATATCGTCTCTACAATCATTCCATTCCATCTTCCTCCAAAATGTGGCTGCTAGCACTGCACTGGAGCTTAAGTTCTTAGATATCTTTAGGTCATGTATGTTAGGCCATGCTTCAATATTTCATGAAGTGGAATCACGGAATCACCCGGGTGTTAGATGTGACTGTATGGTATAAGAGACTGTTTTCGGACAAAACTAGCACTCTTGACTCGCACATGGGACGAATGGGTTGCAGCAGCTGTCATCATGATGGTGATATAACAATCTTCTTCGGAGATGTCGGAGGAGCAGACTATAGATGTGGTATCTGCGCTCCTACAAGAATACCTTTAGAAAAAACCGTACGGAATTCAACAAACCGCGGGTAGTCCAACATAACTGATTGCCGAACTTTAAAACTGCTGTATTCAGCAGTAGAAAGCGGGTGAACCAAGTAATTACTTGAGTTCGACAAGAAAATTCTAATATTAATTCTAATGGGACACTGTGCTATTGGCAGTTTCGCTAACAGGCTCGGTCTGCCTTACCAGGATTACTGCAGAAATTGTCATGATGTAGAGGAAGCAAAATCGGTACAGCACTTTTTATACGAGTGCCCTGCACTTGAGAACAGACGTAAACGGTTTTTGGATGACATAATGTTTGATGATCTGGCTGTGGTGACGAACGTGCCGTGGAGGGAACTGGTCTGAGTCATCCGGGGCTTGGGGGTGTTTAAAATCCACTATTAACAGATCATTACAAGGGACTTATGTATAGTAAGACCCTGCTTAACGCTGCCTCGCTTAACGCTGTTTTAATATTACTCGGTAGTATTGGGATTCCCCTAAATCGCACACTGTATTGATACTTGTTGTATATGTATGCAAATGAAACGGCCATGCACCAACCAAAAGCGGTGCACTATATAGCGACGGTGTATACTAAGTATCTTTTTCAACGCTCTTTTTTCTGTCTATCCAGAATAAAGATTCCAACTGTATTTTCCGAAGTCGCAATTACAGTACGAACGCTGTTTCGTTTAGCGCTGTAACTTATTGGAACGTATCCTACGCATCTTACTGTACTGCGTGACACAGTAAGTCATATGAGCCATCGAGTTAACTTTACTGTGAACGCCAAGCTACCCGCTAACCTAACCTCCTCTCAGTAGATTTCTGGCAAAAAATCTGAGACTAAATAAAATTGTCATGAAAAGTTTCTCAAAAGCTTGTCGTTCGGAGTGGAATTAAAACTGTGAGTCCCGCCACTCATGAAAAAAACGAGTGTCCAGACAAAAATTTCGTTCTGATAACATGGGTGAATACAGCTTGATAGTAGAAGTTTAATTTCCTTGTACTAGGATGAAAGATATTTACTAACTCCGTGTGATCACTCAAATGACATTTATTCCTCAGCTCAGCATTATATATTACAATATGGGCTTAGTTAAATACGACGATTACAAATTCGATTGCATAGTAAACTTAACGATCTTAAATCTGCTAATTTTGCTTTGAAATTACAAACTAAAGTCATCATGTTCAGTAATACAGCTCTTTGTTCCTCTTTGAAATTCAATTTTCATTTACCCTCTTTACTCTCTGCATGTAACATCGTAAACTTTTATAGACTTTTTTCTTGCGTTCTTCTTTTGAAAAGATTTAATAACTCTTTCAAGGATTTATGAAATGTCATTTGTTCATTACTCTGTACATTTACTTTACTTCAACAGAAAGCATGCACATGTTTCTTCTTAAAAACAATAAAAAAAATTTAAGAAAAACCAACTCAGCAGTTGAGTAAGCTTCAAGGATGTTTTGCCTCAATTCTCAATCAATTTTTTGTTTCCTTCTTAAACAATACACACCAGTAACTATGAATAACGATTCAGACTGCAAAAGCATATTTTTTTCTTTAATTTACGCTGCGTTAAACAATAGAACAGTTGAAGAAACCTATTTTTCTTTTCGTTCTATCGAATATATGGTAAACCCTACAGTATAATTATAGGAAGTGTTTTTACTGACGGAATTCTACTAACGTAATGCATTATAAATCCTTTAATATGATATTTTAAGTAAAATTTGTAAATTTTAAAATAATTAGTCCTTTTTATTATATCGGGTCTTTCCTTAAGCACTTCCTATTTGAAACTATAAATAAATGTAAGTGTGTGTGAGACATGCAAGTCGCCGTAGTCTAGTAGGTAGTGTGTTGGCTTATTAGATCTAAGGCCATAGTTCAAACCCCAGGTCAGACATCTCCAACGAAACGAAAATATTAAAAAGATATTTCTTCGGCAAGTGCCTTTCAGCAGATTTCTGGTAAAAACTCTGGGAGTAAATAAGATTGCCATGATGAGTTTCTCAAAAATCTGTCGTTCGGAGTCGACTTTAAACTGTAGATCCCGCCACTCATGTATAAAATTAACACACACAGCATAAGTGGTGTGAGAAACTAGGTCGTAATCCTGACTGAAGGGTTGTAATGACCAATTATGTATTATGTATGGAGGGATCTAGAGTTTAAAGTCAACACCGAACGACACATTTTTGTTGAGAAACCTTTTCATGGCAATTTATTTACTGTCAGAGTGTTTGACAGAAATCAAAGTGTGTGTAAGACATCATTGAAATTTGTTATTCCTTTCCAAGAACTATTGATGCTATTATGTGTGGAATATAACATCGTTTAAATGTTTGCAAAGTGTTTTTTTAGTTGACATCGTCTGAAATGTTAACTTTTTCATGATTCTGGCGTATAAATCAGGCTGAATGTGATCAATGTCATGTGTCATATTGGTTTTCAGGACTGCTGAAAATTGTGGTTTATTCGCATAGATCTGTGATATAAGAAAACTGCACAAGATAATTTCTAACAGAGTCAAATGAAGTTGGTGACCAGTTCAAATCATTTTCGCATGAGATGATAAATGCTCAAAAATCGCTCGTGCAGACTACCCAATGTGGCATGAACTGTGGAGCAGGTAACGTTACTTACTTACTTACTTAATTGGCCATTAACAAAACGATTAACGGATTTCGGCCTGGCGTAACAAATTTTCCAGGCGCTTCTGCTTCTTACGTGTCTACGCCAGTTGGTCACATCAATCGATGGCAGGGCTTCCTCGATTTGGTCTTTCCAACGCAAACAAGATCATCCGCTTCGCCGACTTCCACAGATCCCTGCATCAAATACCCGCCGAGCCGGAGCATCCTCCTCCATTCTAACGACATGGCCGAGCCAGCGCAGCCGCTGGGTATTAATACGCTGCACAACGTCTACGTCGTTGAGGAGCTCATGCAGCTCACTGATGGATCGGATGCGGAAATCATCGCCAAATCGCACTGGACCGAAGATCTTACGTAGGACTTTTCTCTCGAATACTCTCAAGGCTGCTGCATCAGTGCTTAATAGCGTACATGCCTCTGCGCCATAGAGAATCGCGGGGAGGATGAGCGTCTTGTAGAGTATTACTTTTGTCGTACGAGGAAGGTCTCTGCTACTCAATTGCTTAGTGAAACCATAGTAGCACCTGTTGGCAAGAGTGATCCTGCACTTGATTTCCAGACTGGCATCATTTTTAGTGGTAACGGCAGAGCCAAGATAAATAAATTCCTTGACTATATCCAAAGTATATTTATCGGCCGTTATCTGAGATCAAATGCTCCGCACGTCTCTACTTGTCGATATTATATACTTTGCTTTGCCCTCATTTACTGCCAGACTTTTCTTAGTAGATTCCCGTTTAATAGCACTAAAGGCAGCAGTAACATCTAGTGTGGTACGCCCTATGATGTCAATGTCGTCAGCGTACACAAGCAACTGAACGCTTTTTTCAAAAAAGGGCCATTGCGATGCACTCCCGCCTTTCGCAAAACACTGTCCATGAGGGAGGATCGCCTTGATGATGAGGGCTCGCCTTGTCTGAAACCTCACACAATATTAAAAACTTCGGAGAGATCCATTCCTACCTTGACGGAGTTGGAGAAATTGCTCAACGTCATTCTGCATAGCTTTATTAGCTTCGCAAGTATACCGAGCTGAGACATTGCGGCAAAAACACGATCGCTTTTGGGGCTATCGAAGGCTGCCCTATAGTCGACAAAAAGACGGTGTGTGTCGACTTGTTTTTCGTGGGTCTTTTCCAGGAGCAAATATCGTTGTCCTTTTGAAATCACATTTAATTGGTGTGCAGATCATCCAATTTAGGCCAAAAGAAGTTTGTAGTCATCAACCCATACCGCTTAACTTTGATAATGATCGCCAAGACGTTTGTCTTCCTCAAAGAAATAGATACCGATTACCCTTCCAGCTAGCATCCAGATCAAACAGGGTCTTTTTCGTAATGCACTGGACACTCATTGATCCTACATTCTTTTTTTTTTTTTTGTTCATGTACCCTTTTGTTATGAAATTTAGCTCTTCTCTGAAGCTGATTTGTCGATTAAAATTGTGATTTAGTTGCCATCTGCTTCAGCTCCCATTCAGCCAAAAAATTGGTTTGTGTGGTCATTTACCACAAATTCATGATGATTTGGCAAAACATCCTAAGTAAAGGGCAACTAATTTGACAGACGTGAAGCCGCTGTAGTCTAATAGGTAGTGTGTACGCTTGTTAGACGTGAGCCTATGGTTCAAACTCCATGTTAAGCATCTCCAACAAAAAGAAATATGAAAAAATATTTCTCCGGCGGCTTCATCTTTGCAGTCTTTTGCCAAAATGGATGAAAAGAGGGAGCATCATCTATTATTAGCACAGTGGAGCAGTTGAAACAAGGAATTAGGCGAGAATGGAACAACATGACCCCAAAATTTTAAGTAAATCTCGGGCATTCTTAAGTTTTGGAAGCATTAAAAAAATAAGTCGGTGTGGTCTGGTAGGTAGTGTGTAGGCTTATTAGATCAGACATCAAAAGGAAAATTTTAAAAAAGAATATTTCTTCCGAAACATATCTCAGCAGATTTCTGGCAAAAACTCTGAGAGTGGATAAAATTGCCATGAAAAGTTTCTTAAAAATTTGTCGTTTGGAGTCGACTTTAAACTGTAGGTCTCGCCACTCATGTAGAAAAACATAACATAACATAACACACAACATGAGTGGTGTGAGAAACTAGGACGTAATTCTGACAATATGTGTACATATGTTATGTATCATAGTGTTATGACTGGCAAAATTTTTATTTTTGAGAGTTTATTTAACATTTTGAAAAAATCTTAAATTTGAAAGAGCCGGTATTAGGCCTTGTTTTGTGAAGTTCTCTTGTATCATAATTTATTTAATTAATATTAATATGAAAAACACTTTTAAATTTTCAAGAATATTGATGCAATATTGTAACGAAGTACACCTTTTCTAATAAATTTAAAATAATACACTGAGCCACAAAAGTATGCATACGGTTAACAAATTTCAGAAATTTGTTAACTAATCCGTTTTCGTTGAAAATCTTTATAATTGTCTGACATCTTTCTTCGATTTTAAGACGGTCTTTTGCATTGGTTCAGAAATTTGTGAAATTTGAAATCGGATGCATACCTTTGTGGGCCTGTGAAGGGCCACAATTCAGTTCAAATTCAGTAATTTTTTAACCAATGCAAAATACCGTCTTAAAATCGAAGAAAGATGTCAGACGATTATAAAGATTTTCAACGAAAACGGATTGGTTAAAAAATTTCTGAAATTTGTTAACCATATGTATACTTTAGTAACTGTGTGTATGTCTGTCAAATATATTAAAATTTAAATCATATAGAAGAACAGAAAAAAGGAAAAATCTACTCCAGTGTATAAACCGAGACTGAAATATTTACTTTATTAAGAATACATAGTATTTCAAATACTTTTCAACATTTTATTTCTCACTTTTCCTTCTTTATGTGGGGATTGTTAAAAGTTTATGCCTTATAGCACTTTATACTCTCTTCTATCTAAGCTGGTGAAAGAAGAGATACAAAGTAATTCTCGTACTTTCGTACTGTGAGGCAGTATAATAAACCAGCTGTCAAAGAGGACCGTTAAAGATATATTGTGAACACAAACAGCTTCAAGGTAACTACGTACGTAAGAAATACAGATGTTGAATGAGGTGAAAGAACAAACTGTAATAAACGGAATAAAACATAAAAAACTGCAAAGATCAAATAAAATCATTTAAAGCCTTGAAAATAAAGTTATAAAACAGTAACGATGAATTTATTTGAAAATATCTTTTACTCAGGGTTTAATTATTTGGCATTCATTTATAAGCTTATTTGATTATTAATTCGATTTATTTATGATAAATATAAAAAAACTTCTTAACGAATTTGCAAAAAATTTTAATATGCCGTCGCCGTAGTCTAGTATTTTTTATTCTTAAAGAAAATTTATAGAAAAAAATTTATTTATTTATTTATTAATTACAATACAATTACAAATCATATTTTAATTATATACGAGCTAAGTAACTTTGAATATATGATCGGTGTCGTGTCACAGACCAGAGACTTTGGTGGGAATCGAATCCACGATCCTCACGCTAATAGTCTAGCACACTACCCACTAGACTATCAGGGCACCCTATAAAGAAATAAAAAAATTTAAATCTTTCAAAAATCTTATGTTAGTAATGATGCAAATTACTCCTTGCAATTCTAAATTAGAATCATTTCAAACCGAAAAATTAGTATTTTTCCTGTTTTTACCATTTTTAGAATACATCTACCTCCTGTCTACTGTTAAAATATGTATAAACAGTGCAAATAAAAAAGCAAGACTTTAAAGAAGAAATCTGCTCTACTGGACAATGATCCAAAGCTGCTTACTTTAAAAAATAGAAGTACTATGCAAAAAGCATTTACATATCGAATGCTCTTATTGATTGGCTTCGTAGTTAATAGGCTTCCAAATTGCCAAACCACTATTAATGTTAGCAGTATTGTTACGAACAATAATAGTGTTAAATTTTTTTGAAGATCAAGTCAAACAGGATGAATCGGTATATGAATGAATAAAATTTGCCGAATCTGGGACAATGACAATCCACATGACTTCCATGAGCATACAATGTATCCTGAAAAAGTTACTATATTGTGTAGATTTTGTACGTGCAGTGTCATCGTTCTATATTTCTTTGAAAACAATGTTGGTATGGCCATCACTCTGAACGGTGAGTACTGTAGTTTAGCTCGATGATTATCGATTTATTTTGGCCTGAATCTTAACCACCACCCACATTTGCTTTCACTTAGAGCACGCTACTTGCCTGTGCCGTAGCTTATAAATTTAGTTAAAGTGGTTGTTGTATAGTAGTTAGTGTGTTGGTTTATTAGACCTGAGGCTACAGTTCAAATCCCCTGTTAGACATCTCCATCAAAACTAAATAATGGAAAAATATTTTTTCGGCGATTCCTCTCAGCAAATTTCTTGCATAGACTTTGAGAGTAAATAAAAATGTCTTAGAAAGTTTCTCAAGCATGCGTCGTTCGGAGTCGACTTTCAAACGTAAGTCCTGCTACTCATGCATTAAATTAACACACACAATATAAGTGGTGTAAGACGCTAGGTCGTAATCCTGATCCTGTAATGAGCTATTAAGTATTGTTACGAAAAAGGAAAATGGGTTTTGATCTTGCATCGTTTAACATTAAAATTATAAACAAAAGCTAAAAAACAAAAACAATAAACTTGTTTACATGATAAACAAGTAAACAAAAATATACCAACAAAAACCAGTATAAAAAAGGGGGATAAACAAGTAAACAAAAATGCAGCAACAACACTGCCAGAACAAACGTAAACGAAATACACAAACAACAATAACGAAATCAATATGTTTACATTTATAGAGATTTCGAGAAGACGAAGTCATTCGCCTTCAAGGGCATTCATCAGATTGTTTAGCCTGCGATATAAAAGGCAAGACAAAGCAGGCAACGGAGCCAGTAAAAATTGAATTTGTCTTGTGTGAAGAGAATAATCGTGGTTTGAAGATCTCCGTTATAAGGATCTGTAGAACAATTGTTTTTGTTTATGTAAAGAGTGTAAATAAAGCAATAACAAACAAAGCAATTGTTATTGCTTCCATCAAATTGTGAACAGTGGCACACAGAATTGTGCGAACCAGAAAGGATTTAATTAAAACTAAACACAAATTTATTTTTATTTTATTTGCAATCTACGAACTCATATTTTAAACGTTTTTATAAGGTAAAAACGTAACATTATGTATGTTTATCTGTTTAGTGCTATTTAACATTCTATTATTAATCATCGAGTCCAAGGTGAAAATATTTTAAAAGTTACAAACTTCAAATCATTGAAAATAGAAAATAAATACATCCTACGACGTATACTTGTTACGTAAAAGAAATTTATATTAATCATACGCTAGCAGGCATGTGATTACATTTCAATATAGCCGACTATGTTAAGGTATTTTTATTCTTCATGATATGTTAATATTTTTATGTTATCCAATCTCTAAATTGATGTTTATTGCTCTTGTAGCATTGCAAAATTTGGTGATATTAATGTAAACAATCCACTATCCTCATGTAATAATATTTGTAATTCACGAATAATTGATTTACATAATTTCGCATTTATTGAATAACGCTGTTTAACTTCTTCAATATCCATCTTCTAGTGAAATAAATGTATAAATACACTTGACCTTGACTATTTGATTTATATACAACAAATTGGTTACAATTTTCGAGGTATGAAAACAAACCTATCTATACAGTGGACCACAAAAGCCAAGGTACCCAAGGTGATTTTTAAGTAATAATTTCAAAAAATAATTGATGTTTTTGTATTTACTTTATTAATATGTACTTTAGTATGGAGGAAGAAGAAATGATGAAACCGATCTCAGGAAATGGTTAAGCATAGCCTTGGTAGTAAAATATTGTAGGCATGTGTGTCCGCACCAGATTTGGGCAGTTTTCAATTTATTGAAGAAATAATGAATAAGAGAGAGTATTTAAACATTCTAAAAAAATAAATTCATATAAAGTTAGGAAGAATTTAGAATTCGTAAAAGTCATGAAGTCGCCATGGTCTAGTGGGTAGTGTGTTGGCTTATTAGGCGTGAGGCCTCGGTTCAAACTCCAGGTCAGGCATTTCAAGCTAAACGAAACATGACAAGGTATTTTTTCGGTGACTTCCACTCAGCAGATTTCTGGCAAAAACTCTGTAAATAAAATTGCTATGAAAAGTTTCTCACAAATTTGTTGTCCGGAGTTGACTTTAAACAGTAGGTACCACCACTCATGTATAAAAATTAACGCACGCAACATAAGTGGTGTGAGCAACTAGATCGTAATCCTGACTAAAGGGTTGCAATGAGCAATTATGCATGTATGTATGTATGGAATGGTTATTACTTCCAACAAGTTAATGAACCCAATCATACTGCTGCTAGTGTGAAGATGTGATTTGCCTACCAAAGTCCCAACATCCTTAAAGTATTTAGAGGATCATTTGAAAGACACACAAAACACATAAAACACACACAAAACTCAACTGAAAAACTTGATCACGAGTGCATAGAGGCAAATATCAACCGAGAGCGCTAAACAAAAGTGCCAAATGGATTCAATGGGCATACTTGACCTTAAAGGATCTAAATTCTGGGCATAACATTTTAATACATTGCGCCTTTGCATGTTAAATATTTCTTGTGGATACCTACAAATTTGCGGTGCACAAAAATGGACTCACCAGAAAATTTCCCTTATTTTTCTTGTGTTTAATATAAAACATTAAATTTTTTGTTTTATTATGAAAGAGAAATAAATTAATAATATAAATATAAAAACATCAATTATTCTTACATGTACATATGTACTAATACATACCACATTACGTTAGTGGAGATCAGAAATTGTAATTCCTAATTTTCTACATTTATTTTTATTTTATTTATTTTCTACAAATAACAACCACCGTCGAGACATGCTGACTGCATTGTTTGCAAAATTTAGGCAGCTAAATATTAAGGATATCTGGCTCTAACAGGAATACATAATTTACTATTACTCCACGCCCTAAATCCTTTTATTGGTTGTAAATACAGGTTTCGTTTAAATGTAGGTTCCTTTGGCTGGATAGCATCTAATATGTTCAAGTTTCACTGAAATCGATTCACAAATAAATTGAATTTGATCTTCGGCGTGGGTTTTGTTGGCTTTGAGGATCATTTACATGTAAGATGACCATGTCCTCAAATCGCTCTTGAAGAATATTTCCTGTAGCATGTACTGTCTGTCAAGCAGAGCCACCCTGTTAGTGCTGCTGGTGCCCAAATCATTCAATGCAGGCCAAAAGATGTTGATAATCATTGATCTACAATGCTCATCGTTGACAGTGATGGCCTGGTTATCATCACACTCAAAAAAATTTGGATCGATAGCGCACCAAACAGTAACTTTTTATCAAAGCATTGGACGCTTTTAAAATTCATGTAGGTTGCTATCGTCCGACAATATTTGTTTGTTCACATACCCAAGCATTCAGGGTCAATTGCTAACAACACTAGAGCCCACTTTGCAACCTGGCCGTCTATGGAGATTTGGAAAAAAAGACTGAATAAATAAGAGAATAAAGAAAAACAAAAAGAAACACGAACTATTTTCGAAATCTGATGGCTGTATTCTTTAAGCATATATGTCTATAAACATACGTACAAAAATTTGAAAAATATTTTAACTGAAATTTATTTGCCGGAATTTTAATTTAAAAACTAGAAGCTATAAAGAAATTTCCTTATTTATGTCATCTAAAACAATAAAAAAAAATTAAATTCCGAGAGCATATTGAGTTCATAAAAGGTGTACACTTTACTTGTTAAAGAAAAAATTGTTGACGAAAAGAAATTTTTATAAGCGAATATAAAATGTCAATCAAATCTAAAACGTTATTAAATCATTGCACTTGTGGCGTTAGAAATAAAATTAATTTTATTGCCAAATACAAGAGTATTTCAAATACAGTTTGCTCTTTTAGCTACTCGTACTTGTAGGAAGAAAAGGCAAATCATGATGCAGTAGCTACGTGCATATGGAATGTAATAAATTTAAAATGAAATGAAATACATTTTTACATGTCACCATAAAAATATAATAAAAATCAAAACCGTTTTAAGTGCTTCAAAAACAACAATTGCAAACAACTTAAGGCTTAAGTGCGTATGCACACTATGGAAAAGTAGAAGAGAGATTTATATATGAAGACATATAGTATAAGAAACTATTCTTAAGTCTACTTGATGTCATTTTGTGACAACTCAATCAATGACAACTACCTGTACTATTGATTATGTTTGTCATTTCCGATAAATTTCAACGTTTACATCGTAAATAGATTACAATGATGTTTACTTGCAATACCAATAAAAGGTCGTGCATATTTTCAAATTGTTTTTAAATAAATGAAATCCAACAAAATAATCTCCCCCTTGGCAATGTTTTTCGAGATATACCACTGCACTTTAGCCTGTACACTTTAGCAGTGTGCAACGTATTTTACTAATTACGTTTTAACTTAAAAACCAATTCACGAATGCGTGCTTAATTGTTTTAGCCCAATTTAATTGTATTTATTTGTTGCCAAAATCACAATAGTGTGTGTTGATGCAGAATATATGAATATCTATATCGCTCACGCACTATGCATGTTAAAAATGTATTTTTTTTTTAATAATTTCTTCTAATATTTAAAAATTATGTGAGCATCAGGGTTCCACTGACGGTTTCAACCAACAATTTGTTTTTTTTTTTAATATTGATCACGTACATATTTCGAAAGTCTTGATAACTGCTATATTTCATAAATTTTAGATTTTTACGGACGCAACTAACAATTTATTTTTCTTTTTGTAAGGAACCTGTTTACCCAAATGAGTTCTATACAGGAATGTCGCCATTATAAGTATACTTTTTTAAATTATTAGCAGGTCTACATAAATAAATAGTTGCGTATGTATAAAAATACAAAAAATAAAAAATAAAAATTAAACTCTTTAGTCCATGAACTACGAAACAAAGTCTACCTGCAACAACGTTTTTTTTCCTGTTTATTAGATTAGATGGATTACGTCCACTTATGTTATAACTTATATTTTACAATTGACTTTGATCGACACATTCTTGAGATATTTTTTCATGTCAATTTTATTTAATTTCAGAATATTTACCAATAATGTGCTGAAAGGAAGTCCTTGAAGAATTGTATTTTCATATTTCCTTTTGTTGGAGACTTCTGATCTGGGTTTTGAAGCTTGGCCTTACGTCTAATAAGCCAACATACTACATATAAGGCTAATACTATGTTCAGGCATGCACTTTTATTTAGTCAATATTCGCTTTATTGATTACAATATTTTAATTGTTGAGACATACTAATATACGCAGTTCAGCTACTTATTCAATATTAATTTGACAGCTGGTAAACAAAACAGCTGGTTGTTTCAACAGCAACTAACAAGTTTTTTGTTTTCCTTTTTGTTTTTTTTTTTGTTTGTCGTTGTTAATATTTGAGTTGTCAAATATCAATAGAAAGTGGTCGGAAAATTGTAATATGCTCACTGAACGTACTTATGACAGTGCTGTATTTCAAGTTTTAATCAATATTATAACAATTTATGAATTTATTGAGCAATAATTAATTGAAAATTTAATATGAAATATTGAGCTCAATAATGTCGTCTATTGCGATTTACTGTGCTGAACATAATATAAGGCAAATTGCTTATACGAAATACATTTTATTACTAGGATCTGCTTGAGTAGATTATTTAAATCATATGATTCCTATGTATTTCTATGTATTGAAAGCTTTATGCTAAAAACATAATAAACGCAACGCTGCAAGCACAACACTTTTTTATTTGTAGCCTAAGTTAAGCTGCATGCGCATTAATAATAATAAAGAGAGCAAAACATAAGCAAAACAAATAAAAAATAAACAATTCATTTATATTTTACCAATGGTGCCACTACAACTTCCTGTAAATAGTGTTTTTTAAACTTCTATTTCATGTATGTTATTGTATTGACAGCACTAATCCTCTCTTTGCCTGCAAAAGTTCTGCCACCGTGAGCACCAATGCTCTCATTGCTGCGAATAAAAAAGGAAACTAGCCTAAAAGCAACGCGGCACAATCATAGCTTGTTGTCGCGCTGCCACTAAAATAATCATTTCCATATACACCCATATATTCTACTTTTTCTTACATTTGCTGCCTTGCATTTTTGCTTGTGCTTTGATACTACCTTTTAAATAAAAATTAAAACCTTTGATGAAATAAATATATTTCTATTATGGGTGGGAAATACCCTTTAGTTGCATTGTCAGTCGTTAACCATCTTTATGTTGTTGCAGAAAAATTTTTATTTTACTAAAAAAATTATAAATGTTGGTTGCTACATCCATAAAAAATCGGGCAGTCCAAGTTCGATTCTGGTGAAGGACAAAAACTTTTCGTCAAGGTTTTTGAACAATTAACAGTCTGCAATCACCGCCAAACATCATTGGGAAATGAATGAACACGGTTGTTCACCACTACTGCTACCCGATAGGTTTTCATAGTAGGTTTTGTTTGTATTCAACGCCGATAGTAATCCTTGCTGCAAATTTGGAAGAATTCAGGAAAAGTACTGATGAGAAAGTATGCCTCCGAACATACAAAAAGTTTACCTTACTTCATGCAGGAGAAAAGAAGAGAGACGAAAAAATGGTTGGAAATATTAAACAACCTATGATAAAGATCTTGAAGTCCACGTAGTCTAGTAGCTAGAGTGTTGCCCTATTAGACAAGAGGTCACGGTTCAAACCCTAGGTCAGCCATCTCGAACAAAACCTAATATAAAAAAATATTTCTTCAGCGATTTCCACTCATCAGATTTCTGGCAATAACTCTGAGAGTAAATAAAAATTACCATGAAATGTTTCTAAAAATATATGCAGTTCGGTGTCCACATTAAAGTGTAGGTCCTGCCACTCATGTATAAAATTAACATACACAACATAAGTGGTGTGAGAAGCTAGGTCGTAATCCCGATTGAAGGATTGTAATGACCTATTAAGGATATGTATTATGTAATTACCGCCGAAAAAATATTTGGGTAAACGAACAGACAAAGTTTTTCACCACTACAGCTATACAATACGTTTTCGTAGTGAGTTTTGTTTCTAGGCAAAAGTCGCCGTAGTCTAGTAGTTATTACGTGTGCTTATTAGACGTAAAGCCAGGGTTCGAGCCCCAGGCCAGACATCAAGACAAAAATAAAAGAAGTATTTCTTCGGCGACTTCTTCTCAGCAGATTTCTGACGAAAACTCTGAGAGTAAATAAAATTGCCATGAAAAAGTTTCTCAAAAATCTGTTGTTCGTAGTCGACTTTAAACTGTAGGTCCAACCACTCATGTATAAAAATTAAAACACACACAACATAAGGGGTGTGAGAAACTAGGCCGTTGCACAATGGGTCAATTCGCCCTCCGGGTACTGTACTTGTCTTAATTGACAAATACACGTCCTCTAGACTAACCTAACCTAACCTTTGTTTCTAGGCAACGCTTATTGTAATCTTTGCTGTAAATTTGGAAGAATGAAGAAAAAGTGTCTGCCTACGATCATGTAAAAAGTTACTGTCGATATCAGCATTGCAATAGTCTCGTCTCATGCGGGAGAAAAGTAGAAATACGAAACAATTTTTGGAAATACTGAACAACTAACGGTACGTCATGATAAAACACTTGCGTAATTCATTAAGTTTATATTAAAAAAAAGTATTAAATATTAAATATATTTCTAATGATATTTACTTAAGCCTAAAGAGCCAAATTAAACCCATTACTCTCATCTCGATGTATGTTAAAGCTACACCTGTAGGAAGATAATACTTTCGTTAATATTGTATATAGCAATGCCCACCCCAAAGCATTATTGGACAGAATACTCCTACGACCTTTTATTTATGTACATTTGTAGAGAATGTATTTTTAATATTTTTTTTCAACTACACTGAGAGAAATATAGATATGAAATGTCTGCTAATTTTAAAGTTTAATTCAAAATGTTTTTTAGTTCTAAAAGCTAATACAAACGACTCCAACATTTAATTTTTAAAAATTATACAAGAAACTTAATCACATAGCTCACCCTTTTTCACAGTTTAACAATATCTATTCGCTCCCTAACACTACCTCTACTTTATATGCTAAAAGGATTGTACGAGAATCATTTTCTGAATTTATTGTTCATACCTAGTGTGTGTTTGTCTGTCAGGGAAATCCCCTGTGTAAGCATAAAAACCATAAAAAAAGATAAACAAATTTTGCCCCCTTCCTTTTTTAAAGGTCACAAGTTAAAATGACTACTAAACCAAATAGAAAAACAGAAATAAGACAAAATAACAATAAGGAAATGCTAAAACAACAAGAAGGTTAAAAGCCCTTCGTCATTAATACTTACAGAAAGAAGTCTGTCTAAATGCTTACAGAAATGAGTGGACGGGTACTTTTCATTGTATTTGTTGTCTGTTAATTAGTAACAAACCATTACATGTTCATGAACATACATATAAGAACAATACGCGAACTGACATGGGTTTCCAAATGTGTTCTTAAATGTGCTGAAGTGTTTTATTTTTCAAAAACCAAATGCTTTGACATTGTTTTCAACAGGTTTAAATTTCCACGAAATACGAAATACGTTTCTTAGTACGTAAATGTTTGTAAAGCATTAAAGTATTAGAATATTGTTATTAACAATTAACAATAATCTGCTGAATGTAATTTTATTATTCATATCGTTATGAAAATGGAAATGGTGTTATTAAAATGATAAACAAAAGCTACAAAAACAAAAACTATGGACTTCTTTACATGATCAACGAATAAACAAAAATATAGCAACAACATCAGTACAAACAGGGGATAAACAAAGTAAACAAACAGCAACAACAACACTCCAAGGACAAACGTAAGGTTAGGTTATGTTAGAGGACGTGTACTTGTCAACTAAGACAAGTACAGCACCCGGAGGTAGAATTGACCCATTGTACAATGTCCTAGTTTCTCACACCACTTATGTTGTGTGTGTTAATTTTATACATGAGTGGTGGGACCTACAGTTTAAAGTCGACTCCGAACGACAGTTTTTGGAGAAACTTTTTCATGGCAATTTTATTTTACTCTCAGAGCTTTTGCCAGAAATCTGCTGAGAGGAAACCGCAGGAGAAATATTTTTTGTATTTTGTCTTGATGTCTAGCCTGGGGCGCGAACCCTGGCTTTACGAGAGCATTCATCACACTGTTTACCCAGCGATATAAATGGCAAGGCAAAGCAAGCAAAGTGATCAGAAAGAATTCACTCAGTCTTGAGTGAAGACACGTTGCGTGTGAAGATCTATTGAGCAATTGTTATTGTGTACGCGGAAGAGTGTAAATAAGAATATTAACTAAAGCAAATTGTTGTTGTTTAAATCAAGTTGTAAAAGGTGACACAAGGAATTGTGCGAACAATAAAGAATTCATCGTAAACTAAACTCGAATTTATTTTTATTTTATTTGCAATCTACGAACTCAGAATTTTAACGTTTTTAAAAGGGTAAACGTAACAATATTTTTGTACAGGAGGTTTTAATAGATAAATTTAACATTCCATGTCTCCAATTGCCATCAGAAAAATATGATCAATATGATCTTGATGTAGTCGTAGACTAGTAGGTAGGTAGTGTGTTATCTTATTAGGGTTCGAGCCCCAGGCCAGATATCAAAACAAAAATACAAAATGTATTTCTTCGGCGATTTCCTTTCAGTAGATTTCAGGCAAAGCTCTGAGAATAAATAAAATTGCCCTGAAAAGTTTCTCAAAAATCTGTTGTTCGGAATCGATTTTAAAATGTAGATCCTGCCACTCATGTATAAAATTAACATACACAACATAAGTGGTGTGAGAAACTAGGTCGTAATTCTGACTGAAGGGTTGTAATGACCAATTATGTATGTATGTTATGTATATGATCTAGAACTGAACAAGAAAATAATCATAACCGGCTTATACTTTTTTGGTAGAGCGTGAGTCAAAACCAACAGAAAATACACACATTTTAACGTTTCTCTTCGAAGCCTCAGAAGCCCAGTTAAATATATTGTTGCTGTGATAATGAAAAAGTCAATCAGAGTCTCAAATCCGGTTTCATTAATTTTGATTCGTTTATTATGTCATAGCAGTTGAGTTTCAAACTTTTTCGCTTATTCAGAAGGCAAGCACTATACTTCTGGAGCAAATTTTTATTTACAAAGGCAAATAAAATTCTCATATTTGGGATACAACCAATGCACGTGAGTTCCAAGACTATTCAATGCATACCGACGAAGTCATATTTTGGTGTGGATTTTTGGTTGGCGGTATCACCAGTCCAATGTCTTTTGAGAACGAATGGTCTGGCCATCACAGTCGATGGCAAGCACTATAGGTCGATCACTACGACTTCTTCTCAATTGGATAATATGAACACCAGTGACGAGTGGCTTCAACCTACATACATACATAGTTGGACATTACAACACTTCAGTCTGGATACGACCTAACTAATCACACCAATTATCTTGTGTGTGTTAATTTTATACACGAGAGCTGGGACTTACATTTAAAAGTCGAATCCGAACAACAGATTTGTGAGAAGCTTTTCGAGCTTTTTTTCTTTTACCAGGACAGCGTTACGTGTCACACAGGTCAATATTGTATATTTTGCACAATTGATTTGCGATTGATTTGAGGTAATGGGGGCATAATGTGAACGGTTTCCTTGTATGCGAATCAATTACAAAGCGCCACAGTTTTGGAAAGCGTTTGATTTCGGGTGTGTTTTACCCTGAGAAATCTACATATAACGGAGTCAATAAGTCAAACAATTTTTTTATGATCATCTCTTCAACTTTGTTGAAAAGAGCGAGAGAATATAAAAAGAAAATCATTCATTCTGCTTATCAATTCGAGTGGCTTTCTTAGAATTGTGTTGAACAATAGCTTTCTGCATCACATGAAACGCACATCTTAGTGGAGCTAGGGATATAGTATAGTCAGGAGTGGCAGACCAGATACTCCATTACGTACATTTGGGGTTTCTTAACCTACCACCGATGGAGTTCTGCAAGGGAGGTTTTACAATTATTTTTGCATGCCAATAATAACTGTTTAATTCTGATATGGCAAAAACACTATACACTGGCAATTTTCCAAATTCAGAAATTGTGCACGGGTATACATACATACATAATTGGTCATTAAAAGTCTTCAGTCAGGGTTACGACTTAGCTTCTCTTACATATGTTGTGTGTGTTAATTTTTAATGCGGGACCTAAAGTTTAAAGTCGACTCCAAATGACAGGTTTTTGAGAAAGTTTTCATGACAATTTTATTTATTTACTCTCAGAGTTTATGCCAGAAATCTGCTGGGAGGAAGTCACCGAAGACCTATTTTTTCATGTATAATTTTGTTGAGGATATCTGGCCTGGGGTTTGAACTGTGGCCTGACGTCTAATAAGTCAACACACTACCTACTAGACTATGGCGACTAAATGTTCTATCTGTGTTAATTCAGAAAGATGTGCGTTTAAAAACTAATAAGAATTAGAGCCATTATTACAACTTGCCATTAAACTTGGGTTTAGTTAAAGGTAACTTTAGCTCAAGTGAACTTTAAAGTCACCTTTACTTATTTTCGTTATTACAACCTAATGATACAATAAAGTTAACTTCTTTAAAAATATGGCAGTGCCGGAGCAATGTCGATAAAAGTGCTCAATTATAGAAGTTTTTTTAACACAGCGGCAACGACGGGCTTCGTTTTTTTTTTTGTTGTATATGGTCATTTTGTTTAAATTTGAGGTTGGCATATTGAAAATAATATATAAGATGGCATGTTCAAACATAAACTTAACTTTAAAAGTTAAAGGTAGGATGATCCTCCCTTTAGCTTAACGCACACATCTATCTTATTGGGTACTCATAATAATGAAAAACAATTTAACTGCCCGTTTGAATCATACCGTTAGTTAAAGTCAAGTTGTGATAATGGTCCTTAGTTTCCGGTAAAGTTTTGTATTAATCTGATGTATGTAAAACTCTATCAAAAATTTGTCTGTATCTCTTATTATCTATTTACGGGTGATGTAGGACATAATCGCCTTTAAACCCAACATGAAAACAGTAAAAAAAATTGTATTTTTAACATGAAAATGAATAGGAAAATTACAGTCGATCTATTTTAGGTAAATATTATCATGCATTACAATAACCACTTCTGATATAATTTATTTCCTTTTGTAACAAGTTTTAATTGCTTTGAAAATTTATTGTGAACCACACAAATACGTAACATGTGCTTGTGTACTAAATTACATTTCTCCGTCGTCTGTCGTACAACAATTCTTCACTTTTCACAATCGTTAAACACAAATGAAATATGGGGAAAAATAAAATTTATTGTCACAACGCCAAAGTATCTCCAAATAGCCAATTTAGTAACACACTGAAATGAAAAGTGAAACGTTTTCCAATTTGAAAAATTGGCAGTTTAAAGCAATTTTCACTCAAAAACAAATAACTTCACCCCCTAAATAGGGGGTAAAATGTAAGGAAATATAAATAAATCAATAGAGTGTGCAATAAAATATCAAAACGAAACAAATCTATTTTTAAGGAAATGCTGTGTCAACTAAAAATAACAATTTTGTCAAGGGGGTAATAGTAAACGGTTAGGAAGTCGTAAGTTTAAGTAATATTTTTGCAAGTTTGCTTTATTTACAGCAAAAACTATGAAGTTTTTTTCATTAAAAAATTGTCAAAGAAATGCTGGGTCTTTCATTTAGTGATTCCCATTCTTAAAATTTAAATATAACGAAGAGTGTGTGAGATATAATTAAAATATTTAATTCGTTTGAAAGGTCTATTGTAGCCATTATGTGTAGCATATTGCATCGTTCAAATATCCGACATGGCTTTGCTGAGTGGACTGAATACACAATGTCAAATTTACCATGACTCTGACGCATGAACATAAGCTATGGCATGGAATACGTTGGCTTTGGTGACCGCTGTGGTTTACTCGCGCCTTAAGAAAACCCAACAAGAAAAAGTCTAACGGGGTCAAATGGAATATCCAATATGCCATGAGTTATAAGGCACGTAGTGCCGTCCTGTTGAACTCCATGTCGTTAGCATCTACATAATTCATCTCAGAAACTTATTTGAAAAACTTTTCATGAGAAGAGGAGGACGTCACCGAATGGACCATTTTTTTCAAGTTTCGTTAGTATACAATTTTTCCTCTTTTATGTTCATTGTAGAATATTTTAACAGTGAAATAATGAAGTGAAAGCATTTTCATTCATATTCTAAAAAGCATCACTTTGTGTAGGGTGGGCCATTTAGGTTATGTTAGGTTAGAAGACGTGTCAATTAAGACAAGTACAGTACCCGGAGGTCGAATTGACCCATTGTACAACGTCCTAGTTTCTCACACCACTTATGTTGTGTGTGTTAATTTTATCCATGAATGGCCAGGAACCTACAGTTTAGAATCGACTTCTAACAACAGATTTTTGAGTAACTTTTCATGGCAATTTTATTTACTCTCAGAGTTTTTGCCAGAAATTTGCTGAGAGAAAGTCGCCGAAGGAATATATTTTTTATTTTGTTTTGATGTCTGGCCTGGGGCTCGAACGCTGGCTTTACGTCTAATAAGCTACCTACTAGGCTACGTCGACTTCAGAGTGAGCCATTTAAAAGTTTAAATTTAAAAATGGTTTGAAATTGTATCAAAAAAAAAAAAAAATGTGAAGTACAATTGTTTCGGTTAGAAATGGAATATTATTTCATTAATATCGCTGCCACCGCCTGCCTTACAGTACCTCATTCGATCGCACCAATCTTCGTACACTTTTTCGAGTGTATGGGATCGTATCCGCTCGGCAATGGCATTACCAATGTTGGCCTTCAAATACACATTTGTCTCTGGTTTGTCGGCATAACACTTTTCTATACGGCACCCTACAGAAAATAGTCCAACGGTGTCAAATTGAAGCTCCTTGGCAGCCAATTGACATTACCATTTCGGCTAATTAAACGGCCATCAAACGTTTGTCACAATAAATCGATTGTGGCATAAATAAATCAATGAGATGTGTGGCAAGTTGCAGCATCCTGTTAAAAGCAAACATCGTTCACATCAATGCCATGAATAGCTGGTTCAAAAAAAAAATCGGTTATCATGGTACGATATGTGTCTCCAGTCGCTCGCAATGGATGCATTGACTTCTATAAAACCACGTTTGGGTTTTCTGAGCCTCAAATATGGGAATTTTGCTTATTAACGCACCCATCAAGATGAAAATGTGCTTCATCTGAAAACATGTTTTTAAATTATTCTGTGTAGGGCCATATGCTTATACGTTATATAACAGTACAATGAAAAGTTTGCAATGTTTATAAAGGATATTTAAAATCGTTCTCCTTTTCTTTGTTTTTTTCTTCCTGCTTACAAATAATTATAACAGCATTAAAGCAACAGGCTGGAATGAAAGTTAAAGTCTATCAATTTATTTTCTATACAAACACTGTGAAAATCGAAGTTTCTGAACACAAACAAAACTTTCTCATAAGAAGTTTTTTTATATTTTTGCTAAAAAAAAAGAAAAACAATATCACAGCAGTAGAAGACAAATAGAAATTCAATTAATTTGGGAAACGAAATTCATTAACTTTTTGGAAATCTTTACTAAACAATGCAGAAGTATAAGATACAGAGGACTAAACAGTTCATACCTCCAATGTGATTACTTTTTTCATTCGATAATGCAAAAGTATTTTTAATTAAGAATGTGAAACAAAATATTAGAACACCGAACTTCCTAACTCATAATATATTAAAATGTTTTTGTTTTCCAAAAATATGTTAAAACCAATCGAATTACAAAGCAGTGAACAGCCACTGCTGTTTTTTTAAAATTGTACTCCAAAGGATTTTTAAGGCTCTGAAAATTTTCAAAAGTTAAGGTTTAAATTTTAAAAAATTAATTTCCTTTAGCAGCATACTTAAAATTTTATTAAAAAAAGCAATAAAATGACTTTAAGTCAATGACGAAGCTGTAATATATTTTCGCCAATACATACTCGTACATAATTATAATTTTCTTAAATGTTTTTGTTTAAAATGACGTTACATACATATTTAAGGAAGTCTCATAAATGATACAAAATATTCTCTTTTATTCGTTTGAAAGACCTATTGATCACATTATGTATGGATCTCCGGAATGGCTTCTCTGAATGTAGCACATCCGAAGTGAACAATTTTCCACGCCACTGGTGCATAAATCAGGCTGAGTTTAGATTAACCTGCTTTTGTGGCTTAGAAAACCGCTGTTTCTACTGACTTATTTGCATACGCTACGTCTTAAGAAAACCCCACAAAATTAAGTCCAACTGTCGAATTGCACAATTTCGGTGGCCATTTCACATCACCTCCACGCGGGATGACAAGTAAAATATCGAATGAGATATTAACTGTGTGGCACGTAGTTGAAACCGGATATTGTTATTGTCCTGATTATCCAATTCAGGGCTAAAGAAGTTATCAATCATAAATCTATAGTGCTCGATGTTGATAGTGATGGCATGGCCACTGCTGTTTTCAAAAAAATATAAACCAAAGATTCATCTTGAAATGCCTCTCATCGCTGATGACAATTTTTCGCTGAAAATTGGGGTCAATTGCCAGCTGTTGCTGAACGTATTCAGTGAAAAATGTCATTGGGCTGAGTCCTTCCGTCAAGTTCTGGTCTGCGAAAGAATGACTTCTTATCAACGGCGTGAAATCGTTCCCTCTCTCTTAGACAGCGGCGATGCTTCCGGCGGAATAGAAATAATGACAAGAAAATTGTGGCAATCGTAAGCATACGATACACTGCCCGAACATCCGTTTTAATAAAATAATTTTATTATTTGACCGTCTTGTTGAGTGCATTAGCCGTCCATGGAGATTGGGTAAAACAGACTGAACACCAATCTGACAGATTTAACTTCAACACAACTGCCCTTACTAGCTGTTAAAATTCTGAAATCCCTATTGGAACAATACTAACTTTTTGCATTTTTTTATTTGGTTTGTAGAGCTTTAAATCAATTGGACATGCCATAATCGAATTAAACAAGGAATGATATATGTAATCAAGGTCCTGAATAACGATCCAAACCTTTTGACGAGCATTGTTTAGTAAAATATTTCGAGATTAAATCAACAACCAAAATTGACTTAAGAACCAACCATGCAAGAAATTGAGAAATGAAATGCCTTATACTTTTCAGACACTTTATTGGATTGTGAGAGGACAGCACATTAGGCGCTTAAATTGATTTTAAATATGATGGTAAACAGAAACAATGATGACATACAAGACAAGTGCTAGTTGTGTGGATTCCAATACTGAATTATTAATTTAAACTCCATACTTCTACATATTTGAACAAAATTCCCCACTCTAGTATACTGTAAAACTAGAAAGTTTACTCTAAACGGTCAATGAAATTTTAATTTTAACTAATGTTGCCCATTGATTTTTACAACGCTGTACTTTTTTATCCTTTGAAATTTAATTTCTCAATTGTATTTACATATTTACTCCATCGTAATGTAACTGGCCTGAAATTTTGTTAAAAGCTTTTCCCCCTTTGAGTACGTAAGTAATGTAGATGGACTACAAACAATTATGCGTCTGTATTTTATATATGTTTGCATTTGTATTGTAATGTTTTCTAAATGGCATTCGAATTGTTTACTGAAGCACAAGTGCGTGCTAACAAAAATGTTGGTAGAGAACTGTGTGTTCATATAGAAAATGTAACTAAAATTGTATATTAAAGCAACTGTTATTCGCTTGATAAGTTCTAAATTCGTTTACTTTTTGATTCTTCAGCTAAATACGATATTTTCTATATCGTGTGTGTGTGTGTTTTTTTTTTTTTTTGTTGCTGTTATGCAGCACATTTTGTTTGCTTCGGATTTTACTGTTGGTGGTTTTTGTGAATTCAGGTTTTTATGTCACATTTCTTAAAGTTTTTATTTTTCATATGTATTCCTGTCATATGTATTCCTGCCTGCATGCTAATACAAGAAAGTCTGGTAGTTTATTTAGAGAGTCAAATTACAGCCAGTTTATCATGTCAGCGTAGGCTTTAAAAATTTTTAAATGGATAATAAAATATTAAGTATTTAATAAAATATTTATTTTCTCTTTCTTTCGCAAAATGGAAAGGATTTTGTAAGATATGAAGATAAAAAGCTTATTAGGATACGGAATAATTGATTTTGAATAATTTAATTCTGCCATATATTACATGCCATCTCACTGTCAATATTATGAGGCACAGAACCCACTTTTTATTTTAATAATTGACCACGAGTTAGATAACTTCAGTCAGGATTACGTCCCAGCTTCTCACTGCAAATACGTCGTGTGTGTTAATTTTATCCATGAGTGGCGGGACTACACTACAGTTTAAAGTCAACTCCGAACGACAGATTTCTTTGAGACTCTTTTCATGGCAATTTTATTTACTCAGAGTTTTGTCAGAAATCTGCTGAGAGGAAGTCGTTGAAGATATACTTTTTCATATTACATTCGAGATGTCTGACCTTGGGTTTGAACCATGACCTCACATTTACTAAACCTACACACTACATACTATACTACGGCGACTATCTTAAGTGTTTCGATTGCTTTAGATAAAAAAGAAATCATCCGGTCGTTGTATAAAGAGGCGCTACTGTGTTGGTAGGATCAAATTCGTTCAGACTACTTTACTTTTTTTCTTGATTTGCTTTACCAGCCGTTATGCTATTGGAATTTTCAAAAAGCACTGGTCTAGTGGAAGGCATGCCAATAAGTTAGGAAGTAGGAGGAAAAGAAGATTATATTCAACCTAATATGCCAAGGTTCGTAGGCAATACATTGACTTAAATCGACCACGGCTAAAAATTGATTCTTAATCTGAAACGTATAAATACATATGACTTGTTAATTAAGCTGAGTTAGTATCGATTTGTCGTATTCATTCTTCCAAAAGACGCAATTAATGGAAGAAATTAACTAATAACGTTCTGAATTTATCATTCTTCTTCTCAGTTCTTCTTTGCAGACAAACATCGTCTTAATTTCTTATCTTCCAAAAATATTCGTTGGTCTCTTTTTATTTATTACTTCCTAAAAATTTACAAAAAGAGAAAAAAATGTTTTTTTTTTTAAATTTCTAGAATGCATGCGGACACTTAAACATTAACTTAAAAATTTCCACAATTCTTCCTTTTTATCCACTTTTATTTTTTGTTCTGTATTTAAAGCATTGTGGAAGTATGAGAAAATGTTGCTGCAGATAAGCATCGTAAGACACATAAATACATAAATGGTCATTAAAACCCTTCAGTCAGGATTACGACCTAGTTTCTCACACAACTTATGTTGTGTAAGTTAATTTTTGTGCATGAGTACAGTGACCTACTGTTTAAAGTCGATTCCGAACGACAGATTTTTGAGAAACTTTTTCATGACAATTTTATTTACTCGGAGAGTTTTTGCCAGAAATCTGTTGAGAGGAAGTCGTCACAGAAATATTTTTTTTATATTTTCGTTTTTGATATCTGACCTGGGGTTTGAACCCTGGCGTTTCGGTCTAATAAACCAACACACTACCTACTAAGTATAAGCATCTTAAGCAGGCATTTGATTCCATCTTGAATACTCATATTAAACACTTGTGGTTAGGTGCTAGGGTTTGAGCGTTTTGTATTGTTTTAGTAAAATTTGGTTTTAAGAAGAACATAATGAATGAACATAATGAATCAAGTTACGCCTGAGCAACGTTGAGATTTATTGGGCCAACGAGAAACTGTACGATGATGTCGATTTTCATCATGATGTTCATTTCCATCTTGGTGAGTACGTCAATAAACAAAATTTGCCACATTTAGGGCTCGGAAACCCCACAAGTGGTCTTACAGAAACCAATGCACCCATTACGAGTGACTGTTTGGTGTGGCTTGTGGAGCGGAGGGATTTGTGAAAATGAAGACGCAATTATTACGTTCAATGGCGATATTTATCGCACCATGATAGCCGATTTTTCTGTTTCCGTTTTTCATGGTATTTATGTGAACGATGTTTGGTTTCAACAGGATGGTGCAACTTGCCACACATCTCATGCCACAATCGATTTATTGCCTCAAACGTTTGATGGCCGTTTAATTTGCTGCAATGATTGATATCAATTGGCAAAATTTCAAACCGTTTTGGTTTTAATATATATTTGAATTTAAACTTTTAAGTTATCCACCCCAAATGTCATTTAAGTTGTCGATAATTGTAAGTATTTAATAACATTTTCAAAAATTTATTATTTAATATACTCACTTATTTTATTCACTTGTATGATTATTTTCTTAAAAAATATGCTTAATCTCTTAATCTCATCATTTTCTTATTTTTATTTTAAAATCTCAATTTTTTGCAATTTTTTTCTTTCATTTTATTCGTAATATTTTTAATTTTTTTTACAAAAGTTCATTAAGAGTTTTCCAGCACATTTTCCTTTATGTTCTTCCACAAAAATGTTCGACGTAATTTTCAAACATTTAAATTTCTTTACATTTTCATGCTTTCATTGATTACAAATTCTTTTCTAAATGAAGGGCGAGACATTTTTTTTTGGATACGAAATGCTTTAAACCACACGTGTGACTGAATGGAATTTTCCAGCAGAATGTTTGTTTAGCAGTCATAAAAATAAAAAATATTTTTCAATCGTCATACTGCTTTCACACGCAAGCGCTATTAGTTCTTCGATTTTGTTTTCATTCAGTTTAATTCGATTCGCGTTGACACTTACCTTAACTGCAGGACAACACAGTTTATGTTTGTTTACATTATTTTTATTATAGGTTCCCTAGTTGTTTAAGAGATTACATTCATATCATATTTAAAAGTTAACATTTTTTTCTCTCTTTTAAGTTATTAACAGTCGCAGTTCAATATTCTGCACAACAGAGCGTATGATTTATACAGAATGGATTGTATTTTACATACGCATACGATTTTAGCATAATTTAATGCCGTTTCAATACTGTTATTTAAATTCTGCAAATAAATGTATAACTTTTTATTGTTATGTTTTTTATGTTCATTGTAGAATATTTTAACAGTGAAATAAATTAAAGTGTGAGACCATTTCAAAAATCATTATTTTGTATAAAAGTTACTGTATCCCTTCTAATAATATTCTGCAATTGCAGCCTAAGATAAGCTGTTAATTATAATAAAGACAGCATCAGCAAAACAGTTCATTAATTCTTTACCAACGGTGCCAGTATTAAATCCTCTTTTTTAAGAATGTTATTGTATTGACATCACTAAGCTGCTTACTGCTGTAGTAGGGCGGTCGGTACCAGATGGGGTCTTCGCCCAAGGATCATGCGTTGGATATATTCTACGGTCATCGAACCCAACCTCTTATACGGTGTAGCTTTCTGGTGGACTGCTCCAAACAGACAACAGAACGTCAGACTTCTTGACAAGGTCAGAAGGTGTGCGGCTATTTATATAACTGGCGTTCTGCGCACCACCCCCACGAAAGCCTTGTTCGCAATGCTCAACTGGCTTCCTACTGTGCTTCTCGCTAAGCAGGCGGCTAAGTTTGCTGCGACTAGACTTAATGCCCTGTCTCGTTGGCACATTGTGCCTTCTGTTCACTCCACTATTCTGGGGGTTATTCCAGTGGCCGCTGTGAACATCGACTATCTCCCTGTTGAATATTGTCTCGACAGGGGTTTCCACTTTCTGATTCCAAGTAGGGACGACTGGAATCTTAACGCGGTTGTCCCCCCGAAAGTCCTGGATATACATATATACCGACGGCTCTAAACTCTATAATGGGGTTGAAAGCGGTGTCTACTCTGAGAAACTGGACCTGAACATTTCTCTCCGTCTGCCGGACTACGGCAGCGTGTTTCAGGCGGAGGTGACGGCAATTTATTGGGCCTCTCAATGGATCCTCGTCAACGGTGCTCCTTTCACTCGCGTCTCGGTCTTTTCTGATAGTCAGGCCGTGATAATATCTCCACCGGGTTTCGTGAATAACTCTAGGATCGTTAGGGACTGTCGCCACTGTATCGACCTTTTTTCTGGGCGCTTCACCAGTGTCTCACTGGTGTGGGTCCCCGGGCACAGTAACACCCCGGAAAACTGTAGGGCCGACGAGCTCGCCAGAGCTGGTGGGCTCCTTCCGGAATCCTCTTCAATTGAATTAGTTATGCCACTTGCCTCGGTCAAGTTGGACATTGCACGGAAATTCTATCGTGACGCCAACCTATCCTGGGTAAACCTATCCTGCTCCACCGCTAGACCCACCCTTGATGGATAGAAGGCGTACCAACCAATTAATTGGTCTTGGTCGTGACGTCATCTCAACCACAGTGGCCGTGCTTACAGGTCATTGCGTTATGGGTAGACACGCGGAAAGAATGAGGCTCCCATTTAACGACTTCTGCCGTGGATGCAGATCCGCTGAGGAAGAGGAGACTGTTATCCACTTCCTTTGTCAGTGCCCGTCTCTTGCTAGGTGTAGATATAGGTTATTTGGCTCCCCATTTTTTGTCAGCTTGACGGAGCTATCATCTATTGATATCAAGGATATAGCTTCGTTTATCAAACTTTCTGGCTGGTTTTCCAGTGTAGGGTAGTCGTGATTTTGATGTGCAGACCTTGCGCTGATCAACTTCTTTCTCTTCCCTGATTTTGGTGGGACTTGGTCAGTACAGGGACTGCGTTCACGCGTGGCATCACAACGGGCCTCTAGGCGTGCTCTTGTGTGCTTTGGGATATCAGAGCTACCACTCCGACCTAATCCTCTCATTGCAAGGACAAATCCTCACACAATTAGTAGTAACTCTTCATTGCCGTTAATAAAGAAATTACCTTAAATGCAAAGCAGCAGAATCGTTGCTTATTGTCGCGCTTCCTATTCCGTATTCTTTTTTTTTTTGAGAGATTGCTGTGTTTGCTGCTTTGCGTCAATGGTGTTTATAGCATAGCTGTTGGGATATTTCTGATATATCTTGGAAACATGTAAAAATGGTTAAAAGGCTTCTTTAGACGTCATCGAAAAGGTTTGAGCTTCAGCTTGGCCTATGTAAGGGATATTTTGATATTTTCCTAACGAAGACTAAAAGATAATATCAGTGATGCTCTCATAGTAAAAAGAAGTAAAAAAGGCAAACTGGTACGATAATATTAGACGAATGAGGAAGTCTGGTTACCATTGCACTTTTGTACCTGTTTTTTTATATTTCGCTTTACAAACCACAACTCTCTACTCCAAAAAGGTTTTCTGCTTGAACCGAAATAGCTGAAATATTTATCTGAGTAGATGTAGAATCCCAAAGAAAATAACGCCATTTGCAATCACATTTGCTCATTGTAGATGGACATTACAGTCACAAGCCCAATATTGAAGTTCTTAATACATAGCTTAACACATGTAGCGCCTGTATTACTTTCTTTCTTAATTCGTTTTACAACAGTTTACTCAGAATCACAACATTTGTAACTTCTCACACCACACGTGTTGTGTGTGGTAATTTTGTCAATGAGCGGCGAGACCTACAGTTTAATGTCGACGGTTTTGAGAAACTTTTCATTGCACTTTTATTTTGCATTCAGATTTTTTATGATTTTTTAAAGATGCCTGAGCCAGGGATTGAACAACAGGATGTTGTGTAACTACTAGACTAGAGCGACTTTAGGTCGAAGAGGAACTAAAAATTCAGTCCAAAAAAGTTTGATGAGTTAAATTCATCAAACTGTTTTATTGATAACCTGATAACTCTATCACTTTTAAATTCGAATTCTGTAGTAAATCAATTTTATTGTATGAAAGGAATTCATATTTACTTAATCGTTCATACATTTTCATTTCAGAATAATCATTTTAGTAACGCTTCTAAAACGACCATAAAAGTATACCTCCATATACGGCGATTACAGTGTACTATAAATCCAGCAAACAAGCGAAAGAAAAAAACACCCGATAAAACAAAAGTAAGGAAAATGTTTAGAAAAGAGTAAAAGGTTAAAAGTACTTCCGTCATTTTCATTCATTCTATCATTCAGACAAGATTGCCTGTCTAACAACATACGAATGTTGAGTGAGTAAAAAACTTGTCACTCAAATTGTTTTTTCTTCTTTCATTTCCTTTTTTTTTTGATTTAGACATTGACTGTTATATTCGTTTGAATGTGCTCATCATGTATTCGTACGTAATAAAAGCACTTTGTGTGTACATTCACAAGGATTAACTGACAAAGGGCAAACAACCAACTAAACAGTTGTATGTGTTAAAGCTTTTAATTTTTTCTACATTTTGTTCAGCTAAGAAGTGGTTTTCAACAGGTTTTATCCTAAAGACAAAATTTTATTTTTAATTTTTGTAAACACAAACTATGTGTGTATGCCCTTAATCCATATAAAAACTAGCTGCCATTCACGTACATATCTTTCTATTTAAATGTAAGCAATTAAACGACATAAAAATTTTGTCTGAATAAAACTAAAAAGATTATATTTTCAAGGTAAAATACTAATTTTCATGAGTATAATCTAGAAAATTATAAACTTATGTAACTTGGATATTATTTTCAGTAATTCCTCTACACAAAATGCTCACCATACCATAAGAAATTACCAATCAATTTCTGCACAACAAGTTTTCAATTTTCCTACAAGAAATTTTGATCTCAGCTCTCTAATGTTATGAAGAAAGAAATTTTATATTGTCACGTTTTTACCCTTTTAAAAACGTTTAAAATATGAGTTCGTTGATTGTAAACAAAATAAAAACAAATATGTGTTTAGTTCCAATTAAACTCTTTATTGTTCGCACTACTTTTATGTGCCACTGTTACAACTCCAACAATAATTGTTTGTTCACTATTCTACTTTCTACTTGTGTCCGCACAAACACTAACAACTCTTCGATAGATCTTCACAACAGCGATCCACAACTGTTTACTTCGCACGGAACGCGTCTTCACACAAGACTGACTGAATTCTTACTACTGTTGTCTGCTTTGTCTTGCCTTTTTATATGTCCACAAAATCAGTCTGATGAACGTTCCTGAAGCGGAGGGTTCTTGTTTTCGCCTTCTCTAGAGTTCTATCCCGACTGCATTGCTTTTTGTGAATTTTGTTCACGTTGTTTGTTGTTGCAGTCGCCGTGGTCTAGTAGGTAGTGTGTTGGCTTATTAGACGAAAAGCCAGAGTTCGAGCCCCAGGCCAGACTTCAAAATAAAATAAAAAAATTATTTCTTCGGCGACTTCCTCTCAGTAGATTTCTGGCAAAAACTCTGAAAGTAAATAAAAATTGCCATGAAAAGATTCTCAAAAATCTGTCGTTCGGAGTCATCTTTAAACTCTAGGTCCCATCACTTATGTCTAAAAATTAAAACACACAACATGAGTGGTGTGAGAAACTAGGTCGTAATCCTGACTGAAGGGTTGTAATGACCAATTATGTTATGTATGTACGTTTCTTGTTGTGTTCTTTCTTACTTGTCTGTCTACTTTTCTTTCACACTCTTGTTCTTGGTACATGCAACCGATCGTTGTATTTGCTAGTGTAGCTTTTGTTTATCGTTAATGTTAAACGATGTTTTCATTTTCGTAACAATATTTTTCCTCAATTAGTTTTGATCTGGGCTTTCTTTGGAATGAAGAGGTTAATGAGAGCTTCTTCACACATAATTGGTCATTAAAACCCTACAGTCAGGTTTGCAACCTAGCTTCTCACATCACTTATGTTTTGTTTGTTAATATTTTACTTGAGTGGCGGCACCTACAGTTTAAAGTCGACTCCGAACGACAGTTTTTTTTTGGGAACCAATTGGTCAAATTTGTCGATTTAGTCCTTCCAATGCAGAGAACGTTGTCTTCTTCGTCGTCTTTCACAAATCCCCGGATCAAAAACCCATCTCGCTGGAGCATCCTCTTTCTATTGAACAACATGGTCGAACCAGCGCAGCTGTACAATGTCCAGGTCGTTAAGGAGCTCATTTTTCGTCGAACGTCCCCGGCCTCACACTAACACACCCTCACCCGACCGCGGAGGGCTCGTCCCCATTACGTAGGGACACGTACACACTACAGTCCGGACTATAGCGGGTAAGGGAAAAGTAATGGCAACGAGAACATAAAACAGCTACAGAAATTAATCACAAGCTGAATAAAGTTACAATAAACATGAACCACGCATAACAAGAACGATAATACATTTTTATACAATAATTTACAAATTTATGTCAGCATATAAGCTACGTTTTATATTACAAACACTACTATTAAAATCAATAAAATCATAATATATGTTAAAATCGTTACATAATCTACGAAAAGGAAAACACCATCCATAGTTCGTTCTATAAAAATCTAAAGAAAGAGGACGATAGTGTCGTGAAAATCTTGCTGGAATACTGAAATTCAGGTTATAAAGCAAAAACTCAGAATCGATATCACCTTTAATTAGATTAAAAACAAAACAAACCCCTAAAACAGTCCTTCTACGTTCCAAAGTTGGAATTTTTATCAAGCCTAATCTAGCCTCATATGACGGAAACCCATTGGCATAATCCCATCCTAAGCCACGTAAACAGAATAATAAAAACTGCTTCTGCACAGACTCTATTGAATTACTATGACAACGATAGTATGGATTCCAAATAATAGACGCATACTCCAAAATAGGTCTAACAAGTGAAATGTATAGCAGTCTCGTTATATAAGGATCAATGAATTCCCTAACCCATCTTTTCACAAAACCAAGAACAGCCCGAGCCTTGCCAATCATCATACTAATATGATCAATAAATGACAATTTCATATCCAACAATACTCCCAAATCAAGAAATGTAGTCACAGTTTCCAAGGGGCAAGAATTAATCACACAAGTGGACGAAATTACGCCCCCGCGAGAGAAAACCATGCATTTACATTTCTTCAAGTTAAGATCCATTAAATTAATTCTGCACCAAGTTACAAACAAATCAATATTTCGCTGAAGAACAGCCTGACCATGATCATCATCAAAAGTATAAAATAATTTAACGTCGTCAGCATACATCAGAATATTACAATCAGAAATAGCACAAGGAAGATCATTAAGAAACAATAAGAACAGTAAAGGACCCAAACGGCTACCCTGCGGAACACCAGAAGTAACATATACTGTCTTAGACAATACATTCCTAAACATTACCCTCTGAGTCCTAAGGGAGAGGTAGGAGTCTAGCCAACGATGAATAATATCAAGAATACCGATTAATGAAAGTTTAAGAAGTAAAATTCTATTATCAACCCTATCAAAAGCTTTACTGAAATCAGTATAAATTACATCAGTCCGAGCCCTGGCAAGAAAACCCCTGAAAACCGTAGTAAATTCAAGAAGATTAGTGACAGTCGACCTACCTTTCAAAAAACCATGTTGGAAAGGGGATATTAAAGATCTCGTATTAAAAGAGAGATAATCCGTCACCAGTTTCTCCATTAACTTGGGAATAGCACTGAGCTTGGCAATACCCCTGTAATTGGAAATATTGGATTTATTACCTGACTTATGCAAAGGAATTATAAATTAACTCTTCCAAATAGCTCATTATTAGATCGAATGCGGAAATCATTGCCAACTCGAACGGGACCAAAGATATCACTATGGACTTTTCTCCCTCTCGAGGCCAATTGAGTAGCACTAGTCGTACTACGCTTGAGGACCAGACTGACGTCATATTTGGTTTTAACGGTCACTGACAATATCGAAAGTATAATTATCGGCCGTAATCTGGTATCTAATACTATACATGTCCCTACTTGTCGACATCATATACTTCGTTTTGCCTTTATTTACTGACAAACCTATTGAGTTACATTCACACGTTTGTTGCTAATAGCGCCATTGCTTTAGGCAAAACACTCTCAATGACGAGATTGATGAAGTCGCATGATAAGTAATCGTCTTTGTCTCAAACCTCGCATGGTACAAATGTTTCGGAGGGGAAGAGCTGCAGGAGTTACTTAACGTCATTCTGCATAGCTTTATCAGCTTCGCAGGACTACCAAGCTCGGACATTGCGGCAAAAATATGATTCTTTTTGGGGCTCTCGAAGGCTACCTTATAATCGACAAAACAGATTATATGTGAAGTCGCCGTGGTCTAGTAGGTAGTGTGTTGGCCTATTAGACGAAAAGCCAGGGTTCGAACCCCAGGCCAGACATCAAAATAAAATACAAAAAGTATTTCTTCGGCGACTTCCTCTCAGCAGATTTCTGGCAAAAACTCTGAAAGTAAATAAAAATTGCCATGAAAAGTTTCTCAAAAATATGTAGTTCGGAGTCCACTTTAAACTGTAGGTCCCGCCACTCATGTATAAAATTAACACACACAACATAAGTCTTGTCAGAAACTAGGTCATAATCCTGACTGAAGGGTTGTAATGACCAATTACGTATATATGTATGTACCGACTTTTATTCCATGGTTCTTCTCCAGGATTTGACGTAATGTGAAGATTTGGTCGATGGTAACGATGATGGTTCTGAGGAGTAGCTTCCTACAATATGCTAGTAAGAAAATTGTATGCGATAGGGAGAAGGCGTATATCCCTGTAGTTGGAGCGTATCATGGTATCTCCCTTTTTCAGGACAGGGCAAGACAGAGGACTGTGAGACTCCGATCCATGGACATATTTTCCTCGATCCATATTTTGTAAATTAAGTGATGCATGCATACTACCAGCTAATTACCTCAGATCTTTGAGGGCTTGCAACTTTTTTGTTCTTAAGTTGCATAAACTCGACTTTGAGATTATCATGGCTGCGGAGTCTCCAAGCCGTCATCATTGATTGGTCCTTTACATTATTATCTCAAAAGCCGAAATTGACTACGTAATACAATGTTTCGAAATTGATCAGCCTCATACCATTGGAGGCTGAACTGACAGACATTGTGGCCAAAGATACCTTACCGTTCGACCTTCGAATTAAAATCCCCAAGGCGATTTTTGTGTCATGCGTTATACGTGACCTCGAGATTAATGCAGAAAGTATCTATAGCCCCATAGTGATGTTATAAAATTTAGAAACAGATTATGACTATTCTTTCAATCACAGGAGCAATTCCAGGCAGCTGTAATAAATATCATATGATGCAAATATTTTGCATCCTATATTTCAACAAGGCATCCGCGTACATTTCATCAGGGTCTGGACGATACGTGAGCTTATTCTAAAATCATGGTTATTTAAACGTTTAAAGCAGTTGTCAACTTTTGAGGAGATCTTGATAGAGACTTGCATTGAGGTTTTTTTTGGATACATTTCTTACAGAGTGGGATCCGAGGGCTACGATCAACCTAAATTTAAATGCTAAGCGGATTGGTCCGTCCGCATTAGTTAAAATGTTGCGTGTGTTAATATGATATCCAAAAGGGGTCACGTGGAGGATGAGTGTTAACTTTTCTGTTTATTTAATTCCCACATAACAATGCATTTTCATTTAAATAATTTTACACTTAATAGATTTACCATCATATACCATAAATGCACGATGATTTTTAATGTCCTTCATATACTTATGTACTTTTAATACATATGTACATAGCTAATGTCTGTGCATAAATGAATCGAATGTCATTATTAGCTCTTATCACTCTAAATTAATCTAATATAATGGCAAGAGTAAGTATGTTTTCTACTTACTTACTTACGGATATGATAGCAGGAGGTGGGTTAATTAGATGTAACAGACGTTTATTTAAGTGTAACCGAACGTAGTAGAAATATTTTAAAACCACAGAACTTAATTATGCTAATAAGGCGTTGACAAACAATTTCAAAAAATGAAAACGAAAGATTGCCATAAAATTTTATAATTTAATGTACAAATGCAGATATCATATATCACTGCAAAGTAAAAAGCATTACAAAAAGGGAATAAATTTTAATATTCTGGTAATTCTGGCGCTTTACTAGTAGTACTAATATGAACTTAAAGGAGATCTAAAACAAAACTTATCACATATAAATTTAAAAAAAGACCTTAATCGATCAGTGTAATTAACCGTGCTTAATGATATACATTCACGGAAATGAATGTGAGTAAAAGAAATTTTGATGTTCGTCAGCACTACTCCTTCCCGCAACATCACTATCAAGTGAAAAAAATTTATGAAATCTATCTGGGTAGCATGATAAACGAATGAATCGCAGAGTATCAGAGTCAGGATTGCAACCTAGCTTCTATTACCACTTATGTTGTGTGCTTGTTCATTTTACCTTTTCATAGAAATTTTTATTTACATACATTTTTTATTTACATAACTCCATGATAAGTTAGGTTAGAGGACGTGTACTTGTCAATTAAGACAAGTACAGTACCCGGAGGTAGAATTGACCCATTGCACAACGTCCTACTTTCTCACGCCACTCATGTTGTGTGTGTTAATTTTATACATGAGTGGTGGGACCTACAGTTTAAAGCTGACTCCGAACGATAGATTTTTTGAACTAGTGACGTCAACTTGCTGATATTCTTATCAAAAAATTTAACCAATGGGATGTTTTCCACGAACATATTTCTATCGAGGAATCCATGGTGAAATATTATGGTCGTCATTCAGCAAAACTATATATTCGAGGTAAACCTATTCGTTTTGGTTATAAAAACTGGGTTGCAGGAAGCTCCTCTGGATATTATTACTGCTTTGATATTTATTGTGGTAAATCAACTACACCTGTTTCTGAGCCATTGAATAGTAGGGTTGTGAAAATACTGCTACAAAAATTGACCATGAATCCTGCCAACCGCAAAATCTTCTTTGATAATTTTTTACAAGTTTTGAGTTACTCAATGATCTGAGTAGTTTACGTTACGCAGTAAGAAATGTCGTCTGCCAAATGCAAAAAAGATGATGAAAAAATCAAGAGCCGATTTCGATTTCAGATTTGACAAAAATAATGAGTTATTACTGGTCCACTGGAGGGATAACAGTATTTGCACAATGGCTACCAATTACGATTCTTATGAACCAGTAGGAAAAGTTAAAAGATGGTATTCTGAAATAAAAACAAAAAGCTAATATGCAAATACCTCACTTGTTCCAAACTTACAACAAAAGCATGGGCGGAGTTGATGAAATGGACCAATCTATATATTTATACCGAATTAGCATACATAGCAAAAAATGGTGGTGGTGTTGATTTAGGTACATGGTTGATATGGCTATATCAAATGCGTGGCGGCTACATGAATTTTGTGAAGAAAATGCTATGGATCAATAACAATTTCGTCGATTCATAACTACGATCTAAAACAGTCGTCCAAAAGACATTATGCTCGGCCTTCGTCAACAAATGTTAAGGGTCTACATCTAGACCGGGCAGATCATGTTCCAGAAAAGCTTCCTGCGTGTACGTTGTGTCGTCTGCCGCTGGAGTTGCAAAAAATGCAAAAAAACACGCTGCGTTGAAAAAAATAGTTTTGCAAAATATCGCTAATAAGTGGCAATTGTACCAATTTGGGTACACCCCTCTAATGTCCTGAATTTTATATTTCTTTTACTTTTTTTACATTTCTGTTTTTTGCATTGTTAAAAATAAATATACCTTGAAATTTCAAAAAATTTAACTTGTAGTTTTGTTTGGCTGTAAATGGGTTAAATGCTCAAATTTAATCTTTAATTTTGTTTCAACACCAACGAACTGGAAGAATGACGTTCAAAAATAAAAAATATCGTTGGCCCCATAATTCTTTCATACAGCAAACCAGCTAATTTAACTTACTTTTAGATTGTTAGTTTAGAAAGAAAGCTGATGTACTACCTTTCCAACCTCTACAACGTTACCCGAACTTACTCAATGGAACTTGGTGCTATCAAACGCCGAACCAAAAATTTGTTAAATACAGGAACGATTTGAGGTTGAACTAGTAAACGAGATTGTGGGATTTAGCCTTATTAGACTATTTCATGTGGGGTTTCCTTTGCATCTGTATGTGAGTAGATAATAAATCAATGCCAATATAACCCATGTAGTCGATCAAATTTAGTCTGCTGTATGTGCCAGAGCAATGGATAATTAGATATTTCGCGTGAGTTCCACCCAGAGGAGACATGGCGAACATCTAAGCGATGTATATTCAATACAAAATGATACCAATGAGTTTTTCAAACGAAGAATCATTTTCAATAATATCTCACATGCACTTTATTTTATTTATATGAAGCGCTTAGAAAAGGCCCTGTATATACCTGTCGCACAGCAACATTTTAAACACTATTTTAGTTACAAATTGTACAAACCAGATTTATAATCTGCTGCTGTAAATCTTTTTCATATCAAAAATTACTTATACTATACTTACTTACAACTTATATTTTAGCTAAATAAAGTTTTAAATTACTATGGAATGATTGTGTTAACAAGATAACGAGTGTGTACATTTAAATGAGTGTGATATTAAATTATCCAAAAAATGAAAAAGTTCACAGAAAGGAAACAAAGGTTAAATGTAGCGATAACGAAAACAATCATAATTTCCAGTTAAAGGATATAATGAGTAATGCTGTAAACACAATAAACGCAACGCAGCAAGCATGTAAGCTGCATGCGCGTTAATTATAATAAAGGCAGCATCAGCAAAGCAGAAGCAAAACAAATAACAAATAAACAATTCATTTATTCTTTATCAGTGGTGCCACAAAAATGTTTTTTCACGTTATATTTCATACATCGCGTTTTTAAAACCTATATTTCATGAAGTCACCGTAGTCTAGTAGGTAGTGTGTTGGTTTATTAGACGTAAAGCCAAGGTTCGAGACCCAGAACAGACATCAAAACGAAATACAAAAAGTATTTCTTCGGCGACTTCCTCTCAGCAGTTTTGTGGTAAAAAATCTGAGAGTAAATAAAATCGCCATGAAAAGTTTCTCAAAAAAATCTGTCGTTCGGAGTCGACTTTAAACTGTAGGACTTGAAACTGTAGGCTCATGTATAAAATTAACACACACAACATAATTGGTGTGAGAAACTAGGTCGTAATCCTGACTGAAGGGTTGTAATGACCAATTATGTATGTATTTCATGTATGCAATTGCCTCGACAGCACTAATCTTTCTTATTGCCAACACAAATCTTCTCAATATGAGCGTTAATTCTCTTATTACTGCGAATAAAAATCGAAATTAGCCTAAATACAATGCAACAGAATCTTTACTTGTTGTCCCGCAGCCTTTAAAATAATCCGTTCTATATACACGCCTGCATTCTATTTTCTACGTATGCAATACTAATTTCACTGCTGCTAAATAACAAATATGGTATATTTATACAAATGTAATCTTTACAAACCTCCTTGAAAAGGAATGCTATAAAGTATGAATGGAAATGAAATACGAATAAACATGAGTGAACTGTATTTTGGCGTGTTAAATTCGCACGTTGGTTATAGAAATTTAAGTGCATACAATAGAAAAACGTTAGAATAATTTACATAAAAGAAAATACATTAATTTCACTGCTTTCACTGCTACTTACTCTGAAAAAAAAGACGGGAAACGGAAATATTATTTCACTTTATTTATTAGGGTATAATAAAACGTTAAATGCACGTTAAATGGATAACAGTGATGTTGACATAATTAGATAGTCTTCTTTTAAGAATTAATAAAATTAATTTCTTTCAAATAAGGGCAATAACAATATATATATACTTATATCTACAGTTCTGGACAAAACGGTACATACCCCCCAACATTTTTTCTAAGTTTCGAAAGTAAATAATTTTTTGTTAAAAGCTAATGCAGATTTTCTTAAATTTATTTTTATTAACAATAAGACCTTAGAAAAACACGAGAGTGAAAAAAGAGAAATATAAAAAACAAATAACGTCAGTGACAAAAGTATACATACAGTTTAACAAACCAACAGCGGTTTAATGGTTGGTCTTCTTCTGCGAAAACAGTTTTCATTTAATGATCTTCGGATGCGGATGTCATGTATTCCTGATCTTTCGACAATGGCTTCATCTAACTTTGGAGTATCTGTTCTTGAGTTTTCCCGTACTTTTTAAAAAATAAATCTGACGTTTCTACCAACATGCTTCCTTTTCGACTGGACCATTATTATTTTTGTTTCTTATATTATTGTTACTCAAATGGAAACGACCTAATATCTTCCACATTAAAACCAATAAGCAAGCTACAAAAACAGAGACCATGAGTATGAAAGTGATAGATAACGAAAACTCATCGAAAGCGAACGCAACAAGAGGAAATGAGTACACAATAGGTTAGGTTAGGTCGGAGTGGCAGCTCTAATATCACAAAGCTCACTTCACACATAGCGGCCCGTTGTGATGCCACGGGTGAACGCAGTCCATGTACTGACCAATTTCCACCAAAATCAGGGAAGAGGAAGAAGTTGGTCAGCGCAAGGGCTGCACATGTGTACACAATACACACTATACAAATACACACTAACAAATACATCGAACACGTTCCAAGTAAACCAACAACAACAAGCATGAGAGAAAAAGGGATAGACAAGTGTGCAGAATGCACAAACAACAATGTGGTCGCGAGAAGACAAGAACAAGAACCTTCTACTTCAAGAACGTTGGTTAGACTGTTTGTATTGGACTATAAAAGGGTTAGACAAAGCAGTCAAGATTCAGTCAGAATTCAGTCAGTCTTGTGTGAAGACACGTTGCGTGCGAAGTAAACAGTTCGAAGATCGCTATTGTTAAGATCTACCGAACAGTGGTATAGATTACAAAAAAGTTGTAAGCAGAGAAGAAAAGCTAACAAAACAAGCAGATTATTGTTACATACGACAAGTTACATACGCTGGCACACAAAAGTAGTGTGAACAGTAAAGAGTTTAATTGAAACTGAACACATTCTAAACGTTTTTGAAAAGGTAAAAACGTAACATTATTATTACACTGTCGACCGATATAAATATTAAATTTTTGCTTCTAAAGATTATAAGATTTTGAATCACTTCGAATCTGGCAATACTTATGTCATTCTATTCTGTCACAAAATTCAGTATATTGTCTCCACTGAACGTAAGTAATCGATTTACCCTTGAATAACGGATTTATTGGGTCAACAAGAAACTGCACGATGATGTCGATTTTGCCAAAAAAAATCGGCTTTTCAGATGAAGCACATTTTCATCTTGGTGGAAACACTAATAAGCAAAATTCTCGTATTTAGGGCCCACACGTGGTCTTACAGAAGCCAATGCACCCAATACGAGTGACTGTTTGGTGCTTGTGGAGGCCTCATTTCTCATATATCTTTGAAAATGAGGACGGTGCAATCATTACGGTCATTATCGCACCATGATAACCGACTTTTTGTACCCGCTCTTCAGGGTATTGATGTGAACGATGTTTGCTTTCAACAGTATAATGCAACTTGCCACACATTTTATTCTACAATCGATCTCTTGCTTCAAATGCTTAATGACCGCTTAATTAGCCGAAATGGTCATATCAATTGACCGCCAAGAAGCTGCGATTTGACACCGTTGAACTATTTTCTGTGGGGCGAAGCTAAAGAAAATTGTTATGCCTGTTTCATATGAATGAAATAATATTCCATTTCTAAAAGGAATAATTGTACTTCACAAAAAAAAAAAAAAATTTGGCAAATTCTCAAACCGTTTTATTACATTGCTAAATGGCCCACCCTATAGAAGCACAGAGATCTGTAGAAGAAAATTTAAGCAAATCGGATACAAACTCTTATTAAATCTTAGCTATAACCCTCAATCAGGTAGAAGAAGGGGATGGGTTAAAAATCCTCGGCCTACAATATGGGCTTCAAGAGACAAACTTTTTACCGCCTAGCCTAAATAGAAAATTTAACAACAACGAAGTACTTAGTAAGGCAGCTTGGTGTTTACAATGTTGGCGACATATTACAGACAGCTTATGCAGAGCAGAGAGCTAGCTCTTAATCAAGTTATGACGAGCAAGTGCTGCCTTATTCTTGTCAGTTTTATTATAACCAGTTTTATAAAAAAATATTTCATAGCAAGTGGTGGGCATAAACAACTGAAAAAGAGAGAAAATTGCCTACTGCTGAAAAATATGATATTTTTTACATCCCATATACTTTGTTGAATGAATGGCTGTTGAAGTGAAATTCTCATTGTCTGAAAACATAAAACGCTTGCACGCAGTGAAACAAATGAAAGAAACTAAAAGCACTATGTATAAGTAAACAAAGGTAAGAATGAAATGTAGTTCTTGCTTAATTGCCATAAAATTTACTGCATTTAAGAAAACGGAAACAAGAAGAAAAGAGAACTTGAACACATTATATGAAACCAAAATTTAGACCGATATTTAAAATCAGCACTATTGGATTGAAAAACTTTCTAGTTCTTAAGGTTGATAAATGTTCTGAACAACAATTGGCGTTGCCTCATCTATATTGGAATGTATTTTGCGGTTTAATGCGCACGATTCTATTAATTTCATGTAACACCCATAGTAATATGACTTGTATTTCACTGTTCTACTGCAACTATATCGGGTTCTGTACTAATGAAATCAAGGCAAGTATTCCCGAAAGCCCCAGGCCAGACATCAAGACAAAATACAAAAAGTATTTCTTCGGCGACTTCCTCCCAACAGATTTCTGTCAAAAACTCTGAGAGCAAATAAAATTGCCAAGAAAAAGTTTCTCAAAAATCTGTCGTTCGGAGTCGACATTAAACTGTAGGTCCCACCACTAATGTATAAAATTATCGCACACAACATAAGTAGTGTGAGAAACTAGGTCGTAATTCTGACTGAAGGGTTGTAATGACCAATTATGTATATATGAATGTATGTATTTCCGAAAGTTTCATGTTATTATATTGCACTGGTTTTTCATTTCTGAAGATTTTCGTTGACGTTACGTTAACACTTTGTTCATTAAATGCATTACCCGTATATATAACTTTTCCTGTGCAATAAACTTTCCTGTTACTTACTTTTCACATTGTCTTTACAAACCTTCAATCAGGATTACGACCTAGCTTCTCACACTACATGAGTTGTCTCAGAGTTTTTGCCAGAAATCCGCTGAGAGGAAGTCGCCTTAGAAATATTTTTTTTAGTATTTCGTTCTGTTTGAAATGTCTGACCTGGTTTTTGAACCGCGTCCTCAGGTCTATTAAGTCAACACACTACCTACTAGACTATGGCAGCTGTCTACAAATTTTCATTTATTTCCACAAAATATTTTCATACTTCCAATAAAATACAATGCATGAGAAAAGTCAGTCGCCAAACGTCAATTGTGTGTAATTCATTCAAAAAACATTTAGCTGCTCAGATGCTTACCAAGAATATTCATACTCAAGTGTCAGATAATATGTGGAGTATTTGGATTTCATGAAAACTGAAAAAATACTTATGGTTTGAAGTTTTACTTGCATTTGGAATTTATAGCAATTTATTGATTTAAGTCGCCGTAGTCTAGTACGTAGTGTGTTGGCTTACTGGACGCAAGGTCACAGTTCAAAGCCAGCACAGACATCAACAAAGGAAATACAAAAAAAATTTCTTTGGCTACTTCCTCTCAGCACCAAATTAAATAAAATTCTCAGAAATTTGTCCTACGGACTTCGTTTTAAACTGTTTAGGTACCGCCATTCGTAGATAAAATTAATACACACTGCATGGTGAGAGAAGCTAGGTTGTAATATTTACTAAAGGATTGTAATATAAGTAAGTAAGTATTCACAACGGTTCTACTGGTCTTTACATTGGCCATTAGAAACAATTCATCAATCAAATAAGAAGACTCTTAATAGACTGTTTGTTGAATTTAAAGTTTTTTTTTAACTACGTTCAGCATTCTGTTGTATGTTTAACCATACAATGCACAAAATGTTGAAATGAACATGTCTTTACAGAGTATTGTTTATCTGTAAACATTATTCAGGTTGCAAGTAATAATTCAAAGGGTGTTTTTTATAGAGGTATAGAACTTTAAGTTGGCATTACTTTTCAAGATGGCGACCGATTTAACAGCTGTCAAGTGATTTATTCTCAGTTTGGTTTGGCAATTCATCATGAATAGACTCACGCCTGAACAACGCTTGCAAATAGTGCAATTTTATTTCGAAAATAATGGTTCTGTGCGGAAACACAAAAACGACAAAATCGTCCATCAGAGCAGTTAATTCGATTAACCATGAAACGTTTTCGCAGCACATTTACTCTTATTGATAACTCGCATCCCCAGAGACGCTGTACGGTGAGTACAGAAGAAGCTATTGCTGCTGTAGAGCGTAGCATTGATGAAGACCCGAATGAGTCCATCCGCCATCGAGCACAGGAATTGGATCTCTGTCCATCCACTTTATGGAAGATTTTGCGGAAGGATCTTTGTTTGCGTGCTTACAAAATCCAACTCGTGCAAGATTTGAAGCCAAACGATCATCAAGTAAGGCTTAGATTCGTCGAATGGGCCCAAAACGAGATTACCGTTGTTCCCGATTTTCATAAGCGAATTTTGTTTAGCGATGAAGTGCACTTCTGGTTGAATGGCTACGTCAACAAACAAAACTGCCGCGTTTGGAGTGAAGGTAATCCTCAAGTGTATGTGGAAACACCGTTACATCCAGAAAAACTGACTGTTTGGTGCGCTTTATGGGCTGGTGGAATCATTGGTCCGTACTTTTCAAAAACGATGGTGGCCAGAACGTTACAGTCAATGGTGATCGGTATAGAGCCATGATTACTAACTTTTTCATTCCTGAATTGAATAACCATGATGTCCAGGAGATGTGGTTTCAACAAGACGGCGCAACATGTCACACAGCTTGTGCCACAATAGATTTATTGAAAGACACGTTTGGTGACCTCCTAATTTCACGTTTTGGATCTGTGAATTGGCCTCCAAGATCTTGTGATTTAACACCGCTAGACTACTTTCTGTGGGGTTATGTAAAGTCATTGGTCTATGCGGTAAAGCCACAAACGCTTGACCATTTGGAAGACAACATTCGCCGTATTATTGCCGATATACGGTCACAAATGTTGGAAAAAGTCATCGAAAATTGGACGTCCAGATTGGACTACATCCGCGCCAGCCGTGGCGGTCATATGCCAGAAATCATATTTAAAATGTAATGCCACAAGATTATCTTTCGGATAAATAAAATTCATGTCAATCGAATAATCCATCGTTGTTTTATTGCAACTTAAAGTTCTATACCTCTATACCTTTTTGGTTTTTATCTTTACACTTTATTCAGATTAAACGTAAATGCAAAAAAATTACAATAAATTCGCTTAAAATATTGCTTTTCTTTCAAAATAACGAAATAACCATAAAATTCTAGTGGTTGAAACTAAAGCAACTTTTGTATTTCTGTTACAAAACTTAAAAATTAAATTAATAGTCAATAGCGTAACACTTATTTTTAATCACGGCAGCACATCTACGGAGTTTTGGATCAATTAGCCTCTCAATTTTTACTTTAGAAATGTTGTTCCATATTTGATGTTGTTCCATATTGAAGTCGCCGTGGTGTAGTAGGTAGTGTGTTGGCTTACTATTCGTAAAGCCCGGGTTCGTATCCCAGGTCAGACATCAAAAATGAAATCAAAAAAAAAAAATATTTCTTCGGCGACTTCCTCTCAGCAGATTTCTGGCAAAAACTCTGAGAGTAAAATAAACTGCCATGAAAAAGTTTCTCAAAATTCTGTCGTTCGGAGTCGACGTTAAACTGTAGGTCCCGCCACTCACGTATAAAATTAACGCACACAACATGATTGGTGTGAGAAGCTAGGCCGTAATCCTGACTGAAGGGTTGTAATGGCCAATTATGTATGTATGTATGTTGTTCCATGCGTTCTGGATACGATTAAAAATGATGTGTTTATTTGTCCCAAAAATCCCTTTTTATTTTTCGGTCAACGATGATCCAAAGGTTTTCAATAGGGTTAAGGTCTAGCGATTGAACTGGCCACCCGGGAACACTTACTATTGATCGACTCAATCATCCCTTAACAAATTTTGAAGCATGATTTGGGTCATTGTCATGTTGGAAAACCCAAACCAGTGGCATGTTTTACTTTTGCGTATGACAGCATTACGTTTTCCAACAGATTTTTGTAAACAAATCGATCCATTTTCTCAGTACTTTGGTAAATTGGTCCAACTCTACAGCTGTAGAAGCAGATTTAAATGCTCGGAAACCATCAAAGAAACCATTTATTTCCCAGAAAAATCGCAGAGCCTGGTTAGCTGTTGCAAAGGCCCATATTGGTTGGAGTCCTGCTCAGTGGAGAAACATATTGTGAAGAACTTCACTGTAAAGAGACCAAAAAATGAACGCCTTAAACCGCAATATTGTAAGGGAACGGTAAAACATGGTGGAGGCTCAATAATGGTGTGGGGCTGCTTTTCATATGATGGAGTTGGACCAATTTACCAAATTACTGAGAAAATGCCAGCTCTTGGCAGTAAATACCCAAATATTCTGTGATCCATCACAGTGTTTACACTATCCAGTTGATTTAGCTTACCCAGGTGGTCATATTTTTATTGAATTCTAGTAAAAGCTAGTGGCGGCCTAACTGTTACATAATATTGCTATGTTGCACACTTTAAGCTGGATTCACACATTGTTTCGGAACAAAATGCTTGTTTCGGAACAAATTCAGTTTTTTGAGAGTTTGTTCCGAAACGATTCACCCACTTCGAACAATTGTTCTGTAAAAACAAGGCTATCATATGAAATATTTTTGTAAACGATGCGTGTTAGTCTTAAAATAAGGCAGCACAGTAGTAGTTGATTGCAGTTCGTTTGTTTTCTTGGCTTGGGTGTGATCATATTTTTTATTGTGTTACAAAGAAATTGTAATTTAAAACAAATCAGAAATTGTTGAAGTGAAAAAAATGGATAATAATGGATATTATACATACATAAATGGCAGCTCAGTTCAACTTTACTTAAAAAATTAAAGTAGCTGGCAGCACAGTTCGATTGTTTAGGAACAAAAATTAAAATTAAACCAATTCGTGCTGAAAATGTTCCGAAGCAAGCTTACTCTCTTTCGCTCTCTCTCTCTCTCTCTCTTAAAAGAAGAAACGTCGAACTACATATAAAAAAATTGTTTCAGAACAACAATTTTGTTCCGAAACAATGGGTTAATCCAGCTTTATACTTAATGTTCAGCTTGAATTGATCAAAACTTCTTATTGGATTCTAATTGGAACTTACTAGCTAATGTTTACATTAACTCATAATATCTGATCCGTATACTACAGACAAGCCCACATTTAAAAGACTATGTAGCCTCCAAATTTCATTCGCATCACTCAGTCTCTGCGAAATATTTCCCACAATAAAAATGGTCCGGTTTCTGTCTAGGCGACAGATATGGCGGTAGCATTTCGAATCGAAAGTGTTGAAGAAAATAAGTAGCCTTGATTTACTCTAGACATACATATGTATATATATATATATATATATGTTCTCCATATTAACTCTTCAACTTAATATTCAAAGCCTTTTTCATTGTTTTCTTTCCAGAATAATTTTATCGCTCGTAATAACTCTCTAGAATAATTAATTTCATACTATTTTGACGAGGAATTCCTGAGGAATTCATTACTAAAAACAACTCTTATCTCTCTTTTATAATATTTGCATAAGAAAACAATGATGGAAATCGTCATTCTCGTATATACATATATGCCTATAAACCCATTCGTACGATTAGATTTGAAGTTCTCTTCAAAATCAATCTGAACTCTAATTATAGGTCAAATAAAGAGCTGCAAGTAAGAGCTGTTGGCAAAATCCCTTTCATTTTGACTTTGTTCTTTCTTGAAAGAAATCCTCATATAGAGAGAGATATTATAGGGTCTTTTTAAGTGATTATTATTTTAAGTGCAAATAAAACAAAGACTCGATAAATAACAACAGGCTTTACAGATGTAGCTTCAATGAAATGGCCGGTGTCAATTGCCAAAATTTGAAAGTCCTTGTTAGAAGACAAGACAAGACAGAACAGAAATATAATGATATTTTCATATTAAGTTCAATAAAAATAGCCTCAAATATCACCAACTAATCGATAAATTGCCATGTCACCAAAATTATGGTGATTTTGAATAACAAAAGAGTTTTAGAATCTTATTATTTGGCAAGAAATCACCGCGTATAACAACACCGGCTTTGTCAGACCAATACTGAAGTGGTCCCCATTATAAAGTAGTCCCCATACTAAAGTAGTCCCCATTTTAAAGTAGTTTCTATACTAAAGTAGATCGAAAATAGTCCTGTCAAAACTATATCCTTAAAATTTCTTACATATGTTATGCATGAAACTAAGCGCAATTATTACATTGTTTTGACGAAAATCTTAATTATTTTCAATAAACAATTAGCAGGTACATAATTGCATAGCGAAAGTCTTAATTTAAAATAATAAGGGCCTTATCAAGCCGTAGGTATTGTGGGCTACAATAGGGTAAGACGAAAATCAAAATATTTATGGGTTTCGCTACCTGCATGGAGCTAAAAACAAAAATATTACGTGGAAATGCTGAAAATAGGCAATAAATGTTTTGTGTATACTTAAGACAAAACAGGCAGAACCTCATTAAAAATACTTTTTATGTTTTTTACAAGGGAAGCAAAAAACGAAAGTTAAAGCTACAAAATTCGATTCGGCATTGTAGCTGACAATATGTGTGTATATATCAGGAAAATCTATAATTGTTACAGCTCATGACTCATGAAATGCCTGATGATAGAATCTTTAGATATTAATCTTGAATTTCATAAACTAAAGCATGCATTAACATTAAATTTTTTCTACATTTTTCCCCCCCATATATACGTTTCTCCCTCCTCCTGCTATATTTTGCTCTTTAAACTCTGACTTAAAGTTGCCCATATTAACTTAAATGGAATTACAACCATAGGAGTTCAGTAAAATATTGAATGATATTTGAGAGTATATAATACGCGTACATGAATAGAGAGAACGATGAGAGAATATCTTTTTATTTTGCGCCGTATGACTACATACTTCGTATTTTCTCTCAATCCTCTCATATGCTCTCTTCGGATGATATTGCGTTAATATGATATTAACTACACTCTTCTAAACAGAACTTTAACATATTGCCGTGTAAACCACTCTTTACAAACCTGATTTAATATGTAGAGAGTGTGATGGTTTTGCAAACACGAAGAGAGTTCGTATAGAACCGAAGATTGTTCGTATTTTCTTTCAATGCCGAATGCTCTCCTAAGTTTACACTATACAATTCGCTCTCTTCTGCGCGAAAAACCGCCTTAAGTAGTTCCACAATGAACGAATGGAGTAAGAGCAAGTCAACTCGAAAAGTAAAAAGTATAACTCGGCTCTCTTTTATACTCTTCATGAAAGAGACGAATACTATACGTATTCAAATATTGTACGCTTAGTTATGGCTTACGAGGTACTTTAAAATGGTCTGACGGAAGGCACAACAGGTAAACGACGCTTGTTTGTATTCGCTTATGCTCACAAACGAGTGAAGACATAAATTGACAATTATATTTACCACTTGTCCTGAGTATAAAACCGCGAATTTAACAGGATAACTTATCATAACTGTGACAGCCACTGAACTGTAAGGTCATCTGTTTAATACTTAATAACGAAGGCGAAGGGGCAGAGATAAATTTACAATTACATTTATCACCTATCTTGAGTATTGAGTTAGTTACGCCAATTTAGGTATATAATCCCGAATTCAACAGGGCAGGTTATCACTACCGTGACAATTGCTCAACAAGTTAAACGAATAATTATGTCTGAAGGAACAGAAAGCACGCACAACGTTGTAAGTTACTGAAATAAAAAGAAAAATTAATTGATCTTTAATAAAAATGTTTGATGAACATTTTTTTGATTAATTTTTTTAATATGTTTTCTTTATTTTTTAATTACAGCACATACGCAAGAAGCGTCTTTTGGATTCCCTTAACGAATGTCCCGAATTAAATAAAGGTGGCCTGAATCAACAGGATGCCAGTGGCGAACCAGCGTTTATATTGGTATCATTTGACGAAAACCAATTTAAAAAGGACAATGAAAGTATAAAAGTCCTGGAGCTGCATGCAAATCAAGAAATGCATATCAATTCCTCTTATAAAAGTGATTTTTCCCACGAACATCAAAGCAATGTGGCAACTATTGAAGAAAACAAAATTCCAAACCTTAACGAGACCTTTTGTATCGAAGAACATGAGGAGAAACAAAATAAAGGTATGGAATTATGTCAAGAAAACCATCGTTTAGATGGAATGTCTCAAGAGGTGCTAAGAGCAATAGTCGAGGAAAAGGAAAAACTCCCACAGCCGAGCGAGAATGGGCAAGAACATTTCGGAAACGTCGAAATGCAGTTAGCAAACCTCTTCAACTCGCAAATTAATATGACTGACGATGAAAATGAAGTAAAGAACACAATGATTGGCAATACAAATAAAAATGCTTCGGTGGATAATGAACTGGAAACTATCTGCAATGCGGCAGAATATTTACATAAAAATTCCCAGATGATATCTCGCAACAGTGGAAATGAGTCTTGTCAAGAACTACAAGCTGACAACGCAATGCAATTAACAAGCCATGTTAAATTCGAACTTAATACCACTAAAGAAGCAATGAAGAACATGATGACTACTGATACAGAAAATTTCGCTTCATTCGATAATCTACCGGAAGCAGACGACAACGTGGCAGCATATTTAAATGACAACTTTCAGAATATATCTTGGAATGTCGACAACAAGCCTCGCCCAAAAGTAAAATCTAACATAAATAAAAGCGACATAGAAAAATTGAAAAGATATGAACACTTGGAGAATGTGAAACGAATTAAAATGGAAAATTTGAGAAAAACGGTAAATGCTACAATTCAGTTTCTGATATTTTTAGAAAATCTAGAGCAACAGGAAGAATTACAAGAAAACCAAAATATTGACAATGACGAAAGTGTTGATAAAAAAGATTTTAAAATGCTTGTAACAGAGAACGACAACAAAAATGATATCCCACAAGCGCATAATCAAAATGAAGACGTAAGCAAATCACCCGAGTACAAAGAGCAACACAGAATGGTAGCGCCTTATAATGATTTTAATAATTTCGAACTGAAATATAATAAGAATAAGAATCTACCACACTGCTCAAAAAGTCCGGAAGAAGAAATAAATATTATGAAAAATGAGTTTGAAATCCATACAGTCCAATTAGAACAACCACAAATAGAAAACATATCCATTGCAACTTCCACCAGTGATGAACACCCGCCCCATATGCAAATTGAAAACAGATTTGAAGCTGATGCAAATGGTATGGTTTGTATTGGACCGAATGGCACTATGGTCAAAAGAATAACTTTAGAATCCATCAACTGGTCCCTGACAGGAGCCACTGTAACACGAAAAATTCTAGTGGAAATCTTTGGCCGTGAAACTTTGGCTGCTTGCAATCTAACGGGTAAGTCTTCGCCTGCCTTTGTAGATTGTAATAAACCAGTGAAAAGCCAATTGGACCCCATTATAGTTGCGGATATCATTCATTTAATGGGGGAGCAGAAAGGCCTAACCCCGAAGGAGGTGCGTAATGCAATAACCACAAAATGCGCCGATGAAAATAAAATGCATAGGATGAAGGAAAAAAAGAGACAAATTATTGCAGAGCGAAATAGGGCTTGTGGGCGGCATTTCTAATTTTTCAGATCTACCAAATGTATATAATGTTATGTAATATATAATAGTCTATAGAATATTTTCGTTTAATAAAAATTTATTGTTTCTTAATAAAAATTTTTAAGTCGATTCAATTTATATTTGTAGCGGATATGTGTCGGTTTGTATAGATAACCACTAATGGACCACTAATGGGTAACTAAACATTATGGGCAAGCATAGCGGCTTTGTGTGGGTACCATTAGAGAATGAACACGAATACACAAAAACCCAAACGCGAGCTAAAACTCGATGGTGAGCGCAAATCGTCCACACCCTCTGAACGTAAACACTATATAAGGCAAACTCCTGCAAACGCAGCAGCGACGTCCTCCACGTCTAAATGTGCCTCCAGTTTGGTGGTCAAAGCGAGTAATACCCTCTTGTCAATGGCCAACAAGCTTAGGGCATACAAAAGTTAACAAATTTCAGACATTTTTTAACCAATCCGTTTTCGTTGAAAATATTTATAATTGTCTGACATCTTTCTTCGATTTTAAGACGGTCTTTTGTTTTGGTTCAGAAATTTGTGAAATTTGTTAATCGGAAGCACACCTTTGTGGGCCTGTGTAGAGCCACAATTCAGTTCAGTTTCAAAAAAATTTTAACCAATGCAAAAGACCATCTTAACATCAAGGAAACTATAAAGATTTTCAACGAAAACGGATTAGTTAAAAAATTTCTGAAATTTTTGAAATATGAGTGGTGGGACCTACCGTTTAAAGTCGACTCCGAACGACATATTTTTGAGAAACTTTTCATGGCATTTTTATTTATTTACTCTCAGAGTTTTTGCCAGAAAACTGCTGAGAATAAGTCGCCGAAGAAATACTTTTTATATTCTGTACTGATGTCTGGGGTTTGAACCCTGGCTTTAGTTCTAATAAGCCAACACACTACCTACTAGACTATACTATAGACTACTTCAATATAATCCCCCCCAATTACCATTTGGGGAATTTAAATTAAATGGATGTGGTAAACACTCTGCTGGGTCACAGAATAGTTGGGTATTTACTGCCAAGGCTGGCAGCTGAAAAACTGTTGAGACAGACGTAGATGTAAAGTTTTCTAGCTTAGAGAAAACTGAAGGTGATTAAAGTTACGGTACTAAGAAGAATGACGATTGCCTTCAGAATCAACCAGAATCAACTCGGTGGTAGTATCAATTTCCAAACTTTTATTTGGTGCAGTAACTAGAAAGTACAGAGTGATAAACGAATTTAATCTGTGGAAGGTAGTAAATGGTCAACAGAAATATTGCGTTGAGTTGGTTGGCATGTCCCGCGATGCATATAAAGATACCGAACAGTCACGCACAATTGAACAGGAAGAGCATTCTGAAAAAATTTGTCTACTGATTAAGTAACATTCACCAGAAAAAAATGCCCGACCCCACTGTGCAAAAAAACGAGAAGACTTGAACAAGCCATACAACTTTCCGCGTTACCGAACTAAGACAAGCAGTGAAAAAATGGAAGCCAGTTGTGATCGAGCAGTGAAATGAAAACGATTCGAAGAAGGCAAACTGATTCCGCTGAGCACCACTCAACAAGAGAAGTAACTATCGCCCATATTTTCGCATTACTGGGAGGTACTCTACAATGCAATTAGAAAGTAAAATTCCATGATTCATAGACTTAAAAAGCAAAACAACCCCAGATTTTGAACGCAGACAAAAACAATCTAAACAGAAACAAGCAAATAAGACACCGACAAACAAACAAACAAAGAATAACAAAAATTATGGGTGTTACAGCAAACAAATATTACACAAACAATTTCTGAAGGAAATTACAAGTAGAAAACAAAACAAAAATAAAAACAGGCGACATCAACAAACAACATTAAAGGAAGATGGTGGGTGATGTTATGAAATAAAAATAAAAATAAGAACACGGTGCAAATACATTTGTTAAAAGACCTTTAATTGAGAAGATTTCAGTACATTCGTTGAATAATAATACGAATGTGATTTGTTTTTCTTTAAGACGGGTATACTCGACTTTATGCGTAAAAATTACGTTTTACTCTACATAAAAAATCAAAAGGCTAAAAGGGGTCATTAATTAAATTAATATGGTGTTGTTATCAATTAAATTATGTTGTTTTTTAAATAATTAAAGGCTTTGTTCAAATAAAATAACGAATACGATCAAAAGTAAATAATTTGGCTGCCTTCCAAAATGTATCAATACAAAGTTTGTATGTAGTTCTACTACTGTATATAAACTATGTAGATATGCAAATTAACCAAACATTGCATAAACTATAAATCTGATGCCTGATTACTTTTTGACTGCGTTAAAAATACACATTGACGACATTTTGAAATAGAATACATTGTATATATTTTGTACAGCGGCATTATGAAACGTCGATACTTTGTTCAAACACAAAGAAACTAACATTTGGAAGGCAGCCTTTTTGTTATTTTTAATTGCAAACTTAGAATTCACAATAAATAAACATACGTATATATTTATTCACTGCTCCATCACAACTGGCTTCCATTTTGTCACTGCTTGTCTTAATTCGATAACGCGGAAAGACATACGGCTTGTTGAAGCCATTCCGTTCTTCTGCACAGTGGTGTTGGGCATATGTTTCTGGTGAATCACCAGACAACTTGCCAGGTGCTCTTCTTGTTAAATTATGCGTAGCTGCCCGGTAATATATTATGAATCGTGGGATACGCTTGTCCCAACTTATTGTTGACCATTTACTACCTTCCACAGATCAAATCAAAACCATTCCACCATTCTTCTTGTTGATTCTAAAGGCAGTCGTCATTCTTCTTGGTATCGCAAAATTTTATCACCATCAGTTTTCTCTAAGCTAGAAAACTTTTCATCTACGTCAGCCTCAACAGTTTTATTCAATTCAATTGCGTCCACTATCTGTGCTGCCTTACAGGTTATAAGTATGGGTCCCGATAAATAATTTTCTTTATCACATAATCTTCATATTGCGTTCGAGACGATCTCTTCATTGAACAAGTGTACTTTAAGTGTACAGTGCCCTGTCTAAAGACCGATTACTAAACTCAGATTATTTTCGGAAACTTTCAAGCATGACAAAAATCTCCTGATATTATACAATAAATTACAAAGAAAAACGTTTGCCTATCGTTATATTCCCTTACAATGAGTATAGACTTTAAATATTTCCTCCGTCTGACTGAAAGATTCAGCTACCAGCTTTTGGTAGTAAATTTCCAAGTATTCTGTGACCCAGCAGAGTGTTTACCGTATCCAGTTGATTTAGCTTCCCCCGGTGGTCATATTTTAATTTTATTTATATTACGTAGTATTGCTATGTTCTATTCTTTTCACTTTATGTTCAGCTTGAATTGAGCAAAACTTTTTATTGGATTCTGCTTGGAAGTTACCTGCGAGCATTCACATTGACTCATAATATCTGATCCGTATAATACAGAGTGGCCCTCTTTTAAAAGGCTATGTAGCCTGCAAATTTCCTATCACTCAGTCTCTGCGAAATATATCCCACAATAAAAATGGTCCGGTTTCTGTCCAGGGGACAGTTAAGGCGGTATCATTGCGAATCGAAAGTGTTGGGGAAATATATATATAAATATATATATATATGTATGTATATATATATATATGTACGTGTATACGAGTATATATGAATATATCTAAAAAGCAGTCAACTTAATTTTCAAAATATTCTTCATTGTTTTCTTTTCGTAATTATTTTATCACTCGTAATAACTGGCTAGAAAATATTATTTCATCCTATTTTGATGAGGAATCCCTGAGGAACTCATTACTAAAAACAACTCTTTCAACTCGCGGATTTACTGAAATATAAAATATACTCAAAGAACTTCTTAAAACTGATAAGTAGCTACTGAATCCTCGTAATAATAAACTTTTTAAATAAAATCAATTTAAATTGGATGCCACTGCATGGTCTGATAGTGTGGTGGATAATATGATAGACTACTAGCGTGAGAGGCGTTAGTTCGACGCCAACTAGAGACTCTCGCCTGTTACATTTTACCGAGCATATGGGTGAAGTTATACTATGTTCAGACATGCACTTATATTGAATAAATCGCAATAAATGGCGTTATTGAGCTCAATATTTAATACAAAATTTTCAATTAATTATTGCTCAATAAATTCATAAATTGTTATAATATTGATTAAAACTTGAAATACAGCACTGTCATAAGTACGTTCAGTGAGCATATTACAATTTTTCGAACGCTTTCTATTGCTATTTGGCAACTCAAATGTCAACAACGACAACAAAAACAAAAACAATGTTGTTGAAACTACCAGCTGTTTTGTTTACTAGCCGTCAAATGAATATTGAATAAGCAGCTGAACAGCGTATATTGTTATGTCTAAACACTTAAAATATTGGTAGTCAGTAAACCAAATATTGATTCAATAAAAGTGCATGTCTGAACATAGTATTACGCAGCTCGTATATAATTAAATATAATTTCTAATTGTATTGTAATTAATTAATAAATAAATAAAATAAATTGTGCGGAATATCATAATTATGACAATTAGCAAAAATTCAATTTCCAGTTTTTGTTGTTAACCTACTACTGTTAATTCTTAAATACTGTTCTCTATCATATCATTTTATCGGGAAGATATAGAGATATTATAGGGTCTTTTTAAGTGATTATTATTTTAAGTGCAAATAAAACAAAGACTCGATAAATAACAACAGGCTTTACAGATGTAGCTTCAATGAAATGGCCGGTGTCAATTGCCAAAATTTGAAAGTCCTTGTTAGAAGACAATACAGAACAGAAATATAATGATCTTTTCATATTAAGTTCAATAAAAATAGCCTCAAATATCACCAACTAATTGATAAATTGCCATGTCACCAAAATTATGGTGATTTTGAATAACAAAAGAGTTTTAGAATCTTATTATTTGGTAAGAAATCACCGCGCATAACAACACGGTCTTTGTCAGACCAATACTAAAGTGGTCCCCATTATAAAGTAGTCCCCATTATAAAGTAGTCCCCATACTAAAGTTGTTTCTATACTAAAGTAGATCGAAAATAGTCCTGTCAAAACTATATCCTTAAAATTTCTTACATATGTTATGCATGAAACTAAGCACGATTATTACATTGTTTTGACGAAAATCTTAATTATTTTCAATAAACAATTAACAGGTACATAATTGCATAGCGAAAGTCTAAGTTTAAAATAATAAGGGCCTTATCAACCCGTAGGTATTGTGGGCTACAATATTATAGGGTAAGACGAAAATCAAAATATTAATCGTTTTCGCTACCTGAATGGAGCTAAAAACAAAAATATTACGTGGAAATGCTGAAAATAGGCAATAAATGTTTTGTGTATACTTAAAACAAAACAGGCAGAACTTACACGTCGTCATCAAAAAATGCAAAAAGACTCATTAAACCACTTTTTATGTTTTTTACAAAAGAAGAGAAAAACGAAAATCGAAAACTACAAAATTCAATTTGCCATTGTAGCTGACAATATGTGTGTATAAATCAGGAAAATATATAATTGTTACAGCTCATGACTGATGAAATGCCTGATGATAGAATCTTTAGATATTAAACGTGAATTTCATAAACTAAAGCATGCATCAACATTAAATTTTTTCTACATTTTTCCCCCCCATATATACGTTTCTCCTTCCTCCTGCTATAGTTTGCTCTTTAAACTCTGACTTAAAGTTAGAATATTGAATGATATTTGAGCGTAGATAATAAGCGTATATGAATAGAGAGGATAATGAGAGAATATCTTACTCTCCTAACACAATTTGTAAGAAATGAAAATACAAAATGAAAAATGTTTTCATATTCTTTTTCAAGCCTTCTGTATATTTTGTTTTTATTTTGCGCCGTACGACTACCCACTTTGTATTTTCTCTCAATGTCATATGCGCTCATCAGAAGATATTGAGTTAACAAGATATTAACCACACTCTTCTAAACAGAACTTTAACATATTGTATGTAAAGTCTTGCCGTGTAAAGCACTCTTTACATACCTGACTTATGTGATGATTTTGTAGCACAGGCTATTTCACTTGCTTGTCTGTTTACAACACAAACAAAATTGAGTGTTTTTGTTTGTGTTTTCCATGCAAACAGGCAAGCAAGTGAAATAGACTGTGTTACAAAAACATCACATTAATATAGAGAGAGATGGTTTTGCAAACACGAAGACTGTTCGTATAGAACCGAAAATTGCTCGTATTTTCTTTCAATGCCGAATGCTCTCCCAAGTTTACACTATACAATGTGCTCTCTTCTGCGCGAAGAACCGCCTTAAGTAGTTTCACAATAAACCAGTGGAGTCAACTCGAAAAGTAAAATATATAACTCGGCTCTCTTTTATACTCTTCATGAAGGGAGTGAATACCATACGTATTCAAATATTGTACGCTTAGTTATGGCTTACGAGGTACTTTAAAGAGATCTAACGGAAGGCACAACAGGTAAACGCCGCTCGTTATTATTGGCTTATGCTCACAAACGAGCGAAGTTACAGAGGCAAATTGACAATTATATTGACCACTTGTCCTGAGTATAAAACCGCGAATTTAACAGAATAAGTTATCATAACTGTGACAACCACTGAACTATAAGTTCATCTGTTTAATACTCTTCATCAAAGAGGGCGAAGTATTGACAATTACATTTAACATCTGTCTTGAGTATTGAGTGAGTTACGCCAATTTACGTATATAAGCCCGAATTCAACAGGGCAGGTTATCATTACCGTGACAATTGCTCAACAAGTTAAACGAATAATTATGTCTGAAGGAACAGAAAGCACGCACAAAGTTGTAAGTTATTGAAATAAAAATTAATTGATCTTTAATAAAAATGTTTGATGAAAATGTTTTTGATTAATTTTTTTAATATGTTTTCTTTATTTTTCAATTACAGCACATACGCAAGAAGCGTCTTTTGGATTCCCTTAACGAATGTCCCGAATTAAATAAATGTGGCCTGAATCAACAGGATGCCAGTGACGAACCAGCGTTTGTATTGGTATCCTTTGATGAAAATGAAGTAAAGAACACAATGATTGGCAATATAAATAAAAATGTTTCGGTGGATAATGAAATGAAAACTATCTGCAAAGTGGCAGAATATTTACATGAAAATTTCGAGATTATATCTTGCAACAGTGGAAATGAGTCCTGTCAAGAACTACAAGCTGACAACGCAATGCAATTAACAAGCCATGTTAAATTCGAACTTAATACCACTAAAGATGCAATGGAGAACATGATGACTACCGATAAAGAAAATTTCGCTTCATTCGATAATCTACCGGAAGCAGACGACAACGTGGCAGCATATTTGAAAGACAACTTTCAGAATATATCTTGGAATGTCGACAACAAGCCTCGCCCAAAAGTAAAATCTAACATAAATAAAAGCGACATAGAAAATTTGAAAAGATATGAACACTTGGAGAATGTGAAACGAATTAAAATGGAAAACTTGAGAAAAACGGTAAATGCTACAATTCAATTTCTGATATTTTTAGAAAAGCTAGAGCAACAGGAAGAATTACAAGAAAACCAAAATATTGACAATGACGAAAGTGTTGATAAAAAAGATTTTAAAATGCTTGTAACAGAGAACGACAACAAAAATGATATCCCACAAGCGCATAATCAAAATGAAGACGTAAGCAAATCACCCGAGTACAAAGAGCAACACAGAATGGTAGCGCCTTATAATGATTTTAATAATTTCGAACTGAAATATAATAAGAATAAGAATCTACCACACTGCTCAAAAAGTCCGGAAGAAGAAATAAATATTATGAAAAATGAGTTTGAAATCCATACAGTCCAATTAGAACAACCACAAATAGAAAACATATCCATTGCAACTTCCACCAGTGATGAACACCCGCCCCATATGCAAATTGAAAACAGATTTGAAGCTGATGCAAATGGTATGGTTTGTATTGGACCGAATGGCACTATGATCCCTATAAGAACTTTAGAATCCATCAACTGGTCCCTGACAGGAGCCGCTGTAACACGAAAAATTCTAGTGGAAATCTTTGGCCGTGAAACTTTGGCTGCTTGCAATCTAACGGGTAAGCCTTCGCCTGCCTTTGTAGATTGTAATAAACCAGTGAAAAGCCAATTGGACCCCATTATAGTTGCGGATATCATTCATTTAATGGATGAGCAGAAAGGCCTAACCCCGAAGGAGGTGCGTAATGCAATAACCACAAAATGCGCCGATGAAAATAAAATGCTTAGGATGAAGGAAAAAAAGAGACAAAGTATTGCAGAGCGAAATATGGCTTGTGGCATTTCTAATTTTTCAGTTTAAGTTTTTTTCTTTTTGTTCATAAATGTTTTTATAAATAAGATCTACCAAATGTATATAATGTTATGTAATATATAATAGTCTATAGAATATTTTTGTTTAATAAAAATTTATTGTTTCTTAATAAAAATTTTTAAGTCGATTCAATTTATATTTGTATCGGATATGTGTCGGTTTGTATAGATAACCACTAATGGACCACTAATTGGTAACTAAACATTATGGGAAAGCATAGCGGCTTTGTGTGGGTACCATTAGAGAATGAACACGAATACACAAAAACCCAAACGCGAGCTAAAACTCGATGGTGAGCGCAAATCGTCCACACCCTCTGAACGTAAACACTATATAAGGCAAACTCCTGCAAACGCAGCAGCGACGTCCTCCACGTCTAAATGTGCCTCCAGTTTGGTGGTCAAAGCGAGTAATACCCTCTTGTCAATGGCCAACAAGCTTAGGGCATACAAAAGTTAACAAATTTCAGACATTTTTTAACCAATCCGTTTTCGTTGAAAATATTTATAATTGTCTGACATCTTTCTTCGATTTTAAGACGGTCTTTTGTTTTGGTTCAGAAATTTGTGAAATTTGTTAATCGGAAGCATACCTTTGTGGGCCTGTGCAGAGCCACAATTCAGTTCAGTTTCAAAAAATTTTTAACCAATGCAAAAGACCATCTTAACATCAAGGAAACTATAAAGATTTTCAACGAAAACGGATTAGTTAAAAAATTTCTGAAATTTTTGAAATATGAGTGGTGGGACCTACCGTTTAAAGTCGACTCCGAACGACATATTTTTGAGAAACTTTTCATGGCATTTTTATTTATTTACTCTCAGAGTTTTTGCCAGAAAACTGCTGAGAATAAGTCGCCGAAGAAATACTTTTTATATTCTGTACTGATGTCTGGGGTTTGAACCCTGGCTTTAGTTCTAATAAGCCAACACACTACCTACTAGACTATACTATAGACTACTTCAATATAATCCCCCCCAATTACCATTTGGGGAATTTAAATTAAATGGATGTGGTAAACACTCTGCTGGGTCACAGAATAGTTGGGTATTTACTGCCAAGGCTGGCAGCTGAAAAACTGTTGAGACAGACGTAGATGTAAAGTTTTCTAGCTTAGAGAAAACTGAAGGTGATTAAAGTTACGGTACTAAGAAGAATGACGATTGCCTTCAGAATCAACCAGAATCAACTCGGTGGTAGTATCAATTTCCAAACTTTTATTTGGTGCAGTAACTAGAAAGTACAGAGTGATAAACGAATTTAATCTGTGGAAGGTAGTAAATGGTCAACAGAAATATTGCGTTGAGTTGGTTGGCATGTCCCGCGATGCATATAAAGATACCGAACAGTCACGCACAATTGAACAGGAAGAGCATTCTGAAAAAATTTGTCTACTGATTAAGTAACATTCACCAGAAAAAAATGCCCGACCCCACTGTGCAAAAAAACGAGAAGACTTGAACAAGCCATACAACTTTCCGCGTTACCGAACTAAGACAAGCAGTGAAAAAATGGAAGCCAGTTGTGATCGAGCAGTGAAATGAAAACGATTCGAAGAAGGCAAACTGATTCCGCTGAGCACCACTCAACAAGAGAAGTAACTATCGCCCATATTTTCGCATTACTGGGAGGTACTCTACAATGCAATTAGAAAGTAAAATTCCATGATTCATAGACTTAAAAAGCAAAACAACCCCAGATTTTGAACGCAGACAAAAACAATCTAAACAGAAACAAGCAAATAAGACACCGACAAACAAACAAACAAAGAATAACAAAAATTATGGGTGTTACAGCAAACAAATATTACACAAACAATTTCTGAAGGAAATTACAAGTAGAAAACAAAACAAAAATAAAAACAGGCGACATCAACAAACAACATTAAAGGAAGATGGTGGGTGATGTTATGAAATAAAAATAAAAATAAGAACACGGTGCAAATACATTTGTTAAAAGACCTTTAATTGAGAAGATTTCAGTACATTCGTTGAATAATAATACGAATGTGATTTGTTTTTCTTTAAGACGGGTATACTCGACTTTATGCGTAAAAATTACGTTTTACTCTATATAAAAAATCAAAAGGCTAAAAGGGGTCATTAATTAAATTAATATGGTGTTGTTATCAATTAAATTATGTTGTTTTTTAAATAATTAAAGGCTTTGTTCAAATAAAATAACGAATACGATCAAAAGTAAATAATTTGGCTGCCTTCCAAAATGTATCAATACAAAGTTTGTATGTAGTTCTACTACTGTATATAAACTATGTAGATATGCAAATTAACCAAACATTGCATAAACTATAAATCTGATGCCTGATTACTTTTTGACTGCGTTAAAAATACACATTGACGACATTTTGAAATAGAATACATTGTATATATTTTGTACAGCGGCATTATGAAACGTCGATACTTTGTTCAAACACAAAGCAACTAACATTTGGAAGGCAGCCTTTTTGTTATTTTTAATTGCAAACTTAGAATTCACAATAAATAAACATACGTATATATTTATTCACTGCTCCATCACAACTGGCTTCCATTTTGTCACTGCTTGTCTTAATTCGATAACGCGGAAAGACATACGGCTTGTTGAAGCCATTCCGTTCTTCTGCACAGTGGTGTTGGGCATATGTTTCTGGTGAATCACCAGACAACTTGCCAGGTGCTCTTCTTGTTAAATTATGCGTAGCTGCCCGGTAATATATTATGAATCGTGGGATACGCTTGTCCCAACTTATTGTTGACCATTTACTACCTTCCACAGATCAAATCAAAACCATTCCACCATTCTTCTTGTTGATTCTAAAGGCAGTCGTCATTCTTCTTGGTATCGCAAAATTTTATCACCATCAGTTTTCTCTAAGCTAGAAAACTTTTCATCTACGTCAGCCTCAACAGTTTTATTCAATTCAATTGCGTCCACTATCTGTGCTGCCTTACAGGTTATAAGTATGGGTCCCGATAAATAATTTTCTTTATCACATAATCTTCATATTGCGTTCGAGACGATCTCTTCATTGAACAAGTGTACTTTAAGTGTACAGTGCCCTGTCTAAAGACCGATTACTAAACTCAGATTATTTTCGGAAACTTTCAAGCATGACAAAAATCTCCTGATATTATACAATAAATTACAAAGAAAAACGTTTGCCTATCTTTATATTCCCTTACAATGAGTATAGACTTTAAATATTTCCTCCGTCTGACTGAAAGATTCAGCTACCAGCTTTTGGTAGTAAATTTCCAAGTATTCTGTGACCCAGCAGAGTGTTTACCGTATCCAGTTGATTTAGCTTCCCCCGGTGGTCATATTTTAATTTTATTTATATTACGTAGTATTGCTATGTTCTATTCTTTTCACTTTATGTTCAGCTTGAATTGAGCAAAACTTTTTATTGGATTCTGCTTGGAAGTTACCTGCGAGCATTCACATTGACTCATAATATCTGATCCGTATAATACAGAGTGGCCCTCTTTTAAAAGGCTATGTAGCCTGCAAATTTCCTATCACTCAGTCTCTGCGAAATATATCCCACAATAAAAATGGTCCGGTTTCTGTCCAGGGGACAGTTAAGGCGGTATCATTGCGAATCGAAAGTGTTGGGGAAATATATATATAAATATATATATATATGTATGTATATATATATATATGTACGTGTATACGAGTATATATGAATATATCTAAAAAGCAGTCAACTTAATTTTCAAAATATTCTTCATTGTTTTCTTTTCGTAATTATTTTATCACTCGTAATAACTGGCTAGAAAATATTATTTCATCCTATTTTGATGAGGAAACTCATTACTAAAAACAACTCTTTCAACTCGCGGATTTACTGAAATATAAAATATACTCAAAGAACTTCTTAAAACTGATAAGTAGCTACTGAATCCTCGTAATAATAAACTTTTTAAATAAAATCAATTTAAATTGGATGCCACTGCATGGTCTGATAGTGTGGTGGATAATATGATAGACTACTAGCGTGAGAGGCGTTAGTTCGACGCCAACTAGAGACTCTCGCCTGTTACATTTTACCGAGTATATGGGTGAAGTTATACTATGTTCAGACATGCACTTATATTGAATAAATCGCAATAAATGGCGTTATTGAGCTCAATATTTAATACAAAATTTTCAATTAATTATTGCTCTATAAATTCATAAATTGTTATAATATTGATTAAAACTTGAAATACAGCACTGTCATAAGTACGTTCAGTGAGCATATTACAATTTTTCGAACGCTTTCTATTGCTATTTGACAACTCAAATGTCAACAACGACAACAAAAACAAAAACAATGTTGTTGAAACTACCAGCTGTTTTGTTTACTAGCCGTCAAATGAATATTGAATAAGCAGCTGAACAGCGTATATTGTTATGTCTAAACACTTAAAATATTGGTAGTCAGTAAACCAAATATTGATTCAATAAAAGTGCATGTCTGAACATAGTATTACGCAGCTCGTATATAATTAAATATAATTTCTAATTGTATTGTAATTAATTAATAAATAAATAAAATAAATTGTGCGGAATATCATAATTATGACAATTAGCAAAAATTCAATTTCCAGCTTTTGTTGTTAACCTACTACTGTTAATTCTTAAATACTGTTCTCTATCATATCATTTTATCGGGAAGATATAGAGATATTATAGGGTCTTTTTAAGTGATTATTATTTTAAGTGCAAATAAAACAAAGACTCGATAAATAACAACAGGCTTTACAGATGTAGCTTCAATGAAATGGCCGGTGTCAATTGCCAAAATTTGAAAGTCCTTGTTAGAAGACAATACAGAACAGAAATATAATGATCTTTTCATATTAAGTTCAATAAAAATAGCCTCAAATATCACCAACTAATTGATAAATTGCCATGTCACCAAAATTATGGTGATTTTGAATAACAAAAGAGTTTTAGAATCTTATTATTTGGTAAGAAATCACCGCGCATAACAACACGGTCTTTGTCAGACCAATACTAAAGTGGTCCCCATTATAAAGTAGTCCCCATTATAAAGTAGTCCCCATACTAAAGTTGTTTCTATACTAAAGTAGATCGAAAATAGTCCTGTCAAAACTATATCCTTAAAATTTCTTACATATGTTATGCATGAAACTAAGCACGATTATTACATTGTTTTGACGAAAATCTTAATTATTTTCAATAAACAATTAACAGGTACATAATTGCATAGCGAAAGTCTAAGTTTAAAATAATAAGGGCCTTATCAACCCGTAGGTATTGTGGGCTACAATATTATAGGGTAAGACGAAAATCAAAATATTAATCGTTTTCGCTACCTGAATGGAGCTAAAAACAAAAATATTACGTGGAAATGCTGAAAATAGGCAATAAATGTTTTGTGTATACTTAAAACAAAACAGGCAGAACTTACACGTCGTCATCAAAAAATGCAAAAAGACTCATTAAACCACTTTTTATGTTTTTTACAAAAGAAGAGAAAAACGAAAATCGAAAACTACAAAATTCAATTTGCCATTGTAGCTGACAATATGTGTGTATAAATCAGGAAAATATATAATTGTTACAGCTCATGACTGATGAAATGCCTGATGATAGAATCTTTAGATATTAAACGTGAATTTCATAAACTAAAGCATGCATTAACATTAAATTTTTTCTACATTTTTCCCCCCTACATTTTTCTCCTTCCTCCTGCTATAGTTTGCTCTTTAAACTCTGACTTAAAGTTAGAATATTGAATGATATTTGAGCGTAGATAATAAGAAAATCTCGGGATTTTGCGATTCGGGATTTCCCGATTGGCATCCCTAGCATGAACATGAATACACAAAAACCAAAAACCCGCGCTAAAACTCGATGATGATCGCAAATCGTCCACACCCTCTGAACGTAAACACTATATAAGGCGAACTCCTGCGAACGCAGCAGCGTCGTCCTCCACGTCTAAAGGTGCCTCCAGTTTGGTGGCCAAAGCTGTCTTCAAAGCGAGTAATACCCTCTTGTCAATGGCCAACAAGCTTAGGGCATATAGAACGCGCATAACTGCTTTGTGCATTGTTATTGCATGCATTAACATTAAATTTTTTCTACATTTTTCCCCCCCATATATACGTTTCTCCTTCCTCCTGCTATAGTTTGCTCTTTAAACTCTGACTTAAAGTTGCCCATATCAATTTAAATGTAAATACAACCATAGAATATTGAATGATATTTGAGCGTAGATAATAAGCGTATATGAATAGAGAGGATAATGAGAGAATATCTTACTCTCCTAACACAATTTGTAAGAAATGAAAATACAAAATGAAAAATGTTTTCATATTCTTTTTCAAGCCTTCTTTATCTTTTGTTTTTATTTTGCGCCGTACGACTACCCACTTTGTATTTTCTCTCAATGTCATATGCGCTCATCAGAAGATATTGAGTTAACAAGATATTAACCACACTCTTCTAAACAGAACTTTAACATATTGTATGTAAAGTCTTGCCGTGTAAAGCACTCTTTACATACCTGACTTATGTGATGATTTTGTAGCACAGGCTATTTCACTTGCTTGTCTGTTTACAACACAAACAAAATTGAGTGTTTTTGTTTGTGTTTTCCATGCAAACAGGCAAGCAAGTGAAATAGACTGTGTTACAAAAACATCACATTAATATAGAGAGAGATGGTTTTGCAAACACGAAGACTGTTCGTATAGAACCGAAAATTGCTCGTATTTTCTTTCAATGCCGAATGCTCTCCCAAGTTTACACTATACAATGTGCTCTCTTCTGCGCGAAGAACCGCCTTAAGTAGTTTCACAATAAACCAGTGGAGTCAACTCGAAAAGTAAAATATATAACTCGGCTCTCTTTTATACTCTTCATGAAGGGAGTGAATACCATACGTATTCAAATATTGTACGCTTAGTTATGGCTTACGAGGTACTTTAAAGAGATCTAACGGAAGGCACAACAGGTAAACGCCGCTCGTTATTATTGGCTTATGCTCACAAACGAGCGAAGTTACAGAGGCAAATTGACAATTATATTGACCACTTGTCCTGAGTATAAAACCGCGAATTTAACAGAATAAGTTATCATAACTGTGACAACCACTGAACTATAAGTTCATCTGTTTAATACTCTTCATCAAAGAGGGCGAAGTATTGACAATTACATTTAACATCTGTCTTGAGTATTGAGTGAGTTACGCCAATTTACGTATATAAGCCCGAATTCAACAGGGCAGGTTATCATTACCGTGACAATTGCTCAACAAGTTAAACGAATAATTATGTCTGAAGGAACAGAAAGCACGCACAAAGTTGTAAGTTATTGAAATAAAAATTAATTGATCTTTAATAAAAATGTTTGATGAAAATGTTTTTGATTAATTTTTTTAATATGTTTTCTTTATTTTTCAATTACAGCACATACGCAAGAAGCGTCTTTTGGATTCCCTTAACGAATGTCCCGAATTAAATAAATGTGGCCTGAATCAACAGGATGCCAGTGACGAACCAGCGTTTGTATTGGTATCCTTTGATGAAAATGAAGTAAAGAACACAATGATTGGCAATATAAATAAAAATGTTTCGGTGGATAATGAAATGAAAACTATCTGCAAAGTGGCAGAATATTTACATGAAAATTTCGAGATTATATCTTGCAACAGTGGAAATGAGTCCTGTCAAGAACTACAAGCTGACAACGCAATGCAATTAACAAGCCATGTTAAATTCGAACTTAATACCACTAAAGATGCAATGGAGAACATGATGACTACCGATAAAGAAAATTTCGCTTCATTCGATAATCTACCGGAAGCAGACGACAACGTGGCAGCATATTTGAAAGACAACTTTCAGAATATATCTTGGAATGTCGACAACAAGCCTCGCCCAAAAGTAAAATCTAACATAAATAAAAGCGACATAGAAAATTTGAAAAGATATGAACACTTGGAGAATGTGAAACGAATTAAAATGGAAAACTTGAGAAAAACGGTAAATGCTACAATTCAGTTTCTGATATTTTTAGAAAAGCTAGAGCAACAGGAAGAATTACAAGAAAACCAAAATATTGACAATGACGAAAGTGTTGATAAAAAAGATTTTAAAATGCTTGTAACAGAGAACGACAACAAAAATGATATCCCACAAGCGCATAATCAAAATGAAGACGTAAGCAAATCACCCGAGTACAAAGAGCAACACAGAATGGTAGCGCCTTATAATGATTTTAATAATTTCGAACTGAAATATAATAAGAATAAGAATCTACCACACTGCTCAAAAAGTCCGGAAGAAGAAATAAATATTATGAAAAATGAGTTTGAAATCCATACAGTCCAATTAGAACAACCACAAATAGAAAACATATCCATTGCAACTTCCACCAGTGATGAACACCCGCCCCATATGCAAATTGAAAACAGATTTGAAGCTGATGCAAATGGTATGGTTTGTATTGGACCGAATGGCACTATGATCCCTATAAGAACTTTAGAATCCATCAACTGGTCCCTGACAGGAGCCGCTGTAACACGAAAAATTCTAGTGAAAATCTTTGGCCGTGAAACTTTGGCTGCTTGCAATCTAACGGGTAAGCCTTCGCCTGCCTTTGTAGATTGTAATAAACCAGTGAAAAGCCAATTGGACCCCATTATAGTTGCGGATATCATTCATTTAATGGATGAGCAGAAAGGCCTAACCCCGAAGGAGGTGCGTAATGCAATAACCACAAAATGCGCCGATGAAAATAAAATGCTTAGGATGAAGGAAAAAAAGAGACAAAGTATTGCAGAGCGAAATATGGCTTGTGGCATTTCTAATTTTTCAGTTTAAGTTTTTTTCTTTTTGTTCATAAATGTTTTTATAAATAAGATCTACCAAATGTATATAATGTTATGTAATATATAATAGTCTATAGAATATTTTTGTTTAATAAAAATTTATTGTTTCTTAATAAAAATTTTTAAGTCGATTCAATTTATATTTGTAGCGGATATGTGTCGGTTTGTATAGATAACCACTAATGGACCACTAATGGGTAACTAAACATTATGGGAAAGCATAGCGGCTTTGTGTGGGTACCATTAGAGAATGAACACGAATACACAAAAACCCAAACGCGAGCTAAAACTCGATGGTGAGCGCAAATCGTCCACACCCTCTGAACGTAAACACTATATAAGGCAAACTCCTGCAAACGCAGCAGCGACGTCCTCCACGTCTAAATGTGCCTCCAGTTTGGTGGTCAAAGCGAGTAATACCCTCTTGTCAATGGCCAACAAGCTTAGGGCATACAAAAGTTAACAAATTTCAGACATTTTTTAACCAATCCGTTTTCGTTGAAAATATTTATAATTGTCTGACATCTTTCTTCGATTTTAAGACGGTCTTTTGTTTTGGTTCAGAAATTTGTGAAATTTGTTAATCGGAAGCACACCTTTGTGGGCCTGTGCAGAGCCACAATTCAGTTCAGTTTCAAAAAATTTTTAACCAATGCAAAAGACCATCTTAACATCAAGGAAACTATAAAGATTTTCAACGAAAACAGATTAGTTAAAAAATTTCTGAAATTTTTGAAATATGAGTGGTGGGACCTACCGTTTAAAGTCGACTCCGAACGACATATTTTTGAGAAACTTTTCATGGCATTTTTATTTATTTACTCTCAGAGTTTTTGCCAGAAAACTGCTGAGAATAAGTCGCCGAAGAAATACTTTTTATATTCTGTACTGATGTCTGGGGTTTGAACCCTGGCTTTAGTTCTAATAAGCCAACACACTACCTACTAGACTATACTATAGACTACTTCAATATAATCCCCCCCAATTACCATTTGGGGAATTTAAATTAAATGGATGTGGTAAACACTCTGCTGGGTCACAGAATAGTTGGGTATTTACTGCCAAGGCTGGCAGCTGAAAAACTGTTGAGACAGACGTAGATGTAAAGTTTTCTAGCTTAGAGAAAACTGAAGGTGATTAAAGTTACGGTACTAAGAAGAATGGCGATTGCCTTCAGAATCAACCAGAATCAACTCGGTGGTAGTATCAATTTCCAAACTTTTATTTGGTGCAGTAACTAGAAAGTACAGAGTGATAAACGAATTTAATCTGTGGAAGGTAGTAAATGGTCAACAGAAATATTGCGTTGAGTTGGTTGGCATGTCCCGCGATGCATATAAAGATACCGAACAGTCACGCACAATTGAACAGGAAGAGCATTCTGAAAAAATTTGTCTACTGATTAAGTAACATTCACCAGAAAAAAATGCCCGACCCCACTGTGCAAAAAAACGAGAAGACTTGAACAAGCCATACAACTTTCCGCGTTACCGAACTAAGACAAGCAGTGAAAAAATGGAAGCCAGTTGTGATCGAGCAGTGAAATGAAAACGATTCGAAGAAGGCAAACTGATTCCGCTGAGCACCACTCAACAAGAGAAGTAACTATCGCCCATATTTTCGCATTACTGGGAGGTACTCTACAATGCAATTAGAAAGTAAAATTCCATGATTCATAGACTTAAAAAGCAAAACAACCCCAGATTTTGAACGCAGACAAAAACAATCTAAACAGAAACAAGCAAATAAGACACCGACAAACAAACAAACAAAGAATAACAAAAATTATGGGTGTTACAGCAAACAAATATTACACAAACAATTTCTGAAGGAAATTACAAGTAGAAAACAAAACAAAAATAAAAACAGGCGACATCAACAAACAACATTAAAGGAAGATGGTGGGTGATGTTATGAAATAAAAATAAAAATAAGAACACGGTGCAAATACATTTGTTAAAAGACCTTTAATTGAGAAGATTTCAGTACATTCGTTGAATAATAATACGAATGTGATTTGTTTTTCTTTAAGACGGGTATACTCGACTTTATGCGTAAAAATTACGTTTTACTCTACATAAAAAATCAAAAGGCTAAAAGGGGTCATTAATTAAATTAATATGGTGTTGTTATCAATTAAATTATGTTGTTTTTTAAATAATTAAAGGCTTTGTTCAAATAAAATAACGAATACGATCAAAAGTAAATAATTTGGCTGCCTTCCAAAATGTATCAATACAAAGTTTGTATGTAGTTCTACTACTGTATATAAACTATGTAGATATGCAAATTAACCAAACATTGCATAAACTATAAATCTGATGCCTGATTACTTTTTGACTGCGTTAAAAATACACATTGACGACATTTTGAAATAGAATACATTGTATATATTTTGTACAGCGGCATTATGAAACGTCGATACTTTGTTCAAACACAAAGCAACTAACATTTGGAAGGCAGCCTTTTTGTTATTTTTAATTGCAAACTTAGAATTCACAATAAATAAACATACGTATATATTTATTCACTGCTCCATCACAACTGGCTTCCATTTTGTCACTGCTTGTCTTAATTCGATAACGCGGAAAGACATACGGCTTGTTGAAGCCATTCCGTTCTTCTGCACAGTGGTGTTGGGCATATGTTTCTGGTGAATCACCAGACAACTTGCCAGGTGCTCTTCTTGTTAAATTATGCGTAGCTGCCCGGTAATATATTATGAATCGTGGGATACGCTTGTCCCAACTTATTGTTGACCATTTACTACCTTCCACAGATCAAATCAAAACCATTCCACCATTCTTCTTGTTGATTCTAAAGGCAGTCGTCATTCTTCTTGGTATCGCAAAATTTTATCACCATCAGTTTTCTCTAAGCTAGAAAACTTTTCATCTACGTCAGCCTCAACAGTTTTATTCAATTCAATTGCGTCCACTATCTGTGCTGCCTTACAGGTTATAAGTATGGGTCCCGATAAATAATTTTCTTTATCACATAATCTTCATATTGCGTTCGAGACGATCTCTTCATTGAACAAGTGTACTTTAAGTGTACAGTGCCCTGTCTAAAGACCGATTACTAAACTCAGATTATTTTCGGAAACTTTCAAGCATGACAAAAATCTCCTGATATTATACAATAAATTACAAAGAAAAACGTTTGCCTATCGTTATATTCCCTTACAATGAGTATAGACTTTAAATATTTCCTCCGTCTGACTGAAAGATTCAGCTACCAGCTTTTGGTAGTAAATTTCCAAGTATTCTGTGACCCAGCAGAGTGTTTACCGTATCCAGTTGATTTAGCTTCCCCCGGTGGTCATATTTTAATTTTATTTATATTACGTAGTATTGCTATGTTCTATTCTTTTCACTTTATGTTCAGCTTGAATTGAGCAAAACTTTTTATTGGATTCTGCTTGGAAGTTACCTGCGAGCATTCACATTGACTCATAATATCTGATCCGTATAATACAGAGTGGCCCTCTTTTAAAAGGCTATGTAGCCTGCAAATTTCCTATCACTCAGTCTCTGCGAAATATATCCCACAATAAAAATGGTCCGGTTTCTGTCCAGGGGACAGTTAAGGCGGTATCATTGCGAATCGAAAGTGTTGGGGAAATATATATATAAATATATATATATATGTATGTATATATATATATATGTACGTGTATACGAGTATATATGAATATATCTAAAAAGCAGTCAACTTAATTTTCAAAATATTCTTCATTGTTTTCTTTTCGTAATTATTTTATCACTCGTAATAACTGGCTAGAAAATATTATTTCATCCTATTTTGATGAGGAATCCCTGAGGAACTCATTACTAAAAACAACTCTTTCAACTCGCGGATTTACTGAAATATAAAATATACTCAAAGAACTTCTTAAAACTGATAAGTAGCTACTGAATCCTCGTAATAATAAACTTTTTAAATAAAATCAATTTAAATTGGATGCCACTGCATGGTCTGATAGTGTGGTGGATAATATGATAGACTACTAGCGTGAGAGGCGTTAGTTCGACGCCAACTAGAGACTCTCGCCTGTTACATTTTACCGAGTATATGGGTGAAGTTATACTATGTTCAGACATGCACTTATATTGAATAAATCGCAATAAATGGCGTTATTGAGCTCAATATTTAATACAAAATTTTCAATTAATTATTGCTCAATAAATTCATAAATTGTTATAATATTGATTAAAACTTGAAATACAGCACTGTCATAAGTACGTTCAGTGAGCATATTACAATTTTTCGAACGCTTTCTATTGCTATTTGACAACTCAAATGTCAACAACGACAACAAAAACAAAAACAATGTTGTTGAAACTACCAGCTGTTTTGTTTACTAGCCGTCAAATGAATATTGAATAAGCAGCTGAACAGCGTATATTGTTATGTCTAAACACTTAAAATATTGGTAGTCAGTAAACCAAATATTGATTCAATAAAAGTGCATGTCTGAACATAGTATTACGCAGCTCGTATATAATTAAATATAATTTCTAATTGTATTGTAATTAATTAATAAATAAATAAAATAAATTGTGCGGAATATCATAATTATGACAATTAGCAAAAATTCAATTTCCAGCTTTTGTTGTTAACCTACTACTGTTAATTCTTAAATACTGTTCTCTATCATATCATTTTATCGGGAAGATATAGAGATATTATAGGGTCTTTTTAAGTGATTATTATTTTAAGTGCAAATAAAACAAAGACTCGATAAATAACAACAGGCTTTACAGATGTAGCTTCAATGAAATGGCCGGTGTCAATTGCCAAAATTTGAAAGTCCTTGTTAGAAGACAATACAGAACAGAAATATAATGATCTTTTCATATTAAGTTCAATAAAAATAGCCTCAAATATCACCAACTAATTGATAAATTGCCATGTCACCAAAATTATGGTGATTTTGAATAACAAAAGAGTTTTAGAATCTTATTATTTGGTAAGAAATCACCGCGCATAACAACACGGTCTTTGTCAGACCAATACTAAAGTGGTCCCCATTATAAAGTAGTCCCCATTATAAAGTAGTCCCCATACTAAAGTTGTTTCTATACTAAAGTAGATCGAAAATAGTCCTATCAAAACTATATCCTTAAAATTTCTTACATATGTTATGCATGAAACTAAGCACGATTATTACATTGTTTTGACGAAAATCTTAATTATTTTCAATAAACAATTAACAGGTACATAATTGCATAGCGAAAGTCTAAGTTTAAAATAATAAGGGCCTTATCAACCCGTAGGTATTGTGGGCTACAATATTATAGGGTAAGACGAAAATCAAAATATTAATCGTTTTCGCTACCTGAATGGAGCTAAAAACAAAAATATTACGTGGAAATGCTGAAAATAGGCAATAAATGTTTTGTGTATACTTAAAACAAAACAGGCAGAACTTACACGTCGTCATCAAAAAATGCAAAAAGACTCATTAAACCACTTTTTATGTTTTTTACAAAAGAAGAGAAAAACGAAAATCGAAAACTACAAAATTCAATTTGCCATTGTAGCTGACAATATGTGTGTATAAATCAGGAAAATATATAATTGTTACAGCTCATGACTGATGATAGAATCTTTAGATATTAAACATGAATTTCATAAACTAAAGCATGCATTAACATTAAATTTTTTCTACATTTTTCCCCCCATATATACGTTTCTCCTTCCTCCTGCTATAGTTTGCTCTTTAAACTCTGACTTAAAGTTAGAATATTGAATGATATTTGAGCGTAGATAATAAGCGTATATGAATAGAGAGGATAATGAGAGAATATCTTACTCTCCTAACACAATTTGTAAGAAATGAAAATACAAAATGAAAAATGTTTTCATATTCCTTTTCAAGCCTTCTGTATATTTTGTTTTTATTTTGCGCCGTACGACTACCCACTTTGTATTTTCTCTCAATGTCATATGCGCTCATCAGAAGATATTGAGTTAACAAGATATTAACCACACTCTTCTAAACAGAACTTTAACATATTGTATGTAAAGTCTTGCCGTGTAAAGCACTCTTTACATACCTGACTTATGTGATGATTTTGTAGCACAGGCTATTTCACTTGCTTGTCTGTTTACAACACAAACAAAATTGAGTGTTTTTGTTTGTGTTTTCCATGCAAACAGGCAAGCAAGTGAAATAGACTGTGTTACAAAAACATCACATTAATATAGAGAGAGATGGTTTTGCAAACACGAAGACTGTTCGTATAGAACCGAAAATTGCTCGTATTTTCTTTCAATGCCGAATGCTCTCCCAAGTTTACACTATACAATGTGCTCTCTTCTGCGCGAAGAACCGCCTTAAGTAGTTTCACAATAAACCAGTGGAGTCAACTCGAAAAGTAAAATATATAACTCGGCTCTCTTTTATACTCTTCATGAAGGGAGTGAATACCATACGTATTCAAATATTGTACGCTTAGTTATGGCTTACGAGGTACTTTAAAGAGATCTAACGGAAGGCACAACAGGTAAACGCCGCTCGTTATTATTGGCTTATGCTCACAAACGAGCGAAGTTACAGAGGCAAATTGACAATTATATTGACCACTTGTCCTGAGTATAAAACCGCGAATTTAACAGAATAAGTTATCATAACTGTGACAACCACTGAACTATAAGTTCATCTGTTTAATACTCTTCATCAAAGAGGGCGAAGTATTGACAATTACATTTAACATCTGTCTTGAGTATTGAGTGAGTTACGCCAATTTACGTATATAAGCCCGAATTCAACAGGACAGGTTATCATTACCGTGACAATTGCTCAACAAGTTAAACGAATAATTATGTCTGAAGGAACAGAAAGCACGCACAAAGTTGTAAGTTATTGAAATAAAAATTAATTGATCTTTAATAAAAATGTTTGATGAAAATGTTTTTGATTAATTTTTTTAATATGTTTTCTTTATTTTTCAATTACAGCACATACGCAAGAAGCGTCTTTTGGATTCCCTTAACGAATGTCCCGAATTAAATAAATGTGGCCTGAATCAACAGGATGCCAGTGACGAACGAGCGTTTGTATTGGTATCCTTTGATGAAAATGAAGTAAAGAACACAATGATTGGCAATATAAATAAAAATGTTTCGGTGGATAATGAAATGAAAACTATCTGCAAAGTGGCAGAATATTTACATGAAAATTTCGAGATTATATTGCAACAGTGGAAATGAGTCCTGTCAAGAACTACAAGCTGACAACGCAATGCAATTAACAAGCCATGTTAAATTCGAACTTAATACCACTAAAGATGCAATGGAGAACATGATGACTACCGATACAGAAAATTTCGCTTCATTCGATAATCTACCGGAAGCAGACGACAACGTGGCAGCATATTTGAAAGACAACTTTCAGAATATATCTTGGAATGTCGACAACAAGCCTCGCCCAAAAGTAAAATCTAACATAAATAAAAGCGACATAGAAAATTTGAAAAGATATGAACACTTGGAGAATGTGAAACGAATTAAAATGGAAAACTTGAGAAAAACGGTAAATGCTACAATTCAGTTTCTGATATTTTTAGAAAAGCTAGAGCAACAGGAAGAATTACAAGAAATCCAAAATATTGACAATGACGAAAGTGTTGATAAAAAAGATTTTAAAATGCTTGTAACAGAGAACGACAACAAAAATGATATCCCACAAGCGCATAATCAAAATGAAGACGTAAGCAAATCACCCGAGTACAAAGAGCAACACAGAATGGTAGCGCCTTATAATGATTTTAATAATTTCGAACTGAAATATAATAAGAATAAGAATCTACCACACTGCTCAAAAAGTCCGGAAGAAGAAATAAATATTATGAAAAATGAGTTTGAAATCCATACAGTCCAATTAGAACAACCACAAATAGAAAACATATCCATTGCAACTTCCACCAGTGATGAACACCCGCCCCATATGCAAATTGAAAACAGATTTGAAGCTGATGCAAATGGTATGGTTTGTATTGGACCGAATGGCACTATGATCCCTATAAGAACTTTAGAATCCATCAACTGGTCCCTGACAGGAGCCGCTGTAACACGAAAAATTCTAGTGGAAATCTTTGGCCGTGAAACTTTGGCTGCTTGCAATCTAACGGGTAAGCCTTCGCCTGCCTTTGTAGATTGTAATAAACCAGTGAAAAGCCAATTGGACCCCATTATAGTTGCGGATATCATTCATTTAATGGATGAGCAGAAAGGCCTAACCCCGAAGGAGGTGCGTAATGCAATAACCACAAAATGCGCCGATGAAAATAAAATGCTTAGGATGAAGGAAAAAAAGAGACAAAGTATTGCAGAGCGAAATATGGCTTGTGGCATTTCTAATTTTTCAGTTTAAGTTTTTTTCTTTTTGTTCATAAATGTTTTTATAAATAAGATCTACCAAATGTATATAATGTTATGTAATATATAATAGTCTATAGAATATTTTTGTTTAATAAAAATTTATTGTTTCTTAATAAAAATTTTTAAGTCGATTCAATTTATATTTGTAGCGGATATGTGTCGGTTTGTATAGATAACCACTAATGGACCACTAATGGGTAACTAAACATTATGGGCAAGCATAGCGGCTTTGTGTGGGTACCATTAGAGAATGAACACGAATACACAAAAACCCAAACGCGAGCTAAAACTCGATGGTGAGCGCAAATCGTCCACACCCTCTGAACGTAAACACTATATAAGGCAAACTCCTGCAAACGCAGCAGCGACGTCCTCCACGTCTAAATGTGCCTCCAGTTTGGTGGTCAAAGCGAGTAATACCCTCTTGTCAATGGCCAACAAGCTTAGGGCATACAAAAGTTAACAAATTTCAGACATTTTTTAACCAATCCGTTTTCGTTGAAAATATTTATAATTGTCTGACATCTTTCTTCGATTTTAAGACGGTCTTTTGTTTTGGTTCAGAAATTTGTGAAATTTGTTAATCGGAAGCACACCTTTGTGGGCCTGTGCAGAGCCACAATTCAGTTCAGTTTCAAAAAATTTTTAACCAATGCAAAAGACCATCTTAACATCAAGGAAACTATAAAGATTTTCAACGAAAACGGATTAGTTAAAAAATTTCTGAAATTTTTGAAATATGAGTGGTGGGACCTACCGTTTAAAGTCGACTCCGAACAACATATTTTTGAGAAACTTTTCATGGCATTTTTATTTATTTACTCTCAGAGTTTTTGCCAGAAAACTGCTGAGAATAAGTCGCCGAAGAAATACTTTTTATATTCTGTACTGATGTCTGGGGTTTGAACCCTGGCTTTAGTTCTAATAAGCCAACACACTACCTACTAGACTATACTATAGACTACTTCAATATAATCCCCCCCAATTACCATTTGGGGAATTTAAATTAAATGGATGTGGTAAACACTCTGCTGGGTCACAGAATAGTTGGGTATTTACTGCCAAGGCTGGCAGCTGAAAAACTGTTGAGACAGACGTAGATGTAAAGTTTTCTAGCTTAGAGAAAACTGAAGGTGATTAAAGTTACGGTACTAAGAAGAATGACGATTGCCTTCAGAATCAACCAGAATCAACTCGGTGGTAGTATCAATTTCCAAACTTTTATTTGGTGCAGTAACTAGAAAGTACAGAGTGATAAACGAATTTAATCTGTGGAAGGTAGTAAATGGTCAACAGAAATATTGCGTTGAGTTGGTTGGCATGTCCCGCGATGCATATAAAGATACCGAACAGTCACGCACAATTGAACAGGAAGAGCATTCTGAAAAAATTTGTCTACTGATTAAGTAACATTCACCAGAAAAAAATGCCCGACCCCACTGTGCAAAAAAACGAGAAGACTTGAACAAGCCATACAACTTTCCGCGTTACCGAACTAAGACAAGCAGTGAAAAAATGGAAGCCAGTTGTGATCGAGCAGTGAAATGAAAACGATTCGAAGAAGGCAAACTGATTCCGCTGAGCACCACTCAACAAGAGAAGTAACTATCGCCCATATTTCCGCATTACTGGGAGGTACTCTACAATGCAATTAGAAAGTAAAATTCCATGATTCATAGACTTAAAAAGCAAAACAACCCCAGATTTTGAACGCAGACAAAAACAATCTAAACAGAAACAAGCAAATAAGACACCGACAAACAAACAAACAAAGAATAACAAAAATTATGGGTGTTACAGCAAACAAATATTACACAAACAATTTCTGAAGGAAATTACAAGTAGAAAACAAAACAAAAATAAAAACAGGCGACATCAACAAACAACATTAAAGGAAGATGGTGGGTGATGTTATGAAATAAAAATAAAAATAAGAACACGGTGCAAATACATTTGTTAAAAGACCTTTAATTGAGAAGATTTCAGTACATTCGTTGAATAATAATACGAATGTGATTTGTTTTTCTTTAAGACGGGTATACTCGACTTTATGCGTAAAAATTACGTTTTACTCTACATAAAAAATCAAAAGGCTAAAAGGGGTCATTAATTAAATTAATATGGTGTTGTTATCAATTAAATTATGTTGTTTTTTAAATAATTAAAGGCTTTGTTCAAATAAAATAACGAATACGATCAAAAGTAAATAATTTGGCTGCCTTCCAAAATGTATCAATACAAAGTTTGTATGTAGTTATACTACTGTATATAAACTATGTAGATATGCAAATTAACCAAACATTGCATAAACTATAAATCTGATGCCTGATTACTTTTTGACTGCGTTAAAAATACACATTGACGACATTTTGAAATAGAATACATTGTATATATTTTGTACAGCGGCGTTATGAAACGTCGATACTTTGTTCAAACACAAAGCAACTAACATTTGGAAGGCAGCCTTTTTGTTATTTTTAATTGCAAACTTAGAATTCACAATAAATAAACATACGTATATATTTATTCACTGCTCCATCACAACTGGCTTCCATTTTGTCACTGCTTGTCTTAATTCGATAACGCGGAAAGACATACGGCTTGTTGAAGCCATTCCGTTCTTCTGCACAGTGGTGTTGGGCATATGTTTCTGGTGAATCACCAGACAACTTGCCAGGTGCTCTTCTTGTTAAATTATGCGTAGCTGCCCGGTAATATATTATGAATCGTGGGATACGCTTGTCCCAACTTATTGTTGACCATTTACTACCTTCCACAGATCAAATCAAAACCATTCCACCATTCTTCTTGTTGATTCTAAAGGCAGTCGTCATTCTTCTTGGTATCGCAAAATTTTATCACCATCAGTTTTCTCTAAGCTAGAAAACTTTTCATCTACGTCAGCCTCAACAGTTTTATTCAATTCAATTGCGTCCACTATCTGTGCTGCCTTACAGGTTATAAGTATGGGTCCCGATAAATAATTTTCTTTATCACATAATCTTCATATTGCGTTCGAGACGATCTCTTCATTGAACAAGTGTACTTTAAGTGTACAGTGCCCTGTCTAAAGACCGATTACTAAACTCAGATTATTTTCGGAAACTTTCAAGCATGACAAAAATCTCCTGATATTATGCAATAAATTACAAAGAAAAACGTTTGCCTATCTTTATATTCCCTTACAATGAGTATAGACTTTAAATATTTCCTCCGTCTGACTGAAAGATTCAGCTACCAGCTTTTGGTAGTAAATTTCCAAGTATTCTGTGACCCAGCAGAGTGTTTACCGTATCCAGTTGATTTATCATATTTTAATTTTATTTATATTACGTAGTATTGCTATGTTCTATTCTTTTCACTTTATGTTCAGCTTGAATTGAGCAAAACTTTTTATTGGATTCTGCTTGGAAGTTACCTGCGAGCATTCACATTGACTCATAATATCTGATCCGTATAATACAGAGTGGCCCTCTTTTAAAAGGCTATGTAGCCTGCAAATTTCCTATCACTCAGTCTCTGCGAAATATATCCCACAATAAAAATGGTCCGGTTTCTGTCCAGGGGACAGTTAAGGCGGTATCATTGCGAATCGAAAGTGTTGGGGAAATATATATATAAATATATATATATATGTATGTATATATATATATATATGTACGTGTATACGAGTATATATGAATATATCTAAAAAGCAGTCAACTTAATTTTCAAAATATTCTTCATTGTTTTCTTTTCGTAATTATTTTATCACTCGTAATAACTGGCTAGAAAATATTATTTCATCCTATTTTGATGAGGAAACTCATTACTAAAAACAACTCTTTCAACTCGCGGATTTACTGAAATATAAAATATACTCAAAGAACTTCTTAAAACTGATAAGTAGCTACTGAATCCTCGTAATAATAAACTTTTTAAATAAAATCAATTTAAATTGGATGCCACTGCATGGTCTGATAGTGTGGTGGATAATATGATAGACTACTAGCGTGAGAGGCGTTAGTTCGACGCCAACTAGAGACTCTCGCCTGTTACATTTTACCGAGTATATGGGTGAAGTTATACTATGTTCAGACATGCACTTATATTGAATAAATCGCAATAAATGGCGTTATTGAGCTCAATATTTAATACAAAATTTTCAATTAATTATTGCTCAATAAATTCATAAATTGTTATAATATTGATTAAAACTTGAAATACAGCACTGTCATAAGTACGTTCAGTGAGCATATTACAATTTTTCGAACGCTTTCTATTGCTATTTGACAACTCAAATGTCAACAACGACAACAAAAACAAAAACAATGTTGTTGAAACTACCAGCTGTTTTGTTTACTAGCCGTCAAATGAATATTGAATAAGCAGCTGAACAGCGTATATTGTTATGTCTAAACACTTAAAATATTGGTAGTCAGTAAACCAAATATTGATTCAATAAAAGTGCATGTCTGAACATAGTATTACGCAGCTCGTATATAATTAAATATAATTTCTAATTGTATTGTAATTAATTAATAAATAAATAAAATAAATTGTGCGGAATATCATAATTATGACAATTAGCAAAAATTCAATTTCCAGCTTTTGTTGTTAACCTACTACTGTTAATTCTTAAATACTGTTCTCTATCATATCATTTTATCGGGAAGATATAGAGATATTATAGGGTCTTTTTAAGTGATTATTATTTTAAGTGCAAATAAAACAAAGACTCGATAAATAACAACAGGCTTTACAGATGTAGCTTCAATGAAATGGCCGGTGTCAATTGCCAAAATTTGAAAGTCCTTGTTAGAAGACAATACAGAACAGAAATATAATGATCTTTTCATATTAAGTTCAATAAAAATAGCCTCAAATATCACCAACTAATTGATAAATTGCCATGTCACCAAAATTATGGTGATTTTGAATAACAAAAGAGTTTTAGAATCTTATTATTTGGTAAGAAATCACCGCGCATAACAACACGGTCTTTGTCAGACCAATACTAAAGTGGTCCCCATTATAAAGTAGTCCCCATTATAAAGTAGTCCCCATACTAAAGTTGTTTCTACACTAAAGTAGATCGAAAATAGTCCTGTCAAAACTATATCCTTAAAATTTCTTACATATGTTATGCATGAAACTAAGCACGATTATTACATTGTTTTGACGAAAATCTTAATTATTTTCAATAAATAATTAACAGGTACATAATTGCATAGCGAAAGTCTAAGTTTAAAATAATAAGGGCCTTATCAAGCCGTAGGTATTGTGGGCTACAATATTAAAGGGTAAGACGAAAATCAAAATATTAATCGTTTTCGCTACCTGAATGGAGCTAAAAACAAAAATATTACGTGGAAATGCTGAAAATAGGCAATAAATGTTTTGTGTATACTTAAAACAAAACAGGCAGAACTTACACGTCGTCATCAAAAAATGCAAAAAGACTCATTAAACCACTTTTTATGTTTTTTACAAAAGAAGAGAAAAACGAAAATCGAAAACTACAAAATTCAATTTGCCATTGTAGCTGACAATATGTGTGTATAAATCAGGAAAATATATAATTGTTACAGCTCATGACTGATGAAATGCCTGATGATAGAATCTTTAGATATTAAACGTGAATTTCATAAACTAAAGCATGCATTAACATTAAATTTTTTCTACATTTTTCCCCCCCATATATACGTTTCTCCTTCCTCCTGCTATAGTTTGCTCTTTAAACTCTGACTTAAAGTTAGAATATTGAATGATATTTGAGCGTAGATAATAAGCGTATATGAATAGAGAGGATAATGAGAGAATATCTTACTCTCCTAACACAATTTGTAAGAAATGAAAATACAAAATGAAAAATGTTTTCATATTCTTTTTCAAGCCTTCTGTATATTTTGTTTTTATTTTGCGCCGTACGACTACCCACTTTGTATTTTCTCTCAATGTCATATGCGCTCATCAGAAGATATTGAGTTAACAAGATATTAACCACACTCTTCTAAACAGAACTTTAACATATTGTATGTAAAGTCTTGCCGTGTAAAGCACTCTTTACATACCTGACTTATGTGATGATTTTGTAGCACAGGCTATTTCACTTGCTTGTCTGTTTACAACACAAACAAAATTGAGTGTTTTTGTTTGTGTTTTCCATGCAAACAGGCAAGCAAGTGAAATAGACTGTGTTACAAAAACATCACATTAATATAGAGAGAGATGGTTTTGCAAACACGAAGACTGTTCGTATAGAACCGAAAATTGCTCGTATTTTCTTTCAATGCCGAATGCTCTCCCAAGTTTACACTATACAATGTGCTCTCTTCTGCGCGAAGAACCGCCTTAAGTAGTTTCACAATAAACCAGTGGAGTCAACTCGAAAAGTAAAATATATAACTCGGCTCTCTTTTATACTCTTCATGAAGGGAGTGAATACCATACGTATTCAAATATTGTACGCTTAGTTATGGCTTACGAGGTACTTTAAAGAGATCTAACGGAAGGCACAACAGGTAAACGCCGCTCGTTATTATTGGCTTATGCTCACAAACGAGCGAAGTTACAGAGGCAAATTGACAATTATATTGACCACTTGTCCTGAGTATAAAACCGCGAATTTAACAGAATAAGTTATCATAACTGTGACAACCACTGAACTATAAGTTCATCTGTTTAATACTCTTCATCAAAGAGGGCGAAGTATTGACAATTACATTTAACATCTGTCTTGAGTATTGAGTGAGTTACGCCAATTTACGTATATAAGCCCGAATTCAACAGGACAGGTTATCATTACCGTGACAATTGCTCAACAAGTTAAACGAATAATTATGTCTGAAGGAACAGAAAGCACGCACAAAGTTGTAAGTTATTGAAATAAAAATTAATTGATCTTTAATAAAAATGTTTGATGAAAATGTTTTTGATTAATTTTTTTAATATGTTTTCTTTATTTTTCAATTACAGCACATACGCAAGAAGCGTCTTTTGGATTCCCTTAACGAATGTCCCGAATTAAATAAATGTGGCCTGAATCAACAGGATGCCAGTGACGAACCAGCGTTTGTATTGGTATCCTTTGATGAAAATGAAGTAAAGAACACAATGATTGGCAATATAAATAAAAATGTTTCGGTGGATAATGAAATGAAAACTATCTGCAAAGTGGCAGAATATTTACATGAAAATTTCGAGATTATATCTTGCAACAGTGGAAATGAGTCCTGTCAAGAACTACAAGCTGACAACGCAATGCAATTAACAAGCCATGTTAAATTCGAACTTAATACCACTAAAGATGCAATGGAGAACATGATGACTACCGATAAAGAAAATTTCGCTTCATTCGATAATCTACCGGAAGCAGACGACAACGTGGCAGCATATTTGAAAGACAACTTTCAGAATATATCTTGGAATGTCGACAACAAGCCTCGCCCAAAAGTAAAATCTTACATAAATAAAAGCGACATAGAAAATTTGAAAAGATATGAACACTTGGAGAATGTGAAACGAATTAAAATGGAAAACTTGAGAAAAACGGTAAATGCTACAATTCAGTTTCTGATATTTTTAGAAAAGCTAGAGCAACAGGAAGAATTACAAGAAAACCAAAATATTGACAATGACGAAAGTGTTGATAAAAAAGATTTTAAAATGCTTGTAACAGAGAACGACAACAAAAATGATATCCCACAAGCGCATAATCAAAATGAAGACGTAAGCAAATCACCCGAGTACAAAGAGCAACACAGAATGGTAGCGCCTTATAATGATTTTAATAATTTCGAACTGAAATATAATAAGAATAAGAATCTACCACACTGCTCAAAAAGTCCGGAAGAAGAAATAAATATTATGAAAAATGAGTTTGAAATCCATACAGTCCAATTAGAACAACCACAAATAGAAAACATATCCATTGCAACTTCCACCAGTGATGAACACCCGCCCCATATGCAAATTGAAAACAGATTTGAAGCTGATGCAAATGGTATGGTTTGTATTGGACCGAATGGCACTATGATCCCTATAAGAACTTTAGAATCCATCAACTGGTCCCTGACAGGAGCCGCTGTAACACGAAAAATTCTAGTGGAAATCTTTGGCCGTGAAACTTTGGCTGCTTGCAATCTAACGGGTAAGCCTTCGCCTGCCTTTGTAGATTGTAATAAACCAGTGAAAGGCCAATTGGACCCCATTATAGTTGCGGATATCATTCATTTAATGGATGAGCAGAAAGGCCTAACCCCGAAGGAGGTGCGTAATGCAATAACCACAAAATGCGCCGATGAAAATAAAATGCTTAGGATGAAGGAAAAAAAGAGACAAAGTATTGCAGAGCGAAATATGGCTTGTGGCATTTCTAATTTTTCAGTTTAAGTTTTTTTCTTTTTGTTCATAAATGTTTTTATAAATAAGATCTACCAAATGTATATAATGTTATGTAATATATAATAGTCTATAGAATATTTTTGTTTAATAAAAATTTATTGTTTCTTAATAAAAATTTTTAAGTCGATTCAATTTATATTTGTATCGGATATGTGTCGGTTTGTATAGATAACCACTAATGGACCACTAATTGGTAACTAAACATTATGGGAAAGCATAGCGGCTTTGTGTGGGTACCATTAGAGAATGAACACGAATACACAAAAACCCAAACGCGAGCTAAAACTCGATGGTGAGCGCAAATCGTCCACACCCTCTGAACGTAAACACTATATAAGGCAAACTCCTGCAAACGCAGCAGCGACGTCCTCCACGTCTAAATGTGCCTCCAGTTTGGTGGTCAAAGCGAGTAATACCCTCTTGTCAATGGCCAACAAGCTTAGGGCATACAAAAGTTAACAAATTTCAGACATTTTTTAACCAATCCGTTTTCGTTGAAAATATTTATAATTGTCTGACATCTTTCTTCGATTTTAAGACGGTCTTTTGTTTTGGTTCAGAAATTTGTGAAATTTGTTAATCGGAAGCACACCTTTGTGGGCCTGTGTAGAGCCACAATTCAGTTCAGTTTCAAAAAATGTTTAACCAATGCAAAAGACCATCTTAACATCAAGGAAACTATAGATTTTCAACGAAAACGGATTAGTTAAAAAATTTCTGAAATTTTTGAAATATGAGTGGTGGGACCTACCGTTTAAAGTCGACTCCGAACGACATATTTTTGAGAAACTTTTCATGGCATTTTTATTTATTTACTCTCAGAGTTTTTGCCAGAAAACTGCTGAGAATAAGTCGCCGAAGAAATACTTTTTATATTCTGTACTGATGTCTGGGGTTTGAACCCTGGCTTTAGTTCTAATAAGCCAACACACTACCTACTAGACTATACTATAGACTACTTCAATATAATCCCCCCCAATTACCATTTGGGGAATTTAAATTAAATGGATGTGGTAAACACTCTGCTGGGTCACAGAATAGTTGGGTATTTACTGCCAAGGCTGGCAGCTGAAAAACTGTTGAGACAGACGTAGATGTAAAGTTTTCTAGCTTAGAGAAAACTGAAGGTGATTAAAGTTACGGTACTAAGAAGAATGACGATTGCCTTCAGAATCAACCAGAATCAACTCGGTGGTAGTATCAATTTCCAAAATTTTATTTGGTGCAGTAACTAGAAAGTACAGTGTGATAAACGAATTTAATCTGTGGAAGGTAGTAAATGGTCAACAGAAATATTGCGTTGAGTTGGTTGGCATGTCCCGCGATGCATATAAAGATACCGAACAGTCACGCACAATTGAACAGGAAGAGCATTCTGAAAAAATTTGTCTACTGATTAAGTAACATTCACCAGAAAAAAATGCCCGACCCCACTGTGCAAAAAAACGAGAAGACTTGAACAAGCCATACAACTTTCCGCGTTACCGAACTAAGACAAGCAGTGAAAAAATGGAAGCCAGTTGTGATCGAGCAGTGAAATGAAAACGATTCGAAGAAGGCAAACTGATTCCGCTGAGCACCACTCAACAAGAGAAGTAACTATCGCCCATATTTTCGCATTACTGGGAGGTACTCTACAATGCAATTAGAAAGTAAAATTCCATGATTCATAGACTTAAAAAGCAAAACAACCCCAGATTTTGAACGCAGACAAAAACAATCTAAACAGAAACAAGCAAATAAGACACCGACAAACAAACAAACAAAGAATAACAAAAATTATGGGTGTTACAGCAAACAAATATTACACAAACAATTTCTGAAGGAAATTACAAGTAGAAAACAAAACAAAAATAAAAACAGGCGACATCAACAAACAACATTAAAGGAAGATGGTGGGTGATGTTATGAAATAAAAATAAAAATAAGAACACGGTGCAAATACATTTGTTAAAAGACCTTTAATTGAGAAGATTTCAGTACATTCGTTGAATAATAATACGAATGTGATTTGTTTTTCTTTAAGACGGGTATACTCGACTTTATGCGTAAAAATTACGTTTTACTCTACATAAAAAATCAAAAGGCTAAAAGGGGTCATTAATTAAATTAATATGGTGTTGTTATCAATTAAATTATGTTGTTTTTTAAATAATTAAAGGCTTTGTTCAAATAAAATAACGAATACGATCAAAAGTAAATAATTTGGCTGCCTTCCAAAATGTATCAATACAAAGTTTGTATGTAGTTCTACTACTGTATATAAACTATGTAGATATGCAAATTAACCAAACATTGCATAAACTATAAATCTGATGCCTGATTACTTTTTGACTGCGTTAAAAATACACATTGACGACATTTTGAAATAGAATACATTGTATATATTTTGTACAGCGGCATTATGAAACGTCGATACTTTGTTCAAACACAAAGCAACTAACATTTGGAAGGCAGCCTTTTTGTTATTTTTAATTGCAAACTTAGAATTCACAATAAATAAACATACGTATATATTTATTCACTGCTCCATCACAACTGGCTTCCATTTTGTCACTGCTTGTCTTAATTCGATAACGCGGAAAGACATACGGCTTGTTGAAGCCATTCCGTTCTTCTGCACAGTGGTGTTGGGCATATGTTTCTGGTGAATCACCAGACAACTTGCCAGGTGCTCTTCTTGTTAAATTATGCGTAGCTGCCCGGTAATATATTATGAATCGTGGGATACGCTTGTCCCAACTTATTGTTGACCATTTACTACCTTCCACAGATCAAATCAAAACCATTCCACCATTCTTCTTGTTGATTCTAAAGGCAGTCGTCATTCTTCTTGGTATCGCAAAATTTTATCACCATCAGTTTTCTCTAAGCTAGAAAACTTTTCATCTACGTCAGCCTCAACAGTTTTATTCAATTCAATTGCGTCCACTATCTGTGCTGCCTTACAGGTTATAAGTATGGGTCCCGATAAATAATTTTCTTTATCACATAATCTTCATATTGCGTTCGAGACGATCTCTTCATTGAACAAGTGTACTTTAAGTGTACAGTGCCCTGTCTAAAGACCGATTACTAAACTCAGATTATTTTCGGAAACTTTCAAGCATGACAAAAATCTCCTGATATTATACAATAAATTACAAAGAAAAACGTTTGCCTATCGTTATATTCCCTTACAATGAGTATAGACTTTAAATATTTCCTCCGTCTGACTGAAAGATTCAGCTACCAGCTTTTGGTAGTAAATTTCCAAGTATTCTGTGACCCAGCAGAGTGTTTACCGTATCCAGTTGATTTAGCTTCCCCCGGTGGTCATATTTTAATTTTATTTATATTACGTAGTATTGCTATGTTCTATTCTTTTCACTTTATGTTCAGCTTGAATTGAGCAAAACTTTTTATTGGATTCTGCTTGGAAGTTACCTGCGAGCATTCACATTGACTCATAATATCTGATCCGTATAATACAGAGTGGCCCTCTTTTAAAAGGCTATGTAGCCTGCAAATTTCCTATCACTCAGTCTCTGCGAAATATATCCCACAATAAAAATGGTCCGGTTTCTGTCCAGGGGACAGTTAAGGCGGTATCATTGCGAATCGAAAGTGTTGGGGAAATATATATATAAATATATATATATATGTATGTATATATATATATATGTACGTGTATACGAGTATATATGAATATATCTAAAAAGCAGTCAACTTAATTTTCAAAATATTCATCATTGTTTTCTTTTCGTAATTATTTTATCACTCGTAATAACTGGCTAGAAAATATTATTTCATCCTATTTTGATGAGGAATCCCTGAGGAACTCATTACTAAAAACAACTCTTTCAACTCGCGGATTTACTGAAATATAAAATATACTCAAAGAACTTCTTAAAACTGATAAGTAGCTACTGAATCCTCGTAATAATAAACTTTTTAAATAAAATCAATTTAAATTGGATGCCACTGCATGGTCTGATAGTGTGGTGGATAATATGATAGACTACTAGCGTGAGAGGCGTTAGTTCGACGCCAACTAGAGACTCTCGCCTGTTACATTTTACCGAGCATATGGGTGAAGTTATACTATGTTCAGACATGCACTTATATTGAATAAATCGCAATAAATGGCGTTATTGAGCTCAATATTTAATACAAAATTTTCAATTAATTATTGCTCAATAAATTCATAAATTGTTATAATATTGATTAAAACTTGAAATACAGCACTGTCATAAGTACGTTCAGTGAGCATATTACAATTTTTCGAACGCTTTCTATTGCTATTTGGCAACTCAAATGTCAACAACGACAACAAAAACAAAAACAATGTTGTTGAAACTACCAGCTGTTTTGTTTACTAGCCGTCAAATGAATATTGAATAAGCAGCTGAACAGCGTATATTGTTATGTCTAAACACTTAAAATATTGGTAGTCAGTAAACCAAATATTGATTCAATAAAAGTGCATGTCTGAACATAGTATTACGCAGCTCGTATATAATTAAATATAATTTCTAAATGTATTGTAATTAATTAATAAATAAATAAAATAAATTGTGCGGAATATCATAATTATGACAATTAGCAAAAATTCAATTTCCAGTTTTTGTTGTTAACCTACTACTGTTAATTCTTAAATACTGTTCTCTATCATATCATTTTATCGGGAAGATATAGAGATATTATAGGGTCTTTTTAAGTGATTATTATTTTAAGTGCAAATAAAACAAAGACTCGATAAATAACAACAGGCTTTACAGATGTAGCTTCAATGAAATGGCCGGTGTCAATTGCCAAAATTTGAAAGTCCTTGTTAGAAGACAATACAGAACAGAAATATAATGATCTTTTCATATTAAGTTCAATAAAAATAGCCTCAAATATCACCAACTAATTGATAAATTGCCATGTCACCAAAATTATGGTGATTTTGAATAACAAAAGAGTTTTAGAATCTTATTATTTGGTAAGAAATCACCGCGCATAACAACACGGTCTTTGTCAGACCAATACTAAAGTGGTCCCCATTATAAAGTAGTCCCCATTATAAAGTAGTCCCCATACTAAAGTTGTTTCTATACTAAAGTAGATCGAAAATAGTCCTGTCAAAACTATATCCTTAAAATTTCTTACATATGTTATGCATGAAACTAAGCACGATTATTACATTGTTTTGACGAAAATCTTAATTATTTTCAATAAACAATTAACAGGTACATAATTGCATAGCGAAAGTCTAAGTTTAAAATAATAAGGGCCTTATCAACCCGTAGGTATTGTGGGCTACAATATTATAGGGTAAGACGAAAATCAAAATATTAATCGTTTTCGCTACCTGAATGGAGCTAAAAACAAAAATATTACGTGGAAATGCTGAAAATAGGCAATAAATGTTTTGTGTATACTTAAAACAAAACAGGCAGAACTTACACGTCGTCATCAAAAAATGCAAAAAGACTCATTAAACCACTTTTTATGTTTTTTACAAAAGAAGAGAAAAACGAAAATCGAAAACTACAAAATTCAATTTGCCATTGTAGCTGACAATATGTGTGTATAAATCAGGAAAATATATAATTGTTACAGCTCATGACTGATGAAATGCCTGATGATAGAATCTTTAGATATTAAACGTGAATTTCATAAACTAAAGCATGCATCAACATTAAATTTTTTCTACATTTTTCCCCCCCCCATATATACGTTTCTCCTTCCTCCTGCTATAGTTTGCTCTTTAAACTCTGACTTAAAGTTAGAATATTGAATGATATTTGAGCGTAGATAATAAGCGTATATGAATAGAGAGGATAATGAGAGAATATCTTACTCTCCTAACACAATTTGTAAGAAATGAAAATACAAAATGAAAAATGTTTTCATATTCTTTTTCAAGCCTTCTGTATATTTTGTTTTTATTTTGCGCCGTACGACTACCCACTTTGTATTTTCTCTCAATGTCATATGCGCTCATCAGAAGATATTGAGTTAACAAGATATTAACCACACTCTTCTAAACAGAACTTTAACATATTGTATGTAAAGTCTTGCCGTGTAAAGCACTCTTTACATACCTGACTTATGTGATGATTTTGTAGCACAGGCTATTTCACTTGCTTGTCTGTTTACAACACAAACAAAATTGAGTGTTTTTGTTTGTGTTTTCCATGCAAACAGGCAAGCAAGTGAAATAGACTGTGTTACAAAAACATCACATTAATATAGAGAGAGATGGTTTTGCAAACACGAAGACTGTTCGTATAGAACCGAAAATTGCTCGTATTTTCTTTCAATGCCGAATGCTCTCCCAAGTTTACACTATACAATGTGCTCTCTTCTGCGCGAAGAACCGCCTTAAGTAGTTTCACAATAAACCAGTGGAGTCAACTCGAAAAGTAAAATATATAACTCGGCTCTCTTTTATACTCTTCATGAAGGGAGTGAATACCATACGTATTCAAATATTGTACGCTTAGTTATGGCTTACGAGGTACTTTAAAGAGATCTAACGGAAGACACAACAGGTAAACGCCGCTCGTTATTATTGGCTTATGCTCACAAACGAGCGAAGTTACAGAGGCAAATTGACAATTATATTGACCACTTGTCCTGAGTATAAAACCGCGAATTTAACAGAATAAGTTATCATAACTGTGACAACCACTGAACTATAAGTTCATCTGTTTAATACTCTTCATCAAAGAGGGCGAAGTATTGACAATTACATTTAACATCTGTCTTGAGTATTGAGTGAGTTACGCCAATTTACGTATATAAGCCCGAATTCAACAGGGCAGGTTATCATTACCGTGACAATTGCTCAACAAGTTAAACGAATAATTATGTCTGAAGGAACAGAAAGCACGCACAAAGTTGTAAGTTATTGAAATAAAAATTAATTGATCTTTAATAAAAATGTTTGATGAAAATGTTTTTGATTAATTTTTTTAATATGTTTTCTTTATTTTTCAATTACAGCACATACGCAAGAAGCGTCTTTTGGATTCCCTTAACGAATGTCCCGAATTAAATAAATGTGGCCTGAATCAACAGGATGCCAGTGACGAACCAGCGTTTGTATTGGTATCCTTTGATGAAAATGAAGTAAAGAACACAATGATTGGCAATATAAATAAAAATGTTTCGGTGGATAATGAAATGAAAACTATCTGCAAAGTGGCAGAATATTTACATGAAAATTTCGAGATTATATCTTGCAACAGTGGAAATGAGTCCTGTCAAGAACTACAAGCTGACAACGCAATGCAATTAACAAGCCATGTTAAATTCGAACTTAATACCACTAAAGATGCAATGGAGAACATGATGACTACCGATAAAGAAAATTTCGCTTCATTCGATAATCTACCGGAAGCAGACGACAACGTGGCAGCATATTTGAAAGACAACTTTCAGAATATATCTTGGAATGTCGACAACAAGCCTCGCCCAAAAGTAAAATCTAACATAAATAAAAGCGACATAGAAAATTTGAAAAGATATGAACACTTGGAGAATGTGAAACGAATTAAAATGGAAAACTTGAGAAAAACGGTAAATGCTACAATTCAGTTTCTGATATTTTTAGAAAAGCTAGAGCAACAGGAAGAATTACAAGAAAACCAAAATATTGACAATGACGAAAGTGTTGATAAAAAAGATTTTAAAATGCTTGTAACAGAGAACGACAACAAAAATGATATCCCACAAGCGCATAATCAAAATGAAGACGTAAGCAAATCACCCGAGTACAAAGAGCAACACAGAATGGTAGCGCCTTATAATGATTTTAATAATTTCGAACTGAAATATAATAAGAATAAGAATCTACCACACTGCTCAAAAAGTCCGGAAGAAGAAATAAATATTATGAAAAATGAGTTTGAAATCCATACAGTCCAATTAGAACAACCACAAATAGAAAACATATCCATTGCAACTTCCACCAGTGATGAACACCCGCCCCATATGCAAATTGAAAACAGATTTGAAGCTGATGCAAATGGTATGGTTTGTATTGGACCGAATGGCACTATGATCCCTATAAGAACTTTAGAATCCATCAACTGGTCCCTGACAGGAGCCGCTGTAACACGAAAAATTCTAGTGGAAATCTTTGGCCGTGAAACTTTGGCTGCTTGCAATCTAACGGGTAAGCCTTCGCCTGCCTTTGTAGATTGTAATAAACCAGTGAAAAGCCAATTGGACCCCATTATAGTTGCGGATATCATTCATTTAATGGATGAGCAGAAAGGCCTAACCCCGAAGGAGGTGCGTAATGCAATAACCACAAAATGCGCCGATGAAAATAAAATGCTTAGGATGAAGGAAAAAAAGAGACAAAGTATTGCAGAGCGAAATATGGCTTGTGGCATTTCTAATTTTTCAGTTTAAGTTTTTTTCTTTTTGTTCATAAATATTTTTATAAATAAGATCTACCAAATGTATATAATGTTATGTAATATATAATAGTCTATAGAATATTTTTGTTTAATAAAAATTTATTGTTTCTTAATAAAAATTTTTAAGTCGATTCAATTTATATTTGTATCGGATATGTGTCGGTTTGTATAGATAACCACTAATGGACCACTAATTGGTAACTAAACATTATGGGAAAGCATAGCGGCTTTGTGTGGGTACCATTAGAGAATGAACACGAATACACAAAAACCCAAACGCGAGCTAAAACTCGATGGTGAGCGCAAATCGTCCACACCCTCTGAACGTAAACACTATATAAGGCAAACTCCTGCAAACGCAGCAGCGACGTCCTCCACGTCTAAATGTGCCTCCAGTTTGGTGGTCAAAGCGAGTAATACCCTCTTGTCAATGGCCAACAAGCTTAGGGCATACAAAAGTTAACAAATTTCAGACATTTTTTAACCAATCCGTTTTCGTTGAAAATATTTATAATTGTCTGACATCTTTCTTCGATTTTAAGACGGTCTTTTGTTTTGGTTCAGAAATTTGTGAAATTTGTTAATCGGAAGCATACCTTTGTCGGCCTGTGCAGAGCCACAATTCAGTTCAGTTTCAAAAAATTTTTAACCAATGCAAAAGACCATCTTAACATCAAGGAAACTATAAAGATTTTCAACGAAAACGGATTAGTTAAAAAATTTCTGAAATTTTTGAAATATGAGTGGTGGGACCTACCGTTTAAAGTCGACTCCGAACGACATATTTTTGAGAAACTTTTCATGGCATTTTTATTTATTTACTCTCAGAGTTTTTGCCAGAAAACTGCTGAGAATAAGTCGCCGAAGAAATACTTTTTATATTCTGTACTGATGTCTGGGGTTTGAACCCTGGCTTTAGTTCTAATAAGCCAACACACTACCTACTAGACTATACTATAGACTACTTCAATATAATCCCCCCAATTACCATTTGGGGAATTTAAATTAAATGGATGTGGTAAACACTCTGCTGGGTCACAGAATAGTTGGGTATTTACTGCCAAGGCTGGCAGCTGAAAAACTGTTGAGACAGACGTAGATGTAAAGTTTTCTAGCTTAGAGAAAACTGAAGGTGATTAAAGTTACGGTACTAAGAAGAATGACGATTGCCTTCAGAATCAACCAGAATCAACTCGGTGGTAGTATCAATTTCCAAACTTTTATTTGGTGCAGTAACTAGAAAGTACAGAGTGATAAACGAATTTAATCTGTGGAAGGTAGTAAATGGTCAACAGAAATATTGCGTTGAGTTGGTTGGCATGTCCCGCGATGCATATAAAGATACCGAACAGTCACGCACAATTTAACAGGAAGAGCATTCTGAAAAAATTTGTCTACTGATTAAGTAACATTCACCAGAAAAAAATGCCCGACCCCACTGTGCAAAAAAACGAGAAGACTTGAACAAGCCATACAACTTTCCGCGTTACCGAACTAAGACAAGCAGTGAAAAAATGGAAGCCAGTTGTGATCGAGCAGTGAAATGAAAACGATTCGAAGAAGGCAAACTGATTCCGCTGAGCACCACTCAACAAGAGAAGTAACTATCGCCCATATTTTCGCATTACTGGGAGGTACTCTACAATGCAATTAGAAAGTAAAATTCCATGATTCATAGACTTAAAAAGCAAAACAACCCCAGATTTTGAACGCAGACAAAAACAATCTAAACAGAAACAAGCAAATAAGACACCGACAAACAAACAAACAAAGAATAACAAAAATTATGGGTGTTACAGCAAACAAATATTACACAAACAATTTCTGAAGGAAATTACAAGTAGAAAACAAAACAAAAATAAAAACAGGCGACATCAACAAACAACATTAAAGGAAGATGGTGGGTGATGTTATGAAATAAAAATAAAAATAAGAACACGGTGCAAATACATTTGTTAAAAGACCTTTAATTGAAAAGATTTCAGTACATTCGTTGAATAATAATACGAATGTGATTTGTTTTTCTTTAAGACGGGTATACTCGACTTTATGCGTAAAAATTACGTTTTACTCTACATAAAAAATCAAAAGGCTAAAAGGGGTCATTAATTAAATTAATATGGTGTTGTTATCAATTAAATTATGTTGTTTTTTAAATAATTAAAGGCTTTGTTCAAATAAAATAACGAATACGATCAAAAGTAAATAATTTGGCTGCCTTCCAAAATGTATCAATACAAAGTTTGTATGTAGCTCTACTACTGTATATAAACTATGTAGATATGCAAATTAACCAAACATTGCATAAACTATAAATCTGATGCCTGATTACTTTTTGACTGCGTTAAAAATACACATTGACGACATTTTGAAATAGAATACATTGTATATATTTTGTACAGCGGCATTATGAAACGTCGATACTTTGTTCAAACACAAAGCAACTAACATTTGGAAGGCAGCCTTTTTGTTATTTTTAATTGCAAACTTAGAATTCACAATAAATAAACATACGTATATATTTATTCACTGCTCCATCACAACTGGCTTCCATTTTGTCACTGCTTGTCTTAATTCGATAACGCGGAAAGACATACGGCTTGTTGAAGCCATTCCGTTCTTCTGCACAGTGGTGTTGGGCATATGTTTCTGGTGAATCACCAGACAACTTGCCAGGTGCTCTTCTTGTTAAATTATGCGTAGCTGCCCGGTAATATATTATGAATCGTGGGATACGCTTGTCCCAACTTATTGTTGACCATTTACTACCTTCCACAGATCAAATCAAAACCATTCCACCATTCTTCTATAGTATAGACTTTAAATATTTCCTCCGTCTGACTGAAAGATTCAGCTACCAGCTTTTGGTAGTAAATTTCCAAGTATTCTGTGACCCAGCAGAGTGTTTACCGTATCCAGTTGATTTAGCTTCCCCCGGTGGTCATATTTTAATTTTATTTATATTACGTAGTATTGCTATGTTCTATTCTTTTCACTTTATGTTCAGCTTGAATTGAGCAAAACTTTTTATTGGATTCTGCTTGGAAGTTACCTGCGAGCATTCACATTGACTCATAATATCTGATCCGTATAATACAGAGTGGCCCTCTTTTAAAAGGCTATGTAGCCTGCAAATTTCCTATCACTCAGTCTCTGCGAAATATATCCCACAATAAAAATGGTCCGGTTTCTGTCCAGGGGACAGTTAAGGCGGTATCATTGCGAATCGAAAGTGTTGGGGAAATATATATATAAATATATATATATATGTATGTATATATATATATATATGTACGTGTATACGAGTATATATGAATATATCTAAAAAGCAGTCAACTTAATTTTCAAAATATTCTTCATTGTTTTCTTTTCGTAATTATTTTATCACTCGTAATAACTGGCTAGAAAATATTATTTCATCCTATTTTGATGAGGAAACTCATTACTAAAAACAACTCTTTCAACTCGCGGATTTACTGAAATATAAAATATACTCAAAGAACTTCTTAAAACTGATAAGTAGCTACTGAATCCTCGTAATAATAAACTTTTTAAATAAAATCAATTTAAATTGGATGCCACTGCATGGTCTGATAGTGTGGTGGATAATATGATAGACTACTAGCGTGAGAGGCGTTAGTTCGACGCCAACTAGAGACTCTCGCCTGTTACATTTTACCGAGTATATGGGTGAAGTTATACTATGTTCAGACATGCACTTATATTGAATAAATCGCAATAAATGGCGTTATTGAGCTCAATATTTAATACAAAATTTTCAATTAATTATTGCTCAATAAATTCATAAATTGTTATAATATTGATTAAAACTTGAAATACAGCACTGTCATAAGTACGTTCAGTGAGCATATTACAATTTTTCGAACGCTTTCTATTGCTATTTGACAACTCAAATGTCAACAACGACAACAAAAACAAAAACAATGTTGTTGAAACTACCAGCTGTTTTGTTTACTAGCCGTCAAATGAATATTGAATAAGCAGCTGAACAGCGTATATTGTTATGTCTAAACACTTAAAATATTGGTAGTCAGTAAACCAAATATTGATTCAATAAAAGTGCATGTCTGAACATAGTATTACGCAGCTCGTATATAATTAAATATAATTTCTAATTGTATTGTAATTAATTAATAAATAAATAAAATAAATTGTGCGGAATATCATAATTATGACAATTAGCAAAAATTCAATTTCCAGCTTTTGTTGTTAACCTACTACTGTTAATTCTTAAATACTGTTCTCTATCATATCATTTTATCGGGAAGATATAGAGATATTATAGGGTCTTTTTAAGTGATTATTATTTTAAGTGCAAATAAAACAAAGACTCGATAAATAACAACAGGCTTTACAGATGTAGCTTCAATGAAATGGCCGGTGTCAATTGCCAAAATTTGAAAGTCCTTGTTAGAAGACAATACAGAACAGAAATATAATGATCTTTTCATATTAAGTTCAATAAAAATAGCCTCAAATATCACCAACTAATTGATAAATTGCCATGTCACCAAAATTATGGTGATTTTGAATAACAAAAGAGTTTTAGAATCTTATTATTTGGTAAGAAATCACCGCGCATAACAACACGGTCTTTGTCAGACCAATACTAAAGTGGTCCCCATTATAAAGTAGTCCCCATTATAAAGTAGTCCCCATACTAAAGTTGTTTCTATACTAAAGTAGATCGAAAATAGTCCTGTCAAAACTATATCCTTAAAATTTCTTACATATGTTATGCATGAAACTAAGCACGATTATTACATTGTTTTGACGAAAATCTTAATTATTTTCAATAAACAATTAACAGGTACATAATTGCATAGCGAAAGTCTAAGTTTAAAATAATAAGGGCCTTATCAACCCGTAGGTATTGTGGGCTACAATATTATAGGGTAAGACGAAAATCAAAATATTAATCGTTTTCGCTACCTGAATGGAGCTAAAAACAAAAATATTACGTGGAAATGCTGAAAATAGGCAATAAATGTTTTGTGTATACTTAAAACAAAACAGGCAGAACTTACACGTCGTCATCAAAAAATGCAAAAAGACTCATTAAACCACTTTTTATGTTTTTTACAAAAGAAGAGAAAAACGAAAATCGAAAACTACAAAATTCAATTTGCCATTGTAGCTGACAATATGTGTGTATAAATCAGGAAAATATATAATTGTTACAGCTCATGACTGATGAAATGCCTGATGATAGAATCTTTAGATATTAAACGTGAATTTCATAAACTAAAGCATGCATTAACATTAAATTTTTTCTACATTTTTCCCCCCTACATTTTTCTCCTTCCTCCTGCTATAGTTTGCTCTTTAAACTCTGACTTAAAGTTAGAATATTGAATGATATTTGAGCGTAGATAATAAGAAAATCTCGGGATTTTGCGATTCGGGATTTCCCGATTGGCATCCCTAGCATGAACATGAATACACAAAAACCAAAAACCCGCGCTAAAACTCGATGATGATCGCAAATCGTCCACACCCTCTGAACGTAAACACTATATAAGGCGAACTCCTGCGAACGCAGCAGCGTCGTCCTCCACGTCTAAAGGTGCCTCCAGTTTGGTGGCCAAAGCTGTCTTCAAAGCGAGTAATACCCTCTTGTCAATGGCCAACAAGCTTAGGGCATATAGAACGCGCATAACTGCTTTGTGCATTGTTATTGCATGCATTAACATTAAATTTTTTCTACATTTTTCCCCCCCATATATACGTTTCTCCTTCCTCTTGCTATAGTTTGCTCTTTAAACTCTGACTTAAAGTTGCCCATATCAATTTAAATGTAAATACAACCATAGAATATTGAATGATATTTGAGCGTAGATAATAAGCGTATATGAATAGAGAGGATAATGAGAGAATATCTTATTCTCCTAACACAATTTGTAAGAAATGAAAATACAAAATGAAAAATGTTTTCATATTCTTTTTCAAGCCTTCTTTATATTTTGTTTTTATTTTGCGCCGTACGACTACCCACTTTGTATTTTCTCTCAATGCCATATGCGCTCATCAGAAGATATTGAGTTAACAAGATATTAACCACACTCTTCTAAACAGAACTTTAACATATTGTATGTAAAGTCTTGCCGTGTAAAGCACTCTTTACATACCTGACTTATGTGATGATTTTGTAGCACAGGCTATTTCACTTGCTTGTCTGTTTACAACACAAACAAAATTGAGTGTTTTTGTTTGTGTTTTCCATGCAAACAGGCAAGCAAGTGAAATAGACTGTGTTACAAAAACATCACATTAATATAGAGAGAGATGGTTTTGCAAACACGAAGACTGTTCGTATAGAACCGAAAATTGCTCGTATTTTCTTTCAATGCCGAATGCTCTCCCAAGTTTACACTATACAATGTGCTCTCTTCTGCGCGAAGAACCGCCTTAAGTAGTTTCACAATAAACCAGTGGAGTCAACTCGAAAAGTAAAATATATAACTCGGCTCTCTTTTATACTCTTCATGAAGGGAGTGAATACCATACGTATTCAAATATTGTACGCTTAGTTATGGCTTACGAGGTACTTTAAAGAGATCTAACGGAAGGCACAACAGGTAAACGCCGCTCGTTATTATTGGCTTATGCTCACAAACGAGCGAAGTTACAGAGGCAAATTGACAATTATATTGATCACTTGTCCTGAGTATAAAACCGCGAATTTAACAGAATAAGTTATCATAACTGTGACAACCACTGAACTATAAGTTCATCTGTTTAATACTCTTCATCAAAGAGGGCGAAGTATTGACAATTACATTTAACATCTGTCTTGAGTATTGAGTGAGTTACGCCAATTTACGTATATAAGCCCGAATTCAACAGGGCAGGTTATCATTACCGTGATAATTGCTCAACAAGTTAAACGAATAATTATGTCTGAAGGAACAGAAAGCACGCACAAAGTTGTAAGTTATTGAAATAAAAATTAATTGATCTTTAATAAAAATGTTTGATGAAAATGTTTTTGATTAATTTTTTTAATATGTTTTCTTTATTTTTCAATTACAGCACATACGCAAGAAGCGTCTTTTGGATTCCCTTAACGAATGTCCCGAATTAAATAAATGTGGCCTGAATCAACAGGATGCCAGTGACGAACCAGCGTTTGTATTGGTATCCTTTGATGAAAATGAAGTAAAGAACACAATGATTGGCAATATAAATAAAAATGTTTCGGTGGATAATGAAATGAAAACTATCTGCAAAGTGGCAGAATATTTACATGAAAATTTCGAGATTATATCTTGCAACAGTGGAAATGAGTCCTGTCAAGAACTACAAGCTGACAACGCAATGCAATTAACAAGCCATGTTAAATTCGAACTTAATACCACTAAAGATGCAATGGAGAACATGATGACTACCGATAAAGAAAATTTCGCTTCATTCGATAATCTACCGGAAGCAGACGACAACGTGGCAGCATATTTGAAAGACAACTTTCAGAATATATCTTGGAATGTCGACAACAAGCCTCGCCCAAAAGTAAAATCTAACATAAATAAAAGCGACATAGAAAATTTGAAAAGATATGAACACTTGGAGAATGTGAAACGAATTAAAATGGAAAACTTGAGAAAAACGGTAAATGCTACAATTCAGTTTCTGATATTTTTAGAAAAGCTAGAGCAACAGGAAGAATTACAAGAAAACCAAAATATTGACAATGACGAAAGTGTTGATAAAAAAGATTTTAAAATGCTTGTAACAGAGAACGACAACAAAAATGATATCCCACAAGCGCATAATCAAAATGAAGACGTAAGCAAATCACCCGAGTACAAAGAGCAACACAGAATGGTAGCGCCTTATAATGATTTTAATAATTTCGAACTGAAATATAATAAGAATAAGAATCTACCACACTGCTCAAAAAGTCCGGAAGAAGAAATAAATATTATGAAAAATGAGTTTGAAATCCATACAGTCCAATTAGAACAACCACAAATAGAAAACATATCCATTGCAACTTCCACCAGTGATGAACACCCGCCCCATATGCAAATTGAAAACAGATTTGAAGCTGATGCAAATGGTATGGTTTGTATTGGACCGAATGGCACTATGATCCCTATAAGAACTTTAGAATCCATCAACTGGTCCCTGACAGGAGCCGCTGTAACACGAAAAATTCTAGTGGAAATCTTTGGCCGTGAAACTTTGGCTGCTTGCAATCTAACGGGTAAGCCTTCGCCTGCCTTTGTAGATTGTAATAAACCAGTGAAAAGCCAATTGGACCCCATTATAGTTGCGGATATCATTCATTTAATGGATGAGCAGAAAGGCCTAACCCCGAAGGAGGTGCGTAATGCAATAACCACAAAATGCGCCGATGAAAATAAAATGCTTAGGATGAAGGAAAAAAAGAGACAAAGTATTGCAGAGCGAAATATGGCTTGTGGCATTTCTAATTTTTCAGTTTAAGTTTTTTTCTTTTTGTTCATAAATGTTTTTATAAATAAGATCTACCAAATGTATATAATGTTATGTAATATATAATAGTCTATAGAATATTTTTGTTTAATAAAAATTTATTGTTTCTTAATAAAAATTTTTAAGTCGATTCAATTTATATTTGTAGCGGATATGTGTCGGTTTGTATAGATAACCACTAATGGACCACTAATGGGTAACTAAACATTATGGGAAAGCATAGCGGCTTTGTGTGGGTACCATTAGAGAATGAACACGAATACACAAAAACCCAAACGCGAGCTAAAACTCGATGGTGAGCGCAAATCGTCCACACCCTCTGAACGTAAACACTATATAAGGCAAACTCCTGCAAACGCAGCAGCGACGTCCTCCACGTCTAAATGTGCCTCCAGGTTGGTGGTCAAAGCGAGTAATACCCTCTTGTCAATGGCCAACAAGCTTAGGGCATACAAAAGTTAACAAATTTCAGACATTTTTTAACCAATCCGTTTTCGTTGAAAATATTTATAATTGTCTGACATCTTTCTTCGATTTTAAGACGGTCTTTTGTTTTGGTTCAGAAATTTGTGAAATTTGTTAATCGGAAGCACACCTTTGTGGGCCTGTGCAGAGCCACAATTCAGTTCAGTTTCAAAAAATTTTTAACCAATGCAAAAGACCATCTTAACATCAAGGAAACTATAAAGATTTTCAACGAAAACGGATTAGTTAAAAAATTTCTGAAATTTTTGAAATATGAGTGGTGGGACCTACCGTTTAAAGTCGACTCCGAACGACATATTTTTGAGAAACTTTTCATGGCATTTTTATTTATTTACTCTCAGAGTTTTTGCCAGAAAACTGCTGAGAATAAGTCGCCGAAGAAATACTTTTTATATTCTGTACTGATGTCTGGGGTTTGAACCCTGGCTTTAGTTCTAATAAGCCAACACACTACCTACTAGACTATACTATAGACTACTTCAATATAATCCCCCCCAATTACCATTTGGGGAATTTAAATTAAATGGATGTGGTAAACACTCTGCTGGGTCACAGAATAGTTGGGTATTTACTGCCAAGGCTGGCAGCTGAAAAACTGTTGAGACAGACGTAGATGTAAAGTTTTCTAGCTTAGAGAAAACTGAAGGTGATTAAAGTTACGGTACTAAGAAGAATGACGATTGCCTTCAGAATCAACCAGAATCAACTCGGTGGTAGTATCAATTTCCAAACTTTTATTTGGTGCAGTAACTAGAAAGTACAGAGTGATAAACGAATTTAATCTGTGGAAGGTAGTAAATGGTCAACAGAAATATTGCGTTGAGTTGGTTGGCATGTCCCGCGATGCATATAAAGATACCGAACAGTCACGCACAATTGAACAGGAAGAGCATTCTGAAAAAATTTGTCTACTGATTAAGTAACATTCACCAGAAAAAAATGCCCGACCCCACTGTGCAAAAAAACGAGAAGACTTGAACAAGCCATACAACTTTCCGCGTTACCGAACTAAGACAAGCAGTGAAAAAATGGAAGCCAGTTGTGATCGAGCAGTGAAATGAAAACGATTCGAAGAAGGCAAACTGATTCCGCTGAGCACCACTCAACAAGAGAAGTAACTATCGCCCATATTTTCGCATTACTGGGAGGTACTCTACAATGCAATTAGAAAGTAAAATTCCATGATTCATAGACTTAAAAAGCAAAACAACCCCAGATTTTGAACGCAGACAAAAACAATCTAAACAGAAACAAGCAAATAAGACACCGACAAACAAACAAACAAAGAATAACAAAAATTATGGGTGTTACAGCAAACAAATATTACACAAACAATTTCTGAAGGAAATTACAAGTAGAAAACAAAACAAAAATAAAAACAGGCGACATCAACAAACAACATTAAAGGAAGATGGTGGGTGATGTTATGAAATAAAAATAAAAATAAGAACACGGTGCAAATACATTTGTTAAAAGACCTTTAATTGAGAAGATTTCAGTACATTCGTTGAATAATAATACGAATGTGATTTGTTTTTCTTTAAGACGGGTATACTCGACTTTATGCGTAAAAATTACGTTTTACTCTACATAAAAAATCAAAAGGCTAAAAGGGGTCATTAATTAAATTAATATGGTGTTGTTATCAATTAAATTATGTTGTTTTTTAAATAATTAAAGGCTTTGTTCAAATAAAATAACGAATACGATCAAAAGTAAATAATTTGGCTGCCTTCCAAAATGTATCAATACAAAGTTTGTATGTAGTTCTACTACTGTATATAAACTATGTAGATATGCAAATTAACCAAACATTGCATAAACTATAAATCTGATGCCTGATTACTTTTTGACTGCGTTAAAAATACACATTGACGACATTTTGAAATAGAATACATTGTATATATTTTGTACAGCGGCATTATGAAACGTCGATACTTTGTTCAAACACAAAGCAACTAACATTTGGAAGGCAGCCTTTTTGTTATTTTTAATTGCAAACTTAGAATTCACAATAAATAAACATACGTATATATTTATTCACTGCTCCATCACAACTGGCTTCCATTTTGTCACTGCTTGTCTTAATTCGATAACGCGGAAAGACATACGGCTTGTTGAAGCCATTCCGTTCTTCTGCACAGTGGTGTTGGGCATATGTTTCTGGTGAATCACCAGACAACTTGCCAGGTGCTCTTCTTGTTAAATTATGCGTAGCTGCCCGGTAATATATTATGAATCGTGGGATACGCTTGTCCCAACTTATTGTTGACCATTTACTACCTTCCACAGATCAAATCAAAACCATTCCACCATTCTTCTTGTTGATTCTAAAGGCAGTCGTCATTCTTCTTGGTATCGCAAAATTTTATCACCATCAGTTTTCTCTAAGCTAGAAAACTTTTCATCTACGTCAGCCTCAACAGTTTTATTCAATTCAATTGCGTCCACTATCTGTGCTGCCTTACAGGTTATAAGTATGGGTCCCGATAAATAATTTTCTTTATCACATAATCTTCATATTGCGTTCGAGACGATCTCTTCATTGAACAAGTGTACTTTAAGTGTACAGTGCCCTGTCTAAAGACCGATTACTAAACTCAGATTATTTTCGGAAACTTTCAAGCATGACAAAAATCTCCTGATATTATACAATAAATTACAAAGAAAAACGTTTGCCTATCGTTATATTCCCTTACAATGAGTATAGACTTTAAATATTTCCTCCGTCTGACTGAAAGATTCAGCTACCAGCTTTTGGTAGTAAATTTCCAAGTATTCTGTGACCCAGCAGAGTGTTTACCGTATCCAGTTGATTTAGCTTCCCCCGGTGGTCATATTTTAATTTTATTTATATTACGTAGTATTGCTATGTTCTATTCTTTTCACTTTATGTTCAGCTTGAATTGAGCAAAACTTTTTATTGGATTCTGCTTGGAAGTTACCTGCGAGCATTCACATTGACTCATAATATCTGATCCGTATAATACAGAGTGGCCCTCTTTTAAAAGGCTATGTAGCCTGCAAATTTCCTATCACTCAGTCTCTGCGAAATATATCCCACAATAAAAATGGTCCGGTTTCTGTCCAGGGGACAGTTAAGGCGGTATCATTGCGAATCGAAAGTGTTGGGGAAATATATATATAAATATATATATATATGTATGTATATATATATATATGTACGTGTATACGAGTATATATGAATATATCTAAAAAGCAGTCAACTTAATTTTCAAAATATTCTTCATTGTTTTCTTTTCGTAATTATTTTATCACTCGTAATAACTGGCTAGAAAATATTATTTCATCCTATTTTGATGAGGAATCCCTGAGGAACTCATTACTAAAAACAACTCTTTCAACTCGCGGATTTACTGAAATATAAAATATACTCAAAGAACTTCTTAAAACTGATAAGTAGCTACTGAATCCTCGTAATAATAAACTTTTTAAATAAAATCAATTTAAATTGGATGCCACTGCATGGTCTGATAGTGTGGTGGATAATATGATAGACTACTAGCGTGAGAGGCGTTAGTTCGACGCCAACTAGAGACTCTCGCCTGTTACATTTTACCGAGCATATGGGTGAAGTTATACTATGTTCAGACATGCACTTATATTGAATAAATCGCAATAAATGGCGTTATTGAGCTCAATATTTAATACAAAATTTTCAATTAATTATTGCTCAATAAATTCATAAATTGTTATAATATTGATTAAAACTTGAAATACAGCACTGTCATAAGTACGTTCAGTGAGCATATTACAATTTTTCGAACGCTTTCTATTGCTATTTGGCAACTCAAATGTCAACAACGACAACAAAAACAAAAACAATGTTGTTGAAACTACCAGCTGTTTTGTTTACTAGCCGTCAAATGAATATTGAATAAGCAGCTGAACAGCGTATATTGTTATGTCTAAACACTTAAAATATTGGTAGTCAGTAAACCAAATATTGATTCAATAAAAGTGCATGTCTGAACATAGTATTACGCAGCTCGTATATAATTAAATATAATTTCTAATTGTATTGTAATTAATTAATAAATAAATAAAATAAATTGTGCGGAATATCATAATTATGACAATTAGCAAAAATTCAATTTCCAGCTTTTGTTGTTAACCTACTACTGTTAATTCTTAAATACTGTTCTCTATCATATCATTTTATCGGGAAGATATAGAGATATTATAGGGTCTTTTTAAGTGATTATTATTTTAAGTGCAAATAAAACAAAGACTCGATAAATAACAACAGGCTTTACAGATGTAGCTTCAATGAAATGGCCGGTGTCAATTGCCAAAATTTGAAAGTCCTTGTTAGAAGACAATACAGAACAGAAATATAATGATCTTTTCATATTAAGTTCAATAAAAATAGCCTCAAATATCACCAACTAATTGATAAATTGCCATGTCACCAAAATTATGGTGATTTTGAATAACAAAAGAGTTTTAGAATCTTATTATTTGGTAAGAAATCACCGCGCATAACAACACGGTCTTTGTCAGACCAATACTAAAGTGGTCCCCATTATAAAGTAGTCCCCATTATAAAGTAGTCCCCATACTAAAGTTGTTTCTATACTAAAGTAGATCGAAAATAGTCCTGTCAAAACTATATCCTTAAAATTTCTTACATATGTTATGCATGAAACTAAGCACGATTATTACATTGTTTTGACGAAAATCTTAATTATTTTCAATAAACAATTAACAGGTACATAATTGCATAGCGAAAGTCTAAGTTTAAAATAATAAGGGCCTTATCAACCCGTAGGTATTGTGGGCTACAATATTATAGGGTAAGACGAAAATCAAAATATTAATCGTTTTCGCTACCTGAATGGAGCTAAAAACAAAAATATTACGTGGAAATGCTGAAAATAGGCAATAAATGTTTTGTGTATACTTAAAACAAAACAGGCAGAACTTACACGTCGTCATCAAAAAATGCAAAAAGACTCATTAAACCACTTTTTATGTTTTTTACAAAAGAAGAGAAAAACGAAAATCGAAAACTACAAAATTCAATTTGCCATTGTAGCTGACAATATGTGTGTATAAATCAGGAAAATATATAATTGTTACAGCTCATGACTGATGAAATGCCTGATGATAGAATCTTTAGATATTAAACGTGAATTTCATAAACTAAAGCATGCATTAACATTAAATTTTTTCTACATTTTTCCCCCCATATATACGTTTCTCCTTCCTCCTGCTATAGTTTGCTCTTTAAACTCTGACTTAAAGTTAGAATATTGAATGATATTTGAGCGTAGATAATAAGCGTATATGAATAGAGAGGATAATGAGAGAATATCTTACTCTCCTAACACAATTTGTAAGAAATGAAAATACAAAATGAAAAATGTTTTCATATTCTTTTTCAAGCCTTCTGTATATTTTGTTTTTATTTTGCGCCGTACGACTACCCACTTTGTATTTTCTCTCAATGTCATATGCGCTCATCAGAAGATATTGAGTTAACAAGATATTAACCACACTCTTCTAAACAGAACTTTAACATATTGTATGTAAAGTCTTGCCGTGTAAAGCACTCTTTACATACCTGACTTATGTGATGATTTTGTAGCACAGGCTATTTCACTTGCTTGTCTGTTTACAACACAAACAAAATTGAGTGTTTTTGTTTGTGTTTTCCATGCAAACAGGCAAGCAAGTGAAATAGACTGTGTTACAAAAACATCACATTAATATAGAGAGAGATGGTTTTGCAAACACGAAGACTGTTCGTATAGAACCGAAAATTGCTCGTATTTTCTTTCAATGCCGAATGCTCTCCCAAGTTTACACTATACAATGTGCTCTCTTCTGCGCGAAGAACCGCCTTAAGTAGTTTCACAATAAACCAGTGGAGTCAACTCGAAAAGTAAAATATATAACTCGGCTCTCTTTTATACTCTTCATGAAGGGAGTGAATACCATACGTATTCAAATATTGTACGCTTAGTTATGGCTTACGAGGTACTTTAAAGAGATCTAACGGAAGGCACAACAGGTAAACGCCGCTCGTTATTATTGGCTTATGCTCACAAACGAGCGAAGTTACAGAGGCAAATTGACAATTATATTGACCACTTGTCCTGAGTATAAAACCGCGAATTTAACAGAATAAGTTATCATAACTGTGACAACCACTGAACTATAAGTTCATCTGTTTAATACTCTTCATCAAAGAGGGCGAAGTATTGACAATTACATTTAACATCTGTCTTGAGTATTGAGTGAGTTACGCCAATTTACGTATATAAGCCCGAATTCAACAGGACAGGTTATCATTACCGTGACAATTGCTCAACAAGTTAAACGAATAATTATGTCTGAAGGAACAGAAAGCACGCACAAAGTTGTAAGTTATTGAAATAAAAATTAATTGATCTTTAATAAAAATGTTTGATGAAAATGTTTTTGATTAATTTTTTTAATATGTTTTCTTTATTTTTCAATTACAGCACATACGCAAGAAGCGTCTTTTGGATTCCCTTAACGAATGTCCCGAATTAAATAAATGTGGCCTGAATCAACAGGATGCCAGTGACGAACCAGCGTTTGTATTGGTATCCTTTGATGAAAATGAAGTAAAGAACACAATGATTGGCAATATAAATAAAAATTTTTCGGTGGATAATGAAATGAAAACTATCTGCAAAGTGGCAGAATATTTACATGAAAATTTCGAGATTATATCTTGCAACAGTGGAAATGAGTCCTGTCAAGAACTACAAGCTGACAACGCAATGCAATTAACAAGCCATGTTAAATTCGAACTTAATACCACTAAAGATGCAATGGAGAACATGATGACTACCGATACAGAAAATTTCGCTTCATTCGATAATCTACCGGAAGCAGACGACAACGTGGCAGCATATTTGAAAGACAACTTTCAGAATATATCTTGGAATGTCGACAACAAGCCTCGCCCAAAAGTAAAATCTAACATAAATAAAAGCGACATAGAAAATTTGAAAAGATATGAACACTTGGAGAATGTGAAACGAATTAAAATGGAAAACTTGAGAAAAACGGTAAATGCTACAATTCAGTTTCTGATATTTTTAGAAAAGCTAGAGCAACAGGAAGAATTACAAGAAATCCAAAATATTGACAATGACGAAAGTGTTGATAAAAAAGATTTTAAAATGCTTGTAACAGAGAACGACAACAAAAATGATATCCCACAAGCGCATAATCAAAATGAAGACGTAAGCAAATCACCCGAGTACAAAGAGCAACACAGAATGGTAGCGCCTTATAATGATTTTAATAATTTCGAACTGAAATATAATAAGAATAAGAATCTACCACACTGCTCAAAAAGTCCGGAAGAAGAAATAAATATTATGAAAAATGAGTTTGAAATCCATACAGTCCAATTAGAACAACCACAAATAGAAAACATATCCATTGCAACTTCCACCAGTGATGAACACCCGCCCCATATGCAAATTGAAAACAGATTTGAAGCTGATGCAAATGGTATGGTTTGTATTGGACCGAATGGCACTATGATCCCTATAAGAACTTTAGAATCCATCAACTGGTCCCTGACAGGAGCCGCTGTAACACGAAAAATTCTAGTGGAAATCTTTGGCCGTGAAACTTTGGCTGCTTGCAATCTAACGGGTAAGCCTTCGCCTGCCTTTGTAGATTGTAATAAACCAGTGAAAAGCCAATTGGACCCCATTATAGTTGCGGATATCATTCATTTAATGGATGAGCAGAAAGGCCTAACCCCGAAGGAGGTGCGTAATGCAATAACCACAAAATGCGCCGATGAAAATAAAATGCTTAGGATGAAGGAAAAAAAGAGACAAAGTATTGCAGAGCGAAATATGGCTTGTGGCATTTCTAATTTTTCAGTTTAAGTTTTTTTCTTTTTGTTCATAAATGTTTTTATAAATAAGATCTACCAAATGTATATAATGTTATGTAATATATAATAGTCTATAGAATATTTTTGTTTAATAAAAATTTATTGTTTCTTAATAAAAATTTTTAAGTCGATTCAATTTATATTTGTAGCGGATATGTGTCGGTTTGTATAGATAACCACTAATGGACCACTAATGGGTAACTAAACATTATGGGCAAGCATAGCGGCTTTGTGTGGGTACCATTAGAGAATGAACACGAATACACAAAAACCCAAACGCGAGCTAAAACTCGATGGTGAGCGCAAATCGTCCACACCCTCTGAACGTAAACACTATATAAGGCAAACTCCTGCAAACGCAGCAGCGACGTCCTCCACGTCTAAATGTGCCTCCAGGTTGGTGGTCAAAGCGAGTAATACCCTCTTGTCAATGGCCAACAAGCTTAGGGCATACAAAAGTTAACAAATTTCAGACATTTTTTAACCAATCCGTTTTCGTTGAAAATATTTATAATTGTCTGACATCTTTCTTCGATTTTAAGACGGTCTTTTGTTTTGGTTCAGAAATTTGTGAAATTTGTTAATCGGAAGCACACCTTTGTGGGCCTGTGCAGAGCCACAATTCAGTTCAGTTTCAAAAAATTTTTAACCAATGCAAAAGACCATCTTAACATCAAGGAAACTATAAAGATTTTCAACGAAAACGGATTAGTTAAAAAATTTCTGAAATTTTTGAAATATGAGTGGTGGGACCTACCGTTTAAAGTCGACTCCGAACGACATATTTTTGAGAAACTTTTCATGGCATTTTTATTTATTTACTCTCAGAGTTTTTGCCAGAAAACTGCTGAGAATAAGTCGCCGAAGAAATACTTTTTATATTCTGTACTGATGTCTGGGGTTTGAACCCTGGCTTTAGTTCTAATAAGCCAACACACTACCTACTAGACTATACTATAGACTACTTCAATATAATCCCCCCCCAATTACCATTTGGGGAATTTAAATTAAATGGATGTGGTAAACACTCTGCTGGGTCACAGAATAGTTGGGTATTTACTGCCAAGGCTGGCAGCTGAAAAACTGTTGAGACAGACGTAGATGTAAAGTTTTCTAGCTTAGAGAAAACTGAAGGTGATTAAAGTTACGGTACTAAGAAGAATGACGATTGCCTTCAGAATCAACCAGAATCAACTCGGTGGTAGTATCAATTTCCAAACTTTTATTTGGTGCAGTAACTAGAAAGTACAGAGTGATAAACGAATTTAATCTGTGGAAGGTAGTAAATGGCCAACAGAAATATTGCGTTGAGTTGGTTGGCATGTCCCGCGATGCATATAAAGATACCGAACAGTCACGCACAATTGAACAGGAAGAGCATTCTGAAAAAATTTGTCTACTGATTAAGTAACATTCACCAGAAAAAAATGCCCGACCCCACTGTGCAAAAAAACGAGAAGACTTGAACAAGCCATACAACTTTCCGCGTTACCGAACTAAGACAAGCAGTGAAAAAATGGAAGCCAGTTGTGATCGAGCAGTGAAATGAAAACGATTCGAAGAAGGCAAACTGATTCCGCTGAGCACCACTCAACAAGAGAAGTAACTATCGCCCATATTTTCGCATTACTGGGAGGTACTCTACAATGCAATTAGAAAGTAAAATTCCATGATTCATAGACTTAAAAAGCAAAACAACCCCAGATTTTGAACGCAGACAAAAACAATCTAAACAGAAACAAGCAAATAAGACACCGACAAACAAACAAACAAAGAATAACAAAAATTATGGGTGTTACAGCAAACAAATATTACACAAACAATTTCTGAAGGAAATTACAAGTAGAAAACAAAACAAAAATAAAAACAGGCGACATCAACAAACAACATTAAAGGAAGATGGTGGGTGATGTTATGAAATAAAAATAAAAATAAGAACACGGTGCAAATACATTTGTTAAAAGACCTTTAATTGAGAAGATTTCAGTACATTCGTTGAATAATAATACGAATGTGATTTGTTTTTCTTTAAGACGGGTATACTCGACTTTATGCGTAAAAATTACGTTTTACTCTACATAAAAAATCAAAAGGCTAAAAGGGGTCATTAATTAAATTAATATGGTGTTGTTATCAATTAAATTATGTTGTTTTTTAAATAATTAAAGGCTTTGTTCAAATAAAATAACGAATACGATCAAAAGTAAATAATTTGGCTGCCTTCCAAAATGTATCAATACAAAGTTTGTATGTAGTTCTACTACTGTATATAAACTATGTAGATATGCAAATTAACCAAACATTGCATAAACTATAAATCTGATGCCTGATTACTTTTTGACTGCGTTAAAAATACACATTGACGACATTTTGAAATAGAATACATTGTATATATTTTGTACAGCGGCGTTATGAAACGTCGATACTTTGTTCAAACACAAAGCAACTAACATTTGGAAGGCAGCCTTTTTGTTATTTTTAATTGCAAACTTAGAATTCACAATAAATAAACATACGTATATATTTATTCACTGCTCCATCACAACTGGCTTCCATTTTGTCACTGCTTGTCTTAATTCGATAACGCGGAAAGACATACGGCTTGTTGAAGCCATTCCGTTCTTCTGCACAGTGGTGTTGGGCATATGTTTCTGGTGAATCACCAGACAACTTGCCAGGTGCTCTTCTTGTTAAATTATGCGTAGCTGCCCGGTAATATATTATGAATCGTGGGATACGCTTGTCCCAACTTATTGTTGACCATTTACTACCTTCCACAGATCAAATCAAAACCATTCCACCATTCTTCTTGTTGATTCTAAAGGCAGTCGTCATTCTTCTTGGTATCGCAAAATTTTATCACCATCAGTTTTCTCTAAGCTAGAAAACTTTTCATCTACGTCAGCCTCAACAGTTTTATTCAATTCAATTGCGTCCACTATCTGTGCTGCCTTACAGGTTATAAGTATGGGTCCCGATAAATAATTTTCTTTATCACATAATCTTCATATTGCGTTCGAGACGATCTCTTCATTGAACAAGTGTACTTTAAGTGTACAGTGCCCTGTCTAAAGACCGATTACTAAACTCAGATTATTTTCGGAAACTTTCAAGCATGACAAAAATCTCCTGATATTATGCAATAAATTACAAAGAAAAACGTTTGCCTATCTTTATATTCCCTTACAATGAGTATAGACTTTAAATATTTCCTCCGTCTGACTGAAAGATTCAGCTACCAGCTTTTGGTAGTAAATTTCCAAGTATTCTGTGACCCAGCAGAGTGTTTACCGTATCCAGTTGATTTATCATATTTTAATTTTATTTATATTACGTAGTATTGCTATGTTCTATTCTTTTCACTTTATGTTCAGCTTGAATTGAGCAAAACTTTTTATTGGATTCTGCTTGGAAGTTACCTGCGAGCATTCACATTGACTCATAATATCTGATCCGTATAATACAGAGTGGCCCTCTTTTAAAAGGCTATGTAGCCTGCAAATTTCCTATCACTCAGTCTCTGCGAAATATATCCCACAATAAAAATGGTCCGGTTTCTGTCCAGGGGACAGTTAAGGCGGTATCATTGCGAATCGAAAGTGTTGGGGAAATATATATATAAATATATATATATATGTATGTATATATATATATATGTACGTGTATACGAGTATATATGAATATATCTAAAAAGCAGTCAACTTAATTTTCAAAATATTCTTCATTGTTTTCTTTTCGTAATTATTTTATCACTCGTAATAACTGGCTAGAAAATATTATTTCATCCTATTTTGATGAGGAAACTCATTACTAAAAACAACTCTTTCAACTCGCGGATTTACTGAAATATAAAATATACTCAAAGAACTTCTTAAAACTGATAAGTAGCTACTGAATCCTCGTAATAATAAACTTTTTAAATAAAATCAATTTAAATTGGATGCCACTGCATGGTCTGATAGTGTGGTGGATAATATGATAGACTACTAGCGTGAGAGGCGTTAGTTCGACGCCAACTAGAGACTCTCGCCTGTTACATTTTACCGAGTATATGGGTGAAGTTATACTATGTTCAGACATGCACTTATATTGAATAAATCGCAATAAATGGCGTTATTGAGCTCAATATTTAATACAAAATTTTCAATTAATTATTGCTCAATAAATTCATAAATTGTTATAATATTGATTAAAACTTGAAATACAGCACTGTCATAAGTACGTTCAGTGAGCATATTACCATTTTTCGAACGCTTTCTATTGCTATTTGACAACTCAAATGTCAACAACGACAACAAAAACAAAAACAATGTTGTTGAAACTACCAGCTGTTTTGTTTACTAGCCGTCAAATGAATATTGAATAAGCAGCTGAACAGCGTATATTGTTATGTCTAAACACTTAAAATATTGGTAGTCAGTAAACCAAATATTGATTCAATAAAAGTGCATGTCTGAACATAGTATTACGCAGCTCGTATATAATTAAATATAATTTCTAATTGTATTGTAATTAATTAATAAATAAATAAAATAAATTGTGCGGAATATCATAATTATGACAATTAGCAAAAATTCAATTTCCAGCTTTTGTTGTTAACCTACTACTGTTAATTCTTAAATACTGTTCTCTATCATATCATTTTATCGGGAAGATATAGAGATATTATAGGGTCTTTTTAAGTGATTATTATTTTAAGTGCAAATAAAACAAAGACTCGATAAATAACAACAGGCTTTACAGATGTAGCTTCAATGAAATGGCCGGTGTCAATTGCCAAAATTTGAAAGTCCTTGTTAGAAGACAATACAGAACAGAAATATAATGATCTTTTCATATTAAGTTCAATAAAAATAGCCTCAAATATCACCAACTAATTGATAAATTGCCATGTCACCAAAATTATGGTGATTTTGAATAACAAAAGAGTTTTAGAATCTTATTATTTGGTAAGAAATCACCGCGCATAACAACACGGTCTTTGTCAGACCAATACTAAAGTGGTCCCCATTATAAAGTAGTCCCCATTATAAAGTAGTCCCCATACTAAAGTTGTTTCTATACTAAAGTAGATCGAAAATAGTCCTGTCAAAACTATATCCTTAAAATTTCTTACATATGTTATGCATGAAACTAAGCACGATTATTACATTGTTTTGACGAAAATCTTAATTATTTTCAATAAATAATTAACAGGTACATAATTGCATAGCGAAAGTCTAAGTTTAAAATAATAAGGGCCTTATCAAGCCGTAGGTATTGTGGGCTACAATATTAAAGGGTAAGACGAAAATCAAAATATTAATCGTTTTCGCTACCTGAATGGAGCTAAAAACAAAAATATTACGTGGAAATGCTGAAAATAGGCAATAAATGTTTTGTGTATACTTAAAACAAAACAGGCAGAACTTACACGTCGTCATCAAAAAATGCAAAAAGACTCATTAAACCACTTTTTATGTTTTTTACAAAAGAAGAGAAAAACGAAAATCGAAAACTACAAAATTCAATTTGCCATTGTAGCTGACAATATGTGTGTATAAATCAGGAAAATATATAATTGTTACAGCTCATGACTGATGAAATGCCTGATGATAGAATCTTTAGATATTAAACGTGAATTTCATAAACTAAAGCATGCATTAACATTAAATTTTTTCTACATTTTTCCCCCCCATATATACGTTTCTCCTTCCTCCTGCTATAGTTTGCTCTTTAAACTCTGACTTAAAGTTAGAATATTGAATGATATTTGAGCGTAGATAATAAGCGTATATGAATAGAGAGGATAATGAGAGAATATCTTACTCTCCTAACACAATTTGTAAGAAATGAAAATACAAAATGAAAAATGTTTTCATATTCTTTTTCAAGCCTTCTGTATATTTTGTTTTTATTTTGCGCCGTACGACTACCCACTTTGTATTTTCTCTCAATGTCATATGCGCTCATCAGAAGATATTGAGTTAACAAGATATTAACCACACTCTTCTAAACAGAACTTTAACATATTGTATGTAAAGTCTTGCCGTGTAAAGCACTCTTTACATACCTGACTTATGTGATGATTTTGTAGCACAGGCTATTTCACTTGCTTGTCTGTTTACAACACAAACAAAATTGAGTGTTTTTGTTTGTGTTTTCCATGCAAACAGGCAAGCAAGTGAAATAGACTGTGTTACAAAAACATCACATTAATATAGAGAGAGATGGTTTTGCAAACACGAAGACTGTTCGTATAGAACCGAAAATTGCTCGTATTTTCTTTCAATGCCGAATGCTCTCCCAAGTTTACACTATACAATGTGCTCTCTTCTGCGCGAAGAACCGCCTTAAGTAGTTTCACAATAAACCAGTGGAGTCAACTCGAAAAGTAAAATATATAACTCGGCTCTCTTTTATACTCTTCATGAAGGGAGTGAATACCATACGTATTCAAATATTGTACGCTTAGTTATGGCTTACGAGGTACTTTAAAGAGATCTAACGGAAGGCACAACAGGTAAACGCCGCTCGTTATTATTGGCTTATGCTCACAAACGAGCGAAGTTACAGAGGCAAATTGACAATTATATTGACCACTTGTCCTGAGTATAAAACCGCGAATTTAACAGAATAAGTTATCATAACTGTGACAACCACTGAACTATAAGTTCATCTGTTTAATACTCTTCATCAAAGAGGGCGAAGTATTGACAATTACATTTAACATCTGTCTTGAGTATTGAGTGAGTTACGCCAATTTACGTATATAAGCCCGAATTCAACAGGACAGGTTATCATTACCGTGACAATTGCTCAACAAGTTAAACGAATAATTATGTCTGAAGGAACAGAAAGCACGCACAAAGTTGTAAGTTATTGAAATAAAAATTAATTGATCTTTAATAAAAATGTTTGATGAAAATGTTTTTGATTAATTTTTTTAATATGTTTTCTTTATTTTTCAATTACAGCACATACTCAAGAAGCGTCTTTTGGATTCCCTTAACGAATGTCCCGAATTAAATAAATGTGGCCTGAATCAACAGGATGCCAGTGACGAACCAGCGTTTGTATTGGTATCCTTTGATGAAAATGAAGTAAAGAACACAATGATTGGCAATATAAATAAAAATGTTTCGGTGGATAATGAAATGAAAACTATCTGCAAAGTGGCAGAATATTTACATGAAAATTTCGAGATTATATCTTGCAACAGTGGAAATGAGTCCTGTCAAGAACTACAAGCTGACAACGCAATGCAATTAACAAGCCATGTTAAATTCGAACTTAATACCACTAAAGATGCAATGGAGAACATGATGACTACCGATAAAGAAAATTTCGCTTCATTCGATAATCTACCGGAAGCAGACGACAACGTGGCAGCATATTTGAAAGACAACTTTCAGAATATATCTTGGAATGTCGACAACAAGCCTCGCCCAAAAGTAAAATCTAACATAAATAAAAGCGACATAGAAAATTTGAAAAGATATGAACACTTGGAGAATGTGAAACGAATTAAAATGGAAAACTTGAGAAAAACGGTAAATGCTACAATTCAGTTTCTGATATTTTTAGAAAAGCTAGAGCAACAGGAAGAATTACAAGAAAACCAAAATATTGACAATGACGAAAGTGTTGATAAAAAAGATTTTAAAATGCTTGTAACAGAGAACGACAACAAAAATGATATCCCACAAGCGCATAATCAAAATGAAGACGTAAGCAAATCACCCGAGTACAAAGAGCAACACAGAATGGTAGCGCCTTATAATGATTTTAATAATTTCGAACTGAAATATAATAAGAATAAGAATCTACCACACTGCTCAAAAAGTCCGGAAGAAGAAATAAATATTATGAAAAATGAGTTTGAAATCCATACAGTCCAATTAGAACAACCACAAATAGAAAACATATCCATTGCAACTTCCACCAGTGATGAACACCCGCCCCATATGCAAATTGAAAACAGATTTGAAGCTGATGCAAATGGTATGGTTTGTATTGGACCGAATGGCACTATGATCCCTATAAGAACTTTAGAATCCATCAACTGGTCCCTGACAGGAGCCGCTGTAACACGAAAAATTCTAGTGGAAATCTTTGGCCGTGAAACTTTGGCTGCTTGCAATCTAACGGGTAAGCCTTCGCCTGCCTTTGTAGATTGTAATAAACCAGTGAAAAGCCAATTGGACCCCATTATAGTTGCGGATATCATTCATTTAATGGATGAGCAGAAAGGCCTAACCCCGAAGGAGGTGCGTAATGCAATAACCACAAAATGCGCCGATGAAAATAAAATGCTTAGGATGAAGGAAAAAAAGAGACAAAGTATTGCAGAGCGAAATATGGCTTGTGGCATTTCTAATTTTTCAGTTTAAGTTTTTTTCTTTTTGTTCATAAATGTTTTTATAAATAAGATCTACCAAATGTATATAATGTTATGTAATATATAATAGTCTATAGAATATTTTTGTTTAATAAAAATTTATTGTTTCTTAATAAAAATTTTTAAGTCGATTCAATTTATATTTGTATCGGATATGTGTCGGTTTGTATAGATAACCACTAATGGACCACTAATTGGTAACTAAACATTATGGGAAAGCATAGCGGCTTTGTGTGGGTACCATTAGAGAATGAACACGAATACACAAAAACCCAAACGCGAGCTAAAACTCGATGGTGAGCGCAAATCGTCCACACCCTCTGAACGTAAACACTATATAAGGCAAACTCCTGCAAACGCAGCAGCGACGTCCTCCACGTCTAAATGTGCCTCCAGTTTGGTGGTCAAAGCGAGTAATACCCTCTTGTCAATGGCCAACAAGCTTAGGGCATACAAAAGTTAACAAATTTCAGACATTTTTTAACCAATCCGTTTTCGTTGAAAATATTTATAATTGTCTGACATCTTTCTTCGATTTTAAGACGGTCTTTTGTTTTGGTTCAGAAATTTGTGAAATTTGTTAATCGGAAGCATACCTTTGTGGGCCTGTGCAGAGCCACAATTCAGTTCAGTTTCAAAAAATTTTTAACCAATGCAAAAGACCATCTTAACATCAAGGAAACTATAAAGATTTTCAACGAAAACGGATTAGTTAAAAAATTTCTGAAATTTTTGAAATATGAGTAGTGGGACCTACCGTTTAAAGTCGACTCCGAACGACATATTTTTGAGAAACTTTTCATGGCATTTTTATTTATTTACTCTCAGAGTTTTTGCCAGAAAACTGCTGAGAATAAGTCGCCGAAGAAATACTTTTTATATTCTGTACTGATGTCTGGGGTTTGAACCCTGGCTTTAGTTCTAATAAGCCAACACACTACCTACTAGACTATACTATAGACTACTTCAATATAATCCCCCCCAATTACCATTTGGGGAATTTAAATTAAATGGATGTGGTAAACACTCTGCTGGGTCACAGAATAGTTGGGTATTTACTGCCAAGGCTGGCAGCTGAAAAACTGTTGAGACAGACGTAGATGTAAAGTTTTCTAGCTTAGAGAAAACTGAAGGTGATTAAAGTTACGGTACTAAGAAGAATGACGATTGCCTTCAGAATCAACCAGAATCAACTCGGTGGTAGTATCAATTTCCAAACTTTTATTTGGTGCAGTAACTAGAAAGTACAGAGTGATAAACGAATTTAATCTGTGGAAGGTAGTAAATGGTCAACAGAAATATTGCGTTGAGTTGGTTGGCATGTCCCGCGATGCATATAAAGATACCGAACAGTCACGCACAATTTAACAGGAAGAGCATTCTGAAAAAATTTGTCTACTGATTAAGTAACATTCACCAGAAAAAAATGCCCGACCCCACTGTGCAAAAAAACGAGAAGACTTGAACAAGCCATACAACTTTCCGCGTTACCGAACTAAGACAAGCAGTGAAAAAATGGAAGCCAGTTGTGATCGAGCAGTGAAATGAAAACGATTCGAAGAAGGCAAACTGATTCCGCTGAGCACCACTCAACAAGAGAAGTAACTATCGCCCATATTTTCGCATTACTGGGAGGTACTCTACAATGCAATTAGAAAGTAAAATTCCATGATTCATAGACTTAAAAAGCAAAACAACCCCAGATTTTGAACGCAGACAAAAACAATCTAAACAGAAACAAGCAAATAAGACACCGACAAACAAACAAACAAAGAATAACAAAAATTATGGGTGTTACAGCAAACAAATATTTCACAAACAATTTCTGAAGGAAATTACAAGTAGAAAACAAAACAAAAATAAAAACAGGCGACATCAACAAACAACATTAAAGGAAGATGGTGGGTGATGTTATGAAATAAAAATAAAAATAAGAACACGGTGCAAATACATTTGTTAAAAGACCTTTAATTGAAAAGATTTCAGTACATTCGTTGAATAATAATACGAATGTGATTTGTTTTTCTTTAAGACGGGTATACTCGACTTTATGCGTAAAAATTACGTTTTACTCTACATAAAAAATCAAAAGGCTAAAAGGGGTCATTAATTAAATTAATATGGTGTTGTTATCAATTAAATTATGTTGTTTTTTAAATAATTAAAGGCTTTGTTCAAATAAAATAACGAATACGATCAAAAGTAAATAATTTGGCTGCCTTCCAAAATGTATCAATACAAAGTTTGTATGTAGTTCTACTACTGTATATAAACTATGTAGATATGCAAATTAACCAAACATTGCATAAACTATAAATCTGATGCCTGATTACTTTTTGACTGCGTTAAAAATACACATTGACGACATTTTGAAATAGAATACATTGTATATATTTTGTACAGCGGCATTATGAAACGTCGATACTTTGTTCAAACACAAAGCAACTAACATTTGGAAGGCAGCCTTTTTGTTATTTTTAATTGCAAACTTAGAATTCACAATAAATAAACATACGTATATTATTTATTCACTGCTCCATCACAACTGGCTTCCATTTTGTCACTGCTTGTCTTAATTCGATAACGCGGAAAGACATACGGCTTGTTGAAGCCATTCCGTTCTTCTGCACAGTGGTGTTGGGCATATGTTTCTGGTGAATCACCAGACAACTTGCCAGGTGCTCTTCTTGTTAAATTATGCGTAGCTGCCCGGTAATATATTATGAATCGTGGGATACGCTTGTCCCAACTTATTGTTGACCATTTACTACCTTCCACAGATCAAATCAAAACCATTCCACCATTCTTCTTGTTGATTCTAAAGGCAGTCGTCATTCTTCTTGGTATCGCAAAATTTTATCACCATCAGTTTTCTCTAAGCTAGAAAACTTTTCATCTACGTCAGCCTCAACAGTTTTATTCAATTCAATTGCGTCCACTATCTGTGCTGCCTTACAGGTTATAAGTATGGGTCCCGATAAATAATTTTCTTTATCACATAATCTTCATATTGCGTTCGAGACGATCTCTTCATTGAACAAGTGTACTTTAAGTGTACAGTGCCCTGTCTAAAGACCGATTACTAAACTCAGATTATTTTCGGAAACTTTCAAGCATGACAAAAATCTCCTGATATTATACAATAAATTACAAAGAAAAACGTTTGCCTATCTTTATATTCCCTTACAATGAGTATAGACTTTAAATATTTCCTCCGTCTGACTGAAAGATTCAGCTACCAGCTTTTGGTAGTAAATTTCCAAGTATTCTGTGACCCAGCAGAGTGTTTACCGTATCCAGTTGATTTAGCTTCCCCCGGTGGTCATATTTTAATTTTATTTATATTACGTAGTATTGCTATGTTCTATTCTTTTCACTTTATGTTCAGCTTGAATTGAGCAAAACTTTTTATTGGATTCTGCTTGGAAGTTACCTGCGAGCATTCACATTGACTCATAATATCTGATCCGTATAATACAGAGTGGCCCTCTTTTAAAAGGCTATGTAGCCTGCAAATTTCCTATCACTCAGTCTCTGCGAAATATATCCCACAATAAAAATGGTCCGGTTTCTGTCCAGGGGACAGTTAAGGCGGTATCATTGCGAATCGAAAGTGTTGGGGAAATATATATATAAATGTATATATATATGTATGTATATATATATATATGTACGTGTATACGAGTATATATGAATATATCTAAAAAGCAGTCAACTTAATTTTCAAAATATTCTTCATTGTTTTCTTTTCGTAATTATTTTATCACTCGTAATAACTGGCTAGAAAATATTATTTCATCCTATTTTGATGAGGAATCCCTGAGGAACTCATTACTAAAAACAACTCTTTCAACTCGCGGATTTACTGAAATATAAAATATACTCAAAGAACTTCTTAAAACTGATAAGTAGCTACTGAATCCTCGTAATAATAAACTTTTTAAATAAAATCAATTTAAATTGGATGCCACTGCATGGTCTGATAGTGTGGTGGATAATATGATAGACTACTAGCGTGAGAGGCGTTAGTTCGACGCCAACTAGAGACTCTCGCCTGTTACATTTTACTGAGTATATGGGTGAAGTTATACTATGTTCAGACATGCACTTATATTGAATAAATCGCAATAAATGGCGTTATTGAGCTCAATATTTAATACAAAATTTTCAATTAATTATTGCTCAATAAATTCATAAATTGTTATAATATTGATTAAAACTTGAAATACAGCACTGTCATAAGTACGTTCAGTGAGCATATTACAATTTTTCGAACGCTTTCTATTGCTATTTGACAACTCAAATGTCAACAATGCTATAGCAGCGATAGCAAGCTGTACCAGCTATAGCAGCGATAGCAGGCTTGCTGGTATAGCTGGTACAGCTGGTATAGCAGGTATAGCTGGTATAGCTGGTATAGCTGGTATAGCTGGTATAGCAGGTATAGCTGGTATAGCTGGTACAGCTGGTATAGCTGGTATAGCTGGTATAGCAGGTATAGCTGGTATAGCAGGTATAGCAGGTATAGCTGGTATAGCTGGTATAGCAGGTATAGCTGGTATAGCTGGTATAGCAGGTATAGCTGGTATAGCAGGTATAGCAGGTATAGCTGGTATAGCTGGTACAGCTGGTATAGCTGGTATAGCAGGTATAGTTGGTATAGCTGGTATAGCTGATATAGCTGGTATAGCTGGAACAGCTGATATAGCTGGTATAGCAGGTATAGCTGGTATAGCTGGTATAGCAGGTATAGCTGGTATAGCTGGTACAGCTGATATAGCTGGTATAGCTGATATAGCTGGTATAGCAGGTATAGCTGGTATAGCTGGTATAGCTGGTATAGCAGGTATAGCTGGTATAGCAGGTATAGCAGGTATAGCAGGTATAGCAGGTATAGCTGGTATAGCAGGTATAGCTGGTATAGCAGGTATAGCAGGTATAGCTGGTATAGCTGGTACAGCTGGTATAGCTGGTATAGCAGGTATAGTTGGTATAGCTGGTACAGCTGGTATAGCTGGTATAGCAGGTATAGTTGGTATAGCTGGTATAGCTGATATAGCTGATATAGCTGGTATAGCTGGTATAGCTGGTATAGCAGGTATAGCTGGTATAGCTGGTACAGCTGGTATAGCTGGTATAACAGGTATAGTTGGTATAGCTGGTATAGCTGATATAGCTGGTATAGCTGGAACAGCTGATATAGCTGGTATAGCAGGTATAGCTGGTATAGCTGGTATAGCAGGTATAGCTGGTATAGCAGGTATAGCAGGTATAGCTGGTATAGCTGGTACAGCTGGTATAGCTGGTATAGCAGGTATAGCTGGTACAGCTGGTATAGCTGGTATAGCAGGTATAGTTGGTATAGCTGGTACAGCTGGTATAGCTGGTATAGCAGGTATAGTTGGTATAGCTGGTATAGCTGATATAGCTGGTATAGCTGGTATAGCTGGTATAGCAGGTATAGCTGGTATAGCTGGTACAGCTGGTATAGCTGGTATAGCAGGTATAGTTGGTATAGCTGGTATAGCTGATATAGCTGGTATAGCTGTAACAGCTGATATAGCTGGTATAGCAGGTATAGCTGGTATAGCTGGTATAGCAGGTATAGCTGGTATAGCAGGTATAGCTGGTATAGCTGGTATAGCAGGTATAGCTGATATAGCTGGTATAGCTGGTATAGCTGGTACAGCTGATATAGCTGGTATAGCTGGTATAGCTGATATAGCTGGTATAGCTGATATAGCTGGTATAGCTGATATAGCTGGTATAGCTGATATAGCTGGTATAGCTGGTATAGCTGATATAGCTGGTATAGCTGATATAGCTGGTATAGCTGATATAGCTGGTATAGCTGGTATAGCTGGTACAGCTGATATAGCTGGTATAGCTGGTATAGCTGATATAGCTGGTATAGCTGGTATAGCAGGTATAGCTGGTATAGCTGATATAGCTTGCTAAAGCTGGTACAGCTTGCTAGTATAGCTAGTAAAGATTGTATAGCTACTACAGCTTGCTAGTATAGCTAGTACAGATTGTATAGCTTGCTAGTATAGCTAGTACAGCTTGCTAGTATAGCTAGTACAGACTGTATAGCAGGTATAGCTGGTATAGCTGATATAGCTGATATAGCTGGTATAGCTGGTACAGCTTGCTAAAGCTGGTACAGCTTGCTAGTATAGCTAGTACAGATTGTATAGCTTGCTAGTATAGCTAGTACAGCTTGCTAGTATAGCTGGTGTAGTGTTTCATGCGAAGAGGTATGAAAGTAATGAAAAAAAAATGGTTATAAACTACAGTCAAAAGAAAAACACCTAATCAGTGTAAGATTGGAAGAAGATTTGTAGACAACTTAATAAACAAATTATATGTTGAATTACATCCACCTGGTTATCAGTTTTGTGGACCTGATACAAAACTTCAAAACGAATAGCAAGAATAAAGGAAATAAAGGAATAATTTATTGGATGCAGATTGTAGAAAGCACGATATAGCGTACTCAAAATCAATGGATATAGACACAAGCCATCAAGCAGATCGTGATCAGGTATAAATCAGATCGTGACCAGATAGCAAGCAGTTCGTGATCAGATATAAAGCAGATCGTAATCAGATACAAAGCAGATCGTGATCAGATATAAAGCAGATCGTAATCAGATACAAAGCAGATCATAATCAGATACAAAGCAGATCGTGATCAGATGTAAAGTAGATCGTGATCAGATACAAAGCAGATCACAATCAATATCAAAAAATTAACATACTGAAATCATATAAATTGCTGTATATATAGGAGATCGTCTTGATTTCAGCTATTTTTGCGAAGAGGTATAAAAGTAACGAAAAAAAAATTTTTATAATCTAGGGTCAAAACAAAACCTCAGCCAGTGTAAGATGAGAAGAGGATTTGTAAACAACTTAATAAATAAAGTACCTGTTGAATTACATCTACCTGGTTATCAGTTTTGTGGACCTGGTACAAAACTTGAAAAACGTTTAGCAAGAGGAGATAAGGGTATAAATTTATTAGACGCAGCTTGTAGAGAGCACGATATTGCATATTCACAATCAAAAGATATAGACACAAGACATCAAGCAGATCAAATATTAGCTGAAAAAGCCTGGCAACGAGTTAAATCTAAAGATAGTGATATTAAAGAACGTGCTAACGCGTGGTTTGTGACAAACGCTATGAAAGCTAAAGTGAAATTTGGATTAGGTTTGAAGGAGCAGACACATAAGAAAAGAAAAAATTCAAAAAGAATGAGAAAAGGAAAAATGAATAACTGTAATAAGAAATTATTCACAGCTACTGTGAGAAAAACTTTAAAACAATTGAAAGAACAGAAACCCCTTGATATAAATGATGCTGTTAAAATAGCTCAAAAGGCTATTCATTCAAATTTTAAAGGGAAAAAGCGAGCAGACATTATAATACCGAGAGTTATACCTGTACCGAAAATTGGAGGATTTCTTCCACTTATTCCCGTACTAACAGCATTGTCAGCGCTTGGTGGTTTGGTAAGTGGAGGATCCGCTATTGTTAAAGCAGTAAATGCTATCAAAAATGGAAAAGAACAATTGGCTGAAGCTAACCGTCATAATAGATATATGGAATCAATTGCAATGGGTAAAGGGTTGTACCTCAAACCATATAAAACTGGATATGGTCTCTACTATAGTCCACCTACAAAAAACTATTAGATAACCTACCTAAGCGTCCATTAACAGATCTGAAATCATATAAATATTAAAGATTATTCACATATTCTGCACATGAGCATACAATAGCAGTAGATTAACATACAATGATTTTAAAGGAAATATACAACTTTTTAAAATCATTCTCACACATAATTTCTGACGTAGATAAAACTAAACTCATCAACATACAAACACAACTGGAGTATGTAGACAACCTGAAAAGAATAAGAAATAGACATGGTGAACATTTCGAGGATTGCGAATGATCGAATGAAAACAGTACATGCGGTCCTGACACCTGCCCCTGTATATTTTATAAACACAGACTATATCAAACTGAAATTGAAGCTAAAAATATAATTAATTTTTATAATCTTACTAAATGTAAAAACTGTGTTTTCAATAAATTGTAATTTTCAATAAATTCAAACGAAGAAATGATATAATAAATGACAAAAAAAAAAAAACTTAACCACATCTGAAATCTTTGTTTAGTTAATTATTACTCTTTGTTCAGAGTACATCGTCCCGCACTTACGCAACCTACTATTGACTTTTTAAAGAAGGGGAAAAATGGTTACATCAGCTGAATTGGAAGAACTATTAATAAAACATAGTAATCAGATTGATAAAGATCATATAGATTTATTTATGAAACTTATAAATGAACTAAGAATATGCAACATTAGTAAAATAAGTAATCCATTTATATGTGTTAATAATATTATACATAGATCTAACTGTGAAAAAATTTACTCAGAATCTTTTGACATTTGCAGATGTCAAACATTCTATACACAATATTTGTTAACACTTAAGTTATTTAATATGTATAAACGAATGTTTAACTATTATTATATTCAATAGATATATGTATTGTATTGTACAAAATAACAAAATCTAAAAATAAAATATACATACCTAAGAATAAAAAAAAAAAATCTAATAAAATAAAACCTAATTTGTTTTAATTAATCTCATTATTGTATAATTTCATTTATTTAAAACAGTAAAACTAAAAAATTCTAAATCCTTAAAAACAAGTCTATTTATACTCTGGGGTGTTGTAGATCAATCAGTAAATTCAATTATGTGAAAACAGATATTACTTATACTTATGCGTGAAAAAAACCCACAGGCACAACTATACATTTCTTTCTCATCAAATTAAAAATCCTTATAACACAACAACAACAACAACACCACGTACAACTATATTTCTATTTCTTCACAATTATTATCTCAAAAGAACGTGCACACATTCATTCTGTCCGTCCAATCATTCGAAAAGCAATACAAATACAATGAACATGTACACTCATGTTTCTACTTAGGTATACGATGTTATTTATTATCCCAAAAAAAAAAAAAAATTTTACACAGGTGTTCATCTCTTTCTTATCACATTTAAAATTAAAGATCCTTCTAATTAAATATACAAAAAAATAAAAAACACACAACAACTATATTGGTGCAGATCCCTTTTCTATTTTTTCAGCATTGAGTATGATAATACGTGCCAAGAATTTACTATTAAAAAACGATCATACACATTACATGTTACGCACACACTCATTCTGTCCGTCCAATCATTCGTACATAAATTTTCATATTACATGTTACAAACCTATCGACTAACCGACACTACCGACTGTAGCGTAGGCATGCTCCTAAATTTGTATGGAGTAAGTGACCTAGAAACCCCATAAACACACTACTGGGTACCATTAGAGAATGAACACGAATACACAAAAACCCAAACGCGAGGTAAAACTCGATGGTGAGCGCAAATCGTCCACACCCTCTGAACGTAAACACTATATAAGGCAAACTCCTGCGAACGCACCAGCGGCGTCCTCCACGTCTAAAGGTGCCTCCAGTTTGGTGGCCAAACCCGTCTTCAAAGCGAGTAATACCCTCTTGTCAATGGCCAACAAGCTTATGGCATATAGAACGCGCAGATCTGCTTTGTCCATTGTTGATACAATTGGCTCTAAAGAATCCATACTCCTATCGGTGGATGAGAAAGGATTCTTGGCTTGGCCGGTTACGACAGAGATCTGCCGAGTTAAATATGGAGATGAGCATATTTTGGCTTGGTTGACTTTTATTGAAAGAGCGGAGATACCATCCCACTCTAAAGCTAAGGACTAAAACATTGAAAAGGGTCCTTGACGTACATAAAAGGACCTCGATTGATCCATTACGCTATAGGAATGTTAACACATTTTTCGCAAAGGCGCCCAAAACTCATTTTAAATTTAATTACAAGTTTAATAAAAGAAATTCACTGTAAGGAATATGTTTGATACAAATAAGTTTTTGAAGGTTTGAAAAGCATATTACAACATATCTGATTGGAAACAAATGCCCCTGTTTGAGCAACAATTTCAAACAGAAAATCAAAAAAATGGAATAAATAGATGATTCTTAAGGGGTTTATGACATATCAGGGAATACAGAATTTCCATATGCTTAAAATTTCTATTACAAAGATACCATATGCATACATATACAGACAATACTTACCTAACATAGATTTTCGATTCAGCAGATCGGACAATTTAAAAACAAATTTACGAACATTTGGACGTCCATTAAGGATTAATGAATTTGAATGGTATTCAGATTTATTTGAAGAATTTCCATGTGGCCGTATAGTGATTAAATATTTCTTGGGACTCTTCGAATTAATGGGAATATCTCTAAAAATAAAGTATGTATACAATTTGGTTTGATATGTTCAATTGCATTTCACGGAAAATACTTACTTTTCGCCAAGCAGCTCACTTAACTTTATGGGCGTATTTTTTTTAAGAATTAAATATTTGGAACTCTCAGGTTTTTGATTCATTATTGTTTCGTTGTAAATTCATTGCAGTTTTATGTTACGTATGATAATTTTTTGAGTTTGTATTAATTTTGTTAATTTTTATTTTTTTTATAGAAGTTTTCAATTTAAATTATTTCTTAAATTTATTATTAAAATAAATAATAAACAATATGACAGCAATATGGAAAAGCAATACTCACGTCTTGACTCATGTCATTTATTTTATTTCAGACGCTATGCATTTGTGGGAAGTTTTCTAAATTATTTAAAGTCGATCATATACGAATAACATGGTGCGACATTGAAAATACATCCGAGTAACTGCCTAGTCTAAGTTTTTCACTAGATTGAGTAGAACTCAAAAATACTTTTTTTTTTCTTGAGCCCTCCAAACTTGTTTTATTTGATAGAAACGGATTTTGATCTTTTCACACAAAATTATTGATTACCCAAACATGTTTTAACCTATTTTAAAAATCTAAAGTTTTTAGAAAGGAGAGAGATTAACATTTATAACGGTATACATAAGCGTTTTATTCAAACTTATATGTTATGAGTTTTGATGGGGTAAACTTGGGAATATTATTTTTTTTCTTATTTTTCAAGTTTAGCTATTCTTGCAAAATTTAATTAAAAAATATAAAATAAGTGATGACGTTCTGAAAGTGCATTATCTTGTGAAGATAATGCCACTTCGTTTGATCAAATCAGACAAAAATTACCGTAGTTATTACTTAAATAGTATAACAATCGTGATATATTTTTCTTTATTTGTCATCTTATCAAATGAACTTTCTGTTCAAAAATTTTCAAAAGTTTTGATGGATCTTGATTGTTTATCGCAAAATGTTTCAATTTCGCGTTTGCGCGACTACCAGAAGTCAGCTAATATTTGTGTTTTTTGCAAATATAATTATTTCTCTTTGCGCAAACATTGTACAACTTCTGGTGGTCGTTCAAACGTGAAACTGACACATTTTGCGATAAACAATCAAGATCTATCAAAAATTCTGAAAATGTTTGAACTAAAAGTTCATTTGAACAAATATATATTAGAAAAATATAACTCGACTGTTAGACTCTTTAAATAATAACTACGGTAATTTTTATCCGATTTGATCAAACTTCTTCACAAACACTTTCAGAATATTATGACTTATTACCATTTTTTAATTAAAGTTTGCTATTATGAGCGGACAAAATTGAAAAAAAAATGAAAAAATTTGCATTTGTCAAGTTTACCTCATCAAACCACATATCATATTAAGTCAAATAGTATATACATGTATATCGTTTTAAAGGCCCATCCTTATCCTTTCTAATAAGGTTTACATTTTGGACATCATTTCAGAAATGTTTGTGTAATTAACAAAGTTCTGCGTAAAGTCCAAAAAAACCGTTTTTGTCAAATAAAACAAGTTTGGAGGGTTCGAGAAAAATAAAAAAAGTATTTTTAATTTCTACTCAACTAACTGAACAACTTAGACTAGGCAGTTACTTGGGTGTATTAAATTTTTTGTATTTTGTCGCATAGTGTAATTACTCCCGAGATTCCTAAAAAGAAATTCTTTAATATCAACTCAGCTGCATCCATTTAGTCTAATCTCTTTCTACATGGTGTAAATGCTTCTCTGAAATAAAGGATTGCAATCTAAAGCTGTTTTTATAACATTTCCTAGCGGTTTTTTTGGTCTGTATGCCAGCTAACACAACATATGTCTACGAACTTCGCCTATCAAATATGTTTAGTGAATACGGCGCCATTGCGCAAACAGGAAAGCCAAAAGATTCCACATATTCTGACAGACTTCTCAAGTAAGGTCTGACATTGTCATCCCTGGGAAATCACTGGAAGTCTACACAGACGTTTCTAAATTTAGAAATAATGCAGGCTGTGGAAATTTCCTTGATGTATTTCATCTTCTGGACCTCGCCGTATTCTAGTAGATAGTGTGTTGACTTATTAGAGGTGAGACCACGGTTCAAACCCCAGTACAGACATTTCCAACAAAATAAAATATGAAAAAATTATTTCTTCGGCGACATCCTCTCAGCAGATTTCTGGAAAAATCTCTGAGAGTAAATTAAATAAAATTGCCTTGAAAAGTTTCTCAAAAATCTGTCGTTCGTAGTCGACTTTAAACTGTAGGTCCCGCCACTCATGTATTAAATTAACGCATACAACATAACTGGTGTGAGTAGCTGGGCCGTTATACTGACTCAGGGGTTGTAATTACTAATTATGGATGTATGAAAACATTTGTTTATTGACGGTCACTTCATACAGGGGCTCCTGGTACTCCTAGATGTGGAGCGCAATATTTGTAGGTTTTGGTTAATATTTGTTTTTTTTTTAGATTAAGAAACATGGTAAATTAAGGAGAACGTATGTACTTTGAAGGAGAATGTTTCTTTAAATTTGAAAATTTCTGTATAAATTGATATTTTTTTATTTGATGGATAAATTTATGAGAATTTGAACGTATTGAAAAGTTTGCATACCCTGCTAGCATTTGGAAGATTGTTTTAAAAAAAATCACCTTCCTGAGTCTTTTTAGAGTACCGTTCGTGATCAAACACTTATTAGACTGTTACACGATTAGAAAAGGATTCAAAAATGATTTGCGACAATGTGTAAAATGAGTTCGATTTAAAATAAAATAAAAAACTGTATAGCAATCGGAAATTAATCATCCAGGCGTTTAAAATGTGACTATTATTTTCATTATTTATTATTATATTCTACTTATACTGAAGACTTAAAAATGCTTAATCAAAAACAGATCATGCCGGTGTTTGAAAAGTGATTGTAATTTTAATTTTAATATTTTGCGCAGATAGATGATTAAACACTGCTTTTTTTACACCCTGTCTGTATAAATTTTCATTTATGTAAGAGATGGCTATGAATTAAATTTTTTTGAATAGAAAATGTTTCTCTGTTTTTTAACGAAAAAAAAAAATATTTTTTTAAATAAACTTTGGTGTCTGATGTACATATATCACGAATATAAACTTAATATTCTTTCTTTGATACTTGACGTTCATACGAATGTGATTTTTGAAATCGCGGCAGTGTAAACGTAGGACTCAAAACTAAAAACACTTGAAGAGAGTAAAATAGAATTATAAATACGACTAATAAAAGACTCAAATTATAGTAATAAATGACGTGAAAAGGAGTCCAAATTAATACAAACATGACTGATAAATTACAATAAATGGACTCATAATTACTGATAAATTACTCATAAAAGACTCGTATGCGATTAAATGATGACTGAAAGACGACTCGAAAAAGAATCATAAACGAAGCTAAATAAGACTAATAAATAATCAGAAAGCGATTCCAAAATGATCATAAAACTACTAGAAAAAGGGCCGAAAATTACTCTAAACTAATATAGAAAATGACTCATAAATTACTTTTTAAGAAGAGTCCCGGGCAGTAACTTTTTTCTCAAGACAAAAGTATCTTTTATGATCAGAAAATGAGCCCATATTCTAGCTTTTTAATCGCGCAGAAGAATCAAAAAAGACTCGAATTTGATTAAAAATGTTCAAAAATGCTGACTGGGTACGTGGTTATAAATGTATGATAACGGAGTTTTTAAAGAAGTAGTTTTGATTAAATTTTCAATGACATTTAATTCCATTCAAAGATTTTAGAAAACCATTTTAAAGGAATTGGAATAACTTGCACAAAGGAATAGAATTTTTTAAGTTTTTTTTGAATTTCAAATAAAATGCATTAAAAACTTTAATTAGGAAAAACTATAAACTGTTAAAAATGCTTAAAGAAGTTCAAAAAAATCCTTAGAAAATACCCACCACATTATGATAGACATGTCAAATTCTGGGTGCAAATCAAACCAGTGCAAACGTACTCATACAATATTTATTGGAGCCAGTCAGCGCCAACAGCAGCAATAATGCGTTTTAAGTGAAAAAAAGTGAAAACATTAAGCAATTTAGAGAGATACTACGTTCGTTCACAAACAATATTCAATTTCTTAACAAAAACAAACAAACAACAACAACAGCAACAATGTCAAGATACTCAGTTATTATTAGATCCAACACTCTAGCGAACAAATGCATTCACTTACTTACTCATACGTGCAACTCAACCGAAATCTTGTATGTATTACTAGCGATACAAGATATAGCAGTAAAAGTAACAGTAACAACAGCATTAATAATGCGACAACAACTGTGTTAGCGGCAGGAAAGGGCAACAACAATATGTTGTAAAATGTTAGTGTTGTTTTCACATACACTCTTTTGAAGGAATTTCATGTTAGTATGTGTTTGTGTGTGTGATTATTTTCCTTTATATGTGTATGTTTTGGAATGCCATATTGTAGCAGCATCTATGAATTTTATCCAATCCTTCCTTACCCTGTTTAGATATGAAATTCAATTGTTTTGGTCTTGCTGTTGTCGTTGCTTCTACTTCTACCTGTACATGTACTGTTGATGGTGATGTTGTCTTTGGCATTAGCATTACAGCACAACTGTTCAACTTTTCAATCCCCCTCTCCCGCTATACCTCATCACTCCATTTGCGGACCATTTGCGATTTAACTTTTTCAACTGTAAAGTGCTATTCGTTTCTCGAGTAATGGCATCTCACATTTTAGCTTTTCAATTGAAATTTCTTTGGAAGAGAGAAATCCGTGTTTTTTTTGTTTTCATTTCGTTTTATTTTTTGAAATCGTTGCTCCAATTGAGATGACAAAGTTTCCAAAAAAGTGAATTCAAAGTCAAATGTACGTACATAATTGTTGAAATTTGCTGAAACCAGCAATTCAATGTTTTCCAAAGTTAGAATTGGCTCCGTTGACAACTAAAATTAGAGTTCAAAAGGCACTCATACTCAACAGCAATGGCAGTTGTAGCAACAGTAAGGTCATGTTTTCTTTAAATTTTTCCTGAAGACATTTAAGTGCAAAGTTAAGCACCAACGTCTTTAAGTTCTCCAAATGTATAAACAAACGTGTAAGGTACCCTCTGTCTCCTCTATATCTGCATATGGAAAAGGATTATAAGAATTAAGATTATTATTACGTCTTTGGTTAAATACAGCATTTGGGTGTATAGGTTAGGTAAGTTTAGATAGTGAAACCTTCCTAAATGACAATGTCTCGGTAATCATAACCTTCCTACAGACAATTATCTCGTAATTTAGAGGCTAAGAATATTATGTGTGTGAAGATAGATTTTAAAATCTATCTCTCCAGACGCAAACCAAGTCGGATAACACGCTCTGTTATGTTACTTACAGAACTCTGTTAAACATTTTATTTAAGATTGGGAAAGAAAAACGGGAAAAAATTAATTAAATTCGTGGGTAAAATAAGAAAAAAAGGAAAAAATGATAAAAATAAGTCCTATAGTTAATCACTGTTATAAAATATTGCGAAATCCCTGGGGAACTGGATATAAGGTGGTGATGAGAAAGCTGAACTGCTTCCGACAACCAGCAACGCAATCAATCGTCGCGGACCTTTTCCCGCGCAAAGTCGAAATTACATACTGCGTGCGGGATATGCGGTCACCGGAGGAAATCCCAGAAGCCAGAAGGCAGGAATTAATCAGTCTGTGATGAAATGAAACTTAACAAAGCACCGGGGATCGACGGGATCCCAAACATAGCGCTTAAGGCGGCCATTGAAAGTAATACTGAGTTGTTTAGACAAGTTTAGACAACGCGCATTATGCATCGGGATACCACCCGCTCTGTATGATCGACACAGCTAGAACATTTTTGGAGAGAATAATTTGTGGGAGACTGGAAGCATTCCTGGGGGAAGAAGGCTTGTTGGATCGCCAATTTGGTTTCCGAAAAGCCCGTTCCACAGTAGATGCAATAGAGATGGCTATGATGATAGCAAAGGATGCTATCTGGCTGGAGGGCGATAAGGAGTACTGCGCTATCATCACCCTGGACGTCAAAAACGCATTCAACTCTGCGGATTGGCATGCCACTTTAACAGCCCTAGATGGAAAGGACGTACCGAACTACTTGATGTAACTTATTATGGACTATTTTAAGGGCCCAATACTATGGAATATCATGTCTGATGGTGTACTGGGGCGTAAATTCCCTAGAGGTACACAGATCATTGTTTTTGCGGACGATCTTGCCCTGGTGATAAGGGGGCAACATTTGGATGAATTGGTGAGAACGTGTAACACTGCGGTTGGCATAGTCAGGAACTGGATCACGGGAATGGGTCTAAAACTTGCTGATCACAAGACGGATGTACTACTTGTAAGCAGTAGGAAAAAGATGGAATTTATTACAATAACAGTAGGTGACCAGCGCATAACATCAAAGCAGGCGATTAAATATAACAGGCTCACGTTTAGGGAACACCTGACGTACATCGGTGGAAAGTCTTTCTGGTGAGACCAGAAATGTGTGATGTACAAAGAAATCCTAAATCCTGGTGATAAAATTACTACAAATCGCTACCGACAACAAATGATCGATTTGAAGCATGTATTATTCGAAAAAGTACTTAAATGGGTTACAAGACACAACAAGGTAAGTTTGATCGATCACGACCGATGCTGACATCACTGTCATCCAGGATGCAAAAGACTTAAATCATACGATAGTTATTACAGCACAAAGCTTGATACGGTTTTGTGAGCAATATAGCCACAATCCGCATCAGCTTAGTTTTGTACTCACGTCCCGACAGAAGAAAAGCACGATGCGTTTAAAGATGCCTTCTACTCTAATCTCAAGAACATATACCATAAGTGGCCCATGATGCAAAATTCATACTCGAAGACGAAGGTCGGGCAGGAAGACTTTTGTGGTCCCACTGTCCAGTGCCTCTAATGGTATGAGACTGATCGATTTTGGCACCGTCTTTTTAATACCTCGATGTCCACAAAACCACTTGCTTGGGGCCCGATCGATCAACATCCAACCATATTGATCAAATTGCGATTGACGGATGGCACGCACGTTCAGAAATCCAACTATCACAAACTGATCAATACCTCTAGTACGTCAACTCTTGGATAAGGTCCGCTAATTCCCATCTAAATTCAACGATATTGATGGACTATGGGTCAATATCGCCCACTTCTTGCGTTCTACTGTGGAAACAGTTCTGGATTTTCAGGACTCAGCTCAACGAAACCCTAGGAAAGATGAGTAGTGTTGCAGTCCGCTGCCACAAGAGCTATTGTCGACGACTACAGAGAGAGGAGAAGGGAAGAGAAGAGAAGAATAGGGAGCAGGAAAGGCAAGAGTGTGGGGAAATCGAGGTATGCAGATATAGGAATGATGCTCGGAAATTCTATCAAAGAGATAAGCGTCTAAGCGAATGTTAGAAGCCTGTAAGCATGAAACTACAGGCTACTTGGCTACAAATTTGCCAGGGGAGCTGAGTCTATGCTCTCTGTGCTACTAGGTTTCTAACTTTTTATTTCATTCATACGCATAGAAAAACCTTTTAAGTTTTTCTTTAAGTGCTCAGCAAGATATCTGACATACATATGCTATCGAAACGAGAGAGAATTGTCGAATAAATATTTTTTTTAAATTGAATACTAAGTTTGATAGATAATCGTTTTATTAGTATGTGTGCGTATGTATTCGTATTTTCTTTTAATTTGCTGTCACTTTTACCCAATTTTTTCTGTGTGATGATTTCAATGGATTACTGTCCCAACAAAACGACACTGCAATCCCTTTCTACCGCCAATTATAAAAGCAGCAATAACAGCAACATTAACTATGAGTATAAATGCATACAACAGCAAAGAAAATTGAATTTCAATTGATTGCTTTCATAGTTGACGACGTCGGCATCAATAAATCAAGTTCGGTTTGGTGACTTGTATTTTGTAGCATTATACTCTGTTGCAATAAAAAAAAAGAAAAGAAAAAACAGTAAAAAGGATATGTTGCAAAAATTCGTGCAACGCTTTTCATATGGCATCCCTCTCTCGAGCAGACAAAAATTCATCAATTCATGGATTTTTTTCGTATTTTTTTCTTTTCTTTTTTATGTTTGCCGAATTCATGATCTGAAGAGTTTATGGATTGAAGTGAATTTATTTTTCGACTTGAATAACAGAAATAAAATCAAATATTGCTGCTGTATGTAGCTGGCAAAAAGCCTTTCAATTTTTATTCACTTTTTACAGCTTTCGAGGGGATTTTTTTGGTTGTATTCACACGCTTAATGTTTACTTAAGGAGTTTGTGAATATATGTGTCTATACAGTGGAAGTCAAAATAATAGTGTCAATGTTTGATTGAATCTGTATGAAACTAAATAAGTATGTAAGCATACATAAGTGCTCAAAGTCTACCTTTCAAAATAATTTTCAAATCTCTATGTTTTTTATTTCTATCCTTACTTGCTTACTTACTACTATAGGGTGGGTTATCTATCGATTTAAATTTCAACGATCGGTAATTTCGATTCTGGCAATACTTAAGTCATTCTATTCTGTCACAAAATTCAGTAAATGTTCTCCACTGAATCACGTAGGATTTATTGGGCCAACGAGAAACTGCACGATAATGTCGATTTTGCCCAAAAAAAATATCTTTTCGGATGAAGCTCATTTTCATCTTGGTTGGTACGTTAATAAGCGTTAAAAACACGCACGTAGTCTTACAGAAGCCAATGCACCCATTATGAGTGACTGATTATGATATTAAGGATGGCGCAACCATACTATGATAACAGATTTAATTGTACCCGCTGCTCATGGTTCATCTCATGCCACAATCAATTTACTGCGTCAAACGTTTGATGGTCGTTTTATTAGCCACTATGGTAATGTCAATTGGCCTAAAAAAATTGCAATTTGATGCCGTTAGACTATTTTCTGTAGGGTGCTGTTAAAGAAAAGTAGTATGGCGAAAACCAGATACAATTGATCATTTGAAGGCAAACATTCGTGATGCCATTGCCGAGATATGATCCCATACAGTCGAAAAAGTGCACGAAAATTGGCCCAATTGCAGGCTCTAGTCTAATAAGTCACCACAATTAACATCCAGCTCGAGGATGAAGCATTTCCTAGAAGAAACCAAGACGAAATCTTGAAGGCAGTTCAGAATATCCGAAACTTCATGGCGAGAGAGGTTCATTGACGTATGAACTGAAATATTTTCTTACTTCCTCCCTAGGCACGCAGACGTTGTTTGTAGAAATTCCATATCTATCGGCATACTTGCAATAGGACAGTGACTTCTGAAATTCATTTGAATTCATTTTTTCATCTGAATTGAAATTCAACAGCAATACTGACTGTACGTTACTTCCCACTGTCGACGAAGTTGTGACTGCCTAGTTTAACTGAGACAATCAGAACACCTAAGCCCTGTAACATGTCGAAAATTGTGAGCTTGCCACCAGCACTAGCAAGTTCAATAGCAATGCAATTTAAGAAGATATTCCTACATCCTAGAACCCATACGTTAGATATAATTAGACAGATGTCGAGGTGGAGTTCGTTAGACATTAGAACCGTCAATATTTATACCGAATTCTACTTTGTTCAGCATTTTGGAGCCATCGTTATCTCAACGGTCCCACTGAAAAATTCCTGATTTTCAGATCGGGGGTCCATATTTGAAATTCTAAATGTTATAATGAGCTATATAATGGACTAGAATGTGTCTTTATTCTCCCAGAATTGTGGGTCTATTCTGTGGTCCACTTTGGACCTGAATTTATATGTATCGAGACTTACTGCCACCAGCTTAGCTTTCCGCTGCAATAGAAGGTATGAAGGAAATCAAATTAGTATAGCAAACAATGCCCTATTTCGAGAGGAACAGAATGCAATTGTAATGAGGAATGCAATTGTATGAATCCTTGCATACTCCGTCTATCAGTCTGTAGTGATATTGGTGTTTGTACTCTGTACAGTGTTCTGATTGGCAAGCAGTTATATGTATGTATTAATCGCAAAAATTAAAAAAATCATCAACAACCGTTGTTTGAACGCACATTTAAAGCCGCGTACGTCTAAAAACATACTCTTTGTTACAAATAACGAATATTCTTTCGTTTGTGCCATTATTTTTACCTTTTATTTCTAATTTATGCCTCATAAGAGTTCGATGTATAAAAATTAAGAATTTTGTTAAAAATCAATTGCTACGATTATTTTAATTATTCCTAGTCTCTCTCTCTAGTGCCATCTTTCTTTCTGTCATCGAAGTTAGCGATATCAAGCTGTCTTTGAAGTTAAATAAACCCCGGATCTTTGAATTAGTTTTGATTACCACATAAAAGTTAATTTATTTTACAGTGAAGTAATAAATTTTATGAATTTCTTGTACAGCAAATATCTTTTGTTCAGGATGTTATGAGACTCCAATCGATTTTTTATGTGGTTTTCTTATAGATAACGCTCTGTGTGCCCAGTGTTTGCTAGTCTCGTGGAAAGTATCTACTACGATAGGTCTTCGCAGCATTTTTGACTTCATCAAAGGCATTATTGATGCACATCTGCTATCCTGTCTTGCACTGCCTTTCAGTATATGGTTGATTTTTTTGTAAACGTGCTGTAGTTATTATGTTGTCATTTTACTCTTAACGCTTACATGCATACATAATTGGTCATTACAAGCCTTCAGTCAGTATTACAACCTAGCCTTTCACACCACCCATGTTGAGTGTGTTAATTATATATATGAATGGCGGGATCTACACTTTATTTTACTCCCAGAGTTTCTGCCAGAAATCTGCTGAGCGGAAGTCGGCGAAGAAATATTTGTCGTATTTTGTTTTTTTGGAGATGTCAGAAATGGACAAACGACGGTTATGTAGTAGCAGTAGATGGCGATCTCTGACATCATCAGATCTTTGTCTCTTATTGTGATGTGATCTATAAGTCCGATAACCGGGAAACCACCACTTAAGACAAGGTTTGCGTCGAAAAGTATTTCAGACAAGCGTTCATTTCAGTGTAGCCCCTTACAAGTTTACGAAGATTATTATTGTAGCCAAGTTATGTTTTAAAGTTTCTAGTTTGTATACGAAGTCATTCTTATTTCGGACATGACTAGACAACTACTACTACTCACACCATTGTTGTTCGGTTGGTCCACTGTGCTCTTCGAGTACACAAAAGTGAAACTATTTGAAGTCTCCATTTCATCAAAATCTTCAAACCTATTCTTCGATAGACCAAGCCCCGGTTCAAACCCCAGGTCAGACATCTCCAACAAAACGAAATATAAATAATATTTCCTCCTCAACTTCTTCTTAATAGATTTCTGACAAAAACTCTGAGATTAAATTGAAATTGCCGTAAAAAGTTTCTTAAAAAAATTCTGTCGTTTGGAGTTTACGTTAAAATGTGGCGAGACCTCGTGTGTTAGAACCTAGGTCGTAATCCTGACTGAAGGGTTGTATTGACCAATTATGTATGTATATATGATACGTCCATAAGTTCCGACTTCAAATATTATCCTTAATTTGACTTAAGTGTTCTTTAAAGCGTCATCGTCTTTCATCAAAATGCTGGCCTTCTGTACATAAGCTGTACATAGTTTTCTAAATCAGAAAATAAGCTCAGTTTATGAAACATTAAAAAAAACTGTTTCCAATTACTTTACTACTTATCGTGTCTATCTTATAAGTGAGTGTAAGTGCTGTTTATGAATTTACAAAAACTGTCAAAACTTTGCCATTTTCAAATGCAATAAATTTCCTCCTCAATTAATTATTTGTTAACAAAACATGTGTTTAAATAATTCCATTATTTGCATCACATTTAAATTTTCCTATTTGTTTGCTCATATTCTTGTTTGTGCACAGGCTAGACTTTAAAACTCTAAATAGCTTTCAGATCCTGTACCAGCTTATTAACTGCAAATTGAAACCATTTGCAAAACGTGTACATACGTACGTAAGCACGTATTTACGTATAAACGAAAGCAACTTCCACCAACTACTACTTATACGAACGATACTTAATAATAAAACGAACAGTAAGTAATAAAACCGGCAAAGGAACAGACAAATATAGTCAGACGTAGACAGCGGGTATTGTAGTATTGCTATTGCTTTTGCATTGTTGCTATTGTTTTCTATAATTATGTTGAGAGGAAATAATGGATGAATTTACAGAAAATTTAAGTCGTTTACACTACAAAAGTTCTTGGGTGTGTGTTTGTGTGTATATGTAGTTGAGATCCTTGTAAACAGAAACGGCAACTAATGGTAATAGAAGGAGCAGAAACAAAGTGAGATAATGTTTCTTAGGGATTTATGTATTTACCTTTTTCAAAATTGTTTATGGAGTTACAAAGAGCAGCAAATAACTTGCGTGTGAGCTAAGACAGTGTGTTTAGTCAAATGCTGAATTTTGTAACAATAAAATGGTCAGTTAATATCTGTACTTAAAACGAACAGTTAAATGCACAGGAATAGTACCAATCAGACAGTGGCTAGCTCTTACCTCAAGTCTTGTATTTAGTGACCTCACAAGGATTTCTTGATTTTCAATTTTAGCGGATGTTGTAGTAGGTATGCTTATTAGACGTGAGGCCACGGTTCAAAGCCCAGGTCAGACATCTTCAACGAAACGAAATCGGAAAAAATATTACTTTGACGGCTTCCTCTCAATGGATTTTTGGCAAAAACTCCGAGAGTAAATAACAATTCCCATGAAAAGTTGCTCAAAAATAAGTCATTCGGAGTCAACTTTAAACTGTAGGTTTCGCCACTCATGTATAACATTGACATACGCAATAAAAGTGGTGTGAGAAGTGAGGTCGTAATCCTGACTGAAGGGTTGTAATGACCACTTATGTATTTGCGTTTGTAGATAATTGGCCAACAAATCTAAACCCAAATCAGGCAATTTTTGAATTTCTGAATTTCGTTTTCTGTGTGTAACACAAACTTGTTTACAAATGTATCGAATTGCTCGACCAAGTTCTGGTAGTGTAGTCTAATAATGGACGATGCATGGTACAACGATATTTTCAAAACACTTTATATAACAGATCGATACTTCGACAATTCGATGTTTTTTATTGTACAACTTCGATGTCATGTGTAATCGACTTATAACTGTAGTAAAACGTTTCATAAATACGTTCTTGAAAACCGTTTTGCTGGAGTTGAACTAGTGTTATGTATATCCAAGGCAATAGGACAAACCTGTTCCATAAAGTCTCTGCAGGCATTGTTAGATTTAAGCTCGTTGCATAAATATATAAATATTTGTAGTTACAACCCTTCAGTCAGGATTACACCCTAGCTTCTTACACCAGCTATGTTGTGTGTGTTAATTTTATACATGACGTCTCGCCAAATTTTAACGTCGTCTCCAAACGACAGATTTTTTTGAGAAACTTTTCACGACAATTTTAATTTACTCTCAGAGTTTTTGTCAGAAATCTGCTGAGAGGAAGTCGCCGAAGAATTGTTTTTGCATATTTTGCTTTGTTGGAGATGTCTGACCTGGGGTTTGAACCGCAGCCTCACGTTTAATAATATAAAGCCTACTAGACTTGGGCAACTTCGTTACATACATCCATGCACACACAATTTGTAGTTACAACCCTTCAGTCAGAATTACAACCTAGCTTCTTACACCACTTACGTTGTGTGTATTAATTTTATACATGAGTGGTGGGCCCTAAAGTTTAAAGTCGACTTGGGAACGACAGATTGCTTAGAAACTTTTCATGGCTATTTTATTTATTCTCTGAGTTTTTGCAAGAAATCTGTTAAGAGGTAGTCTTCGAAGAAATATTTTTTCATATTTCAGCGTAGGCATCATTCGCCATATTTCTTTGAAAATGAGAACGGCTTAACCATTACGTGCAATGTAGGCACCTATCGCACCATGCTAACGACTTTTTGCATCCACTTTTCACGGTATTGATGTGAACGATGGGATGGTGCAACTTGCCACAATCGATTTATTGCGTTAAACGTTTGAGGGCCGTTTCATTAGCCGAAATGGTGATGCCAATTGACCACCAAGAAGCTGCGATGTGACAACGTTGTAGTATTTTCTGTGGGGCACCGTTAAAGAAAAGTGTTATACCGACAAACCAGAGACTATTGAGCGTTTGAAGGCCAACATTCGTGATGCCATTGCCGAGTTACGATCCCACACACTCAAAAAGTGCGCCAAAATTAGTCCGATCGAATGAGGTACTGTGAGGCCAGCCGCGGTCATCCTACGAATGAAATAATATTCCATTTCTAACCGGAACAATTGTACTTCACAATAAAGAAATAAATTTGGGAAAATTTCTAACCGTTTATGTTTTATTACATTTTGAAATTTAAACTTTTAAATCACCCACCCTATAGATTAAGGTCAATACAATAAAGCGTGAGGTCACGGTACTCCCTTACCAATAAAGAGTACATTCTGCTTTCTGACTTCCAGTTTGTTACAAAAATCAATCGATGCACAGAAGAATTTTGTTGTGAAGAGATATATTGCCGATGTATTGCGTCATTTTCAAAAACCCAAGGAATCATTTATGGCTCAAATAAACGTTCACTCTTGTACAGGCATAAGCAGTAAATATATTTCAATTAGAACCCTGGTTGTCAAATAAATTTTAAAACTTCGCCTATTCATTTAAGAGTAATCGTTTGCTATGGAGTTGTGTCAGGCAAAAATGTTTCTCTTGAAAAATAACACCACATATGGAAATAGCCGTTTAAAGTTTTTTACTTTTCGAACCAATTGCAATAAAATCGTTTGTTGGTCTTTATAAACCATATATTATATTTAAAATTGTTGCTTCAGTATCATAAATTTATTCACTTTTAAGGAGTTGAAACTAATAAATTTACACTTTGACCTTTTTCGTATGAAATGAAATGGGTGTTGCTGTAAACGTCTAAAACAAACATTAATTTTCACTAAAGGTACGTGTATATGATACAATTAAACATTTTCCCATGGAGAAATTGAATAAATTTGAATATTGACGTTGAAAAGTAAATATTCATGGGACAGGCAAAAAAAAAACAGGCACACTTGGTCAATGCATATAGTGTGATAACTAAAGCCAATTAATAATAAATAAATAAATAATCGTACATTACACTCTTATACAACAAACTCTGAAAACTTTAACTCATTGAAGGGTTTTAAAACTTTATTTATTAATATGCTGAAATAGGCAAATGTATGGACTTCAGAATTCTATCTTCTACTATAAGGGCCATTTAAAAGCTTAAATTTTAAAATGTGATAAAACAAAAATGGTTTCTAACCTTGCCAACTTTGTATTTTTGTTGTGAAGTACAATTATTCCGGTTAGAAATGGAATATTATTTCATATATATGGCTGCCGGGGCTGGCCTCACAGTACCTCAGTCGATCGGATCAATTCTCATGCACTTTTTAGAGTGTATGGGGACATACACTGGCGAGCAAAAATGGATACATAATATTAACAAAATATTTTAAATCCAATATTTTTTGTATTTATTGCAGTTAGTAAGAAATTGTAAATAAAAAATTTCAGACGTTGAAATGGCCAGCACAAAGTCCGGATTTAAATCCGATCGAGAATTTGTGGGCATTTGTAAAACGAAAAATGGCACAGTATGAAAACCCTCCAAATGACCTTAACGAATTGTGGCTAAGAATTGAGGCAGAGTGGCAAAGTATAAACAGCGAAACAATCAAAAAACTGGTAGAAAGCTTACCAAAACGCATTAAATCAGTAATAAAGAATAAAGGATTATGGACAAAACACTGAATTTGCAAAATTGGATAAATGCTACTAAATAATATTTAAGCTGTATTTTATACTTAAAAGGAAATAATATTACTGAATAGTTTTTGTTTTAATTAGAGGATAGTCTAAATAAATGTTTAACATATGAATTGTTTGTTTTTATTTTAATAAATAAAGTACAAATATAAATTTTATATTTATTTTAATATTATGTTTCCATTTTTGCTCGCCAGTGTATATCAGCAATGTGAGCACAAATGTTGGCTTCCATATGCTCAATAGCCTCTGGTTTATCGGCATAACACTTTTATTTAACGGCGCCCCACAGAAAATGGTCCAACGGTGTCAAATCGCAGCTTCTTGGCGGCCAACTGACATCACCTTTTCAGTTAATTAAATTACTATCAAACGCTCGATTGTGGCATGAGATGTGTGACAAGTTGCACCATCATATTGAAATCAAACATCGTTCACATCAATACCATGGAGAGTGGACACAAAAAAATTGTTATCATGCCGCGATAGGTGACTCCACGGCCCGTAATAGTTGCGCCGTGCTCATTTTCAAAGAAATATGGGACAGTGATGCCAACGCTCCACAAGCCACAATAGCTACTCGTAATGGGTGCATTGGCTTTTGAAAGACAACGTATGTGTTTTCTGAGCCCCAAATATGGCAATTTTGCTTACTAACGTACCCACCGATATTAAGATGAGTTTCATTCGAAAATTGATATTTTTTTCTGGGAAAATTGACATCATCGTTCAATTCCTCGTCGTCCCAATAAATCCCAACGTTGCTCAAACGTAAATCGATTCATTACGTTCAGTGGAATTTTGTGACAGAATGGAATGACAGCTCAGGCATCTCCAACCAAACGTGCTATAAAAAAATATTTCTTCGGCGACTTCCTCTCAGTAGATTTTTGACAAAAATTCTGAGAGTAAATAAAATTGCCATGAAAAGTTTCTCAAAAAGTCTGTCGTTTGGAGTCGACTTTAAACTGTAGGTCCCGCCACTCATGTACAAAAAATTAACGCACACAACACAAGTGATGTGAACTAGGTTGTAATACTGACTAAAAGTTTATAATTACCAATTATGTATGTATAGAATAACATAGGTTAGGTTAGGTTAGAGAACGCGTACTTGTCAATTAAGACAAGTACAGTACCCGGAGGTCGAATTGACCCATTCTACAACGTCCTAGTTTCTCACACCGCTTATGTTGTGTGTGTTAATTTTAGACATGAGTGATGGGACCTACAGTTTAAAGTCGACTCCGAACGACAGATTTTTATTTATTGAGAAACTTTTCATGGCAATTTTTATTTACTCTCAGAGTTTTTGCCAGAAATCTACTGAGAGGAAGCCGCCGAAAAAATACTTTTTGTATTTTGTCTTTGATGCCTGGCCTGGGTTCGAACCCAGGCTTTTGCGTCTAATAAGCCAACACACTACCTACTAGAATACGGCGACTTCTAGAATAACATAAGTATTGCTAGATTGGAAATAACCGATGATTCAAATTTAAATCGATAGGTGCCGCAACCTATATTAAAATTATTTTCAAATGCGAAAGGTACGAAATGGATTTATGACGAGACTCTTTAGCTTACGTTGATACACTCGTGCGACCAGTTCTTTTAATTACTATACAAAATATTGATCGATAATTGACCATTTTTAAAAACGAATATTTCGTCGAAAATGTTTCCTATCCAAGCAAATCAAAGAAATAAATTCCAAAATTCTTTTGACAACATTTTAAAAATTCTAAACATCTTTTGGATGTAAGTTGAAACTTTGAAAGTTTTAGCTTAGTTGTTCATTAATTATTCATTAAATTGCTTTTTAAGCGAGAGCAGCTATTCAAAAGAGTGGTGGATGCCTAAGGAAATAATATGGTTATTCAGGAACATTTAACTTAAAAGAACTAGTCGCTTTCAAATCCATAAGTACAAGCCAAACAATTGCTTTTAATTTTGACAAAGTAAATACGCAACACGGAGTACATTTTTGGTTTTTATAAAATAGCATTGCAAATTGGTTTGAAGGAGCAAATGTTTTTTATCACAATACTGAGTGGCGATAATATTATTTTTAATGCTTAAACGAATGCCCTAATCTGTGTAATGGGGTACACGCCTGCAAAATTTCTACTTGTGAAGTGTTTGTAAATTTTTGTACATTTCTAGTTAATTCTAGTAATTTCAAGCTGTAAACAAGTATGTTGTTGTAGGTGTTAATTTTATTATTTTCCATTTCACAACACTATTTTACTTAAACGGTATTATTTTCTGTAAGAGAGATTAGTTAGATTATATAGAGTCTGTTCACCACATATTTTTATCTATTGAGTACTGAGAGTTTATTTGTTTAAGAAACCAAAAAAAAAAAAAAAAACACACACACGTCTTTGGAAAAGACAAATTGTGTTTATGTTTTGGTACTGCTTAGACCATACCATTATATATGGAATACCATATAATTTAAATGACTGCCTCTGGTTTGATTGCAGCTTTCGATCCTTTTCGACCATTTTCTTCCACATTTCGGGCGGTATAGCGCTGATAAGTTGACGAATGTTGTTTATTTGTAAATGGTCTATCGTTAGGAGAGTCGGAGTCTAAGTAGGAACGGGGTCTGACATAGGTTCTCAAATAAAGAGCAACGGCGTCAAATCACGTGAGCTTAGTGGCCAATTGATCAAAATCAGTTATGTTGTGTGACACGTGGTACATTTGTTGAAACCGCATCCCGTCCCGTTCATGACCCTTAATTACATGCCAAAAAAGTTAGTTATCATACGACCATTATTGACGGTAACGGATCTTCCAGGGTTTAATGACATGACATACCTGTTTGCCGGGACTTACAGTTTAAAGTCGATTCCGAACGACATACTTTTGAGAACATTTTTCATAACAATTTTATTTTACCCTTAGAGTTTTTGGTAGAAATCTGTTGAAAGAAAGTCGCCGGAGAAATATTTTCTAGTATTTCGTTTTGATGTCTAACCTGGGGTTTGAACCGTAGCCTCATGTCTAATAAACTAATACACTATGTACTAGACTACGGCGCTTTTAGTAAGTAAGTAAGTACATGCATGCATGAGTAAACAGAATTGTCATGAAAAGTTTTTCAAAAATCTGATGTTCGAAGTCGACTTTAAACTGTAGGTCCCACCAATCATGTATATATTTAACACACACCCCATAAGTGGAGCGAGAAGCTAGGTCTTAATCTTGACTGAAGGATTGTAATAACAAATTATGTATGTTCATACTTACTTACTTACTTAATTTGCCATAAACAATCCGTTTATTTAATTTCGGCCTGTTTTAAGACATTCTTCCAGGAGCCTCTGCTTCTTACTCGTATTCGTCAGTTGGTAACACCAATCGATGACAGGGCTTCCTCAATTTGATCCTTTCAACCTAGGCAAGGTCGACCTCTTTGCCAAATTCCTCTAATTACCGCATGGAATATATGTCTTTACAGAACATCTTCTTCCATCCGAACGGCATGTCCGAGCCAACGCAGCCTTTGGATTTTAATATACATACTCCATAACGTTCATGTAATTGATTAGCTCACATAAGTCATTATTAGATCGAATATGGAAATCATCGCCAACTCGCACTTTACCAAAGATCTTTTGTAGCACTTTTCTTTCGAATACTCTCAGAGCTGCTGCATCGGTGCTTAATAGTATCCACGCCTAAAGTCAAATATGCTTCGATAAGTTATAAGATCAACATTTTGCTATGGATTAAAGATATTATGTCGGCAGTCTTGACCAACTGTAAATGTTCTCTTTCTATAGACAGTAATATAATCGACGATATGTAACTAACATCGTTAACATTGCTTGTTAAACCTGTTTCTATTATTCTATTGGAAAATTTTCATTCACGCCGTTGTTACTGTTTAATTTGTTACTTGTGTTTTCTCTCTCTTTGTATTTAGTGGTTATGAACACTTTAGGTACTAGAAGCCACAAATTATTTCATTTCATAGTTTCGTATACAAAATTCTACATTTAAAATTTCCTTCTTTCCGTGAAAATATTTGCTTCTTGGTAACGTTTTAAACAAAATAAACCCTTTGGCTTAAAATAATAAAACGCTGTTCTTATTTTACATTTTTTAAGTGCAGGTATTTAAATATTAATTTAGATACTCGGCATGACTATAGCAATTTGGTTTATTTCAAATAATTGTACCCAAATGTACTTTGAAACAATTAAGAGCACTTTTGTTTATTTCGCACGCAAAAGTTATCAAAAAAAGTGTGGCATTATGTTCACATTTATTGCGAATTGCGTTCATTTAATATTAAAATATTCATTGAATTTATTGATTATTTAATGCTTTCTGCTCTTTTGGAACTTGTACGAAAACTAAAATTTTAAGATAATCAACTAAACTATGATAAGTATCGTATAAGCCTACAGTGGTTTTTTCCACATTTCATCAGCTGCTCAGGCGTGGATGTAGACAAGTTAACTATAGGCTGGGTGATTTAAAAGTTTAAATTTAAAAATGTAATAAAACAAAAACAGTTTGAAATTTTCTTAAGTTTATTTGTTTGTTGTGAAGTTCAATTGTTCCGGTTAGACATGGAATATTATTTCATTTACATGGCTACCGCAGCTGGCCTCACAGCACCTCATTCGATCGGACCAACTTTCGTGCACTTTTTTGAGTGCATGGGATTCAAATACTCAATTGTCTCTAGTTTGTCGGCATAACATTTTTCTTTAACGGCGCTCTAAATAAAATAGCTCCATTTCGGCTAATTAAACGGACATAATGTACATAATTGGTCATTACAACCCTTCAATCATGATTACGACATAGTTTCTCACACCACCTATGTTGTGTGTGTTAACTTTACACATGAGTAGTGTGACCTACAGTTTAAATTCGACTCCGAACGAAAGATTTTTTTGGAGAAACCTTTCATGGCAATTTTTATTTACTCTCAGAGTTTTTGCCAGAAATCTGCTGAGAGGAAGTCGCTAAAGAAATACTGTTTGTATTTTGTTTTGATATCTGGCCTGGGGCTCGAACCCTGGCTTTTCGTCTAATAAGCCAACACACTACCTACTAGGCCACGGCGACTTCAACGGCCATAAAACGTTTGAGCCAATAAATCGGTTGTGGCATGAGATGTGACGTAAGTTGCACCATTATATTGAAACCAAACATCGTTCACATGAATATCATGAACAACGGGTACAAATAAATCGGTTATCATGATGCGCTAGGTGTCTCCATTGACCGTAATGGTTGCGCCGTCCTCTTTTTTGAAGAAGTATGGACCAATGATGCCTCCGCTCTGCAAGCCGCACCAAATAGTCACTCATAATGAGTACATTGGCCTCTGTAAAATCACGTATGGGTTTTCTGAGCCCAAAATATGGTTATTTTGCTTATTAATGTACCCACCATGATGGAAATAAGCTTCATCCGAAAAGATGATTTTTTTTTTTGGCAAAATCGACATCATCGTACAGTTTCTCGTTGCCCCAATAAATCCCAATGTAGTTCAAGCGTTATTCGATTCATAATGGTCAGTAGAGATAATGTACCTAATTTTGTAACAGAATAGAATGACACAAGTCTTAAAATATTTCAAATTTAGACCGATAGATAGCCCACCCGATAAAACCAATAATGAGTGAACAAACGAATCTATCACGATGCAAAATCTAGGATTCTAACTAGAAACCTTTACTTAGTTGAAGTAATTTCAAGCGTATTTATTTCTTACCATTCGATTTGTTAGTTTACGGCACCCTTCTACGAAATATCATGTTAAACTTGGCTCTATCATTAACCTAACCATTGTCTTCTTGGCTTTGGTCTTTAAGTTGCAGTGTGTTGGCTTATTAGACGTGATGCCACCGTTTAAACGCCGGTTCATACATCTCCAACAAAAATAAAATATGAGAATATATTTCTTATGATTTTCTCTCCGCAGTCTTCTGACAAAAACTCTGAGAATAAATGAAATTGCCATGAAAACTTTCTCGAAAATCTGTGGTTTGGAATTGACTTTAAACTGTTTGTTCCGCCACTCATGTGTAAGATTAAACACACACAACATTAGTGGTGTGAGAAGCTAAATCGTAATCCTGGCTGAAGGGTTGTAATGACCAATTATCTTTATATGCAGTTGGGAACTGACACTTATTTTCATTGAAAATCATCTTCTGCAATGAGGGCCAGTTCTAGATGAGTGGGCACATGATAAAACAAAATTATCGAATTTGGAATGATATCAATCCACATGGGAGCATCCAATAGCATCCAATGCATGACAAACAAGTTACTGTTTGGTGTTGCTTTTGGGCTGGCGGTGAGAACTATATGCCGATGATTACCAACTTATTTAGGTCTGAATTGAATGGTCTCGATACCAACAACAGTATGGCGTTACGTGACACACAATTCATATTACATTTGATATTCTGCAACAGCATAATAGTGCATGGACATCTCACGTGAAGGTGATATTAACTAACCACCGAGTTCGTCCAATTGGGCCCGATTAGTCGTTTCCTTTTAATATTTTCTTTCTTTCTCCCATAACAGGACACGGACACTTTTTCCACGACATATTGACATTTTAGTTTTAGAATGGTAACACTACTTTTTTAGTTAAAACTGATGAGCTGGAAAGTGAAATTGAAGACAAGTGCACTTCTTATAAGGAGGCTTATTTACCCATAAGAAAACTAAAAGATTTTCATTTATATCAAAGCGCTCTTGAAAGTGTTAAAATACAATAAAATGCCTTAGTACGGCAATATATTTTAACAAAAAAAAATGTCCCCACAGGCTTAATACTCTTGCAAAAAGTCTCGATATGACTTCAAGAGAGTATTTAGGAGATTATTTCAAAGAACGGTTACGTAATCGCTAAACCTCAAACTAAAGTCAACCGAAAAACGTGCTCATGGTGCCACCAAAAAACACTTAACAAAACTTGTACATTCAATTACAAATGGGTTAAATAGAGTGCTTGATCTTAAGGAATATTCTACTGAATACAAGTGATAACATTTTCATATATTAGGTCTTTGAATTACTCATGGTTCTCCTTGGCGGTACCTATGGAGTTATCTGAAACTTTTCCTGATTTTTCTCTTGTTTTATGAAAAACATTAAAAAATTGTTTGTTTTTATAATAAAACAGAAATAATTAATAAAATAAATATAAAAACTATAAATTTGTATACAAACTTTTGGCTAAAATTCATGAAATTGCTACAAAATATTGCCGTACTAAGACTTTTGCTGACCGCTGTATGTACTCATAGTTTGTTGATTGCTCTTTTTGATTTTCTCTCATAAACGGACACTCCTCATAAGCGGACAAAATTGCCAGTCCCATAGGTGTCCGCTTAAGCGATAGTACGCCGTATATAGAAAATAAGGATTCCATGTTACGTATACGACTAAGTGCCTCAGCATGTGACATTCCAACATGATGGTGGCGCAAATATTTAAATCAGTTTACTTTTTGTTAATTTTATATATTTTTACCATATGGACGAATGAAATACAGAAAATTTTGACTTAGTTTTGACCGACACTGTACCTATGAATAATTATGACTTCTGAAAATTTTTAACAGTAGCCGTATATAATTTATTCAATAAAATCAATTGCAAGGCAGAATTTAAAATGAAATGAACGTAATATTTTAAACTTTAAAGGACATAAGGTTTGTGTTCGCAATTTCATTATTTATGAACATTTTCAACACACCCTGTTCATGGTAGGATTTTATACATAGCTTTTGCAAGCTCCAAAGCATTGTTCAGCGCCATGGGTAAATACTTTTCAAGTTTTTCTCCTGTTAACATCGCAACAACAGGAATGACATCTGTTGGTTTAATGATTGACTGCTAAAAAAGCTTTCCAGCAGTTTTAATGTTGGAATTTTATAAGGAGAAGCTTTTTGCATTTAGCAAGAACAAAAACAACACACTAAAATTTTTTTCTTTGTGTTTTTTTTCACACTGGGGATGTCGAAAATAAATCATAATTCTTTAGACCCTACAGTTTCAATAATATGTCATACAAATTGATAAGTGTTGAATATCAAATATTAACACGGAATTTGCATAAAATTTTGTTCAAAAATATTTAATTGTAGTCCCAAATAATTAGACACATATGTATATGTATACATAAAGGGTGGGCCATTTAAAAGTTTAAATTTTAAAATGTAATAAAACAAAAAGGGATTGAAATTGTTCCAAATTTATTTATTTTTGTTGTTAAGTACAATTGTTCCGATTGGAAATGAAATATTATTTCATACATATGGCTACCGCGGCTGGCCTCACAGTACCTCATTCGATCAGACCAATTTGCGTACGATTTTTCGAATGTATGGGGTCATATTTCAGCAATGGCATCACGAATGTTGGACTTCAAATACTCAATTTTCTTTGGATGGTCGGCATAACCCTTTTCTTCAACGACGCTTCACAGAAAATAGTCCAACAGTGTCAAATCACAGCTTCTTGGCGGCCTACTGACTTCACCATTTCATCTAATTAAACAGCCAGCAGACGTTTGATACAATAAATCGGTTGTGGCGTGAAATGTGTGGGAAGTTGCACAATCCTTTTGAAACCAAACATCGTTCACATCAATAAAATGAAGAGCGGGCACAAAAAATCGGTAATCATGCTGCGATAGGTGTCTCCATTGACCGTAATGGTTGCACCGTCCTCATTTTTAAAGAAATATGAGACAATGATGTCTCCGCTCCACAAACCACTTTAAACAGTCACTCGTGTGGATTTGATGGGCCCTAAATACGGCAATTTTGTTTATTACCCCCCATGATAGAAATTCCATTTATCCGAGAAGATGATTTTTTTTTTAACAAAATCGACATTATTGTGTAGTTGGCTCAATAAATCCCAACGTTGCTCAAGCGCAAATCAATTCATTATGTACAGTGGAGATAATCCACTGAATTTTGTGAAAGAATAAAATAACATAAGTATTGTCACACTCGAAATAACCGATGTGTCAAATTTAAACCGATAGATGGTGCACCCGATACATAAATACATAATTTGGTCATTACAACATTCAGGTTTACGACCTAGCTCCTCACACCAGTTAGTATGTTGTGTGTTAATTTAACGCATGTGTAGCTGGGCGTACAGTATATAGTCGGCTCCGAACGACAGATTTTTTGAGAAATTTTTCATGGCAATTTTATTTACTTTCAGAGTTTTTTCTAGAAATCTGGCTTTACGTCCAATAAGGCATATAACTATCTTACTTTAAGCGCCTACATTGCCTTTCGGAAGTCAAACTTGTGAGTAAAATTCCTTAACATCTTTATGTATATCAAAAGGTCATAATATCCCCATTGAGATAGGACGCAATATCCAAGAAAAAAAACTGTTGAAGGTTTTATGATTTCAAGTGGTCAATAATTAAGATGATTATGAATAATGTTTACAAATTAATTACCATTCCATGCCACTGATGAATCAAATGAAAGCAAGTGCTCTTAAGGGGGCACTCACGAGGGTACTTAATGAAATTAAATTATAACGAATAGTCACGTGAATATTACAAAAGGGAAGCAATAATTAACTGCTGCAACATGCCACTTAAACATACACTTTGTTCTTGAAATTAATTCGTGCATGGCCTTTTTGTTTTTTTTTTGTGTTTTGGCAACTTATCAAATTTATCGCAATTTCATTTAATTTAAGTGACTTTAATGCGATATTTTTCAATATAAAAAACGAAAACAAATAAGAATAAGAATTTATTTTCTCATATATTTCTTGTGCTGTGTGTGAAAAAAATTTCTATTCATATGGATATGGTGAGAGCTAAAAAGCATAAATATATCGCCGTTTCATCATCATGTAGTCATCATAAAGTATACAAAAAATGAAAAATTAAAAGAGAAAAAAATCTCTAAAAAACGAGAGAGAATGTAGAGAATATCAGAAAACTGGAACAGAATGCAAAGCCATTATCTTAACCACATTACCATATGCAAATGAATATGTGTTGAAGACCACTTCCTATTCATAAATACAGTAACAAAGTTATGTTTGAATAACTTTTTCGTTTTCCGTTTATTTTTCCATGTGTTTTTTTTGTTTTTCTTGTTGTTCCTCTAAAGCTGTTTGTTTAACAAATCTGCGCACAGTAGTACATCGAAAAAAAATTTTATAGTGGTTGTGGAGAACTTTGAGTAGTTAAAATGTGTGAATGATACCCAAACAAGGACAAATTTTTTAATCGTTTAATGCAAATATTTTCATTCATAAAGTCATGGCTTATGTTCTAATAAAGTTATTAAAAAAAGAGAAAAAAAATATCTTTTTGGGGAAGTTTTATTTCAAAGGCATTTACAGAAATGGAATTGCAAAGTCGCCGTAGTCTAGTAGGTAGTGTGTTGGCTTATTAGACATTTAAACCCCAGTTCAGACAGCTCCAACTAAACAAAATATGAAAAAATATTTCTTCGACAACTTCCTCTCAGCAGATTTCTCTGGTAGTTAAAAAATTGCCAAGAAGTTTCTTAAAAATTCATCGCTCGCAATCGTCTTTAAACTGTGAATCCCGCCACTCATGTATAAAATTAACGCACACAACACAAGTGGTGTGAGAAGTTAGGCCGTAACCCTGACTGAAGTGTTGTAATGATCAATTATGTATGTATGTATGTGGATTTTACCCAAAACACATTGTTGTAGACGGTAAGTCAACAAATTATAAGTGCCCAACAGAGAGTTTTCAACAGAGAAGCTCCTTTGTGTTCTCATCTTTTTCTTCATCGTTACAGCTCTCTTTATGCCGAACTGCTATAAGATAGGTAGGTAGGTAGGTAGGTTGTAGTGATAGCTTTAATACCAAAGTTCACTTAAGCATTCATAGCGGCCCGTTGTGATGTCACAAATAAGCGCAGTGCCCATACTGGCCGAATTCCACCACACTTAACGATGTTGTTGGTCAGCTCAGAAGCTGGCCGCTAAAGCTCGACTCCCATATGCTAGCAGCCAGCCTGAAAGTTTAATAAACGAAGCAATATCCTTGATATCAAGGCATAATAACTCCGTCAAGCTGACAAGAAATGGAGAGCCAAATAACCTAACTCTTGCAGCTTGCAAGAGTGGATAAAAGTTTCCTCCTTTTCAACTGCTATAAGGTACTTAAGATGTTTTCTGTTCAGATTTAATGCAAATTATATTCTGCATATATCCACAGCGCCTCAGACTTGACTGGTCTCTATATAATGTCGTTAATTTTTTCATCTTACCTTTAGAATTGAAGAAGACTTACGTATTCCAAAAAATTTATGCAACATTTTTTTCTTCACAATTGTTGCATTTATCATCTGCCTGTGATTATTTGTCAAGCAGCTTTAAGCCTGCAATTCTTATTAAGTTTGCTACATAGTGGAACTAGTCTTTTTTACAAACTTTAATATTAACTTCACCGAGTCCCTCTTCGCCATAGTCTGAGGGTAGTGTCTTTGTTTATTAGATGCAAGGCCGTGGTTCAAATCCAAGCACAGACATTTTGAACAAAACGAATTATGAGCAAATATTTGACCAGCTTGTTTACTCGGAGAGTAAATAAAATTGCCATTGCTTTTCAAAAAAGAAAAAATCGACAGGTCACACCATCCATTAATAAAATTAACAAACACAATATGGGTGATGTGAACAGCTAAGTCGCAATCCTGACTAAAGTGTTGTAATGACCAATTGAGAGTAGGGTCCCTTTTCACAGTAATTACTTACTAATTCACCTTACATCACTATGTATTGAACTCCACATAATGTTCTTAGTGTTCGGATATTAGAAATCTCAGTCATGGTGCAAGTGTGTGGCAATTTTTTACTTCTTTACTTCAAGAGGAAATGCGTTAATTCTCTGAATTGGTAGATTAGGCATTTGATCTTAAGTAGGTTTGCAGTACTTTTGTAGTTTGGGTGTTGACTTATTAGTTGTCAGACTAGATCAGATATTTCCTACAAAATAAAGTAAGAAGGAAACTTTTCTCTGGCGACTGCCTCTCAGCAGATTTTTGGCAAAAACTCTGAGAATAAATAAAATTCCTTAACAAGCAGAATTACAGCAATCAGGCATATGAGAATCCATGAGCGATTATTGGACAGCCTTTACATTCACAAAGAGTGACTATTTAGTGCAGTTTATGGACTGGCAGCATCATCGGCCCTTACTTCTTCGAAAATGAGTTCAGCCAAGCAGTTACCGTGAATGGTATTCGCTATTGTGAGATTATAACGATCTTCTTAAAGTCTTCGTAGTTAAGTAGATAGTGTGTTAGCTTATTAGACGTGAGGCTGCGGTACAGACAAACAAAATATAAAAAGAGAATATTTCTTCGGCAACTGCCTCTCAGTAGATTTCTGGCAAAAACTCTGAAAGTAAATAAATTTGCCATGAAAAGGTTTCTCGAAAATCTGTTGCTCGGAGTCGATTTTAAACTGTAGGCTCCGAAACTAATGTATAAAATTAAAGTACACAACACAAGTGCCGTGAAAAGCTAGGTTGTAATCCTGAGTGAAGGGTTGTAGTGACCATTTATGTATGTATATATGTATGTAGTATTGCGGCATCGTCTTTAGACAAATGGCTGTAAAAATGATCACCTACAGTAAAGGCACTAGAATGACACAGCTGCCTGAAGATTATGTTCTAGAAACATATCTTAAGAGCTTTTAATCAAAATTAAGTCATAATTAACTTTAGAATCAGAATTTGAACTCCGCCAAAAGTGTAGTTAGAATGGATTAGGCTTTCCGGACGAGATTATGCCTAACAACTTAAAAATAAAATCAAAGTAGATAAGAGGCATTCGCCTTAGTCTAGTAGGTAGTATGCTGGTTCAAACACCAGGACAGACATCAAAACGAAAAATATTTCTTCGGTGACTTCCTCTCAGCAGATTTCTGACAAAAACTCTGAGAGTAAATAAAATTGCCATGAAAAGTTTCTTAAAAAGTTTGTCGCTCGGAGTCGACTTTAAACTGTAGGTATCGTCACTTATGTATAAAATTAACGCACTCGACATAAGTGATGTGAGAAGTTAGGTCCATAATCCTGACCAATTGTGTATGTATGTATGTAGTAAGAGGCAACAACGAATACTTACCCGTTACGTATAAGTTAAGCTTCAGATCAAATAATTGATGAAAACTGATGCATCATTTTACAAGCACTTCATATAGCGCAAATCAATCCTCCTCGACTGTACAATATTTCTAAAAGTTAAACTGGAAACTATTCCAAGTAACTGAGAAATTTTCATATTTTATTCATGCCAACGCGTTGTTCATTCATTTATGTGCGTGTAATGCTCTAATACTGTTCATGCATATTTTTTTACCATAAAAAAATCTGTGGTTTAACAGCAACAGAACAAAATTCTCTCATACTGTTCGTAAACAATAAAAATTATTGTCGAAAGCAATGAAAAGTCCTGTAATGAATGCAAACCAAAGAATAAATATTATTTAGAGAGCATACTTAATCCTCTTAAAAAATAATTCAGACATAAACATTAGACCGACTTTTTTCTTCTTTTTTCTTGGCAAGACTCAACATCTACAAGACTCAACATTTGAAGGCTTGATGAGATAGAATGAACGAAATCCATCATTAAATCCTAGTCATTCTAATTAGAGATTTGCATAAGATTTACATATAATTTAAGGAGTTTTTTTTCTTTAAAAATTTTTATTGTTTAAATGAGCAAATAGATGTGTATGCTCAAGATAAACAAAATGACCTTTTGTGGTTGAAATGGGGATTGTAGTTAAATTTTGAGGCATTTCTCTATTTTAACCTCATTGTTAAAGATCATGTGGCATTTGCAATTTTTTCATTTACTTGGTTTACTTTTGTTTTTGTTTTTAAAGAAAATTTTATGAAAATCCCTACAAAATTTGTTTCGGTATGGTGTGTTAATGAACCTAATGCTTCATATGTAGCTGGGAAAAGCAATAAAACTTAGGAACATAATTCGCCCATTAGAGGCAAGTGTGTAGGGTGTAGTTTGTATCAGTTTTTGTGTTTTTTTTTACAACATGTTGTATATCTCAGCAGGATACATTAGGAAGATAAAGAAAAGCATATTACATAAGTCTCAATTAGATATTGATCCACTGTAGCATTACATCAATGCCATGAAGAGCGGCAGTGAATTGGCTAAAATATAAGAAATACATAAGCTCTCACTGTTCAGAAAATATTCCTCTAAGAACTATCGACGATTTGAACCAGGCAGTATATGATTTTGCAAAAATCCTTATCCAAAGCGCTGTTAAGGTCCCAAAACGAATTAGGTACAACAGAATTTATTCCGCTGATATCGAAAACCTTGTGCTAGAAAAACGAAAACTCCGTAGAGAGTGGCAACTACAGAGATCACCTCAACTTAAAAGAAAACTAAATGAGTGCACAAAACGACTTCAAAAGGTACTTGAATTACAAAGGCTTCTAGCCTTTAAAAATGATTTGGAAAATCTGGACGCGACTCCCCAAACAAATTATTCATTATGGCGTGCAACCAGGAATCTCAAAAGGCCAATTATTAATAAACCACCTTTACGTGACTCAAATGGTAACTGGACAAGAAGTGATGCAGAAAAAGATGGGCTATTTGTGAATCACCTGAAAACTATTTTCACTCCTAACAAGTCTACCGAAATAATTAATTTACCAATTGTTGTTGCGAAGACTCCCAGACCCATTAGGTCTAAGCTTCATGACATTGCAAATGCCATTAAAAATCTTAACCCGAGGAAAGCCCCAGGTATTGACAAAATAAGCAACAAAATGCTATTGAATTTACCTAGCATAGCTTTAAAAATTATTTTATTCATTATGAATGCTGTTATTCGACTAAGATATTACCCTTCACAATGGAAAATTTCACTCATTACCATGATACCGAAGCCAGGAAAGGATCATACCAAGGTTGATGCATATAGGCCGATAAGTCTCTTGCCTAACCTATCTAAATTATTCGAGAAGGTACTGATAGGTAAGCTAGCACTTTTGTTCAATGAATGCGGTTGTATCCCTAATCACCAATTCGGGTTTAGGAGAAAACATAGTACCGTTCAGCAAACCCATAGACTCGTTAATGTAATAAGAAATGCATTCGAGGAAAAAAAGTATTGTTCTGCACTCTTCATTGATGTCTCTCAAGCTTTCGATAAGGTGTGGCATGAAGGTCTTGTACTCAAATTGAAGCAAATATTCCCTGTGATAGAAAATTTGTAATTAAACACGGTAATTTTTTAAGTTCCCCTCAAAAAATTAACTCCGGTGTTCCTCAGGATAGCATACTAGGTCCTGTTTTATACCTGATATTTACAGCTGACATGCCGATAAGTGAAAACATACATACTTCCACATTTGCTGACGACACTGCATTTTTAAGCGTAATTGAGAATAAAGGTTAACGAACAAAAATGCACCCACGTAACCTTTACATTGCGAAGAGAGACCTGCCCTGCTATATGCATTAATAATGAGATAATACCACAAAGCACTCATGTAAAGTACTTGGGTATAAATCTTGATCGTCGTCTAACGTGGAAACTGCATATTGAGTCAAAACTGGCACAAATAAATATGAAAACTGCTCAAATAAATTGGTTAATTGGTCGAAATTCATCACTTAAATTAGATTGTAAACTCCTTATATACAAATCAATATTAAAAGCCATTTGGTGTTATGGAGTACAGTTATGAGGTACTGCCTCAGATTCAAACGTGGAGAAAATTCAGAGGCGCCAAAATAAAATTTTACGAATGATCACTGCCGCCCCTTGCTGTATCAAAAACTCGAATATTCACAAAGATCTGGACGTCCCGCTGGTTAAAATGGAAATTATTAGATGTGCTGAAAAGTATTTAGATAACCTAGATGGCCACATAAATAAGTTAGTCCGTGGTATTTTACGTCACACTGGCCATATTCGATTGAAGAGTAAGGATACTCTTGCGCTCGGCCGTAGATTAGGGAGATGATACTTTATTTTTGAATATTTTATTTATTATTATTATTGAATTATTATTTTCGAATATTTTATTTTATTTGGCAATGGCGAAAAGATTCAATATGAATGGCACTCTCAATTCCGACCTAAAGTCCGAATGGGGTCGTATGACTAGGGTTGGTAATAATGCATGATAAACGCAATGCTGTTTATTGACACACAAGTAAAACCATAATATTGCCTCATCTGTAGTTATGGTTGGTGTAAATATTAATCTTTAATCATAATATGGAAAGATTCAAATCTAATGTCCACAAAGATTACTCCTTCTATCTTTCTTCCCATAACATATTTTCCTAATTCCAACACAATGTACTCCATGAGTAGTAAGTGTTGGTCTTATAAAAAAGCCAAGTTTTGGCTCCAACAATAGTTTTTTTTTTCGGTGAAAATCAATGCTTTATTAACGCATGTAATTCCTTCTTGCCTAGTTTCTTTAACTAACTTTTCAGTCCAAGTTCTAATTGTTATTTCTATTGAGAAAAAGTGAAAGATATTATCAACATCACAAGTCCAATCATTAGCTCAACTGTTATTTTTAATACTTCTTTGCTTATTTTTGTTTTTCTTTTTTGGTTTCTATGATTCTGGTTTCATTGTAAACAATTTATTGTAACAACAGAATACTGTGCGTATAAAGACTGTCTATAAATACTGCTGATTATGTACGGCAGTATATTGCGTGGTTGTTGTGCCATTAATATCACATATTTTTTACATCATATTGTTGTTGCTGTTGTTGTTATATAAAGTGTTAATACATTCATCATCAGTTACAAACAAAAACAAAAAAAGTAAAAACTGGCAACGCACAATTTCGCATACTTTTTATGTAATGTAATGACTGACATAAAAAGTAAAAAAAAAAAAATATATTACAAAAGGAAGGAGAGTAAAAATAGGAAAATAATGCTTAAAAATAGAACATATTCGTGTAATAAAAAAATTTCACTCATTTTCATTACGTAGCACGCGTACACTTTACTACTAATTACCCAGCAACATTTTATGTGATGCTATAAAAACACAATAAACGCAACGCAGCAAACACAGTAAACTCTCATAGAATACATGGGTGTATATGAAAATGATTATTTTAAAGGCAATGCGACAACAATCAATTTGTTATTGTAAAATTGCTATGTTTGCTGCGGAACATAATGATGCTACATTACGGCAGTGCCAAGCAGACCTATGTGCTAATTTTATACATGAGTGGAGGGACCTACACTTTAAAGTGGATTCCGAACAACAGATTTTTGAGAAACTTTTTCATGGCAATTTTATTTACTCGCAGAGTTTTTGCTAGTAATATGCTGAGAGGAAGTCCATGAAGAAATATTTTTTCACACTTGGTGTTCGAAATGTCTGACCTGGGGCTTGAACCATGGCCTCACGTCTAGAAAGCCAAAACACTACCTACTAGACTATGGAAAGGATCGATAAAAGAAGAGGAACATAATGACAGTAAATTAAGGCTGTGCCAAGCCGAAATTCTGGAAAGGCTACTCTAAAGACTATATGCTAGGTATTTAAAGCGAATTGGAACAAGGGTACGACCTATATAGAAATCAACTAAATGGTAATAATTCACGAGCACAATTGCCACAGTCACAACACTGGAAGTTGACGTAGTCGAATAGGTAGTGTGTTGGCTTATTAGACGTAAAGCCAGGGTTCGAGCCCCAGGCCAGACATCAAAACAAAATACAAAAAGTATTTCTTCGGCGACTTCCTCTCAGCAGATTTCTGACAATAACTCTGAGAGTAAATAAAATTGCCATGAAAAGTGGCTCAAAAATCTGTCATACGGAGTCGACTTTAAACTGTAGGTCCCATCACTCATGCATAAAATTAACACACACGACATAAGTGGTGTGAGAAACTAGGTCTTAATCCTGACTGAAGGGTTATAATGACCAATTATGTATGTATGTATGTACAACAGTGGTTTTTTAGAAAAAGTCATGGCAGCAATAGAAGACGACGAGAACAAAGTCTGAACCGTGAACCGTCAACAGCGTTTATCGCTCTTTGATATTTAATACCGAGTAATCGTTCATTTTTAATGTAATTTACAATTATTGCATTGTTTTGTAAAACTAATCACGGATTTTTAAGAATTTTAAAAGTGATATTTTTCAACAATTCATTACACGTACATTATTTTAAAAGAACACAATATTTTTCAGGTATCATATTATTTCAAATTCTGACAGTTCTGCAGGTACGTTGGTTTGAGTCTTTGGTAAAACAAAATGTAAAATTAAGATCTAGAATCACACGGTTAAAATGCTTAATGTCTGATGACAAAGAATTTTTTCTTCCTCAAATCATTTATCTTAAACTATAAACATAGCAAACAGGGCGAACGTTATCTTCTATTGCATTACTGCCACCACAATATTTGAAATTTTCCAAAACATCCTGTGCAGTGGTATTTATTTCACTAAAAATGTGATTGTTTTTGCATTGTGTAATGTGTGAGTGTTAATATGATGGTAAATTTAATTTTAAAGGCAAAATATTTGTTACAATGTACTTACTTAAGTGACCCTTTAGTCAGGATTACAACCTAGATTCTGACACCATCTATATTGAGTGTGTTAATTTTATGCATGAGTCAGTGAGTTTACTTTTGAACTGCGAACGACTGAAAAAATATTCATGGTAATTTTATTTACTCCCAGAAAACTGCTGAGTTCAAGTCTCAGAACGAAATACATATTTATTTGTATTTCATTAGAACCACAGGCTCTCGAATAATATGGCAACATAGTAGCTACTAGACTACAGAGACTTTAAATAATCGTTGTAATGACTTTGGGAAAATTCAATACTTTCACAATGTAAATCAATTAATGCTTCAATAAGAATCCATCGACGAAGTTTGTGACCAGGATTCCATTGAAATAATTGATGTTTATAATATAATTATTTCTTGAGCGACACATTAATTCAGTATTAACATCACGAACATTTCAATAAAATGTATTTATTGTGGAATACTGTAGTTCTTGTACGTCTCCAGGTGTAACCAGTTTGGAATTTATTGAGGAATGAATGAATAAGAGAGAGTATTTCCATACATACATAATTGGCCATTACAAACCATCAGTCAGGATTACGACCTAGCTTCTTACACCACTTATGTTGTGTGCGTTAATTTAATACACACTACCTACTAGACTACGGTGATATAAAATAAAACTAAAAAGTTTTTGAATTCTGTTGCTAAAAAACTTTAATTTGAGATGAAAAAATAGCAAAAAGCAACATAAAAACATAAGCATCATTATTTAAATATATTTTCTTTAATTTTCTTACCTTTTAGGCGAACAAAAAATTAAATTTTTAAAAATCTTAAAAAAAAGATATATGGACTGCTCTTAAAGTATGATAGCTAATTCCAAACTATTTATACAGTATTATTTCTTATATAAAACTACAAGTTGTGTGATAAAAGTTTTATGAAAATGGTTAAAATTTTCTAACAAAAAATTAAGATAAATATATTTTTTTTTAGAAAAAAAAATCCTTTTCATTCGAATTTCCCAACAAAGGCTTTAAGCATGATTATTAAAGGCTGCAAGACTTTCAGCTCATTTTTCGAAAAGGCGCAATAGATGTAAATATATCATTATCAAAGCGAATGATTCTATTATCTTATACGTACGCAGTTGACAGTTATATTATCATCTGTAATAAAACATGGGGCGAAACACATTTTTCTAATGTTTGTCTGTCACGTGAGATAAATATGAGAAGAGCAGTTAGAAAGACTACAAGATTACAGGAAACAGCTGCTAGCAATCTGCGTGAAAATTGGTAATATTTTTTTATCCCAAACTACTAAAGGCAGTTTGTTCTGTTCCAAGTAGAACCATCTTTGGCGATAAACATCCTGTTGTCATGTTTGTTGCTGCCAATACTTTCTTCAGTTCATAAGATGAGCTTCTATTTCCTTCTTCTTCAAAGTCTTTATATAATCAGTCATTACGACCTTTCGTTATAAATTGGAAATGTCGGACCTGAGGTTTGGTAACATGCTACATACTAGCCTACGATTAATTCAGTCAATATCAAGAACATATCAAGAATAGATATAAAATCTTGAGAAACTCTACTATTTATATACAATTTTTTGTTGGGTTTTAATTCATTTATAAATAATTTAAATCGTTTGAAAAATTTGAAGCCGTTATTTCGCCGGAATATTGATACATTTTTAATATACCTGTGCTCATACATCTCTTGTTAACACGTGTCTTTCATTTGTGCATTATTTTCTTCTTTTTTTAAGGGAAAATATAAAATTCTTTTAGGTACACCAGCTCACACTTTTACGAAAAGAACGTTTCATTTTTAACACATTCAAAATGAACGCTGCCATTTGCCTTAAACTCATGTTGAAGGGTAATATATGTAAATGTACACAACAAATTGAAGAGTTCCCTTCATCAAAAAGGTGTAAGGATGTAATGAAGATGTGTTACCTCGAATTTTGTGATAACATAACAACAAGGAACTATTCCATTAAATAAAATGACAAAAATATTATGATTCATTTCCCTTAATCGCATGATATTTTGAGAAAATTTTGTTCTTAAAAATTCATTATATTTTGAAATATTTATCGTGTGCTTCTAAAATAAAATATTTATTTACAGTGAAATTAAGTCGAAGAATTTTTTAAAACGCTTTAATTAATCCACTTAAAATTCCCACTAATGGCACTTGGTTAATGGCACTTGATTATGAACTTGTCCATAAACACAGTTTGGTAAGAACAAAATTCTGCAAAACTGTATTGAATTCACTCCCAATCATGTCATGGTCATGACCGTATAATCAAGAAAAGAAATAAAAAAAATTTGGTTTTAAGTAAGTAAGTTTGTTCAAACTGTGACAAACTCTTGCAAATGAATAACCTGGACTCAACGACATGTGATGATCAGCCCACATTAGATATTCCGCACGAGAGATTTGAGGGCATGTTCATTTCATCTGTAGGCGATATGACTGGCGAACAAAGAACCCGTGGCGAACATTAGAACGATGTTATATTCTACATATAATGACATCATCAGGTCATTTAAACGAATAAAACTTTTCGATGATGAGCAACCAAACTTAGGTTAGGTTAGGTTAGAGGACGTGTACATTACAAGTACAGTATTCGGAGGTCAAGTTGACCCATTGTACAAAAACGTCCTTATCAACCAAACTTTGTTTAATTTGAATTTAAAGACAAAAAGTGCTTGAGGGGAAATCGGTCATACATAGGTTAAGTTAGGTTAGAGGACGTGTGCATGTCAATTAAGACAAGAACAGCACCCGGAGGTCGAATTGACCCATTGTACAACGTCGTAGTTGTTGTTGTTGTTGTAACAGTTCGGCTGTTGTCTCCGAAAGCTTTTCCCTTGGGAAAAAACTTCCGGTTGATACAGCTTTCGCTGGGTTGACAATCCTTGGCCGATATTGAATCGGGTCGTTCCGGAGCGAAGATCCGATTGTCGTGGGAACGACGTCGTAGTTTCTCATACCACTTATGTTGTGTGTGTTAATTTTATATAATATTAGTGGCGGGACCTACAGTTTAAAGTCATACATACTCGTATATATAAAAATTTCCTGGCATAAGTATGGAGTTTTCTAGTTAGGACTGTGTTCTCAGCACTTCGAAAAGAGTTCTTTATTAAAAAACACTGTCATTTTAACTTTAAGTGTTAAATTCAATTTCAAATTTATTTTCCAGCGATGACGAGTATATTCGACATAAACAGAGTAAAGCGTTACTACGTATAGGTTTGTGCGGGTTTTTTATATAATATATATTTTATAGTGTGGTCCTTCTATCTGTTTAAAGTTGAACGATCGGTTGTGTCGAATATGGTAATACTTATGTCATTCTATTCTGTCACAAAATTCAGTATATAATCTCCACTGATTCTATGTCGTACTTGGGGCTCAGAAAACCCACACGTGGTCTTACAGAAGCCAATGTAGCATTAGGAGTAATTGTGCGTACGTTAATAAGCAAAATTGCCGTATTTGGGGTTCAGAAAACCCACACGTGGTCTTACAGCGGCCAATGCACCCATCACGAGTGACTGATTAAAGTGGCTCGGAAAGCGAGGGCATCATTGGCCCATATTTCTTTGAAAATGAGGATAGCGCAACCATTACGGTCAATGCGACAGGGGTGCATTATGATAACCGATTTTTTTGTATCCGCTCTTCATGGTATTTATGTGAACGATGTTTGATTTAAACAGGATGGTGCAACTTGCCACACATCTAATGCCACAATCGATTTATTGTGTCAAACGTTTGATGGCCAAACAGCTTCGATTTGACACCGTTGAACTGTTCTCTGGTGGAGCGCAGTTAAAGAAAAGTGTAATGCCGACAAACCAGAGACAATTGAGCATTTAAAAGCCAACATTCGTGATGCCATTGCCTAGATACAGCCACATACACTTGAAAAAGTGTACGAAAATTGGTCCGATCGAATGAGGCCAGCAGCGGCAAACATATGAATAAAAAAAAATCCATTTCTAATCGGAACAATTGTACTCCACAACGATGAAATATATCTGGCAAAATTTCAAACCGTTATTATTTTATTGCATTTTGAGATTTACACTTTTAAATCAGCCACCTTACACACACATAATTGGTCATTACAACCCTTCAGTCAGGATTACGACCTAGTTTCTCACACCACTTATGTTGTGTGTGTTAATTTTATATATGAGTGGCGGGACCTACATTTTGAAGTCTACTCCGAACGACAGATTTTTTAGAAACTTTTCATGGCAATTTTTTATTTACTCTCAGAGTTTTTGCCAGAAATCTGCTGAGAGGAAGTCGCCGAAGGAATACTTTTTGTATTTTATTTTGATGTCTGGCCTGGGGCTCGAACCCTGGATTTTCACACTACCTACTAGACCACGGCGACTTCAGCCACCTTATATAACTATAAATTCTTGAGCATACTTACTTACTTACTTCCGCAGATCTCCGCATCAAATACCAGTCTCGCCGAGCATCCTCATATTAATACGCTGCACACTACCTACTAGACCACGGCGACTTCAGCCACCTTATATAACTATAAATTCTTGAGCATACTTACTTACTTACTTCCGCAGATCTCCGCATCAAATACCAGTCTCGCCGGAGCATCCTCATATTAATACGCTGCACAACGTCTATGTCTTTGAGGAGCTCATACAGCTCATTGTTGGATCGGATGCGGAAATCATCGCCAACTCGTACTGGACCGAAGATCTTACGCAGGACTTTTCTCTCGAATACTCTCAAGGCTGCTGCATCAGTGCTTAATAGGGTCCATGCATCTGCGCCATAAAGAAGCACGGGTAGGATGAGCATCTTGCAGAGTGTTAGTTTTGTGGTACGAGAGAGGTCTCTACTACTCAATTGCCTATCGAGACCATAGTAGCACCTGTTGGCAAGAGTGATCCTGCGCTTGATCTCCAGACTGACATAATTTTTGGTGGTAACGGCGGAGCCAAGATAGATAAATTCCTTGACCGTATCAAAAGTATAGTTATCGGCCGTAATCTGAGAATCAATACGCCGCACGTCTCTACTTGTCGATAACATATACTTTGTTTTGCCCTTATTTACTGCCAGACCCATCTTAGCAGACTCCCGTTCAACAGCACTAAAGGCGGCAGTAACATCTCGCTTGGTACGCCCTATGATGTCAGTGTCGTCAGCGTACATAAGCAACTGGACACTTTTTTGGAAAATAGTGCCACTGCGATGCCTGCCTTTCGCAGAACACTCTCCATGGCGAATTTGAAGAGGCCGCATGATAAGGGGTCCCCTTGTCTGAAACCTCGCACCGTATCAAAAGGTTCGAAGAGGTCCATTTATACCTTGACGGAGATGCAGGAGTTGCTCAACGTCATTCTGCATAGCCTTATCAACATCGCAGGTATATCGAGCACAGACATTGCGGCAAAAACAGGATCCCTTATGGGGCTATTGCAGGCTGCCTTATAGTCGACAAAAAGATAGTGTGTGTCGAGTTGTTTTTTGTGGGTCTTTTCCAGGATTTGGCGTAGTGTGAAGATCTGGTCGATGGTGGACTTGCCAGGTCTGAGGCCGCAGTGATAAAGTCCAATCAGTGTTTTGACGAGTAGCTTCAGTCGTTCACACAATACGCCTGTAAGAACCTTATATGCGATAGGGAGAAGGCTTATACCCTTGTAGTTGGCGCATATTGTAGGGTCTCCCTTTTTCAGGACAGGACAGAGGACACTGAGGTTCCAATCGTTGGGCATACTCTAATCATATTTTGTAAATAAGCTGGTGCATGCGCCCTATCAACTCATTACATCCGGTCTTAAACAATTCAGCTGGGAGGCCATCAGGACCTGCCGCTTTATTGTTTTTAAGACGCATAATCGCGACTTTGACCTCTTCATGGCTAGGCGGCGGAATCTCCACGCCGTCATCATCGATCGGGATCGGAACATCATTTCTAAAGGCGGTATTGGTGTCGTCATCGTTTACTCGTTGTAAACAGTTAAAGACTTAATTTTTTCGACTCAAGTATTTCTTTTTAATTGTTTAATGATAAAATGATAATAATGAACTGCCTAGTTTTCTCAGATTATAAAATTAAACCAGCATTTTGGCAACAAAATTTTTTATGACATTAACACTAGATTTACCACGCCAGTCAAAATGACTTATGCCTTAAATATTGACTTTGTATGAATATTTTTTTCCGAAACTATTATATGACTTTTAAAACGACAACTAAATACAATTAATTTGATAACTTATTTTGATTTTGTGTCCACAATAAAAAAAATAATTTTTGTTTTTGGTACTTATACCGGTACCAGTCATTTTGACTGATATGTTTTCCTATGGCAGAAGACTGTGTTCCTTTGCATAATATACAAAAACGAATGTGTATGCGGTTTCCTTCTAGTTCTGAAGAGGATAATGAAAACGAGGAAGATACACAACTTGAGGTTTCTGCAAGTGGAACTATGTGGAAAAAAATAAAGAAGAAGGTGTTGCTGGAAGGTTACCAACTCATTGCAAATTCAAAGATTTATCTAGGCCTACAGCATATGCTAGAAGAAATGTTATGGAAGAGAAGCCAAGCAGTGCCTTTTTACTATTGATTGACCACCATATATTAGAGCATATCAAAACTTGCACCGAATTAAAAGCCTCTAAAGTTTTAGGGAAGAAATGGACACTTTTACAGGATAAATTGAAAGCTTTCATTGGAATACTGTTTGCACGAGGTACATACAGTGGTGCATACAGTATTCAAAGGGTTGCAGCTGTCGTATTTATGGAACAATAAATGGGGTCCTGAACTTTTTCTAAAACTATGAGTATACTATGACTTTATAGAAATTCTACGTTCCATTCGTTTCGATAAAAGAAATGAAAGTAGTCAACGCTTACAAACTGATAAATTTGTGTAAGTGTCAATTGTTTGGAACAAATTTATTTTCAACGGCCAAAACTGTTTCAAACCAGGAGCAAATATTACATTAGATGAACAATTGTTTCCAACGAAAGCCAGATGTAGGTTTACACAGTATATGCCAAACAAATCAGACAAGTTTGGAATAAAATTCTAGCTGGCTTCTGACGTTGAAACGAAGAACGTTGTAAATGGCTTTCCTTATCTACGAAAAGATGAAACAAAAAATTTGGCAACACTTCTTAGTGAATTTGTAGTAATGAGACTACTGGAGCTTTATATCATAAAAGGTAGGACTGTAATAACCGACAACTTTTTTACCAGCATTTCTTTAGCTTCTAAATTATTAGCCAAAAACACTACGTTGGTTGGTACCGTACGTTCGAACAAACGTAACCTTCCAAAAATTTGCAAGGAAAAGAGGGACAGTATGGCTCGTTTTTCAACATTACTGTATGCAACAAATCGATGTACACTTACAGTTTATAAGAGTAAGCCCAACAAAAAAAAGTTGTTTTATTGCGTGTTTTACACAAAGGCGTCAAAATTGACCAAATACCGACAGCAAGAAACTAATTGAAACTGTGTCTTTTTATAATAAAACCAAATTGGTGTCGACGTCATAGATCAAATGGCACGATATGGCTAATGACATATAGTGTGAAATCAGGATCTATTCAAATATTTTTTAACATTTTCGATTTTGTCTGAATAAATTCCTGGATTTTGTATAAAAACAACTGTAAAGAATATTTCAAGAAAGGATTGTTTGTTTCGTTTGGCTGAAGAACTCACTTTTGATCATCAGTCATCAGGTCAAGATATAGGAAGTGAAGCTGACTGTCCAACAACAACAACTCCTCTTCCAAAAACATTCTATTGTTATTTTATCAATACTGTTTATTAATTCTATAAAACATTATAGCACATAAAAAATGTACACACTCAAAACGTTATTTTTGAACACCAGTCATTTTGACTGGTGTTGATATAAATGGGCATGAAAATTTCTTGGTAAATCTAGTGTTAAACATTGGACAATAATTTACTTCAGCTTTTTTTAAATTAACTGCAATAAAATTGACTCGTATAATATAATTTATGAATGCTTCAAGCCAAAGCTGTGACACCATGCAACGTGTTGAAAGTATCTGTTGTTATTTTTAAGTTTATTTTATTATTATTTTTTTATTTGTTTATTTTTTATTTATTTATTTATTTATTTTTTTGTTGTTGTTGCAAATTTCTGTCCTCATCGGTATAAATTTAATCAGAAATCTGTAGCATATTACTGTTGTTCCCCCATTGTTGGATTATTTCTTGCTTAAAGTCTTTTATTTTTTTGTCATAAATATTTATTATTTTATTCTCATTTTTTTCTACTTTTTCGGTTAAATTTCTTAGAAAAATTATGTGTTTTTCTTTATTCAATTCTTCTTTTTAATTTTCCTTCAAAGGCCTACATGAGTAGGCAGGCATTTAAGGATTTTTTACGAGCTTATTTCTCTGTTTAAGAGGCGTATACGCTTTAATACATATTACGCTCAAAGAATATATTTAGTCAGTGTTGCTACCACAAAAATAAAGTTGCCATATTTACACAAAAATTCAGTTTTTCTTTATGAAAATAGGCCTTCATTTGCAAAATGTAGTTCAATAAGTTTACCTAAAAGTTTATTATAGGGAGAACACTTTATAGTCCAAAATTAATGAGTGTATTTGTATTAAAGGGACGAAAAAAAAAACACACATACACACACGAGTATTTTTTTTTTAACATTTCTTAATACATTTCTGAGTTTAATGCATCTGGGCAACATAAAATTTAACTGGCCTCTGTATGGTATTGACAACAGACTTACTTTTCTAAAATATTTGTTTATCCCACAAGTTAGGGTTGCCTTTAAAGCTGTTATTCGAATAATCTAAAAAGTTTGTAAAAACATTCTGGTCACAACCTTTAGACCTATAGAGAGAAAGAGAAAATTTTAGCAACCAAAACCCAATTGAGAGCAAGATCTGTGTGCAGTAATAAGATAAGGGTAAGTGTAAGTGATACAACCCACCGAATTAATAGGGCAAGAAATATGTTCAATTCTTCCCAAAATAGGGATTTTAGTTTTCGAAATAGGGATGAAAAATGTTTTTTAAATATTAAAAAACTGAACTGGTCATTACAATCTCTCATTGAGGATTACTTAGTAAGTGGAACTGCATTGAACAAGCTCTAAAGAAGGCTGATGATATTGCAAGGAAGGCTATTTAGTGGAATCTAGTGTTTAGTAGATGAGCGAGGAAACCTGCGTATTCTTCATGATGTGTACTGGAATACAAACGTATTAGGCACGATGCTAGACGATCGAAAGTTTTCGGCAAATTTTGGAGTCAGAGGATCAAGTACATAAATTTTAGAACAGAATACGATCGTGACGATACTTGTAAACAAATTAAAAAATGCATATAATGTATATAGCCACCGTAGTCTAGTTGATAGTGTGTTGGCTTATTAGACGTGAGTCCAAGGTTTAAACTTCAGGTCAAACATCTCCACCAAAACGGAATTTAAAAAATATTCCTTTTGTGTCTTTCCCTCGACAGATTTCTGAACATTGCCATGAAAATTTTCACAAAAATTTGCGATCTGTGGTTCGCAGTCAACTTTAAACTGTAGGTCCTGCCACTCGTATGTAAAATTAACGCACACAACATAAGTGGTGGTCGTAATCTTGACTGAAGGGTTGTAATGACCAATTACGTATGTATGGTAAAATATGCTAGAAAAAGCTTCTCAATATTTGAAGGCAGTGGGATCTTTCTGTTGCTCCTTCAACATGAGGTAGCTTTAATATCACTTTCTTCCCATTTGCCAGAGATATGGCATGTTAGATTCCGTTCCTAGGATAGCAAACATTCAACTTCAAACGCTTTTTGTTTGCTTAAGGCCAGAGGACTGATAAATAACAGACTGATAAAAATACTATACCGAACGACAGAGACTACATGCCTAAACCATGCCGAACTGTAACAAAGAAAATTACTCAATTTTGCTCGAAATGACAAACTGCACAGTTTGCAGTATGTATTGGCATTAAACAAGTTCGCAATAATATACGGATCGATTCTGTTCTCCAATACTTAGACTAGTTTAACATTCCTAAGTAATAAGTCGATAAATTGCTGTGCATTTGATATAAGGCTGAGGAAGGGAAGATCTGCTATTATCAAAGGAAACAAACACGTCGTGGCCTAGCCCGGAGAAAATACTTCAGCGTGGTTCTGAACGAGTCATGTATTCTAAATGTGCCCTCAAATAAAAGAATGTTCAATATGGCAATAAAAAACGCAATTAGGCCAACGTTAATTAGGGCATTGAAAACGATTGTATTTGCCAAACCAATTGAGATTCGGATGTGATATGACTGTTGGCACCGTATATATACTTAAGATACCAAGTATATTTGTTACTACTATTTACGCCACTCTGACACCCTCGATTAGCTACTCGTGGGTACTAACTGTTACATGAATATCTCTCAAGAGAGCGGATATAATTGTCGGTGTGTTTATATAATAAAACCAGAAGCCAAATTATGTTTCCATATATAAAACCATCCAGATTTTCCAGGCAGAGGTATGTTTGATCAGGGATAAGAATAATCTGGGGCAGGGCGTTATTTATGTACCAAAGAGTGATCGGAAATAAAGAGATAAATATTCTAACTGATATGGGTAGAGGACTACAGAAGATTAACATGGAAAATGTAAACCCTTCTGAATCACTGAAAACCCAGACAAAATCTCACACAGGACGCTATCAAAGTTATTACTGCGGTGCTTAAAGGACATAAGTAGGCGAAAGACCTTGAGCCGATTAAATCTGATCAGAATTACAGATACAGATACAGACATGACATCGAAACTAAATAACACCTTCTATGTAATTCGCCAGAATTTGGAGGCATAATATTCCATTATTTTACAAGTGATTCTTATAGATTACACAAAAGCATTTCTTCGGCGACTGCCTCTCAGCAGATTTCCGGCGAAACCCCTGAGAGTAAATGAAATTGTCATGAGAAAATTCTCTGAAGATCTGCCGTTCGCAGTCAACTTTAAACTGTAGGTCCGCCATTCATGTATGAAAATAACACACACAACATGAGTGGTGTGAAAGGCTAGGTTGTAATCCTGACTGAAGGCTTGTAATGAACAATTTTGTATGTACTCGTATGTCTTATAGATTTTAATTGAAGAAATACGTACATAATTATTATTTCATTAAATTTTCGTAGTAGCTTTCATTGGTGAGCACATGACAAGTCAAAATAAAGGCTTAAATGTATGCCATTTCGAAGTTGGCCTTCTCTTTTCAAATTACCCATAAATATACTGTATTAGTGGCTATTGACTCCGGCACGAAGCTTGTTAAACTTTTGGGTGCTTCTTTAGTGCTTTTCCTCTACATCCAAACCTGTTTTCCTTAACTTATTTAAATTTACACATTTTTTCATTCTTATTTAAATAAATTATTTACATAGTCGATTATTCGTAACATCAAATTCCATATTTGTTGCTCAATCTGTCGAAGAAAAAAAAATTGAATCTTTTTCTTATGTTTTTCTATTGTTTGGCAATTTATTGGGGGTTATTTTGAAGACTTGCAGACAAGAACACACATGTTCTATGTCTTATTGTTTATGGAGTTTTAACAAAAAAAGAAGAAAAAACAATCATTTACGATTTTAATCAAAATCAGCAGGAAATATGTTTTGAATTGAGTCGCCATGGCAAAATACTCAATAAAAGAATAATCAAAAACGGCTTTTTTATAGAAAACTTATAGATTTTTAGGGGAAAGAAACCAAATATTTGATTTTACAATTCAAATTTATTTCATCTTCGCATTGTATACTTGTATGTATACATACATACATGTATATGTATGTACCATATGAATGTATGAAAATGTGTACACAGCTTCATCATCACAGTACATCATTGCCAAAGTGACTCCTGTACTCTAGGTTTACTTACATACATGTTGATAGAGCTGCCTAAATATACGATGATGTAGGAGATTTCAAAAAAATCATGAGACGAAACAAAATTGGATCAACTCCGAAAAATATATGTAAAACGACATCTACTTTCTTACAATTGGGGTCGCTGCAAGCCCAATATGTAGATTTTTATTTATATACGAGATGAGTAACTTAAACCTAAGGCTCATTGTAATGTAGCACACCAGAGGCTCTACAGGGAATTGAATTCACGACCCACACGCTTATAATTTAGCATAAGTTAGATTAGGTTAGGTTAGAAGACGTGTACTTGTCAATTAAGACAAGTACAGTAGACGGAGGTCGAATTGACCCATTGTACAACGTCGTAGTTTCTCACATCACTGATGTTGTGTGTGTTAATTTTTATACATGAATGGTGGGACCTACAGTTTAAAGTCGACTCCGAACGACAGATTTTTGAGAAACTATTCCATGGCAATTTTATTTACTCTCAGAGTTTTTGCCAGAAATCTGCTGAGAGGAAAAAAATACTTTTTGTAGTTTGTCTTTGATGGCCTGGTGCTCGAACCCTGACTTTGCGTCTAATAAGCCAACACACTACATACTAGAGTACGGCGACTTCAATTATTATATATTATAACTTAGTACACTATCGTCTATACTACAAAGGCATCCTGAAAATAAACAAATCTTAGAGAATTGAAATTTGAAAAGAAGAAATAACTTCAAAAACGCTATATCTGAGAGTCCATGCACAGTAAGGGATAATATAGATCATTATTAAGTCAGTTCCTATTTTATTTAGCACAAGTCCTATGGGGTTTCTGTTTCTAAATTCAATTAACCGTAGATCGAGCTTTGTATCAAAAATGATACATTTCAATTTTTGACACGATATAAATTTAATTCAGAAAAAGTCAGATGTTTAATATTTTTTGGATTCGTTAGTATTGTGATTGTTGTTATTTTAAACCGAATAAAAAAATAATATTTTGAGCAGGACTTAAAAAATTCAAAAACTTCATAATTCTATCTTATGTATCATTTTTGATACATACGACTTTCCTAGGGATTCTTTGGTGTTGTATATGTAATTTTTTTTACAAAGAAATGTTGTAATGACCGATTAAATATGTCTATAAATATGTAATATTAGATTAGTAACTAATTGAATTTTATGGTCGTTATAAATTTCGTGGTCCACCGGAATCGAATTGGCAGTTTTAGTGTCAAGTATATGCTACGTGCGTAGCAACTACTTATACCAGAGAGGAATGAAAGAGAGAACATTGTTATTGACATAATCGATGTTCTATTGCAACAGGAAACTTTTTTACCTCACATGACGCCGACAACAAATGTTTCTAGCGAAATATAGCAATGGTTTGTGCCATCAGGTTTCAGCTAGCCCTCGATTGGGAGCGTTACTGATGGGAGTGACTATAAGCTGCCCCATCTAAAAATTTGGAAACTTATAAATAGCCACAAAGCAAGGGTGCTAGATGTCAAATTGTTACCATTTAGAAAAAGATAAAACCAAGCTGATATGAAGTGTGAATTTTTACTTGCCATGCTGCAATATACATCATGTCAAAAATGTTGGCGTAAATTTCATAAAAGTGATAATAAAAAGTAATAATGTAAAATAGTTTTATTAAAATGAACTAAAATAAATAAAAACATTTAAATTTTGCAACAAAATCTATCAATAATTGCGAAAATTCTATGAAATACAAGTATGTATCAAAAGTGATACATAGCTGGAAGTTATAAAGTTTTTTTTAAGGATCGATCTACGATTAAATTCCAATAAGTTTTATTAATGTTAAAAAGATAAGAAAAAATTGGACGTCGCCATAGTCTGGTAGGTAGTATACTGGCTTATTAGACGTAAGGCCACGTTTCAAACCCCATGTCAGACATCTAAACAAACATCTTGGTCAAATTCCTCTTAGAAGAATTCTGGCAAAAACTTTGAAAATAATTAAAATTGCCAGGATAATTTCCTCAAAAATCTGTCGAAGTGGAGTCCCGCCACTCTTATGTAAAATTAAAACACGCAACATGAGTGGCTTGAGAAGCTAGATCGTAATCCTGGCTGAAGGCTTTCTTATAAAGAGATTATATATAAAGATAATCTCTTTATAGTGCGAATTGGTTAACATCGGTTCATATTCAAAGTCTATACGTACAGCTAAAACGCTTTTCGTGATGTCACGCACTTGCTTACTTACAATGTCCATTATTTGCAACCCGATTAAAATCCATTTGTTTTGGTCTTATACACATCTTCTACAATTTTTTATAATCTCACGCCCTCTTTTACGAACTTTCAAAAATGTTCCTTCTCGAAGTATAAATTACGCAAGTGGTTAGTCATGGTTGAACCTCATTTGAAATATCCAATTTTCAATGACTTTGGTACATTAATTAAGCTGACATTGACCAATTGTTATATGTTATGTTGGCTTCGAGGACTGTTGTGGTTTGAGCCTTATTCACATACACCTACGGCTTAAGAAAACCCTACAATAAAATGGCTAACGGAGTTAAATCATACAATCTCTGTGGCCAATTCACATCAACCTCACGTGATGTGACCATGTCGTAAAATTGCAATAGCAGAATATCCAATGCGATATGAGTCGTTAGACAAACGAAGGACATAAGAGAAAACAGATTACATCTGGAGCAGCTCATGGATCAATTCTTGTCCCTGACCTATGGAACATAACCTATGATGATATATTTCGCATTGAGATGCCAGACTGTACACATGTTGTTGGATATCTTGCGGCCATAATTATGGCTCGAAATGTCGAAGAGGCTAGCAGAAAGGTCAACCAAGTGATAATAAGAAGAAGAAGTCGTGGCTCGAGTACAAAGGACTCAAACTCGCAACAGAAAGACTGAGTTGATACTTCTTAGGAGGAAGCGTATACCGCTGGAAATTGACATTACGATATGCGACAAGTGGTTTGACGATGCAGAAAGTAGTCAATTATCTTGACATTCGATTGGACCCTAAACTGACTTTCTGGGCTCAGATCGAACATGTTGCAACCAAAGCCGCTAAAGTCATATCCTTACTTAGTAAGCTTATGGCCAATATTGGTGATCCTGTACAGAGCAGACGCAGATTGATGATGACAATTACGGACTCTTCTCTGCTTTACGGCATTGAGACCTGACCAGAAGCGTTAAAGACCGACTGTAGAATAAAAATTTTATCATCGGTGCAACGAACCGCTGCACTTAGGGTGCCATTGGCGTATAGAATTGCATCTGTCAGTAGTACTGGTAATCAGTGGTGTAATATCTATAGGTAAGCGAACGGAAGAGGGTGTGGGCGACTGAAAACGTGCACGGGAGACAGTAAATGTCGATGATGGCAGAAAGCGAACCATACAACACTGGCAAGAGAAATGTAACACTAAAACAAGTGGTAGGTCGACGGCAAAATGCAATCCGTTAAATGCAATCCGTCAACAACAGCGCCCTCAGTTTGCCAAAGATCATATGGCATGGGATGTTCAATTACATAAGGGGCGTATGTTGGTTCTAAAGGGGCCAAATGGCCAGAAGCACTCCACTTCGAAGCAATACTGCACTAGGTCCGGAGTGGGCACAGAGTCCAAAAGAGGAGGGGGAGAATTAGCGGGTGAGGGCCCCACATACGGGGGATAGTGACGGCTTCCCCTCTGGTGCAGTTAAGTACATTTACTCCTCTTCAGTGGAAAAAAATGCATGAGTGGCGGGACCTACAGTTTAAAATAGACTTCGATTGACAGATTTTTGAGAAACTTTTCATGGCAATTTTAATCCTTATTAGAGTTTTTGCGAGAAATCAGCTGAGAAGAAATTTTTTGGAAGAAATATTTTTCCAAATTTTCTTTTCGTTTTGATGTCTGACCTGGGGTTTGAATCGTGCGTGGCCTTACGTGTAGTAAGCCAACTACCTACTAGACTATGGCGACTTCATTGTATTGTTAAAGCTGATGTCTTTCCACTGTTGTACCACTGTTGTGACAAATTTAAGATAAAGATAAAGTTTGCATCTAAATAGTTGGGAAGACAGCTGTATTGTGCTTGAGTTATATAAAGTTTACGGGTTAATTAAACCCGAATTGGTTATGGATATTATAATACATGTACAGTGGACAGCAAATGTCATAGTACGGCAATATATTTTGACAACAAAAAAAATCCCCACAGGCTTAAAAGTTAGGTTATGTTAGAGGACGTCTACTTGTCAATTAAGACAAGTACAATACCCGGTGGTAGAATTGACCCATTATACAACGTCCTTAAAGAGGGAAGGATAATAGAGAGAATAGGATAAAAAAGGAGAGGATGGAGGAAAGGGGAGAATGGGAAGCTGAGGAATTATACAGACCAGACACAACAAAAAGGGACAGCGCGACTACACTGATGAAGCCCTATCACCTCTCAACCAGCAAAAGCCACTAATGAATCTGTGGAGAGCCTTGATGTCGGCTTTCGACAAAGAATTCAAAGTCTCAAAGAAGATCCTGCCAAGGGTCCTCAACCTCAACCTACCAAGGGCTGGGCAGTTAGAGAGAAAGTGTTCGATAGTCTCCAACTCCTCATCGCAACATACCCTGAAACAGGCTTAATACTCTTGCACATAGTCCCGATATGACTTCAAGAGAGTTTTTAGGAAATCATTTGAAAGAACGGTTACGTAATCGCTAAACCTCAAACAAAAGTCAACCGAAAAACTTGCTCATGGTGCCTGCAGAAAACACTAAACAAAACGTGTACATTCAATTCCAAATGGGTTAAATGGAGTGCTTGACCTTAAGCGGTATTCTACTAAATATAAGGGATAACATTTTCATATATTAGGCCCTTGAATTTTAAATTTTCTCAGGGTTCTCCTTGGGGGTACCTATAGAGTCATCGGAAACTTTTCCTTATTTTTCTCTTGTTTTATGAAAAACATTAAAAAATGGTTTGTATTATAATAAAACAGAAATAAAATAATAAAATAAATATATAAACAATAAATTTTTATACAAACTTTTGTATAAAATTCATGAAATTGCTAAAACAAATTGCCGTACTAAGACTTTTTCTGTCCACTGTATATCCCTATACATTTTACATACTTTCCATTCCCGTAGTTAAAGTAATTAAAAAAGAAAAAGTTTTTTATTAATTTTTGAAAAATATGAGCTTTTATTTCATTTTCTTACAAATCACTTTGATTTGTTACGTGTTTTTTTTCTGTTTTTTGGTTTTTTAATTTCTAATAAATAATTTTAATGAATCCTTTTAACATGTTATTGTATCTGTATCATAAGTGTGTGTGTGTGTGTGTGTAGAAAGAATTATTTGCTAACAAATGTTTACAATAAAACTTAAAACATTTTTGTTAAATATTTTTTTGTTGTAATAATAATAATATTTGTTTTTGTATTTTTTTTTATTATAAACTTTTTGCTAACAATTTCGACTTAATGAATTAGTTAAAGAATTTATTTCAACATTATATGAATATCATATAATGATAATGGTACATACGTTACTTATACGAATACAACTACAAAATACATACAATTTTAACATAATCAATCAATCAATCAACCAATATTAGCTAACAAATACCCCAATACAATCGATATATGTATGTATGTCTATTGAATAATTAATTTCTTCAATTTTTCAATTTGCGCAATACGCAGTAATAAATAAATAAAAAAATAGGCGTACATTTTAATGTTTATAATTATTATTATTAACATTTTGTTTTATATTTATTAATAAATAAAGGTATTTGAACAACAATACAGTGAGATCTCCCATGAGCGGACATCTCTCTGTCTTTTACATACATGCATAGCTGGTCATTACAATCCTTCAGTGAGGATTACGCCCTAGATTCTCATACCACTTATGTTTCGTGTGTTAATCTTATACATGAGTGGCGGGACCTACTGTTTAAAGTTCAAATTTGGAGAGTTTTAATTTATGAAGATTTGTTTCAAAGGAAAACATAAAAATCGTATTGTATATCGGACTAATCATAATTTCCATACAGTGATGGTATAAATTAAACGCAGAACCCGTTGTATCGTTGTATTCTTTGTATTATTGGACGACTATACAACAGCGTATGCTTGTTTTTTGGTAATTTTCATGGAAAAATCCAATACATCTATTTATACACATTTGGCCAATTCACACGACTCTGTATCGTGTATGTTGTATTGAATACACTTTTTATTTATGAACGCTCAATGCTATGCTGTATTGTGTACTTCGTATTCCAAACGTCAAAAACGATAAGAAGAAGAAGACCAGTATTCATAATTTGATTTTCAAGCAACAAAATAAAAAATATTACAGGTCAAAATAAATTGATTAATTCTCTGTCCGACCAATTATAATTTGTATGCGTTAATTGTTGACTCAAGTTACATAGAAAATATTTTGTATTTGTATTATTCTTCTTGATTACAGGCATTTACATATACTGATAGCACGGAACCAATACAACTTCCAAAAACATATGAAAAAAATGTGTATAATTGTATCGAATTTGTATATGAAAATTATAAACAACAAGCATACACTGTTGTATATTCGTCCAACAATACAATGAATACAACGATACCAGGACTTGTGTGAATTGCCCAATTTTTTTCATATGTTTTTAATAAGTTGTGTTGGTTTCGTGCTATCAGTTTATGTAAATGCCTGTAATCAAGAAGAAGTATAAAAATACAAAATATTTTCTATGTAACTTTGAATGCCAAAAATTATGAAGAAGAATACGACATATACAATACAGCATAGCATTGAGCGTTCACAAACAACCAAGTGTATTCAATACAACATACACGATACAAAGTCGTGTGAATTGGCAAACTATTTCGTTTAGACATTTGAATAAAAATGGTAAACTTATTATGACAGTTATTTTGAATAGAATTTACATGGAGAAAGATGATTCTTTCAGAAACTATTTTCTGAATTTAGGAACGGCAAAACGCTCGTCGTAAAGATGGTTTTTCGCGGAGAACTAATGTCAGTTGCCAATAGCTCCCAGGCCTATTTTATGTCATTATCTGTGGTCTTTTACCTTCACTTTCTTGGTCAGATCGCCAAGTTATAATTCCAATCCCACTGGCTGGAAAAGTTCAGTACGCTCTCACTGACAGACCTTGCGGTTCATCGATTTACTGATGTTGATCAATCTCTTACCGGACTCCAGAGTGTGTGAAAAACCAAGTTGTTGTGAGTAATGCAAAATCGTTTGACTTGGGTTCTCCTACACAACTTTTGAAAGGTATTCACGGACCGCGACGATATTTTCGTAATTCGAAATTCTTAGTTTGTTATGTGTATATTATAGATTCACTCTCACACATACGAAATACATCCTTAAAAATACACAACCTTTCGTCGATGTACGGATATTGGTCGATCCCATTAATCCCCAGTGAATTCGAATAGTTTTTTCTGTAGGACGATTACGACGACGTTTTATTTATGAGTACCTAATTGTATATTGAATGACTTCTTCTTCTAGTTTCAATGAATTTGAAATTTCTTAACTTTTGAAAGCAGACTTGGTGATAGTAATAATATACAATTAAGGATTTTAAAACCAACCTTTTCACCACAGACTTCACGACCACCATGCGATCGTAAAGTGGACAAAGCGCGCAATACTGAATGCTATATCCGTGCATGTTGGTTTGCAAAACAGACTGAATGTATAACAACTAATTGGACAGATGTAGCTTCAATAAGCTAGCTGTTATCAACGTTCAAAATGCGGAAGTCCCTATTAGATGAGCCGACATAATTTTAATAAAAATTGTAGCAAAACGAAAGAAAAATTAGGAATACGAATAAAAAATTAGGAATACGATAAGACGAATAATAAGGATTACGACCTAGCTTCTTATACCACTTATGTTCTGTGTGATAATTTTACATATGAGTAGCGGGCCCTACAGTTTAAATTCGACTCCGATTTTTTAGAACCTTTTCGTGGTAACTTTTATTTACTCTCAGAGTTTTTGTCGGCAATCTGCTGAGAGAAAGTCGCCGAAGAAATATTTTTTCATTTTCCGTTTTGCTGGAGATGTCTGACCTGGGGCCTAACGTCAAACAAGCCCTACACGTACACGACAACGGCGACTTTGATTATTTTCTCTTGGAATTACTAAAAATTCTTGGAAGTAAAATACAGTAAATAAAAGGTTTTTCTTATGTCCCGATTAGCAATAAAAATATGTCCGTTATTGGAGATTCCACCGTATATATGTTCCAATTTGTAAAAAAATACACATTTTTTTTACTTATTTTATTTGTTTATGCAACTTTTTCAATAATTAATTGATTTTTGGTGTTCTTTGATGCTACAATTCATTAATTGAGTGTTGAGTTTGGGTATATGTGGGTATTTTAATTAAAACTTTGTTTACAATTTTTTGATTTGGCATTTTGTTATGTTGTTGTTTGATTTGCTTTTATATAAACATATGTGTATATATATATATATTATTAATGCAATAAATTAATTAAATTAATTGATTTATACGGTAATTGATTCCATTGAAATTTCATGTATAGAAACCATGTCGTTTTTGTTAGTTTTTTGGATATACAATACATATGTATATATATACCTCTGTTATATATTTTGTTTTTGTTCTTTTTTATGTATTTTTTTAAATTTATTTAGTAAATACAACTATCACATTAAATAAATACGCATTGTTTTAAACTTTTTTCCTTTTATGTGTTATTAATGAAAATGTCAATGAGTGGATGTGTATGGGTAGTCATAAAAGAGGATTGCTGTTTTAAACTGATATGATTATTTTTAAACTTTTTTAAAAACAAATTTTATTTGCAGTTTTTAAAATCGAAACCCAATTTTTTTAAAAACAAATTTTATTTGCAATATTTTAAATCGAATCTGTTTGCCAATAAACATGCCATATATGATGGTATCTAGGAGCCAACGTTAATTTATTTTTTAAAATTAAAATTCCTTAAAATACACATACTCTTAGCAATTTAATACAATAGTTTTACGAACTCATTGACAAATCTCGATTTCCTATGTAGAATGACTCTGGGCTGACTGATGGCTATACACTATTGGTTGAATGAATTCAAAATAGAAAACAAACTGAAAATAAAAACTGAAAAAAACATTTCAACTTTTGAAAAGAGAAATATTCACCATAATTGTTTATTTTTAAAATAAATACCCAAAGTATTTGAAATTTTTAAATTTTTTTTTTTTTTGAATTCAAGCGATGCTTTTTGTTTTGTTTTGTTTGTTCATTTATCAGAAGCCAACTATCGATGATATATACACATACATACATACATAACACAGCCCTGCAAATTTGGACTTTTTTTGTGCAAATAAGATGGCTCCAGATGTTTCCGAAGGCATTTTGGGCGCTGAACACGAATTTTGGATCAAGTAAATCTAATTAATTTTTATAGACCTCGACCGCCATATTGGATCCGCCATTTTGATTTTTTAAATCTGAATGAAGATCTGTAATCAGCGACCCCAAAAACCCCTGACTAACAATTTTCAAGTAAATCTGATTCATTTTGAAGGACCTCCGTAATGTGTCTCTTCTTCTCTTGCACCCCTTGACATAAACCCAACCCCTACTTTAAGGATGCAAGCGAGCAATTTGGCTTTGGGCTCATTTTAAAGAGCAAAGATAAATTGGCAATTTCTGACAATAGCGGTGGCTCTAGCACGTCAGTGTTTAGCTCTACAAACAAACAAAAACACTATTTTTAGGGGTTTCAACCCTTTTCTCGAAAACCTGACGAAACCCATGCAGGGCTGTGGAATTGGTCATTACAACCATTTGGTCAGGATTATTAACTAGCTTTTCAAGCCACTTATGTTGTGTGTGTTAATTATATACATGAGTCGTGGGACCTACAGTTGAAAGTCAACTCCAAACGATAGATTTTTGAGAAACTTTTCATGGCAATTTTATTTACTTTCAGAGTTTTTGCCAGAAATCTGCTGAGAGGAAAAAAATACTTTGTTTTATATTTCGTTTTGTTTGAGACGTCCGACGTGGGGTTTGAATCGTGGCCTCACGTTTAATAGGCCAACATACTACACCTACTAGACTATGGCGACCTCCATCGATCTTATATACTCCGAAGTTATTCGAAGCAACACAAGAATGGCAAGTAAACAGAAGAAATATCTTGCAAACTACGAATTATTTCATAGTTGTGAGCAGTGTTGCAAATATCAGTACTTTTGTACTTTCTTCAGTGCATTTTCGTTTCAAAAATAAGGCAGTAAAACTGTGACTTTTTTATTATTACATATTTTATGTCTTGCGCTTTTCAACTATTAATGCATTAGCAACATGTTCAACATAATGCTAAATGTAGAATTAGGCTTTAGACCCGGCTGGCCAAACGTCCACGGAATGTACGTTCGTTTTTAGAATACCAAAAGCATTGAAAACGCTTGCCGAACCGTAATATAATTTTGGTAAGCATATGCATTGCTCTTCATATGTTAAAAACGAACGTATGTTATATTACGTTTCATCGACGTTTGACTAAACGGAGCTTCTACGTTTTGTTACGTTCCGAATTGGCTGTTGTTGTCTTGTATGTGAGGAACATTAATAAGTCGTTAGTTTTTCTGTTCCGTGCCGTATGTGTATTAAATATAAATAAATAAATAGTCCAGTAGGTAGTGTGGTGGCTTACTAGATATGAATCCACGGTTAAAGCCCCATGTCAGGCATCTGCTACAAAACCAAATATGAAAAAATATTTCTCCGGCCACTTCCTTCTGGCAAAAACTTTGAGAGTAAATAAAATGGCCATGATAAAGTTTCTCAAAAGTCTGCCAGAAAATTAAAAATGATCCATGTCCGCATTCAAATCTGTTTAATAATTTAATCTGCACAAAGGTTATTCAATCAAAAAAGTGATTCTGGTGACTACGTACAGTACTGAACGCATAAGCAGGCAATTAGAAGACGTGTAGACCAGGCCAACACTCTACCAATGTTTGTAGATTTCAAGATTTCGACTCGAAAAAAAGAACATCCCAGAAAATAATGCAAATCATCAAAATTATGGACGAGAGTGCACACTTCAGAGTTCTTTACAACCGGAATCTCAGTTCATCAGTTTAGACAGGCTGTGTTTGCACACGCTGGAGTAAAATGAGGATGCTCCCTATTAGTTCAGCTATTCAGCGAAGAGAAGATTAATAATATGTAGCCTCTCGTGTTGGATTGATTAAAGCGCAATATTGGACTTAAGGCAATCACCAAAAATCGCTTACAAAAATCACACATAAGATACTCCGAGAGTGAAGATAATGTAACCTTACGTCGAAGACGCCAAATCAGCATCCGCAAACTGGATGAAATTTATGCTTTATGGTATTATTGGAGTCGCCGTAGCCTAGTAGGTAGTGTGTTGGCTTATTAGACGCCAACAGCAGATTTCTGGCAATAACTCTGAGAGTAAATAAAATTGTCATGAAGAGTTTCTCAAAAATCTGTCGTTCGGAGTCGACTTTAAATTGTAGGTCCCTTGCCATTCATGCATATAATTGACACATAGACAACATGAGTGGTGTGAGAAGCCAGGCCGCAATCCTGACTGAAGGGTTGTAACGGCCAATTATGTATGGTATAGATATGCTACATATAGTGCAATGTGCCTCGATGGCCTAGTCGAGATGTATGCTAAACTTTAAGTGCCGAATCCGGGGATTCAATTTCCACCAGAGACTCTAGATGTTTGTGATCGTCTGATTGTTGGCCTGGTATTATTTATGATCACTCATAATAGAAAAAATTGAGAATTTTTACGAAATAACAATACTCGAAAAAGAAAACTAACGAAAGTATTTATATTTAATGGTCATTAAAAAAAGAAAAAAAAAATGTTGCCCTTTTTCCATTCTTCTATAAACTATCTTTCCTGTATTCTAAAACAACGTACTGTATGAATAGGGGTCAAAATTCGTCTTATAGGATAAGAGACTCTCTTCCTATCCCCTATGCATTAACAGAAAATGACAGAGAATTCCAACAAGTAGTATTTATTTGAATCTTGACGGTACTGCATTTTTCTGTTGACTACACAGCTCTACTTTAGACTAAGGCATTTTGTTATATGTTTATTTCTTGATCTGGGTATATGCCAGTGACAAATCTGTTCAGTTTTGTTCACGAACAGTATGTTGGTTAAATTTCCTGTTTTATGGCTTTTTGTATGAGGAGTTCGGCCACTTATGGTATATCTATGATCCTCTGGCCTACCGTTAAAAATTTTTGTTTTTTGCTTTTGCTCTGTGATTACTGGATGCTATGTGGTTGGAAGTATGTCTAAGCATATGGGCTATTGGAATAACAACTAATACAGATGCAGTTTTTTTTTGAATAAGGAAGAGGAATATTAACGTGTACCACGAACACGGAAAACTGGTGCATATACGTGCAGAAACTCTCTTCAAACGGGCTGTTTTAGAAGAGTGTCACTTTCAAATCTAATTTGCTGTGCCAGAAGCAGTGGATGGCTTTTGAGAAAATCACATAAGGAAGTGGTAATTTTCATGAGGATATTGCAATGGGCCATATCCTCCAGAACATGTCACAATACATAGATACATACATATACACATAATTGGTCATTACAACCCTTTAGACAGGATTACGACCTTGTTTCTCACACCACTTAGGTTGTGTGTGTTAATTTTTATACATGAGCGGTGGGACCTATAGTTTAAAGACAACTCCGAAGGACAGATTTTTGAGAAACTTTTCATGGCAATTTTTATTTACTCTCAGAGTTTTTGTCAAGAATCGGCTGAGAGGAAGTCGCCGAAGAAATATTTCGTTTTGTTCGAGATGCCTAAGCTAGGGTTTGAACCGGGGCCATACATACATAATTTTATTCACGAGTGGCAGGACCTACAATTTAATGTCGATTCCGAACGAAAGATTTTCGAGAAAGTTTTTGTGACAATTTTATTTATTCTCAGAGTTTTTGCCAGAAATCTTCTGAGAGGAAGTCGCCTAAGAAATATTTTTCATATTCTGTTTTGTCGGAGATGTCTGACCGTGAAGCAATATTTTAAGTTAACTATTGTGATCAACAATTCAAAGTGCTATTAAACGAACTTGAAATTTTCATCAACTCGGAAGCCGTTTGAACAACATATTCTTTTCGTTTTCTTTTGTATTTGATTTATACTCCATTCAGATTACGACAATACTGTGGGGATATAAATGGCTTCTGATCTAAAAAGATATCTGAATGGTGCATAGAAATGAATGAATGAAATCATTCCTTTAACTTTCTGCATTGTATGTAATAATGTTGAAAAAAACTTTCTCTTTTTTAGTTCTATTTTTGGTTCAATATATGGGCGTACATATACTATTTGTTTACGTATTGGTAAAATACTATTGTTTGACTGACTGACTGATTGTATTGTATTTGCTGGCAACATGCGAGTGTATGTTTTTCATTTAAAATCTTTTGTTGTCAACAATTTCTATACGTTGCATGTTGACATGTTGTCAATGTGAATTAAATAATGAAAATTGATTTATAAGTGATATTTATTTTGTTGTTTTATTATTCTGTTGTTGCTATTGTTTTTGTTGTTATTGCTATTTACTTCCTTTCAATAGTCCTGGTCTTTTGTCAACACAATAAGCAATGGGTGGTATGTACATACATCGGAAATTGATTGGAACTTGTATTCAAACTTTTATTTTGCGTTTGTTGATGTACTACCATCGATTTCATTTGTCATTCAATTCATTTGCAATTAAGAGGTAATGATAGAAAAATAAAACACAATTTTAAACCACAAATTAAGTGTGTCTCTGATGTTAAACTAAATGCTTGCAATTATCTTTGCAAATTAATTTTGGTACAGAATGTTAAAAACATTCAATTGTGTGTGTGTAGACATTAACAATTCTAATTTGAAATTTTAAACATGGGAATTCTAAACGTTAGAATTTTATTTTAAATACCAAATAAACTATACAACACAGCCAATGAATGGTAGGTAATAGTATACGAAAGTATCGACAATAAAAATAAAATTTAGTCTCTTGGATAATGGTCCAGTGAATCTTGATTTTGTTTGTTACGCTCATCATTGAACTTAATTCTTAAATACAATAAAGTTTACATAAGTAAGTAGAAATTGTAGTCTAGTATGTAGTGTATTGGTCAGACATCTCTAACAAAAAGAAATATGAAAAGATATTTATCCGGCTCCTTGCCCTCAGCAGAATTCTACCAAAAAGTCGGAGAGTAAATAAAATTGCAATGCAAAGTTTCTCAAAAAATCTGTCGTTCGGAGTCGCCTTTAAACTGTAGGTCCCCGTCACTCATGTATAAAATTAACACACACAACATAAATGGTGTGAAAAGTTAGGTCGTCATCCTGACTGAAGTGTTGTAATAATCAAATTATGTACGTATGTATTTATTTACAACAAGTGAGATTAGAATAAATTTTTCTTAACTGCAGTCCAACCATAAACGGCGATGTTAATATGGACTGTAACCTTACCGTCAAGTTTTTTCACAACTTAATTTGACATTTCATTTGAGAGATACACGCAGTGCCTTAAGTTTTTTGAAGTCTTTTACGAAAGTGGGCATTTAAATCAAAAAGCATTTCGTGCACTTCATGTCTTTTTTTGGTGAGCATAATCGAACAATTTGGAGAATTGTAAGCAGATTTTAACAAACCGGGTCTAAAGGTTAGTAGAAGCAGAACTTTACAAATTACGAAATGCGAATATAGGTGGAGTGCATATTTTCTGTCACGAATCAATTATCTGAGATTGCTTTGCCTCAGTTGGTTACGACTTCAGAATGGGACAAAGTGCAGCTTCTGCCGCCAGGAGAATGAAACTATAAGGAACATTCTATGGAACTGCATTGTTTACTACTTTTTCCAGTAAATCTGCCGTATGGCGTTAACCCTTTCATGCCCGATGCTGCCTATAGGCAACATTGCAAATTTTTGTTCATAAATTCCGTAATTCTTAATTTTTTGAAAAGATTTTTTTTTGCAAAAAATCTTGGTTAAAAACGTGTAAAACCAGAATACGTACGACTCTGAATTTAATATCATTTCATATTTAGGTCAATGACTAACAAACACATGTCTTTAAAAAAATTTTACCTCTGGCTCAAAAAATTCGGGCATGAAAGGGTTAAGGGTGAATATTGTAAAGGAAAACATGTAAATTTTTGACAGCGTTGATTGAAAGCAGGTTTTCTCCTCATAATCATTTTAAAACATTATATCCGTCAAATATAATAACGACCTCTGGGATGCTTGGCATTTTTCTTGAATTAAGGCATTGTACAACATGAAGTGCTTATTGACATTAATTTTACCACAGGCTGATTGATTTCATAAAAAGGCTACGAAATCCTTATTTTACGAAAAATTTATAGAGGAATACTGTAAAGTATAGGAAAGTTTAATATGAATTAGAAAGCTGTCTAGATAATAAGGGTTAAACGTTATTTAGTTAAACCTTTGTGGGAAGCAATTAAATTCCTCTGTAAGATAAAAAATACAGTATTCCCCGGATATAAGAACTTTAAAAAATGCTTGCATGACATTGCCTATAAGTGGGGTATTCTTGTATCGAAATCCCGTATCTAAGAGCAGATACCACATGTCATTCAAACTGAAAGAATTGTATTTGTCTCATTAACAGCACTGGCTTCATATTAGAAGAAATGCATTCTGGTGGGTCGGAGAGGGCTTTTATCAGTTTCTAAAATTTGGTGTGTGGTGAACAGATTTGCAATTTGCAAACAAATTGTGGAAGAAGATACGTATCCAGCAGACTTTAAAGGCAAAGTCAAGATACCTGTTGTAATATTAACTGGAACGGCAGGTTGTTAAATTTTTTCAAGACCTGAACCATGACAGTTTAGTAGAAAAAGAGCTTTGCCAATTACAAAAGGCAAACATAGATGGATTGCACATTTTCTATTAGGAATCAATTAACTGAGATTGCATTGCCTCAGTTGGTGACGACTTCAGGGTGGCGCAGAGTGCAGCCTCTGCCTCGAGGGGAAGGAAACCGTAAGGAACATTCTATTGAGTTGCATTGCGCAGCCCAATTTTTTACTACTTTTTCCAATAAATCTAACGTATGGCGTTAAGGGTGAATATTGGCTCAAGAGTTTCGATTTTATCAGCATAATCCAATGACTTAACATATCCCCATAATAGGAAATCTTGAAACGTTTAGCCGCATGAACGCTGAGCCTAGTGAATAGGAACAATTGTGAAAGGGAAGTTGTCATAAGGCGGGTGCATTTAAACGAATTTATTTTTTTAAGTAAATTTAAAGTATAAAAAAACAATTTTTCTCGTTCAGAAGCGGGCAATGCTTAAAAGCAGTAAGTAGATATCATAATAATTTCAGGACATTTAGAAGCAGAAATTAAGATTGCGTTACTTTCAGTGCAAACAAGCGGGGAATTATTATATCCGAGGTGCTTATAGCCGGGCAATATTGTATTAAAAGAATTCTCTGAAAAAAATTTTGGTTGGATCACTTTATAAAGCTAACGAGTAATGAAAAATGGTTTAAAAAAAGGTCCCTTGAAGCGTGTTAGTTTATTTGAATTAAAATAATTTGATTAGAAATTAAACGTAATATTTTTCAACCTCAGCTGGCATTTAATAATTTATATGCCTCAATTTTAATTCAATAATGTATTCTTTCTTTTAATGCGAACAATTTATGATAAATTATGAGTTTAATTTAAAAAAAAAATTAAAAATAAATCAAAATATAATTCATGGAAGTGCCATTAAATTTGTCCATTTAGTAAATAGTTTTATTAATTCAATTACCATTATTATACACAGTATGGGCCATTTAACAATTGGAATTATTAAACACTTTCATTTTATTTCATGACAATTTGTTGAAATTCCAATGAATATTTTAAACAGTTTTGGTGTACAAATCTGTAATGATAGTATTTGCCTTTAAATGTAATGCCATTTTATAATGTTTATATTTGGTGTTGTTGCAATAATAATTTATTAAATATTTATGGAATTTACAATTCGTACGTATTGTTTACTTTGTTGATTTAATTAAATTTCGAATTTAAGGATTTAAAATTTTATATTTATTATGGCAATTACATTGTACTTTAACCTTTTCGCCGTAGTCTAATAGGTAGAGTGTTAGCTTATTAGATGTAAGGCCATGATTCAAAACCCAGTCCGACATCATAATGAAATATGAAAAAATATTTCTTCGGAGACTTCCTCTCACCAGATTTCTGGCAAAAACTCTGAGGGTAAATGAAATTGTCTTCAAAAGTTTCTCAGTTCGAAGTCGACTTTGAACCGTAGGTGTCGCCGTTCATGTATAAATGAGTGTGTGAGAAGCTAGGCAGTAATCCTGACTGAAGTGTTGTAATGGCCAATTAGGTATGTAGTTATGTTAACGCTTTCACGGACATTAGGTTATGATAGCAAATTTATCAATTTAAGTTAAGGAGATTTACATTATGTATGTCCAACAGACATATTTTAAAACCTATAGTGGCCTACCAATTGTTTTTTTTTTTTTGAGACATATGTGTCCCTATGGTCATTAAAGGGTTAAGTATCGAAAATTCATTAGATTATTAAAATTTTAATAATAGCTTTGGTATTTTTTTAAATTTATTTAAATTTTCGGTGGCAATTATTTTTTACTTCCTGTAAAATATATAGGAAGTAATTTCAAAATAATTTAAGTTTTCAATAAAAAACAGCATATTTTGTATTCCTCTGTTATTTTTCCACCTCATTAATTTCTATTAGAAGTGACAAAACAAACGTATTTGTAGAAAAACTTTTGAATTTATCAGTTTATCCTGCTTAAATCTTTATCAAGACTGTCAATATAAAGAGAGAGAGAGAGAGGGAGAGTGAGAAAGCAAATAATATCCTGCGGCAATTTTGCATAATAATAGAAAACTTTAATACATTAACACAAAATAAAGAAATGTTTCCATTAAGTTTTAAGTATTTGTGTATTTAAAACATTTCGAAAAATAAATCAACACGACATAATTTGAATTTAATGTTCATGAAATTTGAATTTGTTTGCCAATTGAGTCTAAAAGAATATGTGTTACATGAACACAACACATTTAATTTCAGCTTAATTTTGTTTTGTAGCAAAATATCATACAAATAGATCCAAGACAGATTAAAACTCATGATATAAACTGAATGTTAAACTATTCCTAATTGTAAAGACTTATTTAAGCCATTTTTACTTCAACTTGTGCTCCCAGAAGCCTCATAATTATGATTTTACTTGTAAATTGAAGAACAATATTGAAAAACATCTACTCAATAAAAAAGCAATTTTTGCAAACACATGATAGATCGATGAGAATATCTGGTAGGCCGTCGAATCTGACAATACCCATGTATTCTATTTTCTTACAATATTCTGTTATCGCCACTGAATGTAATGAATCGATTTACGCTTAAGCAACGTTAGGCCAACGAGAAATTGTACGATGCTGTCCTTTCGGATGAAGCTCCCTTTAATTTTGATGGGTACATTAATAACCAAAATTACCGTATTTGAGGCTCAGAAAGCCAACACGTGGTCTTACAGAAGCCAATGCACCCATTATGAGTAACTGTTTGGAGCGGCTTTTGAATGGGAGGCATAATTGGCACATATTTTTTGGAAATGAGGCCGGCGCAACCATTATGGTCAATGGTCGCACCATGAGAACCGATTTATTTGTACCCGATTTTCCATCGATACCATGATGTGAACGATGTTTGGTTTTAACAAGATGATGTAACTTGTCACACATCTTATGTCACAATCAAATTATTGCGTCAAATGTTATTTGGAAATGGTGATATCAATTGGCCGCCAAGAAGTTGCATGACACAATTTTCCGCTGTTGTTTATGTTTGTGTTGTTTATCATTGTCATACACTAGTCAGTCAGCTGCTTCCAGCATAAGAAAATTAAATTGTCGGCAAAGTCGCCGTAGTCTAGTAGGTAGTGTGTTGGTTTATTAGATGTATAACCACGGTTCAAACCCCAGGCAGACATCAAAACGAAAATATAAACAAAATATTTCTTCGGCGACTTTCTCTCAACAGATTTCTGGCAAAAACTCCGAGAGTAATAGAAATTGTCATGAAAAGTTTCTCAAAAATCTGTCGTTTCAAGTCGACTTTAAACTGTAGTTCCCTCCACTCTTGTATAAAATAAAATTAACACACATAACAAGAGTGGTGTGAGAAAATAGGTCGAAATTATGACTGAGGGGTTGTAATGACCAATTATGTATGTTCTGCTTGCCATATATATATATATGCCATACCTTAAAAATTTCACTAATCATACTATAATGCTGTTTCCATCTGCTGGATAATGTATGTGGCCCTTAACGGAGCTACAAGAGAGTAGACAGTTTTCGGGTAGAAAACAAGCTCTAAGCTTTCATTTTCATAAATTGTAATTTGTGGTATTTGCCTTTTCGAAATTTTTTTGAAAATTGTCTAGTCTTAATAGCGAATGGCTATAATAATTTCGAGATTAAATCGTTTACTCAACATTATAGACACTCTAATACTACTTTCAATATAATGTTCGCTTTTAAGATTGTAATTGAATAAAACATAACAATGCAATTAATTTGTAGAAATGATTTCTATTGACATAATCTGGCTCTATAAAGACACAGTAAAATTCAAGGTCGTAAGTTGTAATGGCCAATTATGTATGCATGCATGTAAGTTTAAATTTATACCTTAGTAACCAGTTTCGTTGAATGAAGCTTGGGTCATGCCAAAATCTTGGATATAGTTGGCCTGAGTATACTATCCATCGACTACACGATACCTGAACCTGCTTTTCATCCCGCTTTTGCAATGCAGATAGATCCTTTTTTATGATAATGGTCTATACCTCCTAGGAAACGCCATTCAGATTTTCTCTGAAGGATCCAAATCACGCAACAAAGTCAGATGTAGAATATTTTCAGAACAATTGACCATTAGATCATCCTCTGCACTACCAGATTATTGTAGAACTTTACAGGCTAAAATAATGTGATAAAATTTGCCGCCGTATGAGTTCGGTATTAGAATATGTTGTATGGTGATATACGCATATATATCGACAGTAAAAGCGGCCACTAGATCCCTAGAGAGTGTGTACACCACATCTAGGGTTGTCTAAGAATGCCGCGTACCATTGGAGAATATATCGAGACATTCGATGGTTGCACTCAATTGAGTTTTTGGACACGGGAACGTTGAAAGTAACATTAAAGCCGACACAATTGCTAAAGCTGGCACTACGAAAAATTCAGATGAATTCCTACATGCGATTGGCGCTCCTCTGCAGAGAGTCAAACAAATGTTGTCACAAATGCTCCATACATTGGTAAAGGTAAGTTAGAATAATGAATCCACTTGTACAGATACCAGACAATTTGGTCCGACATGGATATAAGTAGAACGGAATTTGGATTGAATATATCAAGATTCCATTTATGAAATCTCATAGCAGTTCTAACATAACACTAACCTCAGGATGTTCACGCCAAAAAACCCCATTTTCATAAGACTCTCGAAATGGTTGAAGGTTACCAACCAGGAGCTGCAATTATAACGAAGTAGGTAATATTGGTATTAGAATGGGACCTTGTAAGACACAAGTAATCGGCACCCATTCGAGTGGCTGCAATTTTAAACTAACCTTACCTAGACATAGAATCTCTATTGGAAGTTAACGCAAATTGTGATATCATCACTTTTGCTTATAAAATACAAACCGTTCCAGCTAACACTCTACATGGATGCATCGTGTCATCCACATGGAACCTCAGTAATGGTTCTCATTACTTTTCATATTGTAAAAACAATCGTATGTTCCGTTACGTTCTATGAACGTTTTGCGAATTCTATCATACTATCCTGTTTCTGTAAAACAAATGGTTTCAGATATACAGTGAGCGTCAAAAGAAACTGTACACTATGGATAAAATTCTAACAGTCACCAAACTCAACTTTTACCACTTAAGGAGAGTGCCCGAAAAAATTTGACAATATTTCAAATTTTTTTTTAATTTTTGTTTCAATTTTAAAAACGGGCAATGAAACAATTTTATTTATCTTTTTGTTCTACTTTATACAACTTGATGTGTGTAACAATAATCTGCTTTATTCGTTATTCCTCTCTGCTCGCACCCTTTGCGTAGGCAACAAAACTTGTACGTTAGATCTGTATAGCGGAGATCTTCAAACCATGACCGTTTTTTTCACACGCAACGCGTCTTCCTTACTACTCGTTGCCTGCTTTGTCTTGCCTTTTTATGTGCTTACGTAAACAGTCTGATGAATGTTCTTGAAATCGAATGTTCGTGTGTTCGCCTTCTCGAGAGCTCTACCGCGACTTCATTGTTGTTCGTGTAGTTTGCTTACATTGTTTGTTGTTGCTTCTTTCTTACTTGTCTGTCTCCTGTTTTTTTCATACTGATGTTGTTGGTATATACAAACAAGTTCGTTGTATTTGTTTGCGTAGGTTTTATTTATCGTTTTAATGTTAAACGATATTACACCGTTTCCATTTTCATAACGGTATATTTTTAAATGTACAGTTTCTTTGGATCTGTTTATATGAAAAAATACTCAATATTGTTTGTGTTTGCCATCCAAACAGAGGTATGGAAAAACACTCAATTTTGTTAGTATTTCCCATCGTCTGAAACCATTCGCCTTTCAGAAACAGGGCAGAACGCTTCAATAGTTGCCGTACATAAAATAAATACAAGTTATAAAGACGTAACAGTAGAATGTTCGACTTGTAAACACTTTTTATTCTTTTTAATCGTCGCACTATGTGGCATTTGCCCTGAAAACGTGGCCAAAATTAATATAAGTGTTTTATGAGTTAATGGCTTGAATTTTTTGATAGTGTTATTGATAATTAGGCCCAAGGATGAACCCAACTGATTTTGGTTCAAATCGATCCGGGATTTCGCCTAGCCCCCATACAAACTCCCCTCGAAATTGCACTTATTTACACATAATTATGGTCATTATGCAACAATCATTATAAAATCTAGCATGGATAAGTTCTGTGTACTAAGAAATCATGGTGTAAGGTTTGGTAAAAATTGGAACACATTTGAGTCCTCGTCCCCATATAAAGTCCCCTTTAGAAATTCACGTTTGCGCTTATAAATGGCTTAAAAATATCGGTATCGTGATGAAATTCGGTAAGAACGTGTATTTTGTAAATCTAAATCATATTACCAAATTTTGTTATGGTCGGTCCATAATTGCCCCGGGGTCCAAAATAGGACCCCTTAAGAAAATATGTTTAGCAATTATAATTGGCTTAAAAATTTTATTACATACATACATACATAATTGGCCATTACAACCCTTCAGTCAGGATTACGGCCTAGCTTCTCACACCACTCATGTTGTGTGCGTTAATTTTATACGTGAGTGGCGGGACCTACAGTTTAAAGTCGACTCCGAACGACATATTTTTGAGAAACTTTTCATGGCAATTTTTATTTACTCTCAGAGTTTTTGCCAGAAATCTGCTGAGAGGAAGTCGCCGAAGAAATATTTTTTTTTTTTTTTCATATTTCATTTTTGATGTCTGACCTGGGATACGAACCCGGGCTTTACGAATAGTAAGCCAACACACTACCTACTACACCACGGCGACTTCAATTCAATTTTATTACCTCGATGAAATTCGACATGAACATGTTTAATATGAATGTGAATCATTTTACTTGGTTTTATTATGCCCCTAGGTATCACATACTGTCCATTAAGAAAATGAAACATACATCTCATATTGTTATAATAGTCGATATACATAGTTTTTAAAGTTCTATGATAGTTAATATTTATTCTACATTATTTAATACTTAAATTAAAAATATTTAAAAAGTGAAACTAACTACAATCGTTAAAATCGTTATCATTTTCATCATCAATGTACTACAGCTTATAAAAGGCTCACTGCTTAAAAGTAACCTATTAAGGACATCTCGATTGGTATCGCTTCTACTGAATCTATATAGTTTTATTTCTCATTCTATCGAGAAATAAGGCCATATTGCCTATGGCCTTATTAAACTGCGTCTATTTTTTTTAATTTTTCGAAAAAAAAGTAAAATTTTGAAAAAATCGCCAAAAATAATTGCGCAAATTTACGCAAACGTTTTTTTTTTTGTTCCTGAATGTAGAGAGTTCGTATTTCCTTATGGTATATAACATTAAGCTACTAAAAACTACTTTCACCTTTAAAATTCTTATCTTTTTTTGGGTAGGGTAAAAAATGTTAAATTTTTATTATTTTTAAATTTTGAACGAATCATTTTAAAATTAATATATGAGATATATATATATATATATATATATATATATAAATACTGAAGGTAGCAGTTTCTCATACCTTTCAAATAAAAAAATCAAAATAAAACCTCTATTCGTGTAGCCACAAAAAAATATCATATAAACCTATTAAAATTTCAAAAAAACACCAAAAACGCATTTAATTTTCTTCACTTTTTTGAATTTGACATCGTCTCAAATATACAATTCTCAACTTAAAGTCGTGCAAATTCACTATATAATGCAGAATTTTGTTATCTCTCAAACTGCATACTCAGTTTCGTAAATTTCTTTAAATTCATTTTTGCCTTTTTGGCCAGCTTTTCAGGGTAAATGCCACATAGTGCGTCGTATCAGGAAGTAGTTGAAAACGTTGCAATGTAATGACTTTCCCTTAACAAATGTGTATTTAAGTTGTCTTCGGAAAAAAACCAAAAAAAAGAAAGATTTGTCATGACATGAATCCGTATATTATTTTGTAATATTTTATTCGATTTTAAATAAGTTCTTCATCAATTATTGAGTATTATAATTTCTGTAATATTGACATCACTTATATTTTAATTAAATTTTAATATTTTCGTTAACTTACATTAAATAATGAATCAGGTATTTGAAATTTCCTTAAAATTTAAAAATATGTTTGTATGTTGCAAGTGTTGCTGTATTGATTTGTTTATATTCATTTTTAATTTAATTTGTTTTTAATATTTTAAATGTTAATAATAAAAATAAATTCCAAACTTAATAACTAAATTATCCAATTTATAGTTAGTAATTGATGTGTAATGTTAACATTAATTTTCTTATATGTTTAAATACTTTTGTCTATCACTATATTTAATACTAATTATTAATTTCCTAATTGGTGCATTTTTATAGTTTAAATGTTAAAAAAATTTACTTCATTTTTATTTTTTATCCTTTTATTTTAACGAAAAGAATTTTTTTTTCAAAATCAATTGAAAATGAAGTTTTTTTTAAAGAAAAAAACAATAATTTTAAAAAGTTAACTTTTACTAACATTTAACTTGTTAACAACAAATATTTACTTTCAAAGATAGTTTGGTCTCGAAACACAGCAAAGTAAACTCATGTTTTTGCAAATATAATTATGACGTCCTTTATTTGCCCAGGGTCTATTGTTATCTAGTGCGGTATGCCGTTCTGCAATAGAAAACAGAAAATTATAAATAAATTGTATTATAAAGAAAAAGTTTTAAAACTGACAATAAGTTGGGTTATACACTGGTGGTCTCATAATTAGCCCACCTATCCAACAAAATGTTTGTGGTGAATATTTGATTCTCAAAAGTGTTTTCTTAGAAAAAAAAACATTTTCTATGTTAAACTGGATAAAAATTCTTTCTGTACACCTAAGTTTAGCAAAATTTCGCAAAACACATTTCTGAAATTGCAATTACTAGTGGCAGATATCTAAAAATAGTCAAATAATATTGTCGTATCAAAAATATCATAAAATAACTGCGGTCATTAGAAGAAGACCTCGACCAAGAAACACTGCTATTACAGCAGATCGTCTACTTAGTACACATGTGAAGAAGAATTCTTTCATAATGTGGTCTGAAATGCAGGAATTTGTTATAGGGCAACACAACATATTAATTTTAACGAAAATCATCCTTCGTCGACTCAAAGAAAGTTACTTAATTGGGTATGTACCGCAAAAAAAACCTATGGTGTTAAAAACAATCCTATGATATATAAAGAAACTGGCTGTAATCTGCACGTGTTGCTGCGCCACCAACTAAAATAAATTTGAAGGAAAGACATTACACAAATGTCCAATGAATTTTGAATCATTTTATTGATTTTGTTTCCCGTTGTCCAGATGATTCAGATGAACGGGCTCGAAGATTTTCCAGTCTCAATGCTCGTCTGATTCTGAAACATTTCTTCCGTGCTTGAGGTGTAGGTCGACCAATTGCTTGTCATTCATTTTGAATAATTTTCAGTGACGCCATCCATCGGAAATTAATCGCACCAACCTCCGCCGACTCATGCGCAACAACTTTGTTAAAGAATGCACTGTTTACGATTTAATTCATTTTGAGTAATTTTCAGTGGCGCCACCTGTCGGAAATTAGTCGTACCAACCTAGAGACCTTCCCCGGCTCATGTGCACGAACTTTGCTGAAGATCATAATATGATCAAATGCACAGTTTACGATTCTATAAAGTACATACAAACAAACATTAATTTTTATATGGGTATGTGGGCGTGGTATCTCGCGTACTTTAAATTTTAAAATAAAAAGCAGCCTATAGCTCCTCCAGACATAGAGCAAGGTACTGTTGAAATTTCAAGAAAATCGGTTCAGCCGTTTAGCCGTCTATAGACTTCAAACAAACCCACAAACAAATAAACACACATTCATTTTTATATATAAGAAGATAAGCCTACATTATTCAGGAAAAAGTTTCAGAGGAGTGGTGAATCAAAATTCAATCGATTTGACTTCAATTGAAAGAAAATGTGTGGCGTATACCCAAGCAAGTAGTGCACCTTCTGCTCTTTTGCTGATACAATAGATGCTGAATGTTTCAGATCCACTTGGGTTTCGAATGCTTCTTCTTCCAGCAGTGAAGGCTGTACTTCATTGAGTCTAATAAATGCGAAGTTAAACTCACGCCAAGTGATATTATTTTTTACTATTTCATTAACTTAAATGTTGAGATATCTACATTATCATCTGCATACGAATAGGACAGTGAGTCCTGTTTCAGACGCAAATATTTCATAATCGGACTCTAAAGTACAAATGGAGTACTTTGACTTATGAACTGTCAAATAACAGTATATACCAGACGAAATTGTCTTTCTGTAAACAGCAGATATAGTAGGGTACCTCCATGTATCAATTTAGAAAACTGTCTAGAAAAAAAATCGTTGCAGTAATGAAATGCATCTGCTATATTAATGACCCGCAAACGAACTCGAGACTTGATATGAGGAATTATAATATTAAAATAAAAAGGCACACAAAAAAATAACCCTTTCGAGTGCTTTATAATAATGCTCTAGTAATCTGGATTGTGTTTGATACGCTCATCATTAAACACAATAAAATCCATACAAGTCCCCGTTGTCTAGTAGGTAGTGTGTTGGCTTATTAGACATAACTCCACGGTTCAAACCGCCTAGTTCGAAATATGAAAAAATATTTCTTCGGCAACCTTCTCTCAGCAGATTTCTGGTAGAAACTCTGAGAGTAAATAAAATTGCAAAGAAAAATTTCTCAAAAATCTGTCGTTCGGAATCGACGATTACTCTTCATTTTTGTACATTAAGGTTACTCTTCGTTGAATCGACGAACAATTTAAACTTGAATGGTTACTATTCGTCGAATCGACGAAGCTCATTTACTCTTTATCGTATAATTCTTATATGTTTGACCAAATTTCTCCTTTTTTATCTACAATTTTGGTTGATAACGAAAGTTTGTAGTGAGTAAACGTACCCTGGCCACCCATTTTTTTAATCCTGGATGGTAATTTTTGTACAGTAAGCTTACTCTTCGTTGAATCGACCAACAAAAAAAATTTTTGTTCGTCTACTGACTGCAAGCTTTCATTATCAACTAACGCTGTTTGGAAAAAAGAGCGAAATTTGATCAAACATAAAAGAGTTATATGATAAAGAGTTAATGAGCTTCGTCGATTCGACGAACAGTAACCGTCCAGAGTAAAACTATAGGTCCCATCCCTGATGTATAAAAAAAGCACAAACAACAGCTAGAGAAGCTAGATCGGAATTCTAACTGAAGTGTTGTAATGACTAATTATGCATGTCTGTAAAGTCTACTACAAGAGTTAAGAGGTCCTTCAGAAATCTATTTTCTTTCAAATGCCAAATTATATGACCATAATGACAAAAGTTAAATCTTCATAAGCCATAACAACAACTAAATGAATTAAATTATTTGCGAGAAAGATTAATTATGAGCTTAAAATATTTGTAGTATGTACAATTATTTCCAATGTTATAATCGTATTTAAATTGAAACCCTTAAAATGAGCAAAGACTTAAAACAAAAACCAATAAGAATATTTTAATTTCGTTTAATTTTACAATCTCCATCCATTAATTTGCTAAACAGCATGAAACTTCCTTCAAATGTCAGCTAAAATGGTAATAAACGTCTGTAGTTTTTTATATGAAAATGAATTCCATAAAATTTACAATTCAGACAATAAAATTCTCTTTTACGGTAAGAAGAAAGCAAAAAAAATAAAAATAAAGAAACAAATAAACAATCATTCTCGTTTATTTAAAATTCATTGTTGTTGTTCAGTTTTAGCCATGTTGTTTATAATGGCTGGCACAAAAACAAAGCAAAAGCAAAATTGCAGAAGAAGAAAAGGTCCATAGGAAAATGTACAATAAATTTGAATGCAAAACAAATAAATTGCCATTTAAAATGACAAGGAATGGTAATGAAAACGAAATGAAAATGAAATTATACACGTTCGTACTTACCCAGGTACGTTTCGTGCTGTGGCATAAATTCTTGCATTTCCGACAGCAGCATCGCAATATCTTGTGAGTCTTTTGTTATGCTACACAATTCCTCCTGATTAAAATCCGGTGTTATTTGTTTACACAGTAATATTTGGCTGATAACATTTCCCAAATTCGATGGACCAGCACGATTTTCTATTGTAGAAATAAAAAGTAGATGTGAATACATTTTATTTTATTTATAATTTCATATCAAAAAAGGGGAAAAAGAAATTAATAAAACAATTGGGTTGCACAATTGCAATAAAATTCAATTAAAATTTCAAAAAGGAGTGCTGAGGTTATTTGTATGGTGTCATGCAAAGAGAAACTGAAATAATGCTTTAGTAGCATTGAATTCGCTAAAGCTCGGACATTAGAAAACACTTTTTAAATAAAATGAATTTTTATTCTATCTTAATAACAGCCGTCCTGTCAAATAAATTGTCATTTATTGAGTCGATATGGCGATTTGCATAGGCAACCACAAATCGTCAAAATCGTCAAAGACGTTTATTAAAATCGTCAGCAAAAAATAAATAAATAAATTAAAAGTTTTTAAAAACCAAAATTATTTCTATTGTAAATAAACATATAAAGTCGATGTATTTACATATCTGAGTTCAAAAACAATACATTTAACAAAAACTTTATTGGAAATTAAAAGCTAGCATCCATCACTTTCATTTATTAATTTTTTTCCAAAAACGAAGAAATTTTTAATCATTTTCGGGAAAAAATCGTTTAAGGATTAAACAATCTATCCCAGTGTTGTTTATTGACACATAAGCGCAGCAATAATATTTCATCATCTTAATCTAGGGATGGTGTAAATATTAAGGAGTCAGAAGCTCTTGACATTCTGAGCATTGAGTGTAATGTTGGCTTCAACCGACATATTTTTCAGTTTCTTCAGTTCCTTCTTATTTATTTATTTATTAATTACATTAATTAATTACAAATTATATTCTCTGTCTCTGGTGGGAATCGAACGCACGACCCTCACGCTAATAATCCAGCACACTACCCTCTAGACTACCAGGGCACCCTCCTTCTTAAGAACTTATGAGCTTACTATTTACACCATTTGTAACCGACCGAGACTGGAATACAACGCTCATGTATGGGTAGGTGCCTCAAAGTCTATTTTGAGATTTCTCGATCGTGTAAAGGAGAGGCCGTAGTAGCTCGTTAATGACGGTAGTGTATCCAACTCCATTGAATCATTGGAGCAACCTTGCAATGTGGTTTGTGTTTCACTGTTCTATCACGTCGACAAAAGGATTTTGCTCAAACGAAATAAGGGGACTTTTTCCCGAAAGTCCTATTTTCCTACATAAAGCTCGTCTTTTTCGGCCAGCACATCCGTATGTGGTCGATTGGCCAGTGGATCGCACACTGCATTACATTAAAAATAGGTTTTTTAGTCGGACTATTCGTATGTGGAACTCATTCCCTGCAGATGTCTATCCTGTTACTTATGGTATAAATATACACAAGCCTAGTGTCCATAAACACTGTTCTCTCTTTTCTTCCTCTTATAACATAGTTCCAAACTCAATGCCATCCATCCCCTGAGTGTTGGTCGTACGAAAAAAAAAAATAAAGGCGCTTGCCTTTGTCCTTCCGATGGCAATATTAGAAGCTATACTCGAATTTTTAAAATTGCCGGCAACGACAAGTGATAAATTACTCTCAACTACGAGGTTATTTAGGAGTTGTAATTTGTTGGCTTTTAAGGGGTTAAAAAGGAATAAAATACAGTAAAATCATCACATGTAATCGAAAGTAACTTAAAAATATAATACTTTACTCTTGTTATTATTAACATAAATTTGCAACAGTAAAAATTTCAAAGTAAATACAAAGTTTAAAGTGGCTTTTAATGTACTAAAGTAAGGAATATGATATAAATTTTTTTATTTCCAAAAATTGTCAAAATAAGGACATAAATCGTCAAATCGTCAATATGATATTTTTGGAGCACAAAATCGTCAAAATGACGATAAATCGTCAAATCTGGCAGCTATGGCCATCAAGACCGTACGATATCACTTTTTCTTGTGGGGTTTTGTTAAGTCGCAATTGTATGCGAATAAGCAAGAAACCATAGCGGTTCTCAAAGCCAACAAATCCGATGTCATCAGGCAAATTCAGCTCGACTTCAGATCCACTAAATGTTCTATTCCACGTATAATAGCATCAAAAAGTAACCTAAGTCAGGTTTACATACAGTCAGAGAAAAAAGGTTACATACAGCGGTGTTTGTAAACTTTTTTCCTGCTAATTTTTTTGTAGTTTTCTAACAATTTCTTGGTGATATTTTTTATATTCGTTTTCATCTTCAAACATTCTTAATTGTAACTGCCTTAAACAACGGTATTACATCTTTTTGAATTTAACCCTTATCCTGTACTTCAAAAATAAAACGCATATGACATTAGTGGGTCAAATTTGCCCAATACAAAAAATTGTAATATTTATTCAGTTTTTACATTCATTACATACAATATTGCTCTCAGAATGCTTCTTGAAAATATATTCTTGACATTAAGAATATTTATTTGCATTTGCGATTTGGACAAAAGATGCAAAGTCAACTTTTTAAATTTTTTGCTTGTGGAACTTTTGCAGAATTCATTTGAAGGCTTTTTACGACTGCAGGACTGCTTGAGGATTAATTTTTAGAAAAACTACATAGGCGTTATAGGCGGCTATATCCAACATATTGTAAAATAGTGCTTGAGATAATCGATTAGTTCTCCTTTTACATGTGTAAGTTGATCTAATGTATCGACCCCTGATTACGTTTCATCATAGAAATGAATTATTTCTGACTTTTTGGAGCTTGCACTTATTTTTTCGTGTTAAGCAAAAACACTGATCGATTTTTTTAGGTACATATCCCATTTTTGTTTTGTTTTCATTGTCGAAGAGGAAGTGAGCACAGTTTTCAGGTTTGCCTTTTAGTTGCAATATTTTTTCTTGCAAAAAAGACCTTTGCGGTCGTCCCATAGAGATTCTAAAACTTGACCATGAGATCTAAATACACCCACCAACAAAAGTGGCCCGAAATATGCTTCAATTGTTATGTCGTCTACAGCAATTCAATTATTTCCATTATTATTGACCTACCTGATATAAATATATTACCACTTCTAGTCACCTTGTAAATTAGTCATATCAACAACTAATTTCATATAATCACTGGGCATAAATAAGAGAAGAAAAGCTTTTATACTATCAGCTCTTGAAATAGCATAACGCGTTATTATGTCCTGTTTACATTAAAACTTCATCCGTAGTTTGATCGAGAATTTCGGAAATGTCCATGCTAACGCCTGACGAGGAGTTGGGGTCATAGTCAGATGCAGGTTGCTAGTTCTGATGTTGTCAAGGCCTACAAAATTGTTACGAAGCTCGTATCATATGCGTAAATTGATTTTGTTGCATTGGGCAATTTTGACCCAAAAGTACCAATTGCATAAGTTTTTTTACATACGCTTTGTGAAACGATCTACAAAAATTATATTTTAAATTTCAATAGTATTCACTAAAAAAATAATTGTACAAAAGTTTTAAAAAAATCCGATGAGTATTTAAAGAATAAATGAGCAATAAAAACTGTTTGGGCAATTTTGACCCATTAATACAGGATAAGGGTTAGTAAAAATCACCGGGAAAAAGTCTACATACACTACACTACACTGTATGTAGACTTCTTTCTTTGACTGTAGATGCTGGAGATGATAACTGCTTTCTTATAAGAGAAATGTATAGGGACACGATTTTCCAAACAGCAGTGGCATTCGAATATAACCAATTGATGCATAAAAGGAAGTGAATTAATCGTAAGTCCAAAGGCTTTATTTGAAGTCAGTGCAACAGCAATAAATTCTGAAGAGGTTTCTGGATTATTATCAATCTGCGTACACAAGGTAATTTAATTGCTAAAAGCTGATAATGATAGGATAAATCAGTGTCTTCATTGTTGTCTAGGAAGGACATAGAGTGTTCACTAAGCATAATAGTCCAGACAGGATGGCTAGTTGAACGTCACTGGCACTTCGTTTATTTCGCGTTGTCTAATGTGGTGCGCGTAAGTCGAAAATTTTATGATGGTTCTGGGCTGAAGAATTAAAAGATGATGAATTAAGATGCTGGTGTTGACAAAACACTAACTCAAAGACAGCAATACACAAGGTTGGCCACCCTACATGGGACCATTTTAAACTGAGAAAGCTGGTGCAGAAGGGGTAAATTGGAACAAACTAAAGATGCAAAATCCAACAGAGCAAAATATACGCTGGACAATCTATTGGTTTAAATTTGAACCATCAGTTATTTTAAATCTGACAATACTTATTCTGTCACAAAATTCAGTATAATATAAAGAGTCCGCCAAATAACTTTTTTTTTTTGAAAATGCTTTAAAAAAAAACTACTGAATATTTTCTCAAATTTAATTTTTTATTTGAAAGTACAATCCTTCCGGTTAATAATGGCAAATAATTTCATTCAAATGGCTGTCTCGGCTGGCCATGCAGTAGCCTACACCAGAAGATGCCGATTTTGGCAATAAAAATCATCTTTTCAGATGAAGCTCAATTTGATATTCGCGGGTATGTAAACAAGCAAAATGGTCGCATTTGGGGCACAGCAAACCCGCACGCATACATTGAAAAGCCGACGCACCCAAAACGAGTCACTGTTTGTTGCGGATTTTGGTCCAGAGGCATAATTGGGCCATTTTTCTTCGAAAATGAGCAATGAGTGGCCGTTACAGTCAATGGCGATCGTTATCGGGCCATGTTGAACGAATTTTTGTTCACAAAAATTGAAGAGGAGGATATTGGCAACATCTGGTTTCAACAGGACGGCGTTACGTGCCACACAGCCGAAGCTACACTCGATGTTTTGCGCCCTGTTTTTGAAGATCGCATTATCAGCCGCAGAGCTGATGTCGTTTGGCCACCTCGGAGCTGCGATTTGACATCGTTGGATTATTATTCGTGGGGTGCCGTCAAAGATAAGTGTTACGCCGACAACCCAGAGACAATTGACGCTTTAAAGGACAATATTCGTGAAGCCATTGGTGAAATACAGCTGCACATAATCGATAATGTGCTTTAAAATTAGACCGATCGTGTATTCTGCATGCATTATGCATTATTAACCGGAAGGATTGTACTTTCATATAAAAAAAGAAATTTGAGAAAATATTCAGTAGTTTTTTTTTTAAAGGATTTGCAAAAAAAAAGTTATTTGGCGGACCCTTTACTTATATAATACATAATATTATTTTTCACCACTTGAGCAACGTTTGGATTTATTGGAAATTTGGACCAACGAGTAGCTGCACGATGATATCGAATTTGCCAAAAAAAAATTATCTTTTCAGAGCGCAGAAAACCCACTCGTGGTCTTACATAAGCCAATGCACCCATTACGAGTGACTGTTTGGTGCGGCTTGTGGAGGACAGACATCATTAACTTATATTTCTTTAAAAAATGAGGACAGCGCAACCATTGCGGTCAATGGAGAGATCTATCACACCATGATAAGCGATGTTTTTGTACTCTCTATTCATGGTATTAATGTGAGCGATGCTTGGTTTCTACAAGATGGTACAATTTGCTCCACGTCTCATGCCACAATCGATTTATTGCGTCAAACATTTCATAGCAGTTTAATTAGCCGAAATGGGGAGTCAGTTGGCGACCGAGAAACTTCTATTTGACACCGTTGAACAATTTTCTGTGCTGCGCCTTTAAAGAAAAGTGTTATGTCGAAAAACCAGAGACAACTAAGCATTTGAAGGCCAACATTCGTGATGCCATTGCCGAGATACGACCCCATAAACTCGAAAAAGTGCTCGAAAGTTGGTCCGATCGAATGAGAGACTGTGAAGTCAGCTGCGGCAGCCATATGAATGAAATAATATTCCATTTCTAACCGGAACAATTGTTATTCACAACAAAAATATGAATTTGGCAATATTTCAAACCGCTTTTATTTTATTGCAATTTTAAATTAAAACTTTTATATTTCCCACCCTATATATGAGGTGAATAGGTAATGGTGATATGTTCCTTATAGGAAAAAATTTGGTTTAAAATTTGGATATCGAATTGGAATTAATTTTATTCAATTTAGCATACTTTGGTTTATATTTGCACCCGGGTTGCATAATATTGCTGTCGGATAAATTAACTTAAATCGCGCTTCTTTTTAAGCTTCGTTAAACTCATTGAACTAGAGCCTTAGATACAAATTTAGAGGTAATATTAGAAGAATCGACATTAAATTTTCTGCATGATATTAAATAAACAAATCTGGTCGACAATTATTTGCTAATAAGCACCTCCAAAACCCCATTGTACGCCTTCACAGAAAATGATTTTTATTTCATTATACTGTAATGTACGTTTTTTTAATTTTATTTGAAAAACCCTTAAAGTTGTTTTGGAATTAATGAAACAATAAATCATTGTTGATGTTAAAAGAAAAATGTAATAAAATTTTCTTCATTTTCCATAAATAAATGTACATTTTTGACAGCTTTGATTGAAAGCAGGTTTTCTCCTCATAATCATTTTAAAACATTAAATCCGTCAAATATAATAAAGACCTCTGCGATGATTGGCATTTTTCTTGAATTAAGACATTGTACAACATGAAGTGGTTATTGACAGGAATTTTACCACAGGCTGATTGATTTCTGAAAAAGGATACGAAATCCTTAATGTTTTACAATAATTTGATAGAGGAATACAGTGAAGTATAAAAAAGTTTAATATGTATTAGAAAGCTGTCTAGATACTAAGGGTTAAACGTTATTTATTTAAACATATTGTTGGAAGCAATTAATTCCTCTGTGAGATAAACAATACAGCATTCCCCGGATATAAGAACTTTAAAAAATTCTTGCATGATAATGCCTATAAGCGCGGAATTCTTGTAACGAAATCCCGCGCCTAAGAGCAGCATTCAAGCTGATAGAATTATATTTGTCTCATTGACAACACTGGCTTTGTATTCAATGAAATGCCGGTTGGTCGAGAGGGCTTTCACCATTTTCTTCAATTCGGTGTAATGAATAAAGTTGTTGCGAAGAAATTGCCGAAGTATATACGTCTGCTGCAGACTTTAAAAGCATAGTCAAGAGTCCTATTGTAGGATTAACTAGAGAATCAGGTTGTTAACTTCTCCGAGACCTACACCAGAACAGCTTACTAGAAGAAGAGCTTTGCAAATTACAAAAGACGAACAGAGATGGATTGCACATTTTCTATTAGGAATCAATTAACTGAGATTGCATTGCCTCAGCTGGTAACGACTTCTGGATGTCACAGAGTGCAGCCTCTGCCTCGAGGTGAATGAAACCGTAAGGAACATCCTATGGAACTGCATTGCACTGTTCATTTTTTTACTATTTTGTCCAATAAATCTGTGGTAGGCGTTCAGGGTGAATATTGGCTCGTGTTGATATTTTATCGGTTTAACCCAATGACTTAACATATCCCCATAAAAGGAAATCCTGAAACGTTTAGCCGCACGAACGCGGGGCCTAGTGAACAGGAACAATTGTGAAAGGGAAGTTGTCATAAGGCGCGTGCATATAAACGAATTTTTTTTGAAGTAAATTTAAAGTACGAAAAACTATTTTTCTTGTTCATAAGCGAGGAATGTTTAAAAGCAGTATGTAGATATCAAAATATTTTCCGTACATTTAGAAACAAAAATCAAGATTGCATTATTTTCAGTGCTACTTAGCGGGGAATCATTATATCCGGGATATTATTTATTTACTCTCAGAGTTTTTGCCAGCAATCTGCAGAGAGGAAGTCGCCGAAGAAATACTTTTTGTATTTTATTTTGATGTCTAGCCTGGGGCTCAAACTCTGGCTTTACGTCTAATAAGCCAACACACTACCCTCTAGACTACGGCGACTTTAAATTAAAGTTTAAAGTGTGAAAAACAATTTTTCGTATTCATAAGAGGGGAATGCTTAAAAGCTGTACACCGCAGTCTAGTGGGTAGTGTATTGGCTTATTAGACCTGACGCCACCGCACAAACCCCAGAGCAAACTTGTACAACAACATATGAAAAAATATTTCTTCGGTGACTTTCTCTCAGCAGACTTCTGGTAAAAACTATCTGAGAGTAAAAACAATTGCCATGAAAAAGTTTCTCAAAAATCTGTCGTTCGGAGTCGACTATAAACTATGGGTCTCGCAACTCATTATATAAAATTAACATACACGACATAGATGTAATCCTGACTAAAGGCTTGTAGTGACCAATTATGTACATACATATGTATGCAAATAATTCAGTACATTTGGAAGGAAAAATCAAGATTTCATAAGTTTCAATACTACAAGCTGGAAATTATTATATCCAGGACGCTTCTAACCGAATTCTATATGGTCTACCATAATGGATCTCCATACTGTGACAGTTGAAAATGGCCATCTTGTTAAAACTACATTCGCCGAATTAATTGTCATTTATTCAGTTTTATTTTATCAAATCACCATAGGCAACCTTAGACAAGCCCTCTGTAGCAGTTGGCAACTGACCCTAATTTTCAAGACAAAATCATCTATTTTTGATGAATTTTCTAGAAAAACAGAATTTTCTTGAATCCTCAGTGATTTTAAAAGTCACATATGGTACATATACAGGAGGAACAGTCAGTGAAAGGAGGTTAGAATTGTGTTCACAAAATATATTAACTTTTTTATAGGGTGCCTTAAAAGTCAGTCATACTTAATCTATTGATATTCAACATTTACATTCTTTTTAATTTTTCTTTTCTCTTTTTATTGCTTGTAGTAATGTTGATAGTGATTGTTATAAGTTTTCAAATTGTTGCCACAAGCAATGTTTGTTTCATCAGAGAATCTCATAGAAACATACAAAAGTATTCATGCAATTTTTGTTTGTTTTTTTATTTCTTTTGTTTTTTCCTAACATGCCATCGTTTTTGGATTTGTGAAACAAAAAATTATTTTTGATTCCAATCGCATTTGCCTCACTCCAAATTCTTTTCGAGAAAAATGAAATGTTTTTAATTCAAATGAAATATTTAAAATAAAATATGTACGTATGTATACATATACGAGGTGTGATCAAAAAATAACCGTTATTTTCAAATTTCGTGAGTAACGTGTCTTCGATTTCCACATTTTTTTAATGTTGGTACACATCTCTGTTATATATGTTGACAATATCAGCCATTTTGGATTGTCAGTTTGTTTTTCACAGACAAAAAGGTTAGTCGTGTTTTGGTGTGGTCTTCGATTTTTTTACTATTCGAAACTTTATTAAATTTTGTGTAAAGAATGAAATGAAATTGTGCAAGGACATTTGAAATGTTGACTGTGGCGTTTGGCGAGTCTACTATGAGCAGAACACAAGTTCAATTGTGATACAACCGGTTTAAGGAAGGCCGAGCAGATGTCAATGACGATGCTCGTCCTGGTGACCCGAGCTCGTCAACAACCGATGAAAACATTGAAGCAGTGAAGAAAATGATTTTGGATAATCGTCGAATCACTATTAGAGAAGTTGCTGATGATGTTGGCATATCGTTCGGCTCATGCCAAGCAATTTTTACGGATGTTTTAGGCATGAAACCTGCGACAGCGAAGATTGTTCCAAAATTGCATGGACATCGGTCAGGAGATGTTGAACGTTGTCAACAACGATCCAGATTTGTTCAAAAAGGTCATAACTGGTGACGAATCATGGGTGTATGTCTATGACATTGAAACCAAAGCCCAATCGTCCCAATGGAAGCGTCCAGAATAGCCAAGACCGAAAAAAGCACGTCAAGTTCGGTTAAATTTGAAGGTTTTGATCACTGTTTTCTCCGATTGCAATGGCGTGGTGCATCATGAATACTACCTTGAAGATATATGCCGATTGCGAACAGCAATTCGTCAGAAACGCAAAGAATTGCGGAAAAATCAATCATGGATTTAACGCACCAGCTCACACATCGATGCTTGTGCGTGAGTTTTTGGCCAAAAACAAAAACGTAATCATGCATCAACCACCGTATTTACAGAACTTGGTACCCGCTGACATTTTTCCTCTTCCCAAAACTGAAGACACCGATGAAAGGAACGAGTTTTGCTACGTTTGAGGAGATAAAAGGAAAGTCGAAACAGGAGCTGTTGGCGATACCAAAAAGCGCGTTTCAGACGTGTTTCGAGGATTGGAAAAAACGCTGGCATAAGTGTATTATATTTGAGGGGGGTTACTTTAAAGGGGACAATATAGTTATTGATAAATAAATAAATACTTTGTGAAAAAATTGTAAATAACTGTTATTTTTTGATCACACCTCGTATATAATATATATTCCTATAGAAATATAAGTATCATGGATTTTAATTTCAGAAACATATTTTTGCAGATTTATTTTATCTTCCAATTAATCGAGTATTCGCTTACTCGACACTTCTAAAAAAGGTTCAGTACTATCAATGTTATTTCACTATCCTCTTACTACTAAGATCAAACATCATAGTGTATAATACAAAAATGTATATACGTTGCGTGTTTTCGCTACTTCTATTGATTGCCAACCTTATAGTTCCGGCTGTCATTAAGCTTGATTTATTTTCAGTCTGGCAACTTTTTTTTTTATTATTTTCCCTTGCATCGATGTAGCTTATTTTATTGTAATTTAACTCTGAGAGTAACTAAATAAAATGAGAGTGAAAAGTTGCTCAAAAATCTATCGTTGAGAGTCGTCTTTGAACAGTAGCATAAGTGATGTGAGACCAATTATATATGTATATATACGTATGAATGTAATAACACATAGGATATTATTGGCACTGAGCTTTGACAACAGAGACTTGGTGTCGAAGTTAAGTGTTTGTTTAATATTAACAAATAAGTTATCTTTTCTAACCCTGGGCGGTTACTCTTCATTTTTGTACATTAAGGTTACTCTTTAACCCTGGATAGTTACTGTTCGTCGAATCGACGAAGCTCATTTACCCTTTATCATATAATTCTTTTATGTTTGACCAAATTTCGCTCTTTTTTCAACAACTTTAGTTCGTTATCTGCTCTGGCCACCCATTTTTTTAATCCTGGATGGTCATTTTTGTACATTAAGGTTACTCTTTAACCCTGGTTACTTACTCTTCGTTGAATCGACGAACAATTAAAAAAAAAGTTTTTACCTCTACTCACTTCAAGTATTTCGTAATCGACTAACGTTGTTGAAAAAAAGAGCGAAATTTGGTGAAACATAAAAGAATTATATGATAAAGAGTAAATAAGCTTCGCCGATTCGACGAAGAGTAACCGTCCAGAGCTAATATTTATTTCTTATTTTGATTTCAAAATTTCTTTTTGTGCATCGCAAACAATAAATTTATTACCGACTTGCATTGAGATCTTGCAGGTATTCGCGTTAGGATGAAATTTTTTAAGATTCAAATAGTTTAACTTTAAGTCAGAGTAATCTCTGCCGTTGCTATTTTCTATTTTTCTAATAAATTATTTACCAAGTCAACATAAAAAAAATAAATAGAAAGAGAATCTCAGCTGTACGTTCTTCCACTGTATTCTTCATATTTAATGTTCCTCATATATGCGTTCGGTATAGCGTTTAGTGAATGATCTGAAGACATGTATACCATTAAATCGCATCACAATATCAATAGAATCTATTCTATTAGATCCTTTAGACAGTAGGTAAGCCTAATCGTTTTGCTATCAAGTAGATAAGTTCCGTTAGTTAGTTAGTTTAGCGGTTAGCTTGCCGTTCGCAGGCAAGTTCACTCGGTGACCCATATGGCCCATTGTGTTGCCTAAGGTAAGACTCCTTATCATCGGATGACACCGGCCAGATTTCCAAACGTTCTGTCACCCAAAAACCGATGATGTCTGCTTTGAAATACAGGACGCTCACATTAAAAGATGTTGCACCGATTCTGTTTCTTTCACATCCTGACAGTCTCTGAAGTAATCCTGGTGGGGCAGACCCCTTAGAATTTCTGATAGAGTGTGAATCATTCTCTTGTCAAACTCAAGTAGTTCCTTGATTTTCCTGCTGTCCACTGCTGGATGCAGCAGTTTTGAAATTCGGCAACCAGGTATGTAGGACCGCCTACAGTTTGTTGAATTCCATGCTGCTTTTTCCAAAATGGCAAAGTAATCTTGTAGAGGAGCATATATCCTCCCTCCATCGTCTTCTCCTCAGACATCCCGGAGCACATCCTTGTCAATTCTTCCGCCTTTTTGTTTTCCTCTATGCCACCGTGGCCTAAAACCCAGTAAATGGGGGTGTTGTGGCGAAGTATACGATCTAGAGAATCCATGTAACTCTTGACGACCTTTGATTTGACGAGATGGGATCCCTTCGCTTTGATTGCAGCATGACGGTCCACACATATTATTAAGTTCAAGGGAGGTAGGATCTCGGTTTCAACTATACGTGCAGCTTGTTCAATAGCAAAAATCTACCCCCGAAATACTTTGTTCTGGTTAGGCAATCTGTAGGACCCGTGCCAGTTTACTAGAGTAGAGCACAGATCCAGTTTAATATTCCATTTTTGAGTTATCGGTGAAGATATTTATATCACCGTCCCCGATGACGGTTTCAGCAACCCATTCTTCCTTTGTGGGAGTGTGAGTTTTGTGTGTCTATCCAAAGACAGTCTCTGAAACCATGCAGGCACATCTAAAACTTGGGTGATCCGGTTCTACTTCACGCAGTATTGAAGCGTGGCCCACCGTATACGGCCTAAACATATCTGAGAACTTAAACCTCAGTTCAACCACGTTTTGAAGGAAGAAAACTTTAGTGAAACTGCCAATAGCGCAGTATAAGAGTACAAACCGTTCTCTTGTCGAACTCATGTAGTTCCTTGGTTTATTCAAATGGCTGATAACTACTAATTGATTACAAATACCAGGTATATGATATATCGTATATTTAAATTGATTCGATGGCCGAAAATTTAATTTAAAAACCATCCCAGCGACCGTGCTTTACAAATCAGAATGTTTCAAATCTCTTCGTTAGAATTTGCCACCTCATTTAATTTAATTTCATTTCAAATTTTAATTTAATTTTATAGTCTTTGGTTTTAACATTAAAGTCAAGAAATTACTTTAAAAATTATGCTCGAGTTTAAAATTTTTATTAACATTTCTTTTTTCTTTTTAAATTTCCCTCTAATGCAAGTACCCTAGAAGTTCAAGAGGAATTAAATAAAAAGTATTTGTGTTGAAACGAAAAGAAAACATTGAGAAAAAGAGGAAAAAGACGAAAAAAAGGAAGAAATATGTTGAAGAAAACTTACCATAATATCCTGACATGTCCATTGGCACCACTTGTATAAGACGATAACTCTTCACTAATTCGCGTAAAAACAATTGCGCCATATAAAACAGCAACACAAGATGGGGATTGTCGGTTAGAACGCCATCGGCAGTAGCACTATGAAATAGAAAAATAACAGCAACAACAAAAACAATATGGCAGAAGTAAAACAGCAGGACACCAGACCCCAACAGTAGTAGTAGTGGAAGTAGTAGCAGCAGCAGCCATAATAACAAAATTAGCAGCAACAACACAATTGTGAAATTGGTTATAAAAGTGATGGTAGTTGTGTTGTTGTTATAGCAGCATTCCGATATTCACACCAAACGATGCAATAGCCCAACAGTAGCGATGACAACAATAAAATAAATGAGAATGAAAAGAAAAGAAAGAGGAAAATATATAAGATGTACCCCGAAAAGTATTCAGTTGTAGTATTTTGTTTTTGTAGATTTTAGTTATTTTTTGTTCATTAAATAGAATGTAACCAAGAAAATACCACACAAGTGGTGGAACAGTAATAAAATTTAATAATAATAATGCGTTGAGAGTTATAAAAACACTTCAAATATTCTCTGCTGGTATAATTATTTCATTGTGAGGAAATGGTGGAGAGACGGTGGCTAGAAAAACTAAAAATTAAGTCGCTCTTTTTAAAATATGATTCCCCATATAGACCCCAAGGTCCCCATGGGAAGAAAAGGATGTTTAAAAATTTATTCCAGAATGCATTCTGTCTCAACTCGATCTTTTTAGACAGTTCTGTGTTTTGTATTTACTAGACAGTGCCATGTGTGGCCTGCACGTCTTCCTGTACACTGAGTGCATTGGGAGTTGCTAGTTTTGGTCGTCGGTTGGTTAAGAGATCAAAAAATTTTGATTTTCACTCAACCGGCTACTAATACGTTGCTGCAATATCATTTTCTAAGTATATTTAAAAATCGAGCGCATAAGGAAGACAACCAACCTTTTACTCAAAGTGTTTGTTATATCGGGTAGTCCATCCATCGGTTTAAATTTGAACCATCAGTTGTTTCGAATCTGGGAATACTTCTATCATTCTATTCTGTTACAAAATTCAGTATATTATCTCTACTGAATAGAATGAAGCGATTTATGCTTGAGCAACGTTGACAAAAATAAAATCATCTTTTCAGATCATTTTCATTTTCATCCTGGTGGGTACGTTAATAATTAAAATAGCCATATTTGGGGCTCAGAAAACGCACACGTGGTCTTACAGAAACCAATGCACCCATTACAAGTGACTGTGGCTAGTAGTGGCATCATTGGCCCATATTTCTTTAAAAATTAGAATGACGCAACCATTACGGTCTATGGAGACGCCTATCGCACTATGATAACTGTTTTTTTTTTTGTACCCGCTCTACATGGCATTGATGTGAACGATATTTGGTTTCAACAGGATTGGTGCAACTTGTCACACATCTCATGCCGCAATCGATTTATTGATGCAATAAATAAAACGTTTAATGGCCGTTTAATTAGTTAATTTGTGATGTCAATTGGCTGCGATTTAACGCCGTTGGATTATTTTCTGTGGGAAACCGTTAAAGGAAAGTGTTCTGCCGACAACTGGCAGACAATTGAGCATTTGAAGGCCAACATTCGTGATGCCATTGCCGAGATACGACATCATATACTAGAAAAAGTGCACTAAAATTGGTCCGGCCGAAAGAGGTACTGTAAGGCCAGCCGCGGCACCCATTCCATTTCTAATCGAAAAACCGGTACAATTGTACTTAACAACAAAAAAATAAATTTGACAAAATTTCAAACCGGTTTTGTTTTATTGCATTTTAAAATTTTAAACTTTAAAATCACCCACTCTATACAACTTATGGCTACGCGTAGGGGCCGCATTACATCCATTAAGTATTGATTGGCATTCAAGCTGAACATCTTTATTTTAGCACATTCGTATCGTAAAACGAGATTTTTCGTTTCTAAAAAAACTTTCGTAAATATCGGACAACGAGATTTCCCGTTTTTTTAAAATTATACATCGGGATGCTAGGTTCCCCTTCTGAGGACTTTGTTGCTAACTTCATTTTTTTCTCTAAATTCATTCTTAAGCAAATGATTCTGGTAAGTTATTAAAAATTTAATCAATTTTGGACTTCTTTCTTCCGAAATTTTAAGAACTTTTGGATCAGCACGTGAGATTCTTAAATAAAGGAATGATTTTGAGAGAAAGACTGTCATTTAGCACCTAAAATCAGGTTAAGTAGGTTGGAGGACAGGAAACCAGCCAACAGGCTCATGCCTATTGGCATAAGTTATCAACAGAATACCAACCCTGATTTCTATAGGAGGTCTTCTGTATCTTGTATAAACTTTTTCAGCTTCTTTCAGCCTCTTCGTTTAAGACAGGTTATATTTGTTATTTGTTTTCCCTAAATTATTGGGATCTTCAGATCACTTGAACTGGGCTATGACAAAAAAGTGTTCCTTGATCAGCTTTCATTATTATCTACAGCGTACTCATAAACTTGTATGTGTACATGTTGGGAGGAGTGTCCCCTAAAGACGCTCATCAGTGTATTAAAGTCGTATTTATTCAATTCTACAGTAGCAGTAGCCTAATAGATAGAGTGTTGGCTTATTAGACGTAAGGCAACTGTTCAAACCCTAGTCAGACATTTCAATCAAAACGAAAAATGAAAAATATTTCCTCGGCTACTTCCTCTCCCCAGATTTCTGTCAGAAACTCTGAGAATAAATATAATTGTCATGAAAATTTCTCTAAGGTGTAATGTACAAAAAATATATATTGTAGGGCATAAAAATATTAAAAGAAAAGGTTCAACAAAGAGTAAGGGAATCTTTCTTACTATTTTCAGATATAATCTCATTATCTGTTTATAAATAAGAAACCCATAAAACTGATGACTTCATGTAATTATTTGGACAACTAAACAATGATATGTAATTTATTCCAGCCAGACACCTCTTGTACTTCTTTTTTTAATATTTTCAGCAGCTTTTGGTATTCCCTCCGGACATCAAGTAGAATGAAATCTAATTACAAATGCTACCCCTACACATAATTTATACGAAATATATAGTTTGAGCAATCATATAATTTATTTTCTTTATTAAATTTCTTTATTAAATTGTATTGTGTGTAAAGAAAATACAGTTAACCGTCCTATAACGCGGTGAGTGCGCACCGCGTTGTATGGAAACCGCGCTATAAGAAACTCGGATTTAACCATACAAACCAGGCTAATTCGTAGCGCGTTCTATGGAAACCGCGCTATAAGAAACTCGGAATTAGTACAAATCACATTATTCGTACCGCGTTATATGGAGACCAAGAAATTCAAAAGGCAAGATAAATTATAAATTATTTTTATTGAATTATGTACTGTGAAAGAGCTCTGAGATGACTGAAATCGATGTTGTAGACGGCTATGAGATAAGTTGGCATGTTTATATAAACATGTTGTTTATATATCTCGGCTGTGCTTTTGCGTCGAAAATAAAACTAATATTAAACCCTCTTACAATATCTAGTTACTAGCGTCATTCACAGGCTATGCGGAAGGAACTTATGGGATGTTGTTGAACGCAAGCGGCGCAGTAGGAGTACCGCGTTATAGGAGGACTGTCGCAATTTCAGTTCCGCGTTATGTGGAAACCGCGTTATATGGAAACCGCATTCTCAGAGTACCGCGTAATAGGACGGTTGTCGCAATTTCAGCCCCGCGTTATATGGAAACCGCGTTCTAAGAGTACCGCGTTATAGGAGGGTTGACTGTATATATTTGCAGTTTTTTTTTCAAATATTGAAATATTTTTTTAGTCCCCATATTCTAGTAGGTAGTGTGTTGGCTTATTAGACGTAAAGCCAGGGTATAAAAACTATTTCTTCGGCGAATTCCTCTCAGCAGATTTCTGGCAAAAACTTTGAGAGTAAATCTCAAAAATCTGTCGTTCGGAGTCGACTTTAAACTGTAGGTCCCACCACTCAAGTATAGAATTAACACACAACAACATAAGTGGTGGGACAAACTAGGTCGTAATCCTGACTGAAGGGTTGTAATGACCAATTATGTGTGTGTAATGTACTAATAAATGGCTAAAAACGCCATAATAAAGATTTGATGAGATGAGAGAAAGTCCCTGAATTTTATAGTTTTCTCTACTAAAATTAACCAAATTGAACACACAGCGATATATACATAGTTCATTTTTGACAAGCATTAATTGCAATATATCGTGTGATTTGAGGAGAATATAAGCCAAACTTTTAATCAGGACTACGGCCAAGCTGCTTACACCATCCAAGTTGCGTATGTTAATTTTATTCCTAACTGTAACTATAATTTTAAACTCGACTTTCAACGACTGATTTAAGAAACTATTTCTAGGTAGTAAATGATCATTTAAATAGCAGTAGTCTAGTTGGTAGTGTGTTAGCTTATTAAACGAGAGGCCGTAGTTCAAACCCCCAACCCAGCCATCTCCAACAAAACGAAATATGAAAAAAAATTTTCTTAGGCAGATTCCTGACAAAAACTCTGAGAATAAATAAAATTGTCACGAAAAGTTTCTCAAAAATCTGTCGTTCGACATGACACACAACATGGGTGGTGAGCGGAAGTAGGTCGTAATTCTGACTGAAGGGTTATAACGACCAGTTTTATATGTATGTATATGTAAGTAATCACTATACAATCACTCACTATTGACTTAAGTTTGGCGTATACTATGGGAACTCTAGACCATCCCCTTCAGACGTAAAACAACACATCAGAACCCAGATATGTGTTAGTGAAAGAAATGTTTCATTTTCAGTTAATCACCTGATTGTAATTAATTGATTGTCGGATTGGTATTGAAATAATTTGCGGCTGCTTTAAATTGCACTCATATTTTATTTTCGGAAAATCTATCAGGACAACAGAGTCTTTTTCTTCGCTATTTACGGCACTACAGCTATTTACGGGACTACATAAAGAGTAAGTTATCGTCGATTATAGCTCAGTTGAATTTTCGACGTCAATAAACTATTGGTGCATAACGGGGTATGAAACAGTTTTAAGCACACAACAATATTTTCTTCGTGCAAAGGTCAATCATTTAAAATGAAAAAAGCAAAGAAAAAATGCTTGAAGTCGCCGTAGTCTAGTAGGTAGTGTGTTGACTTATTAAACGTAAAGCCAGGGTTTGAGCCCCAGGTCAGACATCAAGACAAAATATAAAAAGATTTCTTCGACGACGTCCTCTCAGCAGATTTCTGGCAAAAAAACTCTGAGAGTAAATAAAATTGCCATGGAAAGTTTCTCAAAAATCTGCCGTTCGGAGTCGACTTTAAACTGTAGGTCCCACCACTCATGTATAAAATTAACACACACAACATAAGTGGTGTGAGAAACTAGGACGTTGGACAATGTGTCAATTCGACCTCCGGGTACTGTACTTGTCTTAATTAACAAGTACACATCCTCTAACCTAACCTAACCTAACAATGCAAGCTCTGAATCCCAAGTACAGATGTTGCTGAAAATTCGACGTCCCAGCCGTTCAATGAAAATTCTACACATATTTTATTTGTTTAAGAACTTTTCAGAATCCATTTAATTTAGCATATCCTCGTATTTTTCTGTGGAAGCTGAAAAATGTTTATAGCTATCTGAAGATAAAGACTATGCCGTATTCATACCAACCAGAATGTTAAAATACACTCCTCAGGACAATCTTCTTCTAGGTTGTTGTAATATTACTGACCGCTTTTTACATTCGATATATTACCGGTATGCTCTCCTCGTCATTTTTCTTGCTAGCATTGCTTCTTTAACTGATAAAGTGAACTGAACTAGCACTCCTGCATTTTGGTTTTACTAAAGCATTGGATCCATGTTTATTTATTGTGATATCAGTTTTTAAGAGTTTTTATTCGTATCGTTACGTTTTTACCCTTTTAAAAACGTTTGAAATATGAGCTCGTAGATTGCAAATAAAAATAAATTTGTGTTCATTCTTTATAGTTCGCACAATTCTGTGTGCGATTGTTCACAACTTGATGTAAATAACAACAATTGCTTTGTTTGTTATTTCTCTTTGCACTCTATTGCGTAAATACTAACAATTACTAGTCACTTGTTCGACAGATCTTTATAACGGAGATCTTCAAACCATGCTGAACTCCGTTATCTGCTTTGTCTTACCTTTTATATCGCAGGGTAAATATCCTGATGAATGCTCTTGAAGGCAAACGATTTCGCCTTCTCGAAATCTCTATAAATGCAAACATGTTTTTTAAACATGTTGTAAACCTGTTTTGTAAACATGTTGTAAACATGTTTTGTAAATATGTTGTTTACATTTATTCTTGCTTGTTGTTATATTTCTGTTTACATTTATTCTTGCTGTTTTTGTTGTTGCATTTTTGTTTACTTGTTTATCACGTTTTTTTACACTGGTGTTTTGTTGGTATATTTTTGTTTACTTGTTTATCATGTAAACAAGTTCATTGTTATTGTACGTTTTGTTTATAATTTTAAAATACCATTTCTATTTTCATAACGGTATATTAAAGCAATACGAACTTGTTGTACGTCATAAAAAACTCTTACCCAAAAGACAAAAATTATGAAAGGCGTAAATAAAGGACAATATTAACGTACTAATTAATCTTTAAAACGTTTATAATCAATTAATATTATTGTGTAAATATTATAGGTTTTTTCTTTTGTTTTTGTTATTATTATTGCAATATAATCAGTTTTGAAAAAAATGCGGGTTGTTTTTGTTTCTGTTTTGTTTGTTTGTTTGTGCATACCTGACTTGTTATTGAAAACATAATTATTAAAACATGTTTTTTTATTTTATTTATTCCCTTCTGTAAACACATTTATTATTAAACAATAGAAAGTAAAAGAAAAAATTAAACAATAAACGAAAAAAGTTTATTTTTTCAGAATTTTTGTTTTCTTTTTGAAACACAGGGTCTTTCGAATGCTAATTTAATTCTCAATACAAGTTAAAATTATATTTTGAATGAAAATTTGTCGTACAAAGCATTGTATCCTACATTATGACAGACCAATCGTATTCGCAAATGTTTCCAACGTGCATTAAAAATTGTTTGTGCCACAAATCGCTAATGTCTACTTAATCAAAAGGTTAGCCTAGGTCAGGTTAGGTGATAACTTGCCGTTCATAGGCAAGTTCACATAGAGGCCACATGGCCCATTATGTTACCCAGTGTGAGGTAAGCCCCCTTGTCATGACCTGTGAGTGGTGGGCTTGAACCACTCCGAGCTTCGGATGAAATCGGCCAGTTCCATTCGCGATACGTTCGCCACCATGCCCAAATCTTAAACTGTTCTGTCACCCAAAAAGCGATAACGTCTGTCCTGAAGTGCAGGGCACTCGCACAAACGGTATTGAACCGATTGGGCTTCCTCCACATCCTGGCAGCTTGTGCAATAATCGTGGTAGGGCAGACTAAGATTGTCAGCGGAACTACCAATAGAGCAGTGTCCCTTTAGTATAACTGTTAGAACGCAAGTAGTTCCCTCGTTCTCCTGCTGTCTACTGCTGGACACAGCAGTTTCGAAATTCGACAACCAGGTATGTCGGAGCGCCTACGGTTTGGTGAATTTCATGTTATTTTTTCCAATTTGGAAAAGTATTCCTGTAGATGCTCATATATCACCTTTATCGTCTATTCCTCAGACATCTCCGACCTCTTCTGTGACACCTTTTCCTTTTCCTCTATGTCCACTGTACTGGTACTCAGTAGTACATAATAAAAAAACGGTCAGAAATGAATTATCAGAATCATTTGTTCCCATAATACGCGTTCTTTCAGCTGTACTTCCCAAACAAAATATCACCAGTAGATATCAGTACAAATAGATTCAGTATAAATAATCCCACGTTAGACATCTTCAACAAAACGAGATATGAAAAAAATATTTCTTCGGCGACTTCCTCTCAGCAGATTTCTAACAAAAACGCTGAGAGTAAATCCAATTGCCCTGAAAAATTTCTCAAAAATCTGTCGTTCGGAATCGACTTTAAACTGTAAGTCCCGCCACTCATGTATAGAATTAACACACACACGTAAGTGGTGTGAGAAACTAGGTCCATAATCCTGAATGAAGGGTTGGTCATTAGAAAAATATGTATATATCAATGTATCCGACGATCTTTTAACTTCAATTCCGAATACGACCACAAACAACACTCAGTAATTATCATTGAAATCGATGCTGCAAAGTATTTATCAAGCCTGGGTTGAGACAAATTAGGAATATGATATATGGTGACCATCTCTCTGCTTTTGTGGAGGCATGTTAGCGAAAATGGCGATTATCAGTCTATTATATCGAAGTTTTACTGCCAGGAAGAAAGTCGACTGTTGCGATTACTTCAGCCAAATATCTTGCAGTATAAGAACATACGCAAATATAGCATTGTGCTATAAACACAATAACAGAAACGCAGCAAACGCAGAAATCTTTCAAAAATAGAGTATATGTAAGGAAGTGATTATTTTAAAGGCAGCACGACAAGAAGCAACGTTTCCACTGCTTTGCATTTAGGCTAATTTCTATTTTTCTTCGCAACAATGAAAAAATTAGGGCTCACAACAGGAGGATTTGTGCCGGCAGAGCGAAGATTAATGCTGTTAATACAGTAACATGCACGAACTAGAGGTTTTAAAAACGCGATGTATGAAATACAATACAAAGAACATTTTATTGGCATCATTAATAACGAATTAATGAACTGTTGTAGCGTAGCATATTTTATTTATATATATTTGAAACCTTATTTTATTTTGTAATATGTATACCGATTACCATTAAATTGTACGTCACTAGCATGTGTGACTTTCTTAAGATACAACACTGTCATTAGTTAAATACAACACTGCAATAGAAAAGTACTATTTCGTTGAATTTTAAACTGAAATAGCAGCGCTTGCTGTGATTAATATTGAAAAGGGTATAAAAGCAGTGCACTCAACGAAATCAGTATTTTCTACCACAATGTACACAGTGACGACTCGGGATTTTGACATTTAACCGTATACTAAGAAAGAGACAGCAAATATTACCAAAAATTATTTCTGTCCCTCTCTGATTGTCTGTCTGTTTTGTTTATTTATGTTTTTTTTAGGTTTTGGGGTGGGTTTTTTATATTGGCGAGAGTTAATAAAAAATGTTATTTTTGTGTAAAACTATTAATAAATAATAAAAACAACTAATAACATTAACAATTTTTTACCTTTTCTTTCAAGAAATTAAAAAATATTAGCAACTTTCAGCAAGAAACATTTTTTATGAGCAGTACGTCTTATTTTGATCTTGTAATATTTAGCTTCTTAATTATCTCTTGCACAAGAAACTATATTCATTGTGACCGAAAATCACGCACATTTCGATTAATATTTAAATATTTAAGAATCTTCAAACTTTTCATTGAAGAAATTAAAAAATATTCTAAATTTTCCCTTTTTTAACACAAAATAAATGTTTGTTTACATTTAATTTTTCTACTTTATCCGCAAGTTTTCACTCTGTATATCTGCTGCTTCTAACACATTTGCTTCGCAAAACTTTTAACATTTTCTCTCTCCCTCCAAGAAAACGGTTAAGGCAGCTGATTTCAGCGTTTTTTAAACGTCACAATTGTCATCACTGGTTACATTGTGTTTTCTACTGTTGCAGATGAGTGATAGTGGACGCACAACCAATTGCAAGTGCATTATAAGCTTCGTGGCAGCGATGGTTGCCGTTGCTTATTTTGTAGATGTAATTGGTTGACAAATTCTAAGTAGATGATGGTCGCGATGATGGCCGCAAATACTTGGAATTTTTGTGACACTTTCCTTATTCTTTTCTACTGTTGCAGATTACTTTGTAAGTATTGTTGATAAAGAACACGTTATACTGCTTATTTCTTATTTGCTTTGCTTACGCATGCAGCTTGCCTTAGGCTGCAATTGCAAAATTGTAACGCTTGCTGCATTGCGTTTATTGTTTTTATATGCATAACTCGTAAAAATGTAAAGTAATAAAGCGGCATATTGAAAGGACACTGAAATGATTACTCTCGAAGGCATGAAATCCCAATAGTTAAGAAAGGATATTATAACGGACATAATTCCTCTTCACGCAACATTCGTACAACCTACCTAACAGTTAATCATGGTAATTTTAATTAATTAATCAGTGTACTTTCTTAGTTAACTGTACTTTACACTTTACTGTATTTAGTTTACTTCGTTTTCTTTTTATTTCTTCGTGTTAAAAAAATTCAGTGGCAATTGTAATCTTATTAAATTAAAAATATTTTATAAAAATAAATTTACAATTATTGTTACTGTTATTTATTGTACTGTATTTTTGTAAATGTTCTATAGTTTGTGTGAAATTTATTTGTCTATCGTATTAGTATTGCTAGCAACATAAATCATGTATTGCTTCCCCTTTGTTTTTCAACAAAAACATGTTTTTTTCAGTTTTTTTTTTTTAATAAATTTTATTACATTTGATTTGTTGTTGTTTTATTTCGTAAACTCCCTTATGTTTAAACATAGTATTTTAATAATTTTTAGTTTTTATTTATTTATACAAACAATAAATCAATGTTTATAGTCGAGGGATTGTAATATTTTATGAAAACAATATTTTATGATTTGACAACACCTGACAATTAAATAAAAATTTACTTCGATTAAAACGAAATTAAATAGAATGAGCAGTCAAATTGAAATTTTACCATAACACGCAACATGCCACAAATAGAATGATGGAATAAAACAATTTTATGGTTCACAACTTTTTTTAGTGAAAGGATTTCTAATTGTTATCATCATAGTTTCTGTACCCTACCGCGTGTGATGAAAGTTACACAAGAGAATGTACCGAATTTGCCTACGAACGTTGGAGTTTGGAACCCAACTTGTTCAGTTAACTGATGGTTTAATTTATGATAAGTTTAATTAAATTTCAAAAACATGTAAGCTGTTGGTGTCTCTGGTACATAGTCCTTTGTGAACGGCGATGATCAGGCTACCACTTTCAACGGCGTGCACCTTAAGTCGATAATTATGAACTTATTTTGACCTGAATTCGGATGATTTTCACATCAATGTCATGTGCCTTTAACAGGATAGCGCTACGTACGACAGAGCTCATGTCAAATTGCATCTTCTTCACGAGTGTTTTAGGTGTATGGTAACTCTCGCTGAGATGATATCAACTGTCAACTGTGATCGCGCGTTTTGACCGCATTAGACTTTTTATCTTTCTTACAAGATCAACACTCAGGGTATGGCCCCTACTCAACTCATTGTGTGTGGGAATTATGAAAATAGGCTATGGAAAGGAGGAAAGAGGGAGTAGTGTTTGTGGACATTAGATTTTAATCTTTTCCTATAACAAGTGGCAGGAAAGACCTCTGCAGATAGAGCTTTCCACATACGGATAGTCCGGTTAAGGAAAAAATTCCGTTTATAATGCAGTGTGCAATTAACTGGACAATCGACCACAATCAGTGTATCCTGCAGGAAAGAACGTAAGAATGCACGATTTTCGGGAACAAGTCTCTATCTAGCTAGAGAAAAATCCGTAGTAGTAGCAATATAACAGTGAAACACAAGCCACGTTACGACGATGCTGCAATGAATCAATAGAACACTCTAACTCTCTCGTGTATCGTCGTCGTAAATCCTCAAAATATACTTACAATATACACTGCCCCTTAATAATCCCGACAACAGTGCTGAGCCTACTTCTCTGGAGTCTAAGCTAAGCTGCCACGCGTCTTCTATCCAGCCTTAGGCAGATTTTTTGCACCGTTCTGCCCGTTGCAGGAACTGCCATCTGTTCTTGACAAGATCCATGATTGCATTGTCAATTATAAACTTCCAGGTACCCAAAGGTCAGTTCATTTGCTCTGCTTTTACCCGGAATGTTCCAGTACAAACATATCGATTCGCTACCTCGTTCAGACATCTGCGGCAGTCGTATACCGTCCTGGGGTGTATTATATCAGAATCCAATGCTCTGATAGCAGCCTGGCTATCGGAAAGTATGATAATTTTCCACTTGGGAACATATTTTTCATAATTTTCACAGCAGCACTTTCCATACATGAGCGTTGTATTCCATTCTCGGTCGTAAATAAATGGTGTAAATAGTAAGGAGAACAACAGATAAAGTGAATTATTTCCTTCACCGTCTTAAGAAACCGAGGCCCTTGAATGTGTAGAGTATAATATAGTTCGACCTGACCTTAAATAATACATTTACGGTTTTCTTATTTAAATTGACTACGCATTTAACATTTTTCCAGTCAATAAAATTGTGTTGAAATGTCAAACGAATTAACTACAAAACATATACTCGTACCAACAAAAGTTTTCTACATCAATAACCATTGAGCGTTAAGTTAGCCGTAAATTAAATTGTATGTGTCTGTTGAGTTAATTAACATTAAAGGCTTTCATCGTAAATCGTAGGAAAAAAAAGTAGAAAACTTTTACAAATTGTATATACACACACATACACACACTCACATTAAGTGTTTATTGGATTAACACACACTTAAATGAATAACAAAATTTATTTGAAGAACTTTCATAATCATGTACACTTTGTAAACTAAATATGAAATAACTTTTGCCACCTGTTGACCTTAACGTGAATCCCAAATAGGGAAATAAACATCAAATATGTTATTAAGGCTTTATATTGTGTGTGTGTGTGTGGGTGTGTTTAGATTTCTTATCAAAATGTCAATAAAATTGTTCAATATTGAGCACGACAATAAGTTTTTTGGAATGTAAAATATTAGAAATGCAAGAATAAAGAAAATATTGCCTTAAGAAGTTAACATACAGTCTCGTTTATATAGGGTGGGCCATTTATCGGCCGTATTTGGGCTCAGAAAATCCTCACGTGGTCTTACAGAAGCCAATGCACCCCATTACGAGCGCCTGCCTTGTGGAGCGGCGGCATCATTGACCCATATTTCTTTAAAAATAAGGACTGCGCAACCATTACGGTCAATGGAGACACCTATCGCAAAATGATAACCGATTTTTTGTACCCGCTCGTCATAGTATTGATGTGAACGATGTGTGGTTTCAACAGAATGGTGCAACTTGCGACACATCTCATGCAACAATTGATTTATTGCGTCAAACGTTTGATGGTTTAATTAGCCGAAATGGTGATGTCAGTTCTAGGCCAAAAGGCTGCGATTTGACACCGTAGGATTTTTTTCTTTGAGGCGCCATTAAAGAAAATTGTTATGCCGCCAAACCAGAGACAATTGAGCATTTGAAGGCCAACATTCGTGATGCCATTGCCGAGATACGACCCCATACACATGGAAAAGTGCATGAAAATTGGTCCAATCGAATGAGATACGTTGAGGCCAGCCAAATAATATTCCATTTCTAATCGAAACAATTGTACTTCACAACAAAGAAATAAATTTGCTAAAATTTCAAACTGTTTTTGTTTTAACTTTAAACTTTTAAATGGCCCACCCTAAGGCCCGAGGGTTTAACAACGTTACAGTGTTTATCGAGAGGCCGAAATGCTTGAACCAATATTAATATGATAAAATATCAGTATATGTATCTACATAAATGTATGTATATAAATGAGAGTATTGATCAATTCATACTTACTTTTTCACTTGTGGCATTAACAGCTGTTCGGTTCGCTTAAAGGCCTCCACACATGTACGCATGCGTATTTTTTCACGTAATTCTGGACAGTCTTTGGATTGGCCAACATGTATTAAAAGATCACGAAATAACGCCACATGACTATTTATTTCCATAATTAACTGCAAATGAAGAATAAACAAAAATTCATTTAAAAATTTTTAAATGCTTATTTAAATGCTAAGTTAACTGTAGCTTTTAGCGTTCTTATGTACACTGTTAACTTATTCTATAAAACAAAAATTAACATGATATTCGTGATAATAAAAATTGCAAAAAAAAAATAAATTAAAAAGAGGTTGTTGGTGTTTAAATGCCGTATCAATTCAAGCGTAAGAATAGAAAACTTAATTAAAATTCTTGGTTTAATAAAATACCGTCTAAATAAATGATACAAATTAAAAGCAATTGTTAGTTAATTAAGCTAACCAAAGCAATTTATTTTTTAATTAATTTTTATTAACGCGAAAATTAATTCTTTTTTTTAGAGAAACAATTATTTTCTTAAAATTGTTTTTAAATATAGGCAAAGAATCTTTTGTTTTGTTTAATTGGTCATTACAAACCTTTAGTCAAAATTACGACCGCTGCTGAGAGAAAATCGGCGAAAGAAATATTTCCTTCTATTCGTGATATCTGACTTAGGGCCATTATTACAACTTGTCGTTAAACTTGGGGTTAGTTAAAGATACCATTAGCTAAAGGAGACTGGAAAGTTACCTTTAACTTATTTTCGTTATTACAACTTAAATATAAAATTTTTCAAAAATATGGCTCAAACTGCTCAATTATACAAGTTTTTTTTAACGCAGTGGCAACCGCGGGCTTCGTTTTTTTGTTGTATACGCTCATTTTGTTTAAATCTGAAGTTTCCATAATGAAAATAATATATAATATGTCAAGTTCAAACATAAAGTGACCTTTAGATGTTAAAGGTAGGATAATCCTCTCTTTAGCTTAACGATCACTTCTATCTTATTGGGTACTCATAATAACGAAAAACAATTTATCTGCCCGTTAAAATCCTCCCTTTAGTTAACGGCAAGTTGTAATAATAGCCCTAAGGGCCAGATAAATTGTTTTTCATTATTATCAGTGGACAATAAGGTAGAAGTGAACGTTAAGCTAGAGGGAGGATCATCCTACCTTTAACTTTTAAAGTTGAGTTTATGCTTATAAGTTTGTTTATATTATATATTATTTTCAATATGGCAACTTCAAATTTAAACAAAGTGAGCAAATACAGAAAAAGAAGCCTGTCGTTGCCACTGCTTTTATAAAAATCTTGTTTAATTGAGCAGTTTTATCGACATTGCTCCGGCACTGGCGTATTTTTGAAAAAGTTAACTTTATTTCTTATTAGGTTGTAATAACGGAAATAAGTTAAAGGTAACTTAAAAGTTCACTTTAGCTAAAGTTACATTTAATTAAACCCAACGACAAGTTGTAATAATGGCCCTTAAGTTTCAAACCATGGCCTCATGTCTAATAAGACAACACACTACCTACTAGACTATGGCGGCTTAATTTGTTACAGGCTCATACGATAAATGAAGAAGGCATTCAAAGAATCAAGTCCTTCCACAAAGGATTGAATGGCTGAACTCAAAATTGTTCGCTCTTATTTTCATACCTATCGTATTTTATATTGTTAAAGACTCTTCAGGTGGTGCCACATATAAAATAGTTCTGCATGTTAGCTGTGTCTGTTATGCCGTTGCATACACATAACATACATAATTAGCCATTACAACCTTTCAGTCAGGATTACGGCTTAGCTTCTCAAACACTCATGTTGTGTGTTAATTTTATACACTAGTGACGGGATCTACAGTTTAGGGTCGACTCCGAACGACAGATTTTTGAGAAACTTTTCATGACAATTTTATTTACTCTCAGAGTTTTTGCCAGAAATCTGCTGAGAGGAAATCGCCGAAGAAATATTTTTCATATTTCGTTTTGATGTCTGACCTGGGGTTGGAACCGTGGCTATACGTCTAGTAAGCCAGCACACTATCTACTAGATTACGGTGTTGCATACTTTTCAATTAAACATTGACACTTTGTTATCACAGGTCATTTTTATGAGTACAATGGATATTGTAAACACTCATGATTCAAGGGCATTTGCGTTATCAAAAGTCTCTTTATAAGACAATTTCATATACAAGCTAAACTTGATCAGCTCATCCTCCTTGAATTTATCAATATGTGGTCCAGAAGAGTTTGCAAACTTAATATGTGGCAGCAATCATTTTTTTCCAAATTGCACTTTCAAGTTGAAGAGAAATTTTCCTAGAGCGGAGTATCTGATGATGTTATATTAATGTCGGTAATAATTTGGCCTCCAATAAAATAGCTAATGCTTCGTCTTTAGACATCTGTGTTACTGCCGCTTTATTTGTTTATTCTAAGTTCTGATGTCTATATTCTTGGGAGCTGATGAGGTTGACAAGATATGACATTGAGCAAGTCCTGTAGTTCCGTCAATCTTTCTGAACATTTTGATACAACGTAAGGTTTCAGAACAAGCAACGCCTTATCATCCGATTATATCGACCTCATCATAAAGAACTTTCTCCATAACCTCATTAGGCATACCAAGTAAATGTTGTTGACGAGTAGGGACGTGCAGCGTATTAAGATTATGTCTAAGAACTATACCTTCGAAGTTTCTAATAATTTCATTTCTTCATCATTGCCTCAACAGCCATAGAATAGAAGTAATCTCTCTAGTACGACGAAACATCCTCCATATGCGTCTTTATAACGCACAAGTATGTCAGCTGCTGCGCCCTTATGCAACGACTGCGTTAGGAGAATTTGAGAGAATAGTTTTAGAACTTCGATCTAATGCAAGTTGGCGAAAAATTTCGAATCCGAATTAGCAAAAAAAAAATCCGTAACGATTAAATGTTGCGCAGCGCATTTGGGATATTTATTTGATACGGGGATGTCAGAGAACAACTTTGTACATGTTGGATGGATAAAATTGAACAAATTGTGCAATTTCCACTATTAAAACAAAGAAGGAACACAAAAATCTATCCCTTCCAGGGCCCTATAATAATGGTCCAGCGAGTTTGGATTTCGCTTGATGATGATGCGTCGTTGAATACATTTTTTAAACACAATAAACTCTATATAAGTCGCCGTAGCTTAGTAGTAGTAGCTTAATGTGCTGGCTTATTTGACGTGAGGCCAGACGCTGGCGATGCGGACATCTCCATGCAATATGAAAAAATTTTTCTTCGGTGACTTCCTCCCATGAGAAATCATGAAAATTTTGTCAAAAATCTGTAGTTCGCAGTCGACTTTAAACTGTAGGTTCCGCCACTCATGTATAACATTAACGCGTACAATATAAGTGATGTGAGAAGCTAGGTTAATTCTGACTAAAGGGTTGTAATGACCAATTATGTATGTATGTATATATGCAGCTCTGTTATCGATTGAGCGCAGAAAGAATAGTCTGGAAGGAAGTGTTAAGCCATACTATTTATTCTTAGCAATAGCTTTGCTAAGATAACATGGAAGTCCATTTCGTCGTGTAAAATGGTTTTCGATTTAATATTCGGCAGCACAAAAAAAATCTAGTGAATATTGCGCTTCAAAAATGTTCAAGGCATTTTTCTTTTGTCGTCAGAAACTAAATCATACGCTAAGACTGATGTTTAGAAAGATACTTTGAAAGAGAATACATTTTTACAATTTATGCCCATATATAAGCATTTGTGCTCTAACTAAGGCTACTACATATTAAATGTATTTGCAATAAAAACTAAAACATGAAATAAATTTAATTATACGATTTACACTAAAATGTTAAATCCAATTTAATTTTTATATTATTTTTTTTATTATAGTAATTTTAAATTGCGTCCTGTTTTAATTACTGCAAATAATGCTGTCAAAGCCATTAATTCATAAAACGTTTATACAAAATTTTTGTTTTTGCAAATTTCAATGCTGCTCATGATTGCATATTTAATGGCGATGACAAAAAGTTATAAAAAGAAATCGTTATATAAACACCACACATTTTCAATGTTTTTTTTTTTTAATTTTAATGGCATTTAGAAAATTACAAAAACAACGGCTTCTAATTTGAGTGAAAATAAATAAATAAATATGAAAATACATACATATTTTCATTGAAAACATTGAAATGCAATAAAAAAAATTAAATAAAAAAGAAATTGCTAAAGCCAACGCTTTAATACACAATACCATATACAGTCATGGACAAAGCTCTACACAAAACCAACATTTGTTAAAAAAAAAACTAATGCAGATATTCAAATACATTTTTATTAACAAAAGGACAGAAGTACTAAACAAATTTTATAAAAAAAGAATTTAAAAAATCCAGTGTTAACAAGCCGTGTTTTACTTAGTCTTCTGTTACGAAAACTATATTCAGGATTATGGACCTAGTTTCTCACACCACTTATGTTGAGTGTGGTAATTTCATACATGAGTGGCGGGACCTACAGTTTAGAGTCGACTCCGAACGACAGATTTTTTAACAAGCTTTTCATGGGAATTTTATTTACTCTCAGATATTTTGCCAGAAATCTGCTGAGAAGCAGTCGTCGAAGAAATATTTTTTTTATATTTTCATTTTGATGTCTGACCTGGGGTTTGAACCGTGGCTGTACGTCTAAAAAGCCAACACACTAATAATACGAGAAGTAGACAACTGATATCCGCCATCAAGATACCGTGTACTCGTATGTGGATAGTTAGCAGTACCCGCCAGTATTTTATGAGAGAATTCGAAAGAGGCGGTATGACAATGATATCACAATTTTCGTTATCCCATATAGAGACTCAGTATATAGATCGGATTGGACTAAAATGGCAGCAGTCTCAATGAGCTCAGCTTACTTAGGTCCTATAAGGTCTCGTTGTAACACCACCTGTTCCATCATAATTAAAGCTCCTGGTTGGCATCTCTTAACCATCCCAAGAGACTTGTGGTTCTGAAGGTGTGATTTTTTTCAAATCATCTTTGGCTGGATGTGTTTTAGGTTCCCAAGCGCCGGATAATGACAAAGAAGATGATCTGTGGTCTTCTATTATTCTTCGTCGTTGCAGCTTCTGAAGAAGTAGGAATGAGGTATTCCCAGTATCCTGGCGAGAATGCCCAAAGGCCAGTGTTCTGTTATAACAGCTATCAGTAACTGTCAAATTAGTTGTCATTTATTCAGTCTGTTTTACTAAGTCAGCATGTCTGACGATAGAAATGAAGTGTATTCGCTGAATAGGCTCTGGAGCACTTGGCAATTGGCCATAATTTTCATCGAAAAATCATCTTCAACGATGAGACCAATTTCAAGATGAATGGGTACATGTTCCAACAAACTTGTCGTGTTTGAAACGATACCAATCCAGAGGAGATCCTAGAGCATCCAATGCGGATTTTTAGCTGGCAACGTCATTAGTCAATATTTCTTTTAGAAACACGGTGTTTAGACCGTCATTCTCAACGGCAGCACTAGTGGTCGAAGATTACAAAGTTTTGTAGCCTGAATTGGATGATTTGGTCACCAATGGCATGTTATGTCAAGATCATCAGTAGCCTCCTCTTATTCTTCGTCGTTGTAGCTTCTGTAGAAGTCGTTATGAGGTATTGCCAGTCTCCTGGCGTGAATAACCAAAGGCCAGTGTTCTGTTATAACAGCTATGGGGTTCCATAAATGGAATTTTGATACGTTCAATGAAAATTCTGTTCTACTTATATCTGTATCGGGGCAAATCAGTCTCTACAAGTGGATTCATTAACCCATCTTACCTTTGCCAAGGAATAGAGTTTTTGTGTGACCATTTGTTTGCTTCTCTGCAAAGAGCGCCAATCTCATTTGAATCTAGAATTCAATTTGAATTTTCCAGTTTTAGCAATTACATCGATGTCCCCATGTCCAGGAACCTAAATAAGGGTAAACGTTGAATGTCACGTCATCTCCGCAGTAGATACCCGGCGTTCTTGGACAATCTCAGATGTGTGTATGCATTCTCTAGGAATCTAATAGCCGCATTCTTACTTACATAATTGGCCATTAACAACCAGGATAACGGATTTCGGACTGCCTTAACACATCCTTCAAGGCGCCTCTAAATCTTGCGCACCTACGCCAGTTAGTCACACCAATGATCAATGACAGGGCTTCTTTGATCTGGTCCTTCCAACGCAATCAAGGTTATCCTCTTCACCGCATCAAATACCCGTCTCGCGCGGAGCACCCTCTTGGACGCTTTACTGTCGATAAATATGAGTATATCACCACACGATGTACAGGATCTGATACCGAATTTGCATGGCAGCAATTATTTTAGCCTGCAAAGTACTAAAGGGTCCGCCAAATAACTTTTTTTTTTGAAAATGCTTTAAAAAAAAACTACTGAATATTTTCTCAAATTTAATTTTTATTTGAAGGTACAATCCTTCCGGTTAATAATGGAAAATAATTTCATTCAAATGGCTGCCTCGGCTGGCCATGCAGTAGCCTACACCAGAAGATGCCGATCTTGGCAAAAAAGAATCATATTTTCAGATGAAGCTCATTTTGATCTTGGCGGGTATGTAAACAAGCAAAATTGTCGCATTTGGGGCACAGAAAACCCGCACGCATACTTTGAAAAGCCAACGCACCCACAACGAGTCAGTGTTTGGTGCGGATTTTGGTTCAGAGGCATAATTGGGCCATTTTTCTTCGAAAATGAGCAAGGAGTGGCCGTTACAGTCAATAGCGATCGTTATCGGGCCATGTTGAACGAAGTTTTGTTCACAAAAATTGCAGAGGAGGATATTCGCAACATTTGGTTTCAACAGGACGGCGCTACGTGCCACACAGCCGAAGCTACACTCGATGTTTTGCGCCCTGTTTTTGAAGATCACATTATCTGCCGCACCGTTGGACTATTATTTGTGGGGTGCCGTCAAAGATAAGTGTTACGCCGACAAGCAATAGACAATTGACGCTTTAAAGGACAATATTCGTGAAGCCATTGGTGAAATACAGCTGCGCACAATCGATAATGTGCTTAAAAATTGGACCGATCGTGTAGGCTACTGCATGGCCAGCCGAGGCAGCCATTTGAGTGAAATTATTTTCCATTATTAACCGGAAGGATTGTACTTTCAAATAATAAAAGAAATTTGAGAAAATATTCAGTAGTTTTGTTTTAAAGCATTTTCAAAAAAAAAGTTATTTGGCTTAACCCTTTACAGGTAGTGCAAGGGACGATCTAATTATCAGTTGTTCTGAAAAGATTCTACATTCGACATTGTTAAGGATTCTGGATCCATCAGTGAAAACTTGCATAACAAACCATTATCATGAAGGGATTTATTCGGTATCTGCTTTGCAAAAGCAGTATTGGAAGCAGGTATCTTATACTATATACCAACCATACCCAAGATATAGGCATGATCATAACTTCTGTGCTTCCATGCTCCTATGGAGCTCAGCCTCATTGCCGCATTCAAAGCAACTTGTTTTGCCAATATGTCTGGTTATGGCCGATAAGTCTAAACTATTAAAGTATTGAAGTCCTCTTCTAATTATGTGCCCTACCACATAACACCAAATTCTGACAATAATTTTAATTTGAATAAGAATTTTTGGATTTCAAATAACATTCGATTACAGCACTGAATATTTTAGCATTCGTAATTTTTTAAGAAATAAACATAGAGGAGGGAGTTGTCTGCCTGTCTGTCCTTTGGTCATTTGCTCGTACCGTAAAAGACAATCAAAATAAATTGAAATTTACTTGTAAGCAAATTTATGTACCTTTGTCTGAATAAGCGAGAACACCCGGTATTATTTTTCAAATAATGCAAAACATGCTGGTATTATTAAAACTTTCTTTGGAAGTAAGAAAATCAAAACAAAATTATCACTAATAATCCTAATTTATGAACGCGAAAAATATTGCAGCTGTTATTACATTGTGTAGAAAGGTTCAAATCAATTAATACTGGCTATAACTACTACCTGTATGTAATCATAGCCAAATTCTTAAAAAGGTCTGTTGTCGCCTTGAAATTGTCTTCAATTTGTACAACAACACACAATATAAGCATATGAACATATGTATGAAACTTCTTTCAGCTGGAATTTTAACGATTCTGCGAAAACGTTTATTTATAGATTCAGGTACCTTGCAAATAAAAACATACCTTTGATGTTATGGAAATTGAAATATTTTTATTTTCTTACTTTAAAGGAAAACATAAGAATATCACTTTTGTTGCCAAATATTATTTATTTCTTATACAAGTTAAAACTTATTTACGTACCTATATATATGTGTATACTCGCTAACATAAGTATATGTACATACTTTTCAAATGCTAAAATGAACAGGAATAAAATACGTTTAAAAAAATTCGTATATTTTTTCATTCATAAAATTTCATGCGTCATCTCTTTACAGGCATATATTTTTTAAACCCATGTGTAGGGGTCACGAGATTTCTTATTTTTAGCAAATCGAACGTTGCATCCAAGCTGCAGCAACCATCGGCAAATAACGAATCCTATACCATCCTTTAGGCAAAATACACAGCCCTGCATGGGTTTTGCAAATAAGATAGCTCCAGGTGTTTCGAAGGCTCCAAAAACTTTCCATCAATTCAGATTTTTGAGAAAAGGGGGTTGAAACCCCTAAAAATAGCGTTTTTGGCCATTTTTGAAAAATTGTAGAGCTTAACACTGACGTGCTAGAACCATCGCTATTGGCAGAGATTGATAATTGAGCTTTGCTCTTTAAAATGAGCCCAAAACCAAATTGTTTGCATGCACCCGTGGCATTCGACGTTTACCCTCATTTAGGTTCCTGGACATGGGGACATCGATTGTAATACAAAGATCGACGCAATTTCTAAAACTGGAAAATGCAAATGAATTCCAGATTCAAATGAGATTGGCGCTCCTTTACAGAGAAGCAAACAAATGGTCACACCAAAAATCTATTCATTGGCTGGGAATACCTAATAACGACTTCTTCAGAAGCTGCAACGACGAAGAATAAGAGAAGACCACAGATCATCCTCTTTGTCATTATCCGGCACTTGGGAACCTAAAACGCAACCAGACAAAGGTGATTTGAAAAAAATTCACACCTTCAGAACCACAAGTCTCTTGGGATTAACCATACCAGGAGCTTTAATTATGATGGAATAGGTATTGGTGTTACAACGAGACCTTGTAGGACCTAAGTAGACTGGGCCCATTGAGTCAGCTGTCATTTTAGTCCAATCTGATCTATATACGGAGTCTCTATAGGGGATAACGAAAATTGTGATCATATCATTGTTATACCGCCTCTTCCGAATTCTCTCATAAAATACTGACGGGTACTGACAACTCTCCACATACATAGATGCTTAGTATCTTGATGCCGGGTACCAGTTGTCTACTTCTCGTATTATTAGTGTGTTTGCTTATTAGACGAGAGGCCACCGTTCAAACCCCAGGTCAGACATGAAAATGGCAAAAACTCTGAGAGTAAATAAAAATTGCCGTGAAAAGATTCTCAAAAAATCTGTCGTTCGGAATCGACTTTAAACTATAGGTCCCACCACGCATGTATAAAATTAACACACACAACACAAGTGGTGTGAGAAACTAAGTCGTAATACTGACTAAAGGGTTGTAAGGATCAAATTATGTATATAGATGTATGCATATGTACATGTATATCCTATTGCTTGCGTCGTAACAAATGATACAAAATTTTCCAATAGAGGCTTACGAAAACTGAAAGGTGATAACGGCCATCTTATTGAACCTGCAACTGTCAAATTAGTTTTAATTTATTCAGTCTGTCTTATTAAGTCAGCATGTATAACGATAGAAATGATGTGTATTCGCTGAATAGATTCTGTAGCACTTGGAAATTGGCCATAGTTTTCATCGAAAAATCATCTTCAACGATGTGATCCGTTTCAAGATGAATGGGTACATGTTCCAACGGACTTGTCGTGTTTGAAGCGATACCAATCCATATGAGCTCCAAGAGGGTCCATTGCATCTCGAAAAAGTCAACGTTTGTTGCGGATTTTGGGCTGGCAACGTCATTAGTCAATATTTCTTTTAGAAAGACGGTGTTTAGACTGTCACTCTCAACGACAGCACTAGGTGTTAAAGATTACCAAGTTTTTTAACCTGAATTGGATGATTTGGTCACGAATGACATGTGATTTTAAGAGGATATTTCGGCGTGCAACACAGTCATTCTACACAGGATATTCTGCACGAGCATTTAAGGAGCATGGCCATCTCACGAGAAGTTAATGTGAACTGGGCACAGAAATCGTACAATTTGACCCCATAGCAGATTTCCTACAAAGTCGCTCAGTGGAAATAAAATTGCCATGAAAAAGTTTGTCAAAAAATCTGTCATTCGGAGTCGACTTTGGACCATAGGTAACGTTATTATATATTATATATATATATATATATATAAGTAAGGACTATCAATATGCGAGGATAGGTTTAAACATCTTCCTCACGTACCTTATAGCTTCATGTGAATCACGATTTGCTTATTAGACGAGAGGCCACCGTTCAAACCCCAGGTCAGACATGAAAATGGCAAAAACTCTGAGAGTAAATAAAAATTGCCGTGAAAAGATTCTCAAAAAATCTGTCGTTCGGAGTCGACTTTAAACTATAGGTCCCACCACGCATGTATAAAATTAACACACACAACACAAGTGGTGTGAGAAACTAAGTCGTAATACTGACTAAAGGGTTGTAATGATCAAATTATGTATATATATGTATGCATATGTACATGTATATCCTATTGCTTGCGTCGTAACAAATGATACAAAATTTTCTAATAGAGGCTTACGAAAACTGAAAGGTGATAACGGCCATCTTATTGAACCTGCAACTGTCAAATTAGTTTTCATTTATTCAGTCTGTCTTATTAAGTCAGCATGTATAACGATAGAAATGATGTGTATTCGCTGAATAGATTCTGTAGCACTTGGAAATTGGCCATAGTTTTCATCGAAAAATCATCTTCAACGATGTGATCCGTTTCAAGATGAATGGGTACATGTTCCAACGGACTTGTCGTGTTTGAAGCGATACCAATCCATATGAGCTCCAAGAGGGTCCATTGCATCTCGAAAAAGTCAATGTTTGTTGCGGATTTTGGGCTGGCAACGTCATTAGTCAATATTTCTTTTAGAAAGACGGTGTTTAGACTGTCACTCTCAACGACAGCACTAGGTGTTAAAGATTACCAAGTTTTTAACCTGAATTGGATGATTTGGTCACGAATGACATGTGATTTTAAGAGGATATTTCGGCGTGCAACACAGTCATTCTACACAGGATATTCTGCACGAGCATTTAAAGAGCATGGCCATCTCACGAGAAGTCAATGTGAACTGGGCACAGAAATCGTACAATTTGACCCCATAGCAGATTTCCTACAAAGTCGCTCAGTGGAAATAAAGTTGCCATGAAAAAGTTTGTCAAAAAATCTGTCATTCGGAGTCGACTTTGGACCATAGGTAACGTTATTATATATTATATATATATATATATATATAAGTAAGGACTATCAATATGCGAGGATAGGTTTAAACATCTTCCTCACGTACCTTATAGCTTCATGTGAATCACGATTTGTCTAACCTAACGTTTGTAAATATTAAAAATAAGAGTATATAGGGCGATTTTTATTCACATCATGCAAAGTATCATAAACTTTTTCTTAAATTAAAAAGCATTTACGACCAAAACAACAAAGCAAGCATCCAACTCTATAGGAAATTAGATTCACATGTCATATATAAACACTGTATATGGTAAGTATATGGTAAGTATACTGTATATGTATATGGTAAGTATATATACATGTATTAAATTATTCCATTGTGACAGATGCTCTTTTCTATTTTACTTGTTATATTTTTTTACAGCACACACTCCTACATATTTTTGTTTTTCACAGTTGTTGTGTTAATAATTAGAAAAGTTTTCGTTTTTATGAAAAAAGAAGACAAAATAATAACATACACACACAATAACACTTATAAGGGGACTTTGTTTCTCATTTAAAAGAAAACCAAACTTTATTTGTCATATATTGGAGCACCAAGTTGTTTTTGTTACTGCGTGTGTGTGTGTGTATGAAACTTTGTTTGTTAATAATTTATTACAATTTGTTTTTGATGAACATAAAAAGTCCTTGAAATTTGAGAAAGTAAACAATAAAAATTTGTGTTTAGAAGTCTTTGAAGCATGCATTAGTATTGTCCCCGGCATTGTAAATAAACTCAAGATCATATTAAAAAAATTAAAACAAATGATTTATTATGTAGCTTTCATGTAAACCATTGCTGACGAATGTGGCAGTAGGGTGCTTAATGCCCTACGATAGAATTTAAGGGAAATCAATTTGTTTCAAGTCTCAATTTCTTAGTCTGGACTTAAAGTGCAAGCTTTTAGTTCGACTTAAACAGAAAATTTAGACTTAAAAATATTATTCCAGGGATCTACTGACAGGAAATCAAGATTCAATGAATTTTTATAAAATACTAGCTGTACCCTGCGCGTGTTGCTGCGCCACCAGCTAAAATAAATTTGAATGAAAGACATTACACAAATGTTCAATTAATTTTGAATCATTTTATTGATTTTGTCTCCCGTTGTCCTAATGATTCAGATGAAAGGGCCTAAGTAGTACGCATCAGTTCTAATCTCACTTCTCATTGTTCAAGTGGTTCAAGCGACCGGACCTCAGCGGCATATACTCGAAGATTTTCCAGTCTCAATGTTCGTCTGATTCTGAGGCTCGTAATGGTTTTTTTCTTCTGTGCTTGAGCTGTATTTTCCCTACGCCACACAAATCACCTGCCGTCTGAGCCAGAAATATTAAACTTACTTTCGTCCGTAAATATCACAGTATTCCAAAAGTCTTCTGATTTATTAACATAGTTTTTGGCATACTCCAGATCAGACGGCAGGCTTGTGTTGTAAAATATGCCAACTTAAAAACATTGTGGTGGTGATGTGATGGTTTGGTGTGCCATGTCAGCAGGAGGTGGCGGAAATCTCGTTTTTGTTGAAACTACAATGGACAAACACCATTATTTGAATGTATTAAAAGAAAATTTGGAAGCTAGTGCAACGAAATTAGAAATGCTAGGGGATTTTCGACCCGTTCACGATAATGACCCAAAACATAAAGCCAAAATTGTAAGTGAATGGTTAAGTGAAAACGTAAACGAAGTGCTTTCTGATCCTCCTCAGGGTCCAGACCTTAACCCCATAGAACATCTATGGAGAGTTTTGGAGAAAAAAATCCGTCAGCCTACAATCACTGGCAAGGATATGCTCAAGAACGTTATTACCGAGGAATGGCTGAATATTGGTCATGAAATTACTAGTAAATTAGTATTATCAATGAAGAACCGTTTAAATGAGTTTATTAAAGCCAAAGGATATCACACCCGTTATTAAAAGCACATTACTTAGTTTTAAGGTATAAATATTATTCTGTACGGATAATTTTTTGAGTTTGGTTTCTGATGTATTCTTTTAATTTTGTTACTTCAATAAAATTTATTTCTGTTTTAACCTTTATGTGTTTGTATTTGTGTAATATGCCAGTTGCACTTTTTAAAAATCAAGAAGTTATTTTCATTGGATATATATTTTCAGAACTACATTAAATTATATTTTCAAGAGTTTAGTGTACGGGCAATTGTTTGAGTCAGTGTATAAGAAGATTTACTTCATTTTGACGGGTTGAATGCCTTTTGCGGCTATGGTACGCAGCTATTCTGTATGCTCCTTAATGAGTGCAGTATCATCCTGACCAAGACGTTTGCAACCACTGAAGGCAGTGAAATCTCCAGAAGATTATTCGAAACATGTAAGAGGTTGTAGAACTATCAGTTCCTCAACTAATTCACACAAACGCTGGAGAAAAAGAAGAATGCCCACTATCCTTATCCATTTACCATCATGTTGGATGATTTCATTTCATGGGAGAAGTTTGTTCAGAGCCAAGAGGAATTACGTAGAAACTCTACTCTTTCACAAGATCTCAAACAACATACATACATACAAACATAATTGGTCATTACAATCCTTCAGTCAGGATTACGACCTAGCTTCTCACACCACTTCTGTTGTGTCTGTTAATTTTACACATAAGTGGCAGGACCTATAATTTAAATTCGTCTCCGAACGACAGATTTTTAAGAAAACTTTTTCACGGCAATTTCATTTACTCTTAGAGTTTTTGCCAGAAATCTGCTGAGAGGAAGTTGCCGAAGAAATATTTTTTCGTATTTAATTTTTTTGAGATATCTGACGTGGGGTTTGATTCGTTGCCTTACGTACTACTAGACTAGGGCCACTCGGTAATGAGAAGGTTACAATATTCAAATTTTTTAATATCACTCTGGGTAGGGAATTAAAATGGAGACAACATATGGCGGATAAGACAGCATAACCCGATAGACGCAGGTTCATATTCAGTCCTTTCGTGAATTTCACTTTGGCTCTACAAAAATGTAATCAACGCAGTATTATGCGACTGAATGCCTAACATATCAACTGCGATATGTTTTGCATTCATCTAATACCAAATCGACTAACTTGGTCAAACGATTCCATCGTACAGATTTCCATAAGATAGCTCAACAACTTCAGATTAAGCGTGTTTGAGTCTTTATGAAGTCGCCGTGGTGTAGTAGGTAGTGTGTTGGCTTACTATTCGTAAAGCCCGGGTTCGTATCCCAGGTCAGACATCAAAAATGAAATATGAAAAAAAAAATATTTCTTCGGCGGCTTCCTCTCAGCAGATTTCTGGCAAAAACTCTGAGAGTAAATAAAATTGCCATGAAAAGTTTCTCAAAAAATCTGTCGTTCGGAGTCGACGTTAAACTGTAGGTCCCGCCACTCACGTATAAAATTAACGCACACAACATGAGTGGTGTGAGAAGCTAGGCCGTAATCCTGACTGAAGGGTTGTAATGGCCAATTATGTATGTATGTGAGTCTTTATAGAAAAGGACGAGAAACCCAACTATAACTCCAACTACCGAAATCGGATAGTGTTTTCCAAACAGAGGTACTTACAATCGAAGTATGTATTATTTGGGCCTGTAACAATTTGCTAAACTTTACATATAAAGATTTAAATATTTTCACTGATAATCAAATGACATTTAGTGCTGTTATGGTAAACATTATATGGGCACCTAACCAGAAGGTTGAAGTTCTTCGTCACATATGGGAAGTGAAGTCATCCTGTGATGTTACCTCTTTTTTTAACAGCAACACTCAGGAGTTGACCCCTCTTTATGCAGTGAATTGTGTTGGAATATAGGAAAGATAGTTTATAGGGGAAATGACAGAGGGGCAGTGTACGACAATTTCTTTTCTTAAATGAGCAGTTCGTCACTTTGTTTTCGAGAATTACTTTTCCGTAATAATTCTCACTTTCTTTTTCCTATTGTGAGTAATCACCTATAAAGTCAGGCAAAACATCAGACAATCAGACCCAGAGTCTTTGGTGGCAATCGCTCCCACGGCCTCGCCGCTTGAAGTGTAGTGTATATATTTCTTGAATCCTCCAAACTTGTTTTATTTGACAAAAACTGTTTTTTCCTGGACTTTAAGCACAAATGTATCGATACCACAAACATTTCTGAATCGATGACCAAAATTTAAACCTTATTAAAAATGAGGGGAATGGGCCTTTAAAACGATATACACATATATATTATTTGACTTAATATGCTACGGGTTTTGATGAGATAAACTTGGCAAATGTGAATTTTTTTCATATTTTTTCAAGTTTGTCTGTTCATAGTAGCAAACTTTAATTAAAAATATGTGTATCTGAAAGTGCATTATTTTGTGAAGAGATTGGCCTTTTGTTTGATCAAATCGAACAAAAATTACCGTAGTTATTATTTAAAGAGTCTAACAATCGAGTTATATTTTTCATATATGTACATATTTGTTCAAATGAACTTTTAGTTCAAACATTTTCAGAATACTTGATAGATCTTGATTGTTTATAGCAAAATGTAGCAATTTCACGTTTGAGCGACCACCAGAAGTTGGCGACCACAACCTGACTCTCGCACCGTGTTATTCATCGTGTTATGCAAACAATAGTGAGCTCGGGTTAGAAGGAATATTGGTAAATATTTCATTTGTAGATGAAATAATCATTTGCACGATTCCTTACCCTAATGATTCTGAAGTTAAAATATTTTGTTGTAATCGGGTTACAGCGTCATCATTATCTATCCCATAAGAAATGTTTTTACAGTGCTTAGAATTGAGTACAAGTCAGTGCAATACTTGCATATATTTTTTATTATTTTGACCTTGTTTCCTAAAATTAAATCTAGTAAGCATATGGTATAGTCAAGGCCATTATAGTCATATTATTTAGTCATATTATTTTTGTACTAAACATTCGAATTTTGCACTACTTGTCCTAAACATATGAAGACACAAGCGGCCAAAACATGGCCGGCCAACAGACGTTTTTTTTTAATATCTTCACATATAGTACAGTGGACAGCAAAAGTCTTAGTACGGCAATATATTTAAGCAATTTCATGAATTTTAACCAACAGTTTGTATAAAAATTTGCGGTTTTTATATTTATTCCATTAATTTATTTCTGTTTTATTATAAAACCAAACAATTTTTTAATGTTTTCCATAAAACAAGAGAAAAATAAGGAAAAGTTTCAGATGACTCCATAGGTACCCCCAAGGAGAACCCTGAGTAAATTTAAAATTCAAAGGCCAAATATATGAAAATGTTATACCTTTTATTTAGTAGAATATCCCTTAAGGTCAAGCACTCCATTTAAAATTAAATGTACAAGTTTTGTGTAATGTTTTCTGGTGACACCATGAGCAGATTTTTCGGTTGACTTTTGTTTGAGGTTTAGCGCTTACGTAACCGTTCTTTCAAATGATCCCCTAAATACTCTCTATAAGTCATATCGGGACATTGTGCAAGAGTATTAAGCCTCTGAGAATTTTTTTTGTCAAAATATATTGGCGTTCTAAGACTTTTGCTGTCCACTGTATATATATGTATGTGTGATTGGGATTATAAGCAAAATAATTCAATAAAAGCATTTTTCTCTTCTCAAATGATTTTATTTTATTCTTAAAAAAATTTTCTTTTTATCCGTGATCACACAACGTATGTGCACATAAAAATTGAAACGGAACATGTGTGGCATTTTGTTTAACAATAACATTCCCTAAAAGCCTCTTTAAAATTTTTGTTTTGCAAAATTTTCCATTTGAACTGCCATCTCCAGTAGATACATATGTTAGTGTGTGTGTGTATGTATCTAAGGATTTTTCATAGGCTTCTTCTTGATATTTTTAACACACCTCACGTACATTTCAATGACCTTCAATTTTGTTGGTCTACAATGTGAACACAAATTTTGTATGGCAGTAGTACATGGGCATGGTACAGAAGTCTAAGCTGGAAATGGAATAAGTGTGTTTGGCTGTAAGTATACACGTATTTCTGTTGTTATGACAGCTGCTGTTTGATTTTATTTATTTCGTCTTCTTTATTTTCTCTGTTACCTGGTGTAAACTAATTTATCTTTATATTGGCTCTTCAATAATCAGAAATACGTGATGATTTTCATGTTTGAATTTTGTACTTGAATTTGGTACTTAATGATTTCATTGTCATTTACTCTGTAGATTATTTGTCTTGAAATTATACGAAGTAAGGCCAATTGAATTAAATGATGTCTGATGAAACGTATGTTATTATTAATGAAGTATGAAATGCTGGTATTTCGTAGGGCAAAAAATATATCCAAGGAAAAGTAGTCGAAATAGCTTTTCTGCTAGATTAACGATGATTAAAATTATTATCATTGGCTTAGATTTTATGGAAATTTTTCAAATTATAATTCCAGGCAACATATTTTATGTCTTCATTATTAATTCATTTGAAAAAATAAATTTATTTTCCAAATGATTACGTACATATGCAGAAACGTACATTTATTTAAGGACGTTCATAAACTTGTGGAACGTATGTGATATTTAGAAATTTTGGAATCTGTGCTGAAATTGCTATCAAAATGTTGGAACAAATGTAGACATAACCCAAACAGAGTTACCATAGCAGTAGTTACAAAGAGATACCTCGGAGTAGTAATGAAGGTCTTACGCCATTCAATAACAAAATGCGCGAAAGACCCAGTGTTGTTTATTGACACATAAGCACAGCAATAATATTGCGTCAACTGTATCCCCGGGGTGGTGTAAATATTAGAAAGTCAGGAGCTCTTGATGTTCTGGGCATGAAAACTCTATGTGATGTTAGCTGGAACCAAGACATTTTTCAAGTGTCGAAAGAGGCATTCAAGTACTTCGGTATCTTTCTTATGAACTTCTTACTATTTGCATCACTTATATCCGACGGGGAATGCAAACAACTCTCATGTATGGGCCGGCGTACAGGAGAGAGCAAAGATGCTCATTAATGAGGTTAGGCTATCGAACTCTATTGATTTATTGGAGCATCTTCGCAATGTGTCTTGTGTTTCACTGTTCTATGGCTACTACTACGGATTTTGCTCGAGTGAGATAAAGAGACTTGTACCCGAAAATCATGTATTCTTACATAACACTCGTCTTTATTGTAGATTACATCAATTTTTGCGGTCGATATGCCAGTGGATAGCACACAGACAAAATTCGTTATTTAGCCAAACTGTTCGTATGTGGAATTCTCCTCTTGCAGAGGTGCTTTCCTGTTACTTATGATATAAATAAATTCAAATCTAGTGTCCACAAACACTAATGCCTCTTTCCTACTTCCAATAACATATTTTCCTACATCCAATACAATGCAATGCATGAGTAGTGATTGTCCTCCGAGTGTTGGTCGTATAAAAAAAAATAAACGAAATAATCTTAGAATCATACTGGACAGCAAACTATATTGAAAGGCTGCAACTGGTCTTTGTTGTTGTAAGAGAGCAATAGGCCTAAACTAGGATGTCAACACTAAATATGTATACAAGCTGAATGACTTTGAAATCAAACCAACTCCATTCTACAGGACTGCGAATTGATGGTTGGCTTGAGGAATATTCTCGATGTCATCAAACCCGGATTGTAGATATTATGGGGATTGTGCCGATTACGATGACTGGTGCTCTTAGAACTACATAATCTAAGGCAATATTTACTAAGCTTTACTGGTTACTACTAAACATGTTGAAAGCCACAAAACCATGGGAGAGTAGTAACTATGGTCCTAACAAAATCTTTGCTATAGAGGATGTCGATACTCTAAACGTTTTTCGATCCTGGTTTATCGTCGTAGATATCGGATTGGTTATTTTATTGATTTTGTTTTAATGGTCCCACAGATCTTAATCAAGGTATTTACTGACAGATTCACGTGAATAAGTCGGGAGTAGAATATTTTCATCTGAATTTTGGATTATATATTCCACTATCCGATTGCGGTAGTACTACATACATACATAATTAATTGGTCATTACAACACTTCAGTACGACCTAGTTTCTCACACCACTTATGTTGTGTGAGTTAAATTTATACGTGAGTGGCGGGACTTCAATTTAATGTGTTTCAACGACAGATATTTGAGAAACCTTTCATGGCAACATAATTTACTCCCAGAGTTTTTACTAGAAATCTACTGATAGGAAGTCGCCGAAGAAATATTTTTTCATATTTCGTTTTGATATCTGACCTGGGGTTTGAACCGTGGCCTCACGTCTAATAAGCCATCATACTACCCACAAGACCAGAGGTCGACAGACTACGGCTCGCGAGCCAGATGCGGCTCTTTGGATGTGAAGCAGTGGCTCTTTAGTTCCATACACATATATTATTTATTGTATCAAATAAAAATAAATAAGAATACAAATTTTCACTGCATAATACATCAAGAACCTCTTAATGCCCAAACATTTCCTGCCGAAATAGTTGAGGTTATGGTTTTGGTAATAATGACTGTCAACAGCATCGTCAGTTTAAAGAGTTCTTAAACGAAATGGAGTCTCAGTATTCCGACCTCCTTCTTCACAATAAAGTGCGATGGCTTTCCAAAGGAAATGTGCTGAAACTATTCTTTGTGCTTTGAATGAAGTAAATACAGTCTTAAAGGAAAAAAGGCGTCAATCACCCTGAATTAGAAAACGCCAAATAGTTGCAAACATTTTAATTTATGTTGGACATCACAGCAATATTAAGTGAGCTGAATCTAAAACTGCAAGGAAAGGGGAACCCAGCCTAGGTTTTGGTCGAAGAATTAATTATTTTTGCAGAATATATTCGACGCATGGAATAGTCTTCCAGATTGCTACAGTGGGCTGAAAAAGTTGGCATTTGGAGTGCTGCTATCTTTGGATTGACATATTCATGCGAGCAAGCGTTCTCGTACATGAATATAATTAAAAGTAATTAGAGTCGTGTTTGAAACTTAGAACAACAAGTTATCAACCAAATGTATCCAAACTTTCTAAAACAATGCAAAGCCATCGCTCCCATTGAATTTTTTTGATCAATTGTTTGTTACTGAAGTACAAGTTAGTGTTATAAGCAAATGTTTAATTCTTTCAAGCTTTTACTTAAATAACAAGCATCTACCTAACAATAAAAGAATAAATATGTATATATTTTTTATGAATAAATATATTAGTTTTTTTTTTTTTTTTTGTATTCAAGAAACTTTACTTTTTGTGGCTCTTTTAAATTTAAGTTTTGCAAATTGCAATTTTTGGCTTTAAGTCTCAAAAGTTTGCCGACTCCTGTACTAGACTACGGCGACTATTCAAGCTAAAATAATAAATTGCCTGATACTTACCATAGTCATATCATAGTCAAGTGGCCATTAGATCTCTAAGGCGTGTCTAGGGTCTACACATGAAGGCCGGGTGTCCCTGAAGAAGATAGCAAGAGATTCGAGTGGTACATATTTTACATGGAGACGTTGAAGGTAATTATAAAGCAGGCCCAATAGCAAAAACTGGTACAACGTAAAGTTAAACTGAATTCTCATGTACATATGCAAGATTGGTGTTCTGCAAACAAATGTTCTCCCACAAACTTCACTTATCGTTCTTTTCAGAAAATTTTAGAAGGACCAGACAGATCGAGACCAATAGTGATATATGCAGATCAAACCTGATCAAAGTCCATTTTAAGTACCTCTGCGTGGCCACTGGGAAAACCTTACAACTGCTTCTGCAGAGCTGTCATGTTGCATGGCACTAGGGAAAATTAAGAGAATAATTCCAATGTCACCTTTAAGACACGTGTCACAATAGAATTTTTGTTGTTCGATATCGTACGGATAGCAAAATAAAGAAACTGCGGAAGCCTTTTATTAACATTATTTCACCACGTATTTGTTACAGACTCTGTTATTATGGTAACTAAGTTTTTTTACTTTTTATTAAATACACGAAGAGAATACACTTTAATTTTTAAGGTTTTTGTTTTAATAGTTTGTAGCCGAAAATAATAAAAACGAAAAATACGAACATACTCTTGACTTCGAAGACACACACACACGCCTCTTAACCCATCGGCAGCGGTAAATGTAATGAAAATATCTTTTTGGGAAAATAAAATGTTTGTTTTGATGGTTGGTTACTCCAGTCAATTTATTTTTATTGTTGTATTTCTCTTTCTTGGCTGTTAAATATTCATGGGTTTTCTTTACGGTTTTTCTTTTTTCTTTTTCTTTTCGTGTTGTTTTGTTTTGACCCATCTTTTGTTTTTAGAACGTTGTTGTTGTTCTTATTTTTGTGTATCATCAAGCAGATGGCTTTTAACGTCGATGTTGTTTTGGGTAAAAATAAGTATTTTTTCTACATGGAAAAGAATATTAGAATGATTTTGTTGTATACATACCATACAATACATATGTATAGTATTTAAAGAAGGCTTCACTTTAAATCGAGACGGTTATAAGACATCCGAATATTGCATTTAGGATATGAATGAATGCAAAAAATGCTTGAGAACTTTTTCAAATCGTGATTGACAGTGATTGACCAAAGCATAGGTTATACTAGATAATAAAAAATTTTCATCACGGTTTGTGTAAAAGATTATCGAAGTTTACATCCATTAAGACGCTTCAATATCTCTCCAAATAATACATTCTTTGGATAACATTAATGTCAACATCATAAGGGCCATTATTACAACCAGCCGTTAAAGTTGGGTTTCGTTAAAGGTAACTTTAGCTAAAGTGAACTTTAAAGTCACCTTTAACTTATTTTAGTTATTAAAACTTATTTGCTTATACATATTTGAAGTTGCCATATTGAAAATAATATATAATATGGCAAGTTCAAACATAGAGTGACCTTGATCTTATTGGGCAATCATAACAACGAAAAACAATTTATCTGCCCGTTAAAATCCTCCCTTTAGTTAACGACAAGTTATAATAATGGCCTTAAGTATATCAAATAAAGTTGGAATTTAAGATTTCCCACTATTACACCCAATACAACAACCTATACAAGTTCAATAAAAGTTTTCTTACTAGAATTTGATGGTCGCTCTATTCTAGTTGGAGTGTGTTTGCTTATTAGACTTGAAGCCACGGTTAGACATCTTCAACAAAACGAAATACAACAAAATATTTCATCGGCGACTTCTTCTCAGCAGATTTCTGGCAATAACTATGAGAGTAAATAAAAATTGCAACGAAAAAATTTGTTGATTATTATATAATTTCAGAAATTTATAGAAACCCCGTTTATTAAATTTTGTTACGCTCCTACATTTTAAAAGTGTGTAATATCTGTGCAAATAAAAGTTTTTCTTTTACTATATTTATGTAATTATTATTTATTTTCTATCTGGCAATGCCATTTTTGTATGTAATTTATTGTCGGTTTGGCAGTTCCATTTTTATATTTCATTTGTTTTCGGCTTGGTAACACCCTTTTTATACATAATTTATTTTCAATCTGGCAACTTCCAGCTTTAACTTCGAAGTTAGCTAATACTCCTTTCACTTCGAGGATAGAAAGTGGGCTTTATTTAATAGGGTGGGCCATTTAAAAGTTTAAATTTAAATATGCAATAAAATTTGAAATTTTGAAATTTTCCCAAATTTATTTGTTTGTTGTGAAGTACAATTGTTCCGGTTAGAAATGGAATATTAATTCATTCATATGGCTGCCGCAGCTGACCTCACAGTACCTCATTCGATCGGAGCAATTTTCGTGCGCTTTTCCGAGTGTATGGTGTCGTATCTAGGCTACGGCATTACGAATGTTAGCCTCCAAATGCTCAATTGTCTCCGGTTTGTCGGTATAACACTTTTCTTTAACGGTGCCCCACAGAAAATGGTACAACCGTGTCCATTCACAGTTTCTTGGCGGCCAAGTGACATCATAATTTTTTTGGGCTAACTAAACTGACATCAAAAGTTTGACGCAATAAATCATTTGTGGCATAAGATGTGTGTCAAGTTGCATTATCATGTTGAAATCAAACATCGTTTACATCAATACCATGAAGATCGGGTACCAAAAAAACGGTTATCATGGTAAGATAGGTTTCTCCATTGACCGTAATGGTTGCACCGTCCTCATTTTTAAACAAATATGGGGCAATGAAGTCGCCGTGGTCTAGTAGGTAGTGTGTTGACTTATTAGACGAAAAGCCAGGGTTCGAGCCCCAGGCCAGACATCAAAATAAAATACAAAGAATATTTCTTCGGCGACTTCCTCTCAGCAGATTTCTGGAAAAAACTCTGAGAGTAAATAAAATTGCCATGAAAAGTTTCTCAAAAATCTGTCATTCGGAGTCGACTTTAAACTGTAGGTATCGCAACTCATGTATAAAAATTAACACACACAACATAAGTGGTGTGAGAAACTAGGTCGTAATCCTGACTGAAGGGTTATAATGACCAATTATGTATGTATGTGGGGCAATGATGCCTTCGTTCCCCAAGCCGCACCAAACAGTCACTCGTAATAGGTACAGTGGCAGCTGTAAGATCAAGTGTGGGTTTTCTGAGCTCAAAATATGGCAATTTTGCTTATTAACGTACCCACTAAAATGAGAATGAGCTTCAAAAAGATTTTTTTTGCAATTTCCGACCAAATTGTATTTGTTTTGGAAATCAATTTCCAATAAATCCGAACATTGCTCAAGCCTAAATCGATTCATTACGTTTAGTGAAGATAATGTACTGAATTTTGGGACAGAATAGAATGACACACGTAGTGCCAGATTCGAAATTGTTCAAATTTAAACCGATAGATTGCCCACCTGGCATTAAATATAAAACGTTAAGCCGACAACAATCAGCTAAGAAGCTGTTGAATCGCCTTTAATAAGGACTAGCTTACCGTTTTTAACCAAGTTTTCAGCAGTACCGTCATATTGAAAGCATTATTTTAAAAGTTTAGTAGTTGAAACAGACTTTGAAGCCTTAGTCTGCTAATTGCTTCAAAAATATCGGCATTCTACAAGTGCTTTTCTTAGAATTTGAATTGTTCAGTAATATTTTGTTCAACAGCGCCATGCAATATTAATAAGAGATAACAAGCAATTTTTCTAAGGTAAATACGATATTAAAAGACTTTAAACTAGAAAAACGTACTATTTTTAAACACGACACATCTAATGCAGGATGTGATCCACTTATTTTCAATTCTTTTCCTGCATCAAATAAAAGCATCACTGCAATGTTGTTATGCAATAAAAATTTGGTGGTAAATGTTTTGGATTTAATTCACTTAGAACTGGTTATCGTGTGAATCGATATCAGTTGAACGTGTCCATATTTAAAGTGGTTCATCCTATAACTGTTATAGTTGTTTATTTAGACATTATAGTAATTAATATTGGCAAATAAGTTTACTATTGTGATGCCTGTTACGTGCAGCTGTAAATCGACACAAGCTTTGAACATATTACAAGGAAATATAAAAAGAAGAAGAACTTTAATATCTTGGCGTAATTTTATCAAGCAATTCTATCAGAACTTTAAACACTTCTTATTCCTGTAATGAAATTCAAAAAATGGCAAAGTCGACGTAGTCTAGCAGTCAGGATTCAAACTCCACGTCAGACATCTCTAATCAAACGAAATATGAAAAAATATTTCTTCGGCTACTTCTTCTCAACAGATTTCTGTGAAAAATTCTGGGAGTAAATGAAAATTACCATGAAAAGTTTCTCAAAAAATCTGTCGTTAAGAGTCATTTGTAAAATGTAGGTCCCGCCACTCATGTATAAAGTTAACAGACACAACATAAGTGATGTGAGAAGGTTGTAATTCTGACTAAAGGGTGGTATGTACAGTGGTGGCCACGAATTTAAGACACGACATATGACTGACTTAGTTGTGATAATTCTAAGAGTTGCTTAGAGGAAAACAATATCACTGTTTTAAAACGGCCAGCTCAATCCCCGGACCTCAATCCAATTAAGAACTTGTGAAATGATGTTGAGGAACATGTACGAGCAGTAAAACCAAAAATTTAAACGATCTGTGGGTAGAAATCCAAAAAACTTGGTATGCGATTCCAAAGCAACATTGTATGGCATTAGCCGAAAGTTTACCCAGGAGATGTGCTGCTGTGATCCAAAATAAAGGATTTCCCACCAAATACTAAGATTTTTTTATGAAGCTGAGCTTTACTTTAGTGAATTATGTTTTATTTTGCCTATGTCTTTAATTCATGACCAGGATACAATTTGTGTTGATCTATATAATATGTAAATAAAAATTCTTAACCAAATGTAGGTTGCACAATATTACTAATTTTTCTTCCTAATATTGCTAAAATCTTAAGAAAAATATCATGGACCTAAAATTTTTTGATAAGATGCAAAAATTATCGCAAATAAATAAGTGAAATGTCGTGTCTTAAATTCGTGGCCACCACTGTATATTAAATTCAATAATTTAACGAAATATTTGTAATTTTGTAATATATTTGTTGTACCATATATTTGGAGAAGCTACTTTAATATTATTACAGGGCCATTAGTACTTTTATAGAGAATAGGGCAGTCACAAGACATTTTCCTCGTCTTCTTATCATTTCTACGATTTTTTTCTGTTAACCTTGTATGACTGTCCACAAGAAAGTGTATTGAGTTCATGTAATCGATTACAGTGGTATGGAAGCTCCTCTTTCCCAAACGGTGAGTGCATCGATTATGTCGCATATTATTTTCGTGTCATACCTCCTCATTATTAGAGGTTTTGTAAGTCGCCGCAGTCTAGTAGGTAGTGTGTTGGCTTATTAAACGTGAGGTCATGGTTTAAACCGCCGGTCAGATATCTCGGTTAAAACGAAATATAAAAAAATTTCTTCGTCGACATAATTCTCACAGCAAATTTCTATGCAAAAATTCTAAGAGTAAATAAGAATTACCATGCAATGGTTCTCAAAAAAAAAAAACTGTCCTTCGGAGTTGACTTTACATGGTAGGTTCCCCCGCTCATGTATAAAATTGACAGATGCAACATAAGTGGTCTGAAAAGCTAGATCGTAATCCTGACTGAAGGGTTGTAATGACCTACTATGTATGTAAAGCAACTGGAAGTATTACAGATGTGTTCAGGTCTCTGTATCATCGAACATATCGTGTAGAGAGAATGTGTTGGATAATTTGAATTTCTCGATTCCGTAGATTTCTCATCAATTGGATCCATCTTACGGCTCATTACGGCATATTTAGTATAGGGATTTGCATTTCCGTCTTTATAGAGTCCAACTCAGAATTCATTAGATATGATGTATAAGTTCTAGATTGTATTAGGTCCCGTTACTTGTGGATAAAATTGAAACACACAACATAAGTGGTGAGAGAAGCTAGGTCGTAATCTTAACTAAAGAGTTGTAATGACCAATTACGTAATTACGTAGGTTATCTCTTTCACATATCTACTAGCAATTGGAGGCATTTGTATATGGAAAACGATAGAGGAAAGGGTGTGTACTCAATCACTCTGGTACAATTGGGCAGTTCACACAAGCCCTTGTATCGTTGTATTCATTGTATTGTTGGACGAATATACAACACTGTATACTTGTTGTTGATAATTTTTATATAAAATTCCGATACACATATACACATTTTCTTCATATGTTTCTGGAAGTTGCATTGGTTTCGTGCTAACAGTTTATGTAAGTGCTAGTAATCAAGAAGAATAATAAAAATACAAAATATTTTCTACGTAACTTGAGTTAACAATTAACATTTCAAAATTATAAATGTTCGCACAGATAATTAATTAATTAACTTTTTTCCGTAATATTTTTCATTTTGTTGCTCAAAATCAAATTATGGTCTTCTTCTTCTTATCGTTTTGTGACATTTGGAATACAATATACACAATACAGCATAGCAAACAAAAAGTGTATTCAATACAACATACATATATGATACAAAGTCGTGTGAATTGGCCAAATATTTACAAAATGACTTGAAATTTCTCTAGACATTTTAATTTTAACTGTACAAAGACGTATTCAAACTTATTTAATTGAAGAGAATTCCAAAATAAAAGCAAACTGCCCCTGCTAATAATTTTATTTTATCTTCTTTTTTGTTTGCTTTTACTACCACAAATAATGCTTTTCAGCTTAAATGTCAGAAGTCAGTTTCAATTCATAGTTTAATATGTATAAAAGTTCAAAAACATTTAAAATTATTTATAAATCCGAAAAGAAAAAATACAAGGAGACCTAAAATAAGCGATGGCCAGATTAAATAAATTAAATTTTCTAACAAGAGTACATAAATCCTTAGCTCATTGAAAACTAAAGAAAAAATTAAATTCTAAAATCCGTAGAAGCAAATGTAATTCCTTCTTCAATGGGGCCTTTAACAATGAACACAAGACAAGAAAAGAATGATGGATGAGCAAATGAACAATTGAGAGCATATAACAACAACAAATGATTAAAAGAATATGCGATTGATTGGCAGCATGAGTGTGGAATAAATAAAATGAATGAATAAAAAAAAAAGAATTCTTATTGTCGATATCCTGTATGTATGAAAATTGAAATATGTGGGCAATTTATTATCATGTGCTTGAATACATGAGCAGAAGCAACAAGTAAGTAAGGAAATAATACTCATTGTAATAATAACCACAAGTACAATAAGTGAAATACATACATATGTACATGTGAAATACATGTATGTAAACCAATACTTGTTAACTACCATTCATTAGTGCAATAATCGAACGTCCATCAATACAATCCAATCCAGCAAATCCTTGAAAGAAAATGACTATTTTTCGTACATTCGACATGTAATAGAATCGTATAATTTAAACGCAAATAAAATAAATAAATACAATAGAAGTACAATGCAGATAATAAAACATTGTATAGAGCACATACATATGTACGTACATACATATGTATATTATATGTGAAGGTCACCATTCAATTTGCACTACCCATCGAATGTAATGAAATCGAAAAATAATTCGAACAACTGAGAAAATATGTGACAAAGTTGAATTTGTAGCGGTAAGACTTCCTTAAGTCGCTGTAGTCTAGTAGATAGTGTGTTGGCTTATTAGACGTGCGGCCTCGGTTCAAAGCCCAGGTCATAGATCAAAATGAAATTTGAAAAAATATTTCTTCGGCGACTTCCTTTCAGCAGATTTCTGGCTAAAACTCTGAGAATAAAATAAAATTGGCATGAAAAGCTTTTCATAAATCTGTCGCTCGGACTCGACTTTAAATTGTAGGTCCCACCACTCATGTATGAAATTAACACACGCAACATCAGGCTTGTGAGAAGCTAGGTCGTAATCCTGACTGAAAGGTTGTAATGGTCAATTATGTATGTATGTATGTATGTATGTATGTATGTATGTATGTATGTATGTATGTATGTATGTATGTATGTATATATGTAAGACTTGCTTAAATATTTGACCAATTCTTGCTAATTTCAATTATTGTTAAGAAAAATATAATTTAGTTGGGTCAACATCTCAGTTCTGTTCCACATCCATAAAATTCTTACCCAAAATGTTTGATCAAAATGCTAACTATGCAACCTGAACTTACTTATACATTTATACCTATCAGGTGGGCCATCTATCGGTTTAAATTTCAATCATAGAGTATTTCGTATCTGGCAATACTTATGTCATTCTATTCTGTCACAAAATTCACTCCACTGAACGTAATGAATCGATTTACGCTTGAGCAATGGTATTCATTGGAAACTTATTTCTAAAACAAAGGCAATTGTTTGGATATTGCACGAATATGTCATACAAAATTTGGTCGCAGTGAAGTACCAACAGTGCCCGGTATATGCAAGTTTATTGCTCAGGTTCGTGAAACTGGTTTCATTGTTGATGCGCCAAGACAAGAGCGCACTCGTACAGTGCTTACACCCGAAAATATCGAAGCTGTGACTGCGAGTGTGCATGAGAATCCATCAACATCAACATCGTTCTCAAGAATTGAACATTTCATGCACCAGTTTGCGTCAAATTTTGCGAAAAGATCACGGTATGACGCCTTACGAAGTTCAATTGATTGAAGAGTTGGAGTCCTAATTTTCATATGGGTAGGTACGTTAATAAGCAAAATTGCCGTATTTGGGGCTCAGGAAACCCACACGTGGTCTTACAGAAGCCAAAGCACCCATTACGGAGGCATCATTGGCCCATTTCTTTCAAAATAAGGACCATTACGGTCATTAGAGACACCTATCGCACCATAATAACGAATTTCTTTGTACCCGTTCTTCATGGTATTGTTGTTATGTCAATTGGCCGCCAAGAAGCTGCGAGTTGATCGAATGAGATACTGTGAATGTGAATGAAATAATATTCGGTTTTTAACTGGAATAATTGTACTTCACAAAAAAAAAAAAAAATTTGCTAAATTTCAATCGGTTTGATGCTGTTTGAAACAATCCGGTTTCAACTTCCTTAAAATGAAATTGTCTTTACACATAAGCTGTGACTATTCTATGTTTGTGTGTCTCATTGCCATTCATTGTTATAATACTACATAGATGGGTGGATGCCCATGGATATGTACTCAATTACTTGGCCTTGATGTTATTGTTGTTTCTCATAGCTTTATATATTTCCTTTTTTGATATTTATCTCCAATGATCATCTTTCAAAGCCATCTTGTTTTGTGATTGCATAATTCAAATCCTCAGCTTGGCTTAAGAGATTCATTTCCAGCACAATGGTAACTAGCTGGGCTGGTAGGAGACACCTTTTTTTATAAGACCAACAATTAGGGGATGGCCCCTACCCATGCAGTGCATTGTGTTTGACTTGAAATAGGTTATGGGAAGGAGAACAGAGGAAGTAGAGTTTGTGGTCACTAGATTTGAATCTCTTTATGGAAGTGGCAGGAAAGACATCTGCAGGTATGAACTTCCACATAAAGATAGTCGGGCTAAATAATGAATTCTGTCTGTCTGTAATGCAGTGTGTGAGCCACTGGCCAATCGACGACAAACGGATGTGCCCTGCGAGATGAACATATGCTACGTGAGAATACACGATTTTTGGGATCAAGTCTCTTTATCTCTCTAAAGCAAAGTCTGTTGTATTTTTTGAAAAACAAGTTGCATTGCGACGATGCTCCAATGAATCAATGGCATTGGATATCTTACTGTCATTAATCCTTTGACCTCTCCTGTACGCGGTCGAGAAGCATCAAAATAGACTTTGAGGTACCGATCCCTACATGAGAGTTGTATTCCACTCTCGGTCGGATATATGTAAGTGGTGTAAATAGTATGGACATCTGTTGAGTATTTTTTGCACCGTCTTAAGAAACCGTGACATTTGAATGCTTCTTTCGACACTTGAAAAATGAGCTGCAGCCAGCGAACATCACAATGAATTTTGATGCCCAGTACCTTAAGGGCGGCTGACTCTTTAATACTTACACAACCTTGAACTACAGATGAGGCAACATTATTGTCCTTGCTTTACTTCGGCATTTGATTGACTGATATTTTCGTTGTGAAGAGTTCTGTATCTTCGGAATCGGCTCTAATGATTCGAATTATTGTTTGTGTTTCCACATGGCATATCCTCTAATGGTAGCAAAAGTTTTCTTGAAATCTACTAATAATAGGTACAGGTTAGTACTCCACTTTAGGAAATGTTGTGCTATAAAGTGCAAAGTTTTGGCGTGTTCAGCTTTCATGTCTTTAAATTTGAAGCATTTCCTATTATATGACTACCAATATTTTGTATAAGATGTTAAGCAGAGTAAAAAATCTTTCAAGTCGCCACTTAAGCACGACGGTAACTTAAGCATGACGTTGTTTTTTAAGTTGGATGTAGTCTTTCTATCTCCCAAACTAGTGTGATGTGAGGTTGCAGAAGTTCAGATGTCATTACCGATCTTATCGACAGGAGAACGGTTTGCATTCTAAACGGAATTCTAATGGGATACTGCGCTATTGGTTGCTTCGTTTACAAGTTCAGTTTGGATTTTTTGTATTATTGCAGAAGCTGCCATGATATAGAGGGAACGGAATTTGTACATCACCTTTTATGCGACTGTTATCGGTTTTTGGGTAATATGTAGAACGTTTGAAGACCTGGGCATGATGACAAACGTGCGACTAAGGGAGCTGGTTTCATGCAGAGCTAAGTGTGATTAAAACGAACCATTAACGGATAATGACATAGGAGGACTTACTTTACACTGGGTAACATAATGGGCCATATTGGTCACCGAGTGAACTTGTCTGTGAACGGCAAGCAACACTCTAACGTAACCTAACTTAACGTTCCTGTCTAACAAATTTCTTACTGGGTTGGATTTTGTTTTCTTTATGTAGAGCCAACGCTAAATATTGTACATTTTCGTAAAGAATAGAAACTGAAAGGACAACAAACAGACAATGTGCCAAAATAAAGAAGAAAATATAATTGAAAATGGCAAAAAAAAGGAAAAGAAACGAATATAAAATAACAAAAGTAACAAAGCATATGATTTTTAAGTAAAAAAAAAATAAATAAATTCATGTGAAAATGAAGCTGCACATAACGACATATCAGAGAAATATTTTTAAAAGTGAATACAAAATAAGAAAGTAAAGTAAAGAAAATAAATAAAAAATGGAAAAATTTTCCATTGAACAAGTATTTAAAATAATTGTGTCTGTCTTTCATATCGTTTGCTTGGTATCATCAGTTTCATTGATAAGATTTGTCTGCAAATATTTACAATATCAAAAAAAAAATTGAAGAAAATTATAATAATAATAGTATATGACTGTCCAAAAGAGAACTTAAAAAAACATTTCGTTTTAAGAATAATTTAATTAAATTTTTCAGAAAAAAATATAATAATAAACGCATATAATAGAATAAAAACAAAAAAAAAAAATAATTTCAAATCAGCTAACCTCATACCACTAACTACACTTTATTAGTCTGACCGACAGGTCAGGACGATTGTGGTGGGTGGAATTTTAATGCCCATTAGATAGATATGTAGTCAAGAAAGTTATTATACTTTAGGCCACGGTTCAATCCGTAGCTCAGACATCAGCCACAAGGGCATCTCCTTCGCCTTCTTATTATTTCTACGATTATTTTTCTATTAAGCTTGTATTGAGAGTCCTCAAGAATGTCAATTGCGGTCAGGTAATCGGTTATAGTGGTGTATAGGCTCCACTTTTATAAAAGATGACGGCATCGATTACGTTGCGTATTATTTTTATTTCGTACCTCCTCATATTAGTGGTGCTGTTACCTCTTTTTGAAGTCACCGTCGTCTAGTAGGTAGTGTGTTGACTTATAAGACTTGAGGCCACGGTTTAATCCCCAGCACAGTCATCTCGAACGACAAGGAAATATGAAAAAAATATTTCTTCACCAACTTCTTCTAAGCAAATTTCTGGCAAAACTCTGAAAAAGTAAATAAACTTGCCATGAAAAGTTTCTCAAACAATCAGCCATTCGGACTAGACTTTAAACTGTAGGTCCCGCCGCTCATGTAAAAAATGAACACATACCATATGAATGGTGTGAGAATCTAATTCGTAATCATGACTGAACGATGGTAATACCCAACTATGCATGCTCAACATAACGAAAGGATTATTCACAATGTTACGGAATACGTAAGTCGACGAAACTTTGTCGTTTTCCGTATCAATGTACAGGAGTATAAGTAGCGTATAAGAAGAGTAGAGTATAAGAAAAAAACATTGTTTAATGTGAGTTTTGAGGGACTGAAGGTAAACGACCATAGGCGAAACCTGTGTGTTCGCTGAATGGACTTTGTGAACCTAATTTTCATCAAAAAATCATCGTCAGCGAATACGCTGAATGAATGGATACGAGAACAAAAAAATTGTCGACTACGGAACAATATTCAAGAGCGTCCAATGAATTAAGAAAAAGAAGTCACTATGTAGTGTGGATTTTGGAAGCAAGTGATGTCATCGGTCAATATTCTTTGAGAACGACGTTGGTCGACGATTACAAAATGTTTTCCTTGACTTGAATTGGATGATGTGGACATTAACGACATGTAGTTCTAATAGGACGGAGCGACATGCCACTTTAGATATCGTGCACGAGCAATTTTATATGAATTATCCACCAAGATTGCATCATTTGACCCCGTTTGAGGTTTCTTGTTGAGTTTTTATAAGCCGCAAGCCAAAGTGGTCCTCAACATACATACGTAATTGGTCATAACAACCCTTTAGTTAGGACTACAACCTAGCTTCTCACATCACTTATACAGTGTATGTTTATTTTATACATGAGTGGAGGGACCTACAGTTAAAGTCGACTCCGAACGACAGATTTTTGAGAAACTTTTCGTGGCAATTTTATTTATTCTCAGAGTATTTGCGAAACTCTGTTGAGAGGATGTCTTCGAAGAAAAATTTCCATATTTTCGTTTTAATGCTAACCTGTGGTTTGAACAGTGGCCTTACGTCTAATAAATCAACACACTAGACCACTACTAGACCTACTGGACTACGGCGACCTTATTGTGGTTCTCAAAGCCAACATAATTCATGCCATTTAATTGATTCTAATATCGAAAAATAGACATTTCGGATGCCGTATACCCAAAGCAGGCCTGAAGAACAGTTGAACGATTTTATATTCTGCACATAGTAACATGAGTAATTATTTCAAATCAGAAAATAATTTCGTTGATATGTTACACACAATTTGTTTATTTAAATTTAAAAATATAAAGCGCTTAATGAAAAACCCGATTATGATTAATTCAAATTCTTATTTGAGTTTGATGTCTGCTTCAAATACATAAAATTGGAAACTTTTCGTTTTACGACAAAAACTTATAGCCGTAGTTACAAAACCATAAAACTCAAACCACTTACTTAAATGTATAGCGTACCCAGGCTTTTTTTTAATAAATGAATGAAGAAAAATTACTTGTGCTCATGATTGCCATGAAGAAAATAAGGCCATAAATTTAAATTATTGCTTTTCAAGTATTTGGTAATTGAGTGGTTCGAATGACTTTTAAACGAGGCAACATTAAGTAATGAACACTATTTTTAGTCACAGAAAATGATGGAGATGGCATGTCGTGGCATTATTTTATGGCCAACAAGCCTAAATCATTCATTATTCATGTTGTAACAAACATATTTCATTTCAAGAGAAGGTATTAAGTACTTGTGAGGTTTTCAAAAGTTAAAGCAAAAAAAAGGAAGAATTGGTTCATGAGGCATGAGGCAACCATTATGTCCACCATATAGCAACTCTTTAATAAAATCGATAAACATGAATACTCTCACAACCTCACATATCATATGCTAACCATTGATTACTTTTCTTTGCCTCATAATAATTAATGGCTTATCAAAGTTTTCATTACATATTGACAAAATGACTCTGTCTCTATTAATTTTCACCTAAGCTCCTACAAATTCAATTCATCATACCATACTCAGACCATATTATGATACAAGTAATAAATGTTTGTTTCTTAATTGCTAATTGACTACATATGGTTGGATGTTTTGGTTTTACCACACTATATGTACATACATATATGTTAATATGGCATATTTATGTGCTTTAGTATGGGTATAATATAGTATCCATTAAATAGAAATTAATGTTCTATAAAGATGATTGGCTTTGCAGTATTACTTCCTATTGTTTGTAAATGCCTTTGTCATTAGCAATATACATGACCATAGAAACCAGAAGTTTTACATGCTTTTAATATTATACGAGTATAATAAATAAGTCATATAAAGTTTATTATGGTCGCTTATATGTTACAAACACAGGAATATTGTTATGGAACTAATATAATCTGTAGTTTGATAGCTCTAACCAGCTAAAGTTGTTAAACCTGATACTATATTATCTTGATTTAATTGCAAACGATTTAATATTTAATGCTGAGTACTATTAAAACATTTGGAAATATTATACAAGCATAATTTGGTCATTACTACCCTTCAGTCAGGTTCGCGACACCACTCATGTTGTGTAGGTAATTTTATACATTTTAACCGTAGATCGAGATTCGTATCAAAAATGATACATTTAAATTTTTGAGACGAAATAACTGATATTTTTTAATTCGTTAGTACTGTTGTCGCCATTATTTTAAACCAAATAAAAAAAGAATATTTCAAACAGGGGTTACAAAATCCAAAAACTTCATAATTCTGGTTTATGTATCATTTTTTATACATACGACTGTACTAGGGATTCTTTGGTGTTGTGTATGTAATTTTTTTAAGATTTCAAAGATTTTGTGAAGTTTTATCGTAAATAATACAATATTTAAGGTATTTGAAAAAGAATTAAAAGTTAAGTGTGGGACGATGGTGAGAAGGTTAAATTTTCTTTTCTTGATATGTTCTTGATATTGATTGGAGGAATATTCCTGCAGCTAAAGACTTTGGAAGAATAAAATAGAAGCTCGTCTTCTGAACTGAAGAAAGTATTGGCAGCAACAAACATGACAACAGAATGTTTATCGCCAAAGATGGTACTACTTGGAACAGAATAAACTGCCTTTAGTAGTTTGGGATGAAAAAATATTACCAATTTTCACGTAGATTCCAAGCAGCTGTTTCCTGAAATGTTGTAGAGTCTTTCTTACTACTCTTCTCATATTTATCTCCCGTGACTGACAAACATTAGAAAAATGTGTTTCGTCCCATGTTTTATTACAGATGATAAAATTTTTTTCAACTACCTATTTTATTACACAACTTGTAGTTTTATGTAAGAAATAATACTGTATAAATAGTTTGGGATTAGCTATCATAGTTTCAGAGCAGCCCATATATCCTTTTTTATGATTTGTAAACAGTTAATTTTTTGTTCGCCTAAAAGCTAAGAAAATTAAAGAAAATATATTTAAATAATGATGCTTATGTTTCCTTATGCTTATGTTCCTTACAGCAGTATTTGGGGAAACCCGTATCCGGGAAACCAGAGAGGAATCAAAAGAGAAAATTGTTATTGACATAATCGATGTCCTATTGCAACAGGAAACTTTTTTGTAATGTAAATTTATGAACTAAAAGTTCATTTAAAAAATATATATACATACGAAAAATATAACTAGACTGTTAGAATCTTTAAATAATAACTACGGCAATTTTTATTCGATTTTGTCAAACAAAGTGTCCATCCCTTACAACAGAATGCACTTTAAGAATTTGCCACTTATTTCATATTTTTTAATTAAAGATTGCTAGTATGTACGGATATACTTGAAAAATATGAACAAAATTAGCATTTATCAAGTTTGCCTCATCAAAACCCATAGCATATTATGTCAAATAATATATGTATGTATTTCGTTTTAAAGGTCCATCTCTCTCCTTTCTAATAAGGTTTAAATTATGGATATCGGTTCAGAAATGTTTGTGTAATCAATAAATTTGAGCTTAAAGTCCACAACAACAGTTTTTGTCAAATAAAATAAGTTTGGAGGGATCAAGAAATATAAAAAAATATTTTTGAATTCTTCTAAAGGAAACTCACAACTTTTTATTGGCTGGGTGTATTAAATTTTTTTTATTTTGTCGCATAGTGTAGCTCATTATTTAACTTACAACGTAAAATGCATTTATATTTTTATGTGGTATACCCTTAAAAAGGGCGTAACAAATTGTCGCTCACAAACTTCACTTATTTACAAAGAAAGAAAAATTGAATAAACACACTTAAAGACAGAATAGGCACATCCGTTATCCGATATGGACCTGACTGGAGTTCATATTACGAAGTTCTTAGCAGTTATACACACAGAGGAAGGGATTGCCTCAAATAACTTCACCAGAAGCTGTATTGACGAGGAAGTATAAGAGATCACAGAACATTTTTTTCTATCATTGCTCGTAGACCAGAGTTCTCGGACACCTAGAATTTGCTGCGTCAGCCACAGCTTATATTTATATGACGGAAAAGTAACTATCCTTGTTACAATTTTGCTCGGTTCTAACCCCAGGTCACTCATTTCCAGCTAAACGAAATATGAAAAAATATATCTTCACAACTTCCTTTCAGCAGATTTCTGGCAAAAACTCTGCGAATAAATAAAATTGCCATGAAAAGTTTCTCAAACATCTGTCGTTCGGATTCGATTTTAAATTGTAGGTCCCACCACTCATGTATAAAATTAACGCACACAAGATAAATGGTGTGAGAAACTAGGTCGTAATCCTGACTGAAGGGTTGTAATGACCAATTATGTAAGTATGATGACTCCGCTAGCATAAAAACAACACAGATGAGTAACCTTTTCAGGAATGCATTGGACGCTCTTGCATCTCATGTGAATTAATATCCTGCCAAATTCTGCAATTTTGTTTGTATCCATTATCCGCCTAATAGCTAAAGATATTTTCGTTGTAAATTAGGGTCTATTGTTAGGGTTGTTCATGGTGATTTGACAAAACAAACTGAATATATGACAAGTAATAAGACAGATTTAACTTCATCAAGAATGGCTGTTATCAACTATTAAAGTTTGCAAGTTCCTTTTAGCAGACGCTGTACAAACAAAACAAGTAAAGTCTGTTAGAGAAATGTGTTAACAGGAGCATAAGAAAGAGCAGCCAAATCAATCCCTAGTTTGCTTTAGGGTGCAAATTTAAAACCACATTTGGGAAAACGAATTTGTGTTTTGGCTTTTATGATCTTTGATCTTGAATTCCTGATGAAATAAAATTTATTTTATTTTGACATCAGAGTATCGAATTCACTAATGTAGAAATTTATATAGCAAATATTTAAAAGCAATCCTTTTTACGATTCAAATATGGAAATTTGATAAAACACAATGTCGTACAAGCCTTCGATTATATTCATTTTCATGATTAAAAACACGAATACTTGCATTAAAATACTTGCATCAAATAAAGTCACCCCTTTAAATTCATACAAATATTTACATGATGTTTAATAAAACATTCATATTGAAATACATAGGTATGTATGTATTTGGTATATATATTTAAAATTCCAAGTATGTACAGTATTGGACAAAACAAATGAGACAAATATTATTTTTCGGCTATTTATTTAGGGAAAGACTTATATGTCTTGAGCAAAAAATCGAAAGCCGGTTAAATAATGTAAACGCGAATATCAACACCAATATCAACATAAACAGGTGAAATAAATTGGTGTTTGAAGCTATCAAAGCCATATACGTTAGGCTAGATTAAGTTAGCTGGTGGGCCCCCTGGTAAAAGGATTCTCACTTAAGTCAGCTTAAATGTCCATTGGATAATACAATTAACTCTAACGCGAAATCAACTACGCCTTAGAAAAAACCATTACGAGTTTAAAATAAATATTGCTGTTGCAGCAATCTTTATATTAAAGAGCTCAGTGAACGATGTCAGAAATTTCGTAACAAGAGCAGGGCACTGACATATGGAGTGAGAGACAGTCTCCTCAGTCTTCTCAGACCCACAGCTCCTACAGAAGTCATTAGTTAGAATACTGAGTTTTTCGGCATGCCAACTAAAACGACAGTGGCCCATAAGAACCACCATTGTGCGATGGATGGCCATACGATTCGAGGACAGAAGTAAGTCATTTCTCTTCTTGTCCACCAGAGTCTAACAAGTCTATTGAACGTACCTGTCTGCTGCCAACGAGATTAAGTCACCCAATTAGAAATTGACCGAAACACTGGGAATACCTATGACCTGTAACATGTCGGAGATTGCCAGCTACGTACCGGCCTGTCTAGCTTATCAGCAATGTAATTTCCAACAATATCCTTTTGTCCAGAAACCTATATAAAGTTTCCTTTGTATAATCCGATATTTCTCCGACAAAGTCTCGGCATTCATGGACAAGTATGAACATTAAAACTACGTTCGTTAGGGACTTAACACCAGCCTGCTTATCCCAGTAAATCAAGAGATTTTCAGGAAAAATCTCAACATTCAACAATCATTGCGCCGCTTTTAAAACTATCATGATCTCTACTTGGAAAACACTGTCATTCTTATTTGAATGTCAGTGCAAAGTTCTAAGGTTCCATTAGGATCCTCCGGTTCCTCAGAGCAAAATTCCCTAGTCGGAATCTAATGAAAATGCATTAAAACATTTATGGTTCGAAAATGGAAGGCAACCGAACTTTCTTTTATTAATTAAGTTTAAAAATTTCCGTGATAACACTTCGTACCATTTGTGGTAAATGGTAACTAAACTAGAGAAGGACTGCAATATGGTTCTATTTACAACGAATCTAAATTTCTTTTTGATTCCCATACAGTAAGACGAGAACAACGACGGGAGTATAATAATTAAATTCAAATTGCGTTCAAGCAATGGGTATTCAAAAAGATAAGTAGAATCGAATCATATTCATAATTTCTGATAGTTATTCACATTCATACTTATTTTAATATCAAACTCATACTACTCATATTAAAATTTTGAAGTACTCATCATACTCATAATTAACAATACTCATGATGTTTTTGATTTTGAATCTCCATGACTCAACATTTACAAGAATCACAAAATAAGTATGATTCGCATACGAACACCACAATACTCACTACAAGGTTGTGTGTTTGCTTTGCTAGCTGTCTTTTTTACGTTTTTGTAAATACAACAACAACTAAGACTGTACATTTTAATGAATGATTCGAAACACTCGAATCATTTATGATTATTATAAGTATTTTTCTAAAGTTATGAATCTGAATGAGTAGGCATATGAATCAAACATATTTCGAATGGTATGAGTTCGATGTCAACGTTGTACTCATACTCATTGTACTTATACTTAAAAATCACCGTTGTAGGGAGTACGAATGACTCAGAGCGGTTTAATTTCAATATTGTTGACTCACTTATGTATACTCAAAATTTCATGAGTGCTTATGAGTAGCGCGAAGAAGATTCATTGCTGATCTCTGGTAGGTATACCTATTTAAATAATACACCGTAAACAGTGCCAAAAATATTCATATATATACTACAAGAACAGATAAAATATTTCAAATATTTCATGGTATCATTACTTGCGCTTTCACTTATTTTACAAAAGATTGTTAAAGGTTCATGCTTTATGTTTGGCTTTAATTTTGCCATGTAAATAGAAGGAAAAAACGAAACGTAAAATAAAATCATTCATATATTTTTTCTTTAAAGCCATAAAAAAAAGTAAACCGTCAACCAAAGCCCAAAGTAAAAATTATACTAAATACTCAAACAGCTTCAAGGTAATCATTAGAGGTGGTGGTTTTACGAGAGCAAAAAAAAATACAGGCAATAATAGAAATGAAAAAATAAAATGTAATACATTGTACATGTAAAATAAACTCAGAATATAAAAATGAAATGTTTAACAAAAACAAAATATTAAAAATAAATATTAAAGAGAAATTTATTTAGAAAATATGTTTAAAGCATGTTGGTTGGAAGAGGATAATTGAATAGGATTTAGCACAGAAATACAATCAAGTCGCCGTGGTCTAGTAGGTAGTATGCTGGCGTATTAGAGATAAGGTCAGACATCAAAACGAAAATATCAACAAATAATTCTTCGGCGAATTTCCAAAAAAAAAGTCTGAGAGGAAATAAAATTGCCATAAAAGTTTCTCAAAAATCTGTCGTTCGGTGTCGACTTTAAACTGTAGGTCTCGCCACTCATGGTAAAATTAAATTAAAATTAATTAACTACGTCGTAATCCTGACTAAAGAGTTGTAATGACCAATTATGTATGTATGTATGTCTACAGTCAAATTCCCTGTAATTATGTTAACGAAGATGACGAGAGAATCATTTCATTATACACTAACACCATAGCAATGAATTCAACTATTTATTTTGAAATTATTTTATTTAAAATGAACAGGACATCAATGTCTTTAAGAGGAGAGATTCCGAAACTATAGTCTGCTATGGATTTTCGGCTGACAACCATATTTCATCGGTATAAGTTTTCTAGGGAACGATATTACCCAGAACATCAGTGTTAACGAGAAGCCACCCAATTTTCGACTTCCTTGTAGGAATCGAAGAGCTGCTAAGCCAATACTTGTCCCATCGATGAAAACAAATAGTAGTTGGAAGGAGCCAAGTCTGGTGAATACGGCGGAGTTGGTAGAAGCACACGAAACGATTTTGCTTTATTTGCAGGTCCATTGTAAGGTTGCCAAATTGTTTTGCCTTGTCCTGTCTCCCATTCAGGTCGATTTGGGTCAATACACGATCCGAATTGATCATTTGTTGTCGGTAGCGGTAATTGTCTTGTTTTTTAGGAGCTCGTGGTACACCACACCTTTCTAATCCTATCAGACGCGCAGCATTGCCTTCCTGCCGAATTTATTTGATTTTACAAGCGAAGTTGAGAGTTGTCCAATGATTTTTTCGTGGAGGGTCCTGAAAATAAATACAATTCGATGCAACCTTGGTTTTCTATCATGTCTGAAGCAAATTTTCACAAGTGGAACTCATTTTTCAGATTTTTTGTCTTTCCGATAGCTTTTCAACGTTGTGCAACACTGAATATTTCTGTCATTTGTTTCTGAGTTGGAAGTGTCATCTTCATTTAATATTGTTTGCAATTCAGCGTTTTCAAACTTTTTTAATGGTATTCAACGTTATTCATTTCTCAAATCGAAATCGTTATTAAGAAATTTGCATTTTAAGCAGATGAAAATGCACTACCATGGGAAATAAAAAATTCGATTCTTTTAAATTAATTTTTACTTTAAACTTCATTTTATAAAGAAGTCCAACACAGAGAGGTTTGTGTAGTTTCTACTCGTATACTTAATTTTTCAAATGACAATTTATTACTCACTGTACACTGCTTGCATGATTTTAATAAAAACACGAGACATGTTTGTCTGCCACAAAGCAGACATTTTAACACATTTTTAGCACAATATTAAAGACTTGCAACCTAAATTATTTTATGCTAGATAGTTCAGCTTTAATTTCAAAATTCCAAATATACACGCTATTCACCACTGAGTTTCATATACAATCTAAACCGGAAATGAAATAAATTCTTATTCACGAATTCATGCCTTGTCGATTATGAAAAGGCTTTTGATTGTATATGAATACCATGATTATATATAAACTAATAAATTATAAAATGTCCTCTAATCTGGTCATAATTATTGTGGAGTATGCTGAGAAGTAAAAAACTTTTGTGTATGCCAGGGAAATAAAATTAATGGCAAGATATTTACACATACTCATTACATGCAGCAAGGGACAGTGAATTCAGTCATATTATTTAATTTGTTTATTGTGGCATTGGCTAATGATACTCGTTAACATCGTTCTAAATCCAGAAAATCAGTGATAAATTTGTAAACATATTTCAAACAAGTATTTTGGTTTCTAGTTCGGCGTGAGTGTAAAAAAGGAAAATTCGTAACAATACCAAAAATACTTCATAATATTTGTCAAACAACTTTTAAATATTGTTAAATACATCGTTAATTGGTCATTACAATCCTTTGGGCAGGATTACGACTTAGCTGCTCACACCACCCATGCGTTAATTTTATACATGAGTGGGAACTATTACAGTTTATAGTTGACCTGAATGATAGTCATTTGAAAGTTTTGAGAAACTTTTAAAGGTTTGCTATAAATCTGCTGAGAGAAAGTCGCCGAAGAAATATTTTTTCATATTTCGTTTTGTTGGGTATATCTGACCCTGGGTGTGAAGCGTGACGTCATGTCTAATAACATACACACTACCTACTAGACTACGGCGCCTTAGTTGTCAAATGAGCTTGTGCAAATTAATATTACTCAAGAACCTTAGTATAAAACGATATAAAATAAGACTGCTACAAGAACTGAAGTCAATGGGTCTTCGGAAAGTTGAACGAAGATCATATTTTTTTTTTTTTTTGAGAAGTTATCATTAACCCTAGAACCCTACCCATATTTTATATTGACTTTTCCTACCCTGGGTACTGGAGCACCCAGTTTTCACATGAGTTATAAATTTAGGAAAACAAGTTGCAAAATTCATTTTTTTTATATTCATGTATTTATTGTTTATTTATGATAGAACTTTAAGGGAAAAAAAAAGAACAAAATTAGTGTTATATAAATTTAGGGCACATTTTAATTTGATGCTCTCCACTGATAGGCGTTTGGCACTTGTTGCAAAAAGTCTTACTTTTTCTATCTTTCGAGGTAGGACAGAATCAGCATCGTCCTTGTTTTTTGGCGGTACCCAGAGGGTCTATCAGGGTTATGTGGCGTTTTCAGCATGCCATTTATCATTTCACGAATATTTGTACTTAAAATGGGCCAATTTCTACGCTGCTCCATATATGGTGTTATTAGCTGTATGCTCAAAGATTCCCCACATATGGCTTCCATAGCATTGCGTGTTGAGAATATGTTTGTAACATGTTTATTTTTATCTCTGTTTTCTCTTTCCGGCTTCACCACTTGTTCGCTGAGGCTGTGTAGGAACATTCTACTGAGGCTTGTGGTAGCTTTCAACATTGGATTATTCGCAAAGTAAATTATGGACAACGAGGTGTATTATATTGTAGAATAAAGCCAAGAGCCATCTATTTGTTCGTCGCCTTGTTCAATATTCTATCCATACTATCGACGCCACCTTTATATTTGTTGTAATCTAAGATCTAGAGTGGCTTTTTCTTTGGACCTTGCACTTCGTATGAGTAATGCAAGAAGTATAACAGATTTTTTCTTTTTATGTGAGAGCACAAGGTAATATTGTTAGTGAAACCAAATGCAGTTAACTCTACTTCCCGTCCTTTAGAGAAAGTGAAATATAGTGGTACAAATGCTCGTCTTCTGTTCACTGTACCTAATATTGATAAACTGCTGTCCATCATAAAACTTTTCGCTAAGTTATAAGTTGTGAAGAAATTATCACAAACAATATTCCGTCCACTTCCACGAAAATTATTGACGAACAAGTCCTCCACTACCTTCTCGCCTACTTTTTTTCCTGGATGCCACCAATCTAGTATAAATTGTTGCCTTCATTGGATAGGATGAGACGGAGTCACATACCCACCATACTTTTATTCCGTAATTGGCAGGTTTCGATAGTATGTATTGGGTAAACCCGGTATCACGTTTGGACCTGCTGCGTAATTTCTGCGTAGATTATCATTCCGTAATAAAAAAAAGTCCATTATGCTGCGTCTGTTTACGTGTGTTTTCGTTATCGAAAATTATAAAGCGGCTTATATCCCAAAAAACGCCGCACGCTCATGGGAGTTCGATATAAGGGATGTGAGGTCGTTTTCCAGAAGTCTTTAGTATGTACGTAGCCAGAGTGCGTTACACCAGCCAACAAGTAAGTAAAACCAAATCAACAAAAAAATAAGATTAGCAACGTAAGAAATTCCATATAAAATGTGCGAACATACCCGGATATGCTTCTGTTGACGTAAGTATAATTTTGTATCTGTTGACATAAAGGTTAAGTCGATTCAATTTATATTTGTATCGGATATGTGTCGGTTTGCATAGATAACCACTAATGGACCACTAATGGGTAACTAAACATTATGGGCAATCATAGCGGCTTTGTGTGGGTACCATTAGAGATGTATACCTCTGTGGGTCTGTGGGCCTGTGCAGGGCCACAATTCAGTTCAATTTAAAATTTTTTTTAACCAATTTAAAACACCGTCTTAACATCAAGGAAACTATAAAGATTTTCAACGAAAACGGATTAGTTAAAAAATTTCTGAAATTTTTTAACCGTATGTATAATTTAGTAACTGTGTGTAAGTGTTGTTGGTTTGTTGGCCTGTTCGTTGTGAAGTAATAACGTTGAACATTCTCTATTTTTTTGCAATGTCAATCTATTTTACATTGAAAAACTGACACGTACGTACGTAATTGGTCATTACAATCCTTCAGTCAGGATTACGACATAGTTTCTCACACCACTTATGTTGTGTGCGTTAATTTTATGCCTGAGTGGTGGGACCTACAGTTTAAAGTAGACTCCGAACGACAAATTTTTGAGAAACTTTTCATGGCAATTTTTATTTACTCTAAGAGTTTTTGCCAGAAATCTGCTGCGAAGAAGACGCTGAGGAAATACTTTTTGTATTTTGTTTTGACGTCTGGCCTGGGGCTCCAACCCTGGCTTTACATCTAATAAGCCAACACACTACCTACTGAACAACGGCGACTTCAAATCGACACCCTACTATATTTGCCAAGTACTCATGTCACATATAAGATCCTTACGAATGTATTATGTGAACGACTGGTGCCATTCATCAAAACACTGATTGCAGTTGCAGACCTGGTAAATCCACCATTCACATTACGGCAAACCCTATTACATCATCACAATGAGACCATTATTTGGTCTTCACTCAAGTAGTGATGTCAAGCCTTCTTCTACTCCTAGATGGCGAAATGTCGTCCAAAATTACTTAAACGGTAGAAAGTGTACACATACAGCCGCATAAAGCTTACAGTTTAGAACAAAGAAAATTTAATAATTTAGAACTATGTCTAGAGTAAAGCAAGACTGCTTATTTTCCTCAACACTTTTGATTCGAAATGCTCTCGTCTTATCTCTCCCCTAGACAGAAACCGGACCATTTTGATTGTGGGATATATTTCGCAGAGGCTGAGTGATAGGAATGAATAGTGAAATTTGGAGACTACATAGTCTTTTAAATGTGGGCCATTCTGTAGTATACAGATCAGATATTATGAGTCAATGTGAATGCTCGCAGGTAGCTTCCAAGCAGAATCCAATAAAAAGCTTTGCTCAATTGAAGTCGAACATAAAGTATAAAGAATGGAACATAGCAATACTATGTTAGGCCGTCATTAGCTTTTATTGGAATTCAATAAAAATATGACCACCTCGGGAAGCAAGGATAGGGATAAACACTCTGATGGGTCGCAGAATACTTAGGAATTTACTGCCAAGAGCTGGCAGTTGAACATTTCAGTTAGATGGAAAGAAATGTTTGAAAGTCTGTACTCATTGTAAGGCAATATAAAAAAGGCAAATGTTTTTCTCTGTAAGTTATTGGATAATAACAGGAGATTCTAGTCATGCTTGAGAGTGTGACCTGTAAGGCAGCACAGACAATGAATATAGAATTCTTCAAATTTAATAAAACTGTTTAGGCTGAAGTATAGTATATGTATGTAAAGTTTTACAGCTTAGAGACAAGTGACGGTGATAAAATTTGTGATACCAAGCAGAAGGACGACTGCCTTCAGAATCAACAAGAAGAACTACTGTGCGCTAGGTTAGAGGAATGGTTTCGTTGGTAGTATCAACTTCGAAACTTTTATTTGGTGCAGTAACTAGAAAGTAGACTGGTAAAACGATTTAATGTGTGGAAGGTAGCAAATGGTCAACAATAAGGTTGGGACAAGCATACCACGCGATTCATAAATAGATACCGGACAGTTACACATAATATAAGAAGAAGAGCATTCTGCAAAAATTTGTCTCGTGATTAAGGAACATTCACCAGAAAAAAATGCCCGACCGTCCCCACTATGCAAAAAAACGAGAAGACTTGAACATGCCATACAACTTTCCGTGTTACCGAACTAAGACAAGCAGTGACAAAATAGAAGCCAGTTGTGATCGAGCAGTGAAATGAAAACGATTCGAAGAAGGCAAACTGATTCTGCTGAGCAGCATTCAACAAGAAAAGGAACTATCGCCCATATTTTCGCATTACTGGGAGGAACTCTACAATGCAATTAGAAAGTAAAATGCCAAGATTTCGAATGCGGACAAAAACAAATCGAACAAAAACAAGCAAATAAGACACAGACAAACAAACAACAAACAAATAATCAACAAACAATAATAAAAATTATGGCTGTTACAGCAAACAAAAATTACACAAACAAATTCTGAAGGAAATTACAAGTAGAAACCAAAACAAAAATAAAAACAGGCGACATCAGCAAACAACATTAAAGGCAGATGATGAAGTTATAAAATAACAATAAAAATAAGAACGCGGTACAAATAAAAGACCTTTATGTGACCTTTATCAGTGAAAAACAATTCAGTAAATTCGTTGACTAATAATACGAATGCGATTTGTTTTTTTTTAAGACGAGTATACTCGACTTTATGCAAAAAATTTACTTTTTACTCGACATAAACAGTTAAAGGCTTATAAAGGGTCGTGAATTAAAGTGACCGTGCATTGTTATCAGTTAAATTGTGTTGTTTTTTTGAATATCTAAAGGATTTGTTTAATTAAATTAACAAATATGATCAAAAGTAAATAATTTCTTTTATTTTTAATTGCGAACATAGAATTCACAATAAATAAACATACGTATGTACAATGTACATATATATACTCGTACATATATACATATAAACTGGTGGCCAAAACTAAAGCAACTGACTGAGGTTAAAACTGGATGTTTTTTTTTTTGGTTTTTATGTTTACACTTTATTCAGATTAAACGTAAATGCAAAAAAAATTACAATAAATTCGCTTGAAATGTTGCTTTTCTTTCAAAATAACGAAACAATCATAAAATTCTAGTGGCCTGAAACTAAAGCAACTTTTGTATTTCTGTAACAAAACTAAAAAATGTGAGTCTCTAGGTCGTAATCCTGTCTAAAGGGTTATAATGACTAATTAAGTAAGTATGCAGGGAAGTATACAACATTGTTACTTGACACCATAGCAGGAAAATTACCTCCGCACAATAGCATTGCCGCCACCATACAGCCAAATATTGTTGCATGTCAGTAATTTTCCTCCCTCTCTGAGTTATTTAGAATTATTAAAGCATTCGACACCAGTCGCCAAAGGTCTCAGTGCGGATAGGCTCTATCCGTCTTCCATTTTAGCCCATCGAACAAAAAAATTAACTAAAAATAGCATTCCTTTCTGAGTCAGCAAGGTTCTCTTTAAGGTTGCATGGCCACTCATCAAATAAAGCATCGAACTCAACTTTTTGCTTATTATGTTGGTAAGTGTAAGGTGAAGACATTATAATCTGAGGTAACAGTTCAAAACTCTGGTGTGAGAAGCTAGATCGTAATCCTGACTGAAGGATGTAATAACCAATTATGTCTATCTTGGTAAGTAATACTCTCTCCTATTTAATATATGTAAATTAGATGTGTTGCCAAGCAGAGCTTAATGACATATTGATTGTTAAATACTTACCTGGTGCCTTTTTATATTGAGTAATTATTGACAAAAGTTTTTTTATTATTCGTTCTTTTTATTGAAACTAGATTTCAAAAATAAGTTTTAATTTTTAAATAAAATACCAAACAAATTAATTACTACATACAATTGTATATACCATAAATGAGCCGTTTATTTTGAAAATTTGCATAAGTCGCTTTGTTTTTCAGTCAAGATATTTAAGGGATTGCGTTTTAACACATTTAAAAATATGGACGCTAACTTTTTACATTTGTTATCTCATGATACTGATATTTTTCTTAGTATAAATAATTTCGTATAAAAATTAAAAAATCACCACTTTTCATTAAGGTAAAGTGGCTTAAGCCACTTTCAAAATAAATAATTTAGAAAATTGACTAACACTTATCAATTAAATCCGACGTATTTTACTGAAGTGATGTTTTGAAAGCGCAGTGATTTACTAAAATTGCTAAATAAATATATTACACATGTGTATAATAATAATAATTCTTACCATCAATATATTTAATATAAAGGTTTGATTTAAGTATTTTTTATTTAAAATATCTTAAAATACAAAAAATTACTTCATTTTGAAACATATAAAGTATAAGTAATTTATATGAAAATACACCAATTAAATTTAATTTTCGTCATCAATAAGAGTGATTAGGTCCTCGGAAATTCTGTTTTGTTTTAAATTCTTAAAATAACTGTGGTATATTCGGGGTATATAATTAATCAAGTCCATAATGTCTTTGTATGTTGTCCGGCGTATAACGAATCCATCTCTATTTGTGAATAACGCCTAGGTTCGCTTTGTTTTGCTCTGTATTTACTTTTCTTATTGAAACAGATTGTTTCAATGATTGTGTTGAAATAAAATCTTTTTTCTCCATGTTATGTACTGTGAAAGATTTTTTTCGGCAGGCGGCTATCACGCTATAGTAATCATTTGGGATGTAGAAAACATTTGTTTTTTTCAAGGCCGTTTCTATTACATCAAAGTCACGATCATTTGGTAAGTATGAATGGCCAGAAATTAAAAATTTGTGATCTAGAATTTTAATATCGTTTTCTGAAGACTGAACAATTTTCATCCAAGTTAATGTCAGTTTTATGTTACGATTTTGTCCTGTCCTATTGCAATAATATGCTTTTGATTTGTGATATTCTTGAGATGTTTTATACAACACGAAGCAACTTCCTGAGAACATTTTGATGCTAATGTTTCATCCCAAAGTTACATATCAATATTATTATTATGAAAATTATGGAATCCTAAATTTAAAACGTACATATTCCTTTTGTAATATGATATTGAAGTCGTAAGTTTGGGAAATGGCAATGCTTTCTGAAAGTGAAATGAAAATACAAAATATTCATCTGGATTTTGCATTTGGTGTTTTCTAAAAAAGTAAATATTTCAACTGAATTGAAAAGAAACATCACTGCTTATCACAAGTTTCTATTTCTTTTACACTAAGCCCTTCTTGTGAAATGCGACTTACGCCACTTTCAAAATAAACATGTTGGTTATACCGTTAATTACCAATATTTCTCTCAAAGAAATTCTCAATAGTTCTCAACTTATTGATTGCAGCTTTTTTAGATACTGTTCTATTATATGTAGATTTGACATTAATTCCAGTTTTCTGAAAAAGGGACTTATGTCACTTTCAAAATAAACGGCTCAAATATTGCTATTATAAAATCATTCAACTTTCATTAATACATACGAATACATTATTTTGTAAATACAATCACTGTGTTACGAGATTTATTTGCCAAGAGATCTCTTTTATCCAGTGTGATGCGTCGATCTACAAAAATAAATAAAAAAAGAATACAAATATTATTTTGTTGGCTTATTATAAACTGAAAAAAATTGCAGTTAAATTTTATATACTGACAAAAAAATTACTCCAAATGAAAACTGATTTAATATTTTATTGCATTGTTATTCCCAGAAGTCGCCGTAGTTTAGTTGGTAGTGTTTTGACTTATTAGACGTAAGACCACGAATCAAACCCCAGGTCACATATCTTCAACAAAACTAAGTATGAAATAATATTTCTTCGGCGACTTCATCTCAGCAGATTTCTGAAAAAACTCTGATTTTCTTTATTATTTACCAATATGTTTCGAATGAGTGAAGTGCTAAACAATAAATTAAATTAATGTAAAGTTTCCAACTTTTTTGGTTCACCCTAATCATACGTTGGAAGTCGCCGTAGTATAGTAGGTAGTGTGTTGGCTTATTAGACATAAAGCCAGGGTTCGAGCCCCAGGCCAGGCATCAAGACAAAATACAAAAAGTATTTCTTCGGCGATTTCCTCTCAGCAGATTTCTGGCAAAAACCCTCAGAGTAAATAAAATTGCCATGAAAAAGTTTCTCAAAAATCTGTCGTTCGGAGTCGACTTTAAACTGTAGTGGTACTCTTGTATAAAAATTAACACACACAACATAAGTGGTGTGAGAAGCAATGGGTCAATTCGATCGCCGGGTACTGTACTTGTCTTAATTGACTAGTACACGTCCTCTAACCTAACATAACCTAATCATACGTTGTATTCGGTTTGTGTTTATCATTTCATATGAAAAGAACAAAATGCCTTAATAGGCCATTTACACTACAGCGAAATCTAGTACTTATGAGATTTCGAGCCAAATCTAGTTGATTTTAACTAGATTTCCCATACAAAACAAAATCTACTTATTTAGTAGATTTCGGCAAAATCTACTCAAAATCTAGTAAAAATACAAATGCAACTATGTGTTTTGCCAAATAGTACTTAAAAATACAACCCTGAGCAGGAAAAAAAATGACATTTCAATTTAACCCTAAAGCTGGAGGTCCACACCACGCTTTCTACGCGTTTTCGCATTCTACGCGGCTGTCAAAAAAGTAGAATTAATGTAAATATTTGGTGCAAGTTACACGCACTAAAGCGTAGGATGCCATGACGCACAGAACGCGAAAAGTAAATCTACTTTCTACTTTTGTAAGCATCACAAGCGGCGCGCGTACGAAACAGCTGATTTCGACATGTTGTTTTGTTTTAATTTGTTTAAATCAAAACAAACATTGGCGCGTAAAAAGCGTTGCATGTAACTTGAAGCGTAGAATACGAAGAAGGTGTGAAATGAACGCAACGCTTTGACGCGAAAACGCGTGGTGTGGACCTCCAGCTTAATCAAGTCAACATGTGCCTCTCCGACACATATTTCACTTGGTCATGTTGTAACTTCCTTGAATATAGGTTCTAGTTCTTACTGCTTCTTGAATTCCTACTTTCAGTTGTTTTATTTAGAATTTACAAATTTTAGAAATTAATTTATTTTCTTTTTATTTTTTATTTTGTTTCAATCAAAAATGTTCTTAATCATGTCAAAATGTGTCTATGAGGCACATATGGGAACGCAAACTATTACTTCTAATGTTGGTGAACAACAAAATTAAATATAATAATGAGTTATAATGAGGTATAATGAGTTACGAAGAGTTCTGGCACCCATTATTTGCCGCAGTCTTCTAAAATTAAATAAAAATATTTTGTCCAATGTTCGGTCCATACAACACGAGATTGAATTCTCAAACCAGCCAAGGCAGACAGATATGCGACGTAGATGTTATATGTGCCCACCGAAGATATGCAGAATGTGAAAGCAGTCTTGCAGTATTTACCACAAAAATACTTGCAACGAGCATTGTTCAAAAGTTCTAGTTTGCTTAAAATGCGAAAATAAATAAATAATATTTCATTTATGTAACTGAGAAGAAAAAATTTAATAAAATGAAAATAAGTTAACAAAATTAATACGTAAATGCTTTGTATGTGCCTCTGAAACACATTTTGATTGGATTTGTAAAAATTTTTCCTGACGTGATTAGGGTTAAACTAAAATATTATTATTTTCTTTTAAATTTCAGTCAGCTGTTTCTGTTATTAAAATGAAATCTTGCTACTGTCAAATAAATCCAGTGTAAACGATGTAGATTTTGAGCAAGATTTGAAATCTAATCTACTAGATTTCGCTGTAGTGTAAATGGCCTATAACTTGTGTTATCACAATGTTTATAAAAGTTAGTCTAAAGTACATATATGTTATATCAGTGCAACAAATCGTCTACTTATAGTATTATCATGCACATTATTCCTTAAAAGTTTGTTTATCCGCTGTCATTCTCACATTTTTTATTTTTTTACTTATGTTTTAGGAATTACAATTACATGTTATACATACTAATATGGCATACATAGGCATCAATTCCAAGAGCTTCCAACATAAATGTTGTTCTAGCCTGGTTTTGTTTTTACTTGTGTTTGCTTGTTTAAATGGTGTTGTTTGCATATGAGAGATTTTTTTATAATGCGTTTAGCACTAAAACCAGTTCAAAAAGTGAAAAGCTTTTCCTTTAGACATAACAAAAAAAAAATGTGATATTGCAAGTCGGCTAAGATAAAAACTTTTCGGAAACAAACATTATAGAACATGTGTTACTTGTGTTTGAGATAAACTTTCCTAAAATTTAATGACTGGTTTTTATATGTTGACAATTCATCAGCTTTAACATTTTTCTTTTCAACCCGAATCGTCTCTTCAAATTTCAATAAAATAAAGTGAAATTTTAATCATCCTAATTTTTTATTCGATTGAAGGACCTATTGATGCCATGTTGGAATATAACATCATTTAAATGTGCGTCATGGCTTTTCTGGGTGGAATGCATGGTCATTTACCTTCACTTCCTGGATCAGTTGAATTTTGTCAAGTCACGACGAAATATTTGCCAAGATGTGGTCAGCGCAAGAAAGAGTTCTTGCGAGCTTCGCAAAATCGACTGCTTCGGATTGTCCATCACAATTTCCCCGTCAGCGGCATTTTTTGCGACAGATCTTGCGTTTCGTCAACGTACGGGTTTTAGACGATCCTTTACTGAAATAGTGGACTCGAATTTATATCCACTTTCCCGATATGGCGAGCGTAAAATGGTCGAAGGGCGCTATATGGTGCTAGGACAGAACGCGTAATACGTAATTGGATATTACAACCCTTCAATCAGAATTCCACCTAGTTTCTCATATCACTTATGTTGTGTGTAATAATTTTAAACATGATTGTTGGGAACACTCTGGAGAAACTTTTCATGCAATTTTATTAACTCTCAGCGTTTTTGGCACAAATTTGCTGAGAGGAAGCCGTCGAAGAAATATTTGTTTCATATTTCGTTTTGTCGGGGATGTCTGACCTGGGATTTAAACCGTGGCCTCATATCTAATAAACCAATACACTACCCACTAGACTAACTCGACCCATTTTTGATAGCTTCAACAAAGTCGGAACTCTCTGTTGGAAAATCTGATACATTGAAATGGTCAAAACCATTTTCTAGACTCCTCCCCTCGTTAGATCTTTGCTATAAAAAATAATTATAAACGACTGAATTATACTGAGGAAATCCGTGTGATAAGATTATATAAAATTTGTCACGTTAAACTCGTGAATTTCGTATACATATTTGAAATTATTATAATTTATAAAGATTGATTTGATTTAGAAAAATTATTAAATAAAAATTCTTTAAATAGAGTGTAACCAGTGCTTTGGGCAGGTATTTATATGGAGCTGTATTGTGCTTAAAACTTATAATGAATTTTCATTTCTCCTGCTTTCATTTATCAACCTGGACTGATATTTTCTTTCACATGCCTATTGGGTATAATTATATACTGAGAACGCGAGAATAATTAAAATTTCATTTCACTTCATTATCAGCATTCACTTAAGTGAAGGCATTGCAGACATATTAAAAAGTCAAATGATTATAATTCGTGCACAATTTCACATGAAATAAGTTAAAGTTTTCATTAATAAAGGCAAGATGTTAAAACGCAAAATACTTTGACAGAACGTATAAGACACACAAATAGAGAAAGGCGGCTTCAACTTTGTACACTTATGTAGATAAGTGGATACAAGTATCGTACTGTACCTCAAAAAAACACTTTAGGACAGATATGTATACTTTTTCAGATGTTATCAAGCCTGTATTGTTTGCTACTAAAAATCAATCGTTGTAAGTGAAACTAACTAAACTAACTAATGGTGGGTTGTATAGGGCCTTTCAATAAGGAATATCAAGCTTTGACAGCTGATAACGGCCATTTTATTGAAGCTTCTTCTGTAAAATTAGCTGTCATTTATTCAGTTCATCAAAAAATCCTTATCAGCAATGAGCCCCGCTTCTTGATGAATGTGTACGCGACTAAATAATATTGTCGAATCCAACCCTTTAGTCAGGATTACGACTTAGATTCTCACACCACTTATGTTGTGTGTGTTAATTTTATACATGAGTGGCGGGACCTACAGTTTAAAGTCGACTCCGAACGACATATTTTTTTGAGAAACTTTTCATGGCAATTTTATTTGCTCTCAGAGTTTTTGCCAGAAATCTGCTGAGAGGAAGTCGTCGAACAAATATTTTTTATACTTTCGTGTTGATGTCTGACCTGGGGTTTTAACCGTGGCCTTACGTCTAATAAAGCAACACCCTGCCAACTAGACTACGGCGACTTCAGAGCTAGCAGTATAATTGGTTCTTATTCCTTCGAGAAAGATGTTGACGACCAACATCTTTAAGTTTAAATTGATTAATCTGGATATCAACGACATGTGGTTTCCACAGGACCGCGCCACATTCTTCACAGCTCAAAAGTTACACACGGATGCCTTTTAAATCTGCTAAATTTAAATCAATGGAATGGCAACATAATCTGTCCAGTAGATGTATCACATATTCTCTCCGATTGCTCACAATTCAACAACAATGTCTTTAAAAATAGATGTCCTCTATAACTAGCGAGTCTGCACAAGTGATTTCATCTCATGTCAATGTGACGTGAAATAGCTACCGAGAACTCGTTAAATTTTTTTGTGAGCTTTCATATGTCGCAAATGTACGCGAATAGACCACAAATCAAGGCGTTCCTCAATAACAACTTAACCCAATTTTAGCCCTGATTTATGCGTTTGAGTCTTCAAAAATTGGACATTTCGTATGCGCTCCACCCAGAGAAGCCCATGCTGTATTCTACACATAATGGCATCAATAGGTCTTTCAAACGAATAAATATTTCGATATGAGCCCAGACATACATGCTTTCATTTAAATTTAAAGAAACGCTTAATGAAGGACCAGTCTTTAGTTGTGATAAGGTTTTCTATAATTTTTGCTTTTTTGTATAACTGTATTTTATTACAAGAATAAAAAATATTACAGAGCAAACGTACATAGTATACATTAAGAAAAATATATGATACATACATACTTGCTCTTCTTGTTGCAGGACGCAATCCCTAAACATTCCTTTAGAATATGGATGTCTTTTATGATAATATTTGCTTTAACTACAATATCATAAGGGTTCGTTTATGTACATGTATAAGTGTACATTAATTATATAAATATACAGTGTCGGTCAAAACATATTATACATTTTTTATTTAGATTTAAGTCCACAACAATAATTAAATTAAATTATATGAAAATAATAAAAACGTTAAAAAAAACAAAAATTGTAGAAACAATTCAGCAATGATGTTGGCCAAAATATTGGCCGACTAACACGGTGTTCAGATATGCACCTTATTCGGTAAATGGCAATAAACCGCATTATTGAGCTCAACATTTCATATAAAGTTTCAATTGATTGTTTCGCAATAAATACGAAAATTGTTATAATATTGAGTTAAACTTCAAATGCAGCACTGTCATAAGTATGTTTAATGAACATTTTACAATTAACGGAACCCAATTTTTGGTTGATATTTCACAACTCATATGTTAAGGACAAGCAAAAAAGAAACAAAACAAAAAAAAAAGAAAAACAAAATAAAACAATGTTGTTGAAACAACCAGCTGTTTTGTTTACCAGCTGTCAAATGAATATTAAATACGCAGCAGTACTGCATATATTATTATGTCTGAACTCAATAAAAGTGCCTATTTAAACATAGTATAAGGAAGATATATATTTTAGCTCCTAGAGTAATTATTAACAATAAGTGCACGTACTGTTCAAAGGAGAACAGTTTAAGTTGGGATCAAAAATCAAATATTTACATCGCGGAAAAACGTCAGCATCTTACGTCTACGTCTTATGCCTTTGTTTCTATTTTTTGACGAATTATAAATTGCATTTTGTTGGCTCCGATGCTATAATTGATGGCACGCTTAAAAGATTAAATCATAAATGTTGCACCGTCACAGACAAACATGGAGATGGACATGCTGCGCAATAGTGAGATTGCATTTCAAGTTATAGCTAAGGACATACATACATAATTAGTCATTACATCCCTTCAGGTAGGATTACGATCTAGCTTCTCACCCTACTTATGCTGTGTGTGAAACAGTTTATGTTCAATTTTATTTATAATCAGAGTTTTTGCCAGAAATCGCCGAAGAAATATTTTTTCATATTTCGTTTTGTTGGAGATGTCTGGGGTTTGAACCAAAGCTTCACGTATAATAAGCCAACACACTGCCTACTAGACTAAGGCGACTTCATATAGGTTATATATTTAAATCAATTTGCATTTATTAAAATTATTATCAGTAGTACAAGTAATAAAGGCACAAAAGTTAGTTTTTTTTAATATGTTTTAACCTATCAGTACATGCTTGATTAAAACCTCCTTTGCTTAAGTGTAAAACTAACATTTACTCACTTCATATATTCTACATTCGTTTCAGTTCCATTTTTTCAACTCAATATAGATAAATACAGTGGATAGCAAAAGTCTTAGTACGGCAATATATTTTAGCAATTTCATGACTTTAAGCCAAAAGTTTGTATAAAAAGTTAAGGTTTTTATATTTATTTTATTAATTTATTTCTGTTTTATTATAACACAAACAATTTTTTAATGTTTTTCATAAAACAAGAGAAAAATAAGGAAAGGTTTCAGATGTTTCCATAGGTACCCCCAAAGAGAATTCTGAGTAAATTAAAAATTCAAAGGCCTAATATATGAAAATGTCATCCCTTGTATTTAGTAGAATATCCCTTAAGGTCAAGCGTGCTTCATTTAACCCATTTGGAATTGAATGTACAGGTTTTGTTTAATGTTTTCTGGTGGCACCACGAGCAAATTTTTCGGTTGACTTTTGTTTGAGGTTTAGCGATTACGTAACCGTTCTTTCAAATGATTTCCTAAATACTCTCTTGAAGTCATATCTGGACTTTGTGCAAGAGTGGGACTTTTTGTCAAAATATATTGCCGTACTAAGACTTTTGCTGTCCACTGTATATACGAATTACTCTGTATTACTTTACTTTTCCTCCTGTTTTTCAAGTATTTAATTTCTGTGCTTTTGTTTGTATATAAAGTAAGGTTAGTATGTCATATTTTTATACCCTTTTCCTTTCATTAAAGACTTCATTTAGGGCAGCATATTATGGCAATAGAATTCGGAGTATAGATGTTAAATTTTTTCTACAGATGTTAGTTTCGAATTGAAGAAGAGGAAACAACGGAAAAAAATTTCAAAATTTCTGTAAAATTTAATGCCCTTAGATTAATAATAAAACGTTTAAAAGTTTACAGAAATATTCTCATCTCACGAACATAATAAAAAATCAAAAAATTGTCATTGTTTCGTGTGGTATATTATTTGTTGACCCTTTTTAGGAGTTTTTCTCTGCCTCTTGTTCTTACGCAGCACATTGTCTATATTATCCCGTCGTTACATTACTAACTTACTAGGTCATGGTGTTCTAGGAGCTTTCCAGAGATTGCAGATGGTCTATTTTTTCCAACGGAGGGAGTAATAAGGCTGCAGTGCTTAATACAAATTGTTACCTTCATACAGAGCTTTTATTAGCTTTTTATGCATAGTAGTGAAAAATATAAACAAAATTAAATTTGTTTTTGTTTTTCCTACAAGCCTCTTAAACACAGCTCACTTCATACTGCTTTATTATTCTTCGTTTCCCAACTGTGATTCTCCAGTTAAAACGTACCGGTGATTCAGCAATAACAGAAAACAAACTTATCACAACATACAAGCAAACAATTTTTAGTCAAATGTCTCATAGTCGTAAGTCCCATATTTATCAATACAAGTCTGTGGATTTTGGAGCATAAAAATATAAGCTGAATTACTTACAGTCTGTCAAGAAAATGTTTGCACACAATGAAAATGGTTTTTGGACTGAATACATACATACATACATACATAATTGGCCATTACAACCCTTCGGTCAGGATTACGGCCCAGCTTTTCACACCACTCAGGCGGGGCCTACAGTTTAACGTCGACTCCGAACGACAGATTTTTGAGAAATTTTTTCATGGCCGGTTTATTTACTCTCAGAGTTTTTGCCAGAAATCTGCTGAGAGGATGTCTCCGAAGAAATATTATTTTTTTTTTCATATTTCGTTTTGATGTCTGACCTGGGATATGAACCTGGGCTTTACGTCTCATAAGCCAACACACTACCTACTAGACTACGGCGCTGAATATACATATGTACAACCCCAAATTACAGTGCTACAGCGGGTATGTTCCTATTTCCTAAGGAATTTGAAAGTTTTCTTAATTACTTAAAGAAGTCGCCATAGACTCGTATGTAGTTAGTAGCAGTAGTAGGTATATTGGACGTGAGGCCACGGTTCAAACCCCTGGTCAGACATCTCCAACATAGCGAAATATGAACAAATATTCGACGACTATTCTTCAACAGGTTTCTGGCAAAAGCCTCTACGAATAAATAAAAATTGCTATGAAAATTTTCTCAAACAATTAGTCGTTCGGAGATGATATTAAAATATATGTATGTATGTCCCAACACTCTCGTATAAAATTAACATACACAACATAAATGGTGTGGGAAGCCATGACTGAAGGGTTACAATGACAAATTATGTATATATGTGTGTATGTATGTAATTACTTTATTAAATTAAAACTTTTAAGCATTTTTATATTTCCTAATCTGCCGCATGTGCTGAATCACTTAAGTAAATCCTATTAAAAATGGTGGATACATTTTTTATCGTTGTTTAATGGATGTTTACGACTAAAATGAAATATTCTTGAATATACACACATACTTATATAATTGGCCCTTCCTTCTGTCAGGATTACGGCCCAGCTTCTCACACCGCGCATGTTGTGTGTGTTAATTTAATGCGTGAGTGGCGGGGCCTACAGTTTAACGTCGACTCCGAACGACAGATTTTTGAGAAGATTTTTCATGGCAGGTTTATTTACTCATGGAGTTTTTGCCAAAAATCTGCTGAAAGGAAGTCACCGACGAATTTTTTTTTTCATATTTCGTTTTTGTTGTCTGACCTGGAATACGAACCCGGGATTTACGTCTAATAAGTCAACACACTACCTGCTAGACTACGGCAACTTCTATATTCTATATTTTTGAATGTATTACTGAATTTTTCTGTCTTTAATTATTACTTTTCATCTCTTTAAGACCATATACTGCTGGAATTCGATTATTTTGCATTGTATTAATTTCTATTTGAAATCAATCTAAAGTAGAAGTATTTAATACGAACCCACAGTCAAAGCCGTCTGATATTAAATACAGAAATTTATAAATTCTTTATTATATTGTATTATTGCCTCTACAAATCATTGATGTGTAAGAAACTTCAATTCATCGTGAATTATAGTTTAAATATACTTTAAATATATAATTTAATGAATTTTAATTTATTTTTATATTTAAAATTGTTTAATTATTACAAACATTATATTAATATTACATTATTAGCTTAAGTTTTATATACACAAACTTTTAATAACTATGTATTTGTTTATATATCCTTATTTAATTTAATTAAATTATATTAATTTTTTTTTTCTTTTTTGTTATAATTTTATTAAAAAATATTTTGAAAATTTTATATGAATTTTAATTTTGAATTTTATTTTTTAGTTCGTTATTTTGCAAATTAAAATCATTTTCTTTTTTATATTTTTCGTAATTCAGTTTTTTGCATTTAAATCGCTTTCAAATTATTCTCTTTTCGATATAAAAACTTTTCTTTAAAGCGTTAGTTTGCTTTGAATCCGAACTGTTAAATACTAAATGTGTGAATGAATAGAATTTATCCAGCATCGTTTTTCATTAACAACTACAACAATATTTCAAAAAAATCATATGGTTTGCACACGCAGTCGCCTTCTGTTCTTCACATTTGTTTTGATGTTCGTTAACATCGTTCATGTTTACCTTCTTTGTTGTATGACAACACCATCACAGTAACGTTCCACGTTAAAGGCTGTTAATTCATTCAAAAGTTTACATACAAATCACATGTTATTTTGTGATGTGCTCATTTCTCGTCAGTTTCTCTCAAATTGAATTTAGTACAAGAGAGCGTATACGTTATTTAGCCATTCATTTCATTCCACATACGCTTATGTTAGTTACAATTCATACTGTAAGGAGAGTCTGTTATTGAAATACTGTAAAGAAAATGAAAGAAAATAAATTTCTGCAAAAGAAATATATTTGAACAGTAAAATAATTTAAAACGTTTCTCAATATATTTTAATATTTATAACTTAAAGGTTTTCATAATTTCTTCTATCTCACTCTCTTGTAGGTGAATATATCATTATTATCAGTTGGTTACTCATCGTTGGATTCGTAATATAAATATAAAGTATATACAATATATACATATAAAACGTATGTATGTATAATACATATATAACACGTAATTATACTTTACTATCTTGTTTGCTTTAAAAAAATTTGTTTAATTTTATTTATATTTTAACAAACAGAAAAAATATTTTTATAGTCAAGAAATTATTTCTTTAATCTTCCATACACGTTCCACTAGAAATATACCCATATCTCTGCTTCTAACTCTATTTGGGTCTTCAGTAATATTTTATATATAAGCCCATAAAAAGATCCAAGTTCTCTCGCCATTGAAGTCGCCGTAGCCTGTTGAGTTATTAGACATGTATCCACGGTTCAAGCCCCAGGTCAGATTTGTCCAACAAACGAAATATAAAATATTTCTTACTCAACTTCTCCTTCTGTCTGGAAAAATATCTCAGAGTAAATAAGATCGCCATGAAAATGTTTTTCAAATGTCTATTGTTCGGAGTCGATTTTAATTTGTAGGTCCTGCCGATCATGTATAAAATTAACAAACACAACATAAGCTGTATGAGAAGCTGGGTTGTAGTACTGACTGAAGGGTTATAATAACCAAATTATATACGTATTTCAATAAGGTTACCCAATATAGCCCAAAGCGTATTTAACGGCATGTGGTTTCAATTTCGACTGGAATACACCACACTGCTTATGTCGCATGGGTGGCATACATAATTTTTTCACAAATATTTGAAATTGGAAACATTACCCAATTAAATTTCATGTTGGATGAGCTTGCACAATCTTTAGCTTCGACTCATGCAGCTAGACGTCTAAATACAGCATTGCATGTCTAAAACGTTGTTTGATCGCTTTCAAAAGAAATCGTTATTGCATTCTATTATTGCTGAAGACGAACACTACACATAAATTAAAAAAGCAGCAATAAAAAATGTTAAAGATTTTACATTTCATTTGATTAAGACCCAATATTTTTCATTATCTTCTTATTGTTTAGTTGTTCTGGATCTTATTTGACAACTTAAATCTCAACAACGACAAATAAACAAAAAAAAAACAAAAAAAAAACAAAAAAAAACAACGTTGTTGAAACAACCAGCTGTTTTATTTAACAGCTGTCAAATGAATATTGAATAAGAAGCTGAACTGAGTATATTATTATGTATGAACACTTAAAATATTGTACTCAATTAACCGCATATTGACTAAATAAAAGTAAATATGTGAACATAGTATATGCACTTAAGTGCTTAGTCTCTATTTATTCTGATTCCTTTTTGAACATAAAATTTATATTTATTTTATTTTATTTTATTTTATTTATTTCACTGCTTTGATTTTTTCTTTGCAACATGCTTTAATTAATAAAATGTTCCTTTATCACTACATGAACTAATTAAGTTTTATGAAATTGATTTAATTTATAAATTCAACAAAAAATTTCCAGTTCCATTGAATTTTATTTTGCAACAATCGCATTAAAGAAAGTTTTGTAATTCAATTTTAATAATCTTCTTTCAATTCACTGAAGAAATTTGAAGTATTTTAAGAATTATTTAAAAAGATTAAAAAAGTATAAAATAGCTTCATGATATTATTATTGAACAAAAACAAACCAGCATTTGGAAGTACGTCTAGGCAGTTCCATTGACATGAAAGATGCACAGCGCATTAGGATGAAAGAGGAAGTTCGGTCGAGACAGGTATTTGATGAGAATACAGCGTAGACGATGATCTTGCCTGCGTTAAAAAGGACCAAAGCGATATTTAACAAGTCGCATGTGTTTAGGAATACAAAACTTAAGATAAAATGGCACCATTTTATACTTAATTCCTATAATTTTAATCTTTTAGTTACACGTTTAACTATTTTAAACCTTTTTGAAACCAACAACATGTTCATGGAAAACACTCCATGCATTGTTTTTCGAGATGAACCATTTCACTCGACTGTGTGTGTCCTTGATATTTGCCGCGTTCTTTAATATTTACGCTCTTATCGACAATCCTTTTACAATCCTGAACAGTGCTAAATGTAAACTGGTACACGAACACTATTGGCAGTAATTTAATTCCCCTTCAATAGCAATTCTGTTACGGCGAATGTATTCGTTTGTTGTACCAACAATCTGTCGTGCGAAACTATAGTGCACGTACTACGCTATGCGTGATGCATAATGTCTTTGAATAATTTCTCACATTGCCGTCGTTCTTTTAAACACGTTGCATGGTTTTCAATTGTGAAAATATTTACATTCTTTTTTTGGGGAGGGGGGTTCATTGTTTCTTTAATTGCTTCGTAAAACCGTGTATGGGAAATTAATGTATCAAAGGGTTTAAAATTATATGTTGGTGTTTGAAGGTAAATGTAAATACAAGAATGACTTATTCTCTGAGATTTGTTTAAAAATTAAGCGAAATCTACCAGAAGTCGCCTTATATTTGTTTTTTTTGCAAATATTATTATTTCGCTTTGTGCAAACATTGTTCAACTTCTGGTGGTCGCTCAAATGTGAAATTGATACATTTTGCGATAAACAATCAAGGTCCATCAAAATTTCTGAAAATGTTTGAACTAAAAGTTCATTTGAAAAAATATATGTATATATGAAAAATATAACTCCACTCTTATACTCTTTAAATATTAACTACGGTAATTTTTGTCCGATTTGATCAAACGAAGTGTCAATCTGTACACAAGATAGCACACATTCAGAATGTTATCACTTATTTCATATTTTTTAATTAAAGTTTGCTACTATGAACTGACAAACTTGAAAAAATGTGAAAAAATTCACATTTATCAAGTTTACCTCATCAAACCTCATAGCATATTAAGTCAAATAATGTATATTAAGTCAAATAATGTACACTGTTTAAAAGGCCCATCTCTCACCTTTCTAATAAGGTTAAAATTTGGGACATGAAACATTTCTAGATTGTGTAATCAATAAATTTGTGCTTAAAGTCCAAAAAAACAGTTTTTGTCAAATAAAACAATTTTGGAGGGTTCAAGAAATGTAAACAAAATACTGTTGTGCTCTACTCAACAAACCTCACCGTGTGCATTAAATTTTTTATTTTATCGCATAGTGTAATTTACCGAGTCGCCTAGTTTTGAGTTTCACAGTTAGCCTGTTTTGATTTCTAAAGCTGTATAAAATATTGTGTACTGTTTGCCATCCTTTTTTGTTTTGTGCACGTTTTTCGCAAATGCATATTTCTTAGTAAATCATTTTGCTGGAATATGTTTTCTTTCGGATAATCATTTAACACTAAAGGCTTTAAGGGGGCATATTTTTTGGTCATATCTGGTCAGTTTGATTTATGCTGGGTACCTAGTCATTGCAGCGTAGTATTGCGTATGAATTGGCGAGATCAGTCTCAGCTTCGGAAGTCGGTGAAACCGTCAATTCTTTTTGGAGAATATTAAGGAAAAGTTCGACTCACTCGTAAGCCGTGCATGGGAATGTAGACCGGACTGTAAGCTTCCGCGGGCCTTATGGCTAAAGCTCAATCTGATCCGGATGAAACTTATTCTGGGCATGGGAAGACTAGGGATGAGAGCTATTATATAAGTTCTAACGAGGCATGACCCCTTCAATTACAGGGTTAGTAGATAACTTGGGGATATCTCACATTTTCGTGGACTTTGTAAAGAGTTGGAGGAAACAGTGGACAGAAATAACTATGCTGTTGATTTAGTGATGAACTGGTTAATCTGAAGGTTTACAGACTTGAAAATCTAATACGATTCATTAATGGGTTTGATTGTCTGGGGATTCAGTGATGGAAATTTTTATATATAAGTATCATGAATAGATGAGGTTTTTTATTCTGACTCCTAAGTTTACTTGTGTTTTGTTATAATTGTTTGTTAAAATATCTATAAAGCGAAAATCAATACAAAATGCCTGTTGGTAATAGAAAGCGGATAGAGAGTGATTGTTATGGAAGTCGAAATCAAATGATTCTTGCTATGTTAAAACCTTTTCTTAAAAGGCTGTACATAAGTCATACGTTCATTCACTATAAAAATACTTGTGTCAACAATTTCCTTGTCAATCAATTGTTACGAACACTAAGATGATTCTTAATAAGCCTATAAAAAACTGTCAAAACCAGCATACCTATCATTATTCATTTTTTCTTTTGAGTGAAACTCAAGAGTAAGAACAATGAAGAATAAAAATAAACACATAAATTACAAGAACTTGAGAATTTTTTTATATTAGTTGTTGTTATGTAATTTAATATTAGAAATTAAATTATAAAAAATTACACTTTGATAAATAATGAGGTCAATGCCAATTTTTAATTACATTCCATAAAAAATATCAAAAAATTTCTTCTGTTTAATGAAAATTATCTGTTGGAATGTCAAAGGCAAGGGGGAAATGGTTGGTTATTACCAATCGAATGTTTTTATTGTAATTGTTTAGCAAAGTTTTAGGATTTAAAAATAAGTTTTCCGTAGACTAATTCACTGCTTTTTAAATTTTTTTCTCGAATGTCTGACAAAAATTAGATTACTGTGTAATATTGAAAAATATATAATGCTGTAAACACAATAAACGCAACGCAGCAAACATAGAAATAGAATACGTATATATGAAAGTGATTATTTTAAAAGCAGCGCGACACAAGCAAATTTCTATTTTTATCCGCAGCAATGAGAGGATTAGTGCTAACAATGAGAGGATATGTGCTAGCAGAACGATGATTAATGCCGCCAATACAATATCATGCATGAAATAGATGTTTAAAAATACGATGTATGTGATATAACGCGAAAAAAGTTGCACCACTGGTAAAGAATTAATGAACTGTTCATTTTCTACTTCTTTTGCTTATGCTTTAAAGCAGCTGTCTTTGATATAATTAATGCGCATGCAATGTGTCTTAGGCTACTATTGGAAAATTGCTGCCTTTGCTGCCTTTGCTGCGTTGCATTTATTGTGATTATAGCATAAAAAATAATCTAAATTTAGCCGTATAAAACTCATTCATTTCTTGGTTTTTCAAAGAGCATTTAGTTTAAAAGCATCTTTTTTAAATTGCCAAAATTAAAATTCCGTATTAGAACACCTTCCTTATAAATCATAAAATTTGAACAGAAGGTAGACCTTTCAAAACAAATTTTGAAACAAAATTAAATTCCTTTTATTGCGTATAACAATTTTGTAACTGAAAATGAGTGTTTATGCTAAATTCTTAATCTTGGAAAAACAGCAAACAATAACCGTAAATAATTTCTTGGAAATTATACGAAATGTTACGGAAATATATACAAAAAATGAGTTATTAAGCTCACAATAGCATAAAACATTTACTCGCACAAAGTCGAATATTTTGTTACCTCTTGTTGTACAAATTATATGAAAGAAAATGCTTTTCAAGAATATAACAAATGGGTGAAATATTTATGTACAGATGTTTAAGTTTTTGACATACTACGTCGTAATTATCCAGATACAGTGAAGTATATAATTATGGATTATAATATGTATGTAAAAGCGAATGTATGTATAAATCATAACAGTTTTTCACTGCCAGAGAACTGCACGCATTTTCTTTTTAAAAATAAGTACATAATTGACTGTAATTTCTTTACATAATGTTCCCACATTAAGCTCAAAGACCGGTGATTAATTAATTTAAATAAAAAGTAGAAGTTGCCGTAGGCTAGTAGGTATTGGGTTGGCTTATCACTTGAGGTTAAGATGCAAACCGCAGGTTAAACATCTCGAACAGAGCAAAATAAGAAAAAAATATTCTTTAGTGACTTCCTCTCCGCAGATTTCTGGCAAAAATTGTGAGAGTAAATAAATAATTTCCATGAAAAGTTTCTCAAAAAATCGGAGTAGACTTTAAACTCATATAACTCATCACTCATATATAAAAATAACACACACCACCTATGTGTAAGAAGCTAGTATGTAATCCAAACTAAATAATTGTAATGACCAATTACAATGTATGTATGTAAATAAAAATTGAACACAAGAACATACATATTTTAGCACAACATCAATATAACGCAACATAATTCTTCCTGAATGTCATAATTTTTACACATTTTGTACATATTAAGCTAATAAAAATATACTCTACGATGATATACGTGAATAGTTGATATAGTAATAACCAGGAGGACTTAATGAATTCCTTTTTTGTTTATAATAATAACAATAATTACACGAGCACAGCTGAATTTTTCGCTGTATTTCGGCGCAACCGTACGTTTGTCAAAATTTGTTTACATTTCTTAGCTGTTATTAAATTTAATGGAATTTAAAATTCGTTGCGAAAAATAAAAAAAGCGCAAATTACAGAAAATTTTTTTCAAAACTTAGAAATAATTATTGGTGAAATTAAACAGCGCAAATTACGAAAAGTAAAAAAAAACTATAAAATATTAAAATTTGTGCAAATTCGTAACAAATTTGTGGCTAAAATGCGTTGGTGTGCAATTTGTAAAAAAATAAGGAATTGGAAGAGAGAGCACTTTTTTAAAGTTCCTATAGATGAACAGATGAGAATTAAGTGGAGCGAGGTCTGCCAAATGCATTTTTTGCAAACTCTAATATTTGCATTGACCACTTTCTTCCAGAATATATAATTACTACAGTTAGTAAATTATATTTAATGCCCAATGCAGTGCCTTCCATACAACCTTTGAAACCAAATGATGAAAATTCTGGGTAAATTAATATATAATATAATAGCTGAACCATATTAACATCAGCAGTCAAGTGATTTTTCAAACTTTTTAAACAGGTATGAGCATGTATCGAAAACTACGGTAAGCGATGAATATGTTATGCCTTTTTTAGAATGTCAGAACATACTGTCTGTCCACAGACTTTTGTACAACAGTTAGTACAGAAATGATCAACTATGGGACATTTGTTTCATATGAAGACTTTGTCTTCTCAGAAAGTGTTCCTTATATGTTGGAAAAATTTACACAACTCAAGAATCGCAGACAGAGTAAGCAAATCTACCCAATTAAAATGTAATTAACATTTGTAAATATATATGTACTTATAGCCCTATAATTTTCGCATCAGAAGCGTCAAAATATTTGAATTTGTTAAAAACATAAGCAAAATTGTTTTACATTGAAAGTGTGAAATTCATGGCACTAAAATGTATGTGAAATGGTGACGATGAATTTGTTTCCCTTCAACATGTGTTTCAGCTTTTTCTGAAATTCATGAATGAAATTCCGTATACATTCCGGAATAATGTACAAGTGATGTGGCGGAGAGAGATTCCATCAGGATATATAAAATATGAAGAACATCAGGGACCAATGATATTTGGCTGAATCTACTTGACGGCCAAAACTACTCCAATGAAAGGCAAATATGTATATATCTCCAACTGTTATTTGTTTTAATTTGTATATACATACGTAATTCTTAATTTTTTATATTTTTCAAGAATTATTTAGTCTTTTTACTTAAAATTTAATTTTCTTCGCAACAAATGTATATTTTTGTTGACATTTATTACAAATTTTTATTTACAAATGACAGCTGATTTTGACAAACGTGCGGGAGCTTCACAAAAACAAAATGCATGTTGTTTTTGCCTTGTTGTATTTGTTGCCGAGGCACTGTCACCTTATAATCAATTCGCCTTGAGTGAGACGTTCTTTCGCGTTATATTATCATACATCGCCTTTTCAAAACCTCTACTAGATGCATGTTATTGTTTTGACGGCATTAATCAGCATAATAAAGGTCAGCACAAACCCTCTCACCGTGAAAACTAATTCTCTCATTTATACGAATAAAAATAGAAATTAGCTTAAATGCAAAACAGCAAAATCTATACTTTTTGTCGCGCTGGCCATGTATGCTATTTTTAAGAGATTGCTGTTTTTCGTGCGTTGCGTTTATTGTGTTTATAGCATCATTAAATTGTTAATGTACTTTTTTTACATTTTCATACAATAAACATAACATAACACCCTTGTTTCTATACTGCAGGCTTTGTTCCTATTAGTATTAACAAGGTTTGGATATGGCCTGCCTCTGAGAGTAAATAAAATTACCATGAAAAGTTTCTCAACAATCTGTCGTTCGGAGTCGACTTTAAACTGTAGGTCCCGCCACTCATGTATAAAATTAACACACACAACATAAGTGATGTGAGAAACTAGGTCGTAATCCTAACTGAAGGGTTGTAATGACCAATTATGTATGTATGTACTCGTATGTAAAGCATTAGGGAAAACTACATCAAACATTTATTCAAGTTCAACTGCCATGTTGCTGTAGAGAAGGGTGCACATTCTATTTGCATTTGAAGTTCTGCAGTCTTTAGTGTAAAAGTAAGCATTTTTTTGATACATATGAATTTATTTGTAGTCATTTATTTATAATAATTTAAAATTATTTTAGCTAATGAGAACATATAGAGGGGATATCTTATTTGTCTTTAGTTCATTGGATGAAAGATTATAAAGATTTATTTTACATAGACGTTTGACATAAAAATATATAAGGACATAAAGAGAAAAACAAGAGTTTGTTGTATTTTACGGCATTAAAAATTAAGGATTGTTCTCTAAAAATGTTATCCAAATTAATTAAAGTTGGCGGTGGAAGTTTTAATACCAAATTTATTATAAAAGCATTCAACAAGCTTTAAATCGCTGACAAAAGTTTTTACACAAAATTATGCAATCGGGAGTATTTATAGAAATGAGTAATTTTTAGCATACGCTTGAAACTTTGGTCTTTAATAAATACATTTAAACTTTCACAAATTATTTAATACATTACCGTAGAGTCAATCAATATTAAATTATAAAATTAATTTGAATTTGCTAAATTTGACAATTAGGCACTGTGCTTAAAAATTAAATTTTCAGCGTCATAAATGATTTCAAACGTTGTGATGGAGACATAGATTAAATAACGAACAATTATTATTTTGATTGTGATAACTTGTGATCTATAGCTTGAAATATTGAACAATTTCTATATAATATTTGTTCTAATAAGATATTAATTTTCTCAAACTGAATATAGAAATTAAAACATTCCTTTTCTATCTTTTAATTTTTTTAAATTTTAAATTATAATGAACTTTCCATCAACTTAAAAACTTAAGAGTAAAATTCTCCTCCTTTCCGTTTTCCTTTTTAGTTTCCTGGCTGAGATATAGCAGCATAAATTTATCTGTCTTCTAATAACTCATCTGCAGGTTTTATTACAGACGAGAATAAAAGCCAGTAGAAAAAAAGGATACATACAGATTTATTAATTGCAACCAGAATAATGTTTCTCAAACAGATAAACAACATTCTGTTGAATCACTTACATTTCCTAGCTACGGCGTTCTCATTTTGGCATTTCGATAAGTTGTAGTTTTCGTAAGAAAAATGTAAAGGAATTCAGACAATATTGGATGGAGAAAACAATCGTACACAAAATTGTTTGTATAATTCATAGCAGTTGACGTTTTTCGATATTCGGATAAAGGTAAAAAACTTTAGTAAACGGGGCCTATCTAACATATATATTGTTTGGTAAGTGGGTTGAATGGTTGGTTGATAGTCCGATTTATATGGAGAAGGTATGTTGACAGTACGCCAGTGCCAGAACTGGTACGCTAAATTTCGATCCGCCAATTTTAATGTCGAAGATGCACTACGTTCGAGAAGGCCGGTTGAAGCTGATAAAGACGCGATAAAGGCATTCCTTGATGCGAACCGGCGAATAACAACAGGTGAGATCGGATTGAAGTTAAATTTATCAAATTCAATAGTTTATGATCACTTGAAATGCCTGGGATTATCGTCGAAGCTCGATGTATGGGTTCCTCATGTTCTCACAGAGAGAAATTTGTGTCGCCGCATTGACATCTTCGATTCGCTTCTCAAAAGTCAGGAAAATGATCCGTTTTTGAAGCACATCATCACTGGGGACGAGAAATGTGTTGTATACATGGAGCAAAAAAGATGAGCCGGGTCAACCGAGTTTTTTGAGCTTGTACCGGATAATAAAACGATTAATTCGGAAGTCTACTGTCATCAGCTGGACAAACTGAATGATGCACTTCAACAGTAAAGGCTAGAACTAATAAACAGGAAAGGTGTAATGTTTCACCAAGGCAACGCGAGACCTCATACAAATTTGGTCGCTCGCCAAAAGCTTTTACAGCTTGAATGGGATACAATGCCACTCCATATTCTCCAGACCTGGCACCATCGGATTATTATTTGTTCCGATCCCTTAAATATTTTTTAGACGGAAAACCTTCACCTCAAATGAGGAGGTCAAAAACCATCTCGATCAGTTTCTTGCTAGCAAAGACCAACAATTTTATGAGTGCTACTACCATAAAGATGGCAAAAGGTGTTGGACGAGAACGGCCAATATATATGTTAATAAAGTATTTGTTGATTATACGAAAACTGTATTCCATTTTCACAAAAAAAAAAAACGAAATTATTTTCCGAACAATCCAATATTTATCAGAAATTTTTTATTTTGCCAGAAATCTGCTGAAAGGAATTTGCTGAAGCAATATTATTTTCGTTTAGTTGAAGATGTCTGACCTGGGGTTTGAACCGAGTACTCATGTCTCATAAGCCAATACACTACATACTAGACTATGGCGCCTTAAATCAGGCAGCACAAAAACTTATAATATCAACTCGGTTTTCCAACAAGTTAACTTCATCTCTTAAACAATTCAGAACATCTTTATTTTTGATTAATTTCTACTATTTGCTCCCAATTTTGGACCAATATTAGTCTACTTACGACTTTAAAAGTTATGTTGCGTTATAGGGAATTGCTTTCTACGGCTTGACCGACAGTAATGCCTTCACCAATTTTCTTTTTTGCATTGTTTCCGTTTTCTTAATAGCAGCAAGTTTTATGGCAATTAAGCAAAAACTACAATTTATTCTTACTTTTGTTCGTTTTTTGCACATTTAGATTCTTTCATATACTTCGCTGCTTGAATGCATTTTCAGACAATAGGAATTTTCAAGGCATTTTTAAAAATAGAAGAAATAAAAAATATTTTTTACAGCTGCAACCATTTATTCTTCTTTTCTTCATAATTTTTTCTCTTACATTCGCATATTGCTTTAAAATGTTGAATAAACACTGGCTATAATGACTCTAAAGATGTATGTTAGCAGTTTATAAAACTACTAAGGGCCATTATTACAACTTGCCGTTAAAGTTGGGTTTAGTTAAAGGTAATTTTAGCCAAAGTGAACTTTAAAGTCACATTTAAATTTTTGTTATTACAACTTAATGTTAAAATAAAGTTACCTTTATCAAAAATATTGCAGTATCGGAGCAATGTCTATAAAACTGCTCACTTAAACAAGTTTTATTTAAACGCAGTGGCAACGATAGGGTTCTTTTCTTTGTTGTATTTGCTCACTTTACTTATATTTGAAGTTGTCATATTGAAAATAATATACATATAATATGGCAAGTTCAGACATAAACTTAACTTTAAAAGTTAAAGGTATGATGATCCTCCCTTTAGCTTAACACTCACTTCTACCTTATCATCCACTTATAATGATGAAAAACAATTTATCTGCCAGTTAAAATCCTCTCTTTAGCTAACGGCTAAGTTGTAATAATGGCTCTAAAAGTATTATACTATAAACACAATAAACGCAAAGCAGCAAACGCAGCAATCTCTCAAAAATAGAATATTTGGGTATATATGACAGTGATTATTTTAAAGGCAATTCAGCAATAGCCAACTATTCTGCTGCTTTCCATTTCAGCTCATTTCTATTTTACTTCGCAGCAATGAGAGAATTAATGCTAACAGTGAAAGAATTTGTATCAGCAGTCAAGTGATTTTTCAAACTTTTTAAACAGGTATGAGCATGTATCGAAAACTACGGTAAGCGATGAATATGTTATGCCTTTTTTAGAATGTCAGAACATACTGTCTGTCCACAGACTTTTGTACAACAGTTAGTACAGAAATGATCAACTATGGGACATTTGTTTCATATGAAGACTTTGTCTTCTCAGAAAGTGTTCCTTATATGTTGGAAAAATTTACACAACTCAAGAATCGCAGACAGAGTAAGCAAATCTACCCAATTAAAATGTAATTAACATTTGTAAATATATATGTACTTATAGCCCTATAATTTTCGCATCAGAAGCGTCAAAATATTTGAATTTGTTAAAAACATAAGCAAAATTGTTTTACATTGAAAGTGTGAAATTCATGGCACTAAAATGTATGTGAAATGGTGACGATGAATTTGTTTCCCTTCAACATGTGTTTCAGCTTTTTCTGAAATTCATGAATGAAATTCCGTATACATTCCGGAATAATGTACAAGTGATGTGGCGGAGAGAGATTCCATCAGGATATATAAAATATGAAGAACATCAGGGACCAATGATATTTGGCTGAATCTACTTGACGGCCAAAACTACTCCAATGAAAGGCAAATATGTATATATCTCCAACTGTTATTTGTTTTAATTTGTATATACATACGTAATTCTTAATTTTTTATATTTTTCAAGAATTATTTAGTCTTTTTACTTAAAATTTAATTTTCTTCGCAACAAATGTATATTTTTGTTGACATTTATTACAAATTTTTATTTACAAATGACAGCTGATTTTGACAAACGTGCGGGAGCTTCACAAAAACAAAATGCATGTTGTTTTTGCCTTGTTGTATTTGTTGCCGAGGCACTGTCACCTTATAATCAATTCGCCTTGAGTGAGACGTTCTTTCGCGTTATATTATCATACATCGCCTTTTCAAAACCTCTACTAGATGCATGTTATTGTTTTGACGGCATTAATCAGCATAATAAAGGTCAGCACAAACCCTCTCACCGTGAAAACTAATTCTCTCATTTATACGAATAAAAATAGAAATTAGCTTAAATGCAAAACAGCAAAATCTATACTTTTTGTCGCGCTGGCCATGTATGCTATTTTTAAGAGATTGCTGTTTTTCGTGCGTTGCGTTTATTGTGTTTATAGCATCATTAAATTGTTAATGTACTTTTTTTACATTTTCATACAATAAACATAACATAACACCCTTGTTTCTATACTGCAGGCTTTGTTCCTATTAGTATTAACAAGGTTTGGATATGGCCTGCCTCTGAGAGTAAATAAAATTACCATGAAAAGTTTCTCAACAATCTGTCGTTCGGAGTCGACTTTAAACTGTAGGTCCCGCCACTCATGTATAAAATTAACACACACAACATAAGTGATGTGAGAAACTAGGTCGTAATCCTAACTGAAGGGTTGTAATGACCAATTATGTATGTATGTACTCGTATGTAAAGCATTAGGGAAAACTACATCAAACATTTATTCAAGTTCAACTGCCATGTTGCTGTAGAGAAGGGTGCACATTCTATTTGCATTTGAAGTTCTGCAGTCTTTAGTGTAAAAGTAAGCATTTTTTTGATACATATGAATTTATTTGTAGTCATTTATTTATAATAATTTAAAATTATTTTAGCTAATGAGAACATATAGAGGGGATATCTTATTTGTCTTTAGTTCATTGGATGAAAGATTATAAAGATTTATTTTACATAGACGTTTGACATAAAAATATATAAGGACATAAAGAGAAAAACAAGAGTTTGTTGTATTTTACGGCATTAAAAATTAAGGATTGTTCTCTAAAAATGTTATCCAAATTAATTAAAGTTGGCGGTGGAAGTTTTAATACCAAATTTATTATAAAAGCATTCAACAAGCTTTAAATCGCTGACAAAAGTTTTTACACAAAATTATGCAATCGGGAGTATTTATAGAAATGAGTAATTTTTAGCATACGCTTGAAACTTTGGTCTTTAATAAATACATTTAAACTTTCACAAATTATTTAATACATTACCGTAGAGTCAATCAATATTAAATTATAAAATTAATTTGAATTTGCTAAATTTGACAATTAGGCACTGTGCTTAAAAATTAAATTTTCAGCGTCATAAATGATTTCAAACGTTGTGATGGAGACATAGATTAAATAACGAACAATTATTATTTTGATTGTGATAACTTGTGATCTATAGCTTGAAATATTGAACAATTTCTATATAATATTTGTTCTAATAAGATATTAATTTTCTCAAACTGAATATAGAAATTAAAACATTCCTTTTCTATCTTTTAATTTTTTTAAATTTTAAATTATAATGAACTTTCCATCAACTTAAAAACTTAAGAGTAAAATTCTCCTCCTTTCCGTTTTCCTTTTTAGTTTCCTGGCTGAGATATAGCAGCATAAATTTATCTGTCTTCTAATAACTCATCTGCAGGTTTTATTACAGACGAGAATAAAAGCCAGTAGAAAAAAAGGATACATACAGATTTATTAATTGCAACCAGAATAATGTTTCTCAAACAGATAAACAACATTCTGTTGAATCACTTACATTTCCTAGCTACGGCGTTCTCATTTTGGCATTTCGATAAGTTGTAGTTTTCGTAAGAAAAATGTAAAGGAATTCAGACAATATTGGATGGAGAAAACAATCGTACACAAAATTGTTTGTATAATTCATAGCAGTTGACGTTTTTCGATATTCGGATAAAGGTAAAAAACTTTAGTAAACGGGGCCTATCTAACATATATATTGTTTGGTAAGTGGGTTGAATGGTTGGTTGATAGTCCGATTTATATGGAGAAGGTATGTTGACAGTACGCCAGTGCCAGAACTGGTACGCTAAATTTCGATCCGCCAATTTTAATGTCGAAGATGCACTACGTTCGAGAAGGCCGGTTGAAGCTGATAAAGACGCGATAAAGGCATTCCTTGATGCGAACCGGCGAATAACAACAGGTGAGATCGGATTGAAGTTAAATTTATCAAATTCAATAGTTTATGATCACTTGAAATGCCTGGGATTATCGTCGAAGCTCGATGTATGGGTTCCTCATGTTCTCACAGAGAGAAATTTGTGTCGCCGCATTGACATCTTCGATTCGCTTCTCAAAAGTCAGGAAAATGATCCGTTTTTGAAGCACATCATCACTGGGGACGAGAAATGTGTTGTATACATGGAGCAAAAAAGATGAGCCGGGTCAACCGAGTTTTTTGAGCTTGTACCGGATAATAAAACGATTAATTCGGAAGTCTACTGTCATCAGCTGGACAAACTGAATGATGCACTTCAACAGTAAAGGCTAGAACTAATAAACAGGAAAGGTGTAATGTTTCACCAAGGCAACGCGAGACCTCATACAAATTTGGTCGCTCGCCAAAAGCTTTTACAGCTTGAATGGGATACAATGCCACTCCATATTCTCCAGACCTGGCACCATCGGATTATTATTTGTTCCGATCCCTTAAATATTTTTTAGACGGAAAACCTTCACCTCAAATGAGGAGGTCAAAAACCATCTCGATCAGTTTCTTGCTAGCAAAGACCAACAATTTTATGAGTGCTACTACCATAAAGATGGCAAAAGGTGTTGGACGAGAACGGCCAATATATATGTTAATAAAGTATTTGTTGATTATACGAAAACTGTATTCCATTTTCACAAAAAAAAAAAACGAAATTATTTTCCGAACAATCCAATATTTATCAGAAATTTTTTATTTTGCCAGAAATCTGCTGAAAGGAATTTGCTGAAGCAATATTATTTTCGTTTAGTTGAAGATGTCTGACCTGGGGTTTGAACCGAGTACTCATGTCTCATAAGCCAATACACTACATACTAGACTATGGCGCCTTAAATCAGGCAGCACAAAAACTTATAATATCAACTCGGTTTTCCAACAAGTTAACTTCATCTCTTAAACAATTCAGAACATCTTTATTTTTGATTAATTTCTACTATTTGCTCCCAATTTTGGACCAATATTAGTCTACTTACGACTTTAAAAGTTATGTTGCGTTATAGGGAATTGCTTTCTACGGCTTGACCGACAGTAATGCCTTCACCAATTTTCTTTTTTGCATTGTTTCCGTTTTCTTAATAGCAGCAAGTTTTATGGCAATTAAGCAAAAACTACAATTTATTCTTACTTTTGTTCGTTTTTTGCACATTTAGATTCTTTCATATACTTCGCTGCTTGAATGCATTTTCAGACAATAGGAATTTTCAAGGCATTTTTAAAAATAGAAGAAATAAAAAATATTTTTTACAGCTGCAACCATTTATTCTTCTTTTCTTCATAATTTTTTCTCTTACATTCGCATATTGCTTTAAAATGTTGAATAAACACTGGCTATAATGACTCTAAAGATGTATGTTAGCAGTTTATAAAACTACTAAGGGCCATTATTACAACTTGCCGTTAAAGTTGGGTTTAGTTAAAGGTAATTTTAGCCAAAGTGAACTTTAAAGTCACATTTAAATTTTTGTTATTACAACTTAATGTTAAAATAAAGTTACCTTTATCAAAAATATTGCAGTATCGGAGCAATGTCTATAAAACTGCTCACTTAAACAAGTTTTATTTAAACGCAGTGGCAACGATAGGGTTCTTTTCTTTGTTGTATTTGCTCACTTTACTTATATTTGAAGTTGTCATATTGAAAATAATATACATATAATATGGCAAGTTCAGACATAAACTTAACTTTAAAAGTTAAAGGTATGATGATCCTCCCTTTAGCTTAACACTCACTTCTACCTTATCATCCACTTATAATGATGAAAAACAATTTATCTGCCAGTTAAAATCCTCTCTTTAGCTAACGGCTAAGTTGTAATAATGGCTCTAAAAGTATTATACTATAAACACAATAAACGCAAAGCAGCAAACGCAGCAATCTCTCAAAAATAGAATATTTGGGTATATATGACAGTGATTATTTTAAAGGCAATTCAGCAATAGCCAACTATTCTGCTGCTTTCCATTTCAGCTCATTTCTATTTTACTTCGCAGCAATGAGAGAATTAATGCTAACAGTGAAAGAATTTGTATTGGCAACGAAAGGATTAATATTGTAAATATAATAACATACTCGTACATGAAATAGAGGTTCTAGAAACGTGATGTATGAATTGTAATGCGAAAGAACGCTTTAATGGCACCATTGATAAAGAATTAACGAACTGTTCATTTTTTATTTGCTTTGCTGCCGCTGTCTTTATTATAATTAATACGCATGCAGCTTACCTTAAGCTGTATTTACAAAATTGTTGTGCTTGCTGCATTGCGTTTGTTTTGTTTATAGCATACACAGCAATCTCTCAAAAATAGAATACGTGGATATATATGGAAATTATTGTTTTAAAGGCAACGCGGCAACAAGCAAATTGCTGTTGCAAAACTGTTGCATTTGCTGCGCTGCGTTATTGTGTTTATAGCATTTGAAGTTATGTTGAAATTTCATGTCTTCATTCAGAAAACAAAATTAAAGAAAATCGTTTAAAAGTCTTCTACAAATCACGTAAAATAAAAACGTAACAAAAACAACGCAATAGTGTAGGAAATGGTCATATTAAACAAAAAAAAAATTTTAAACAATCATACATTCGACTTGGCAAAACATTGCCAAATAACTTTAATAATATTTCGTTCCAAATCTTGTGATTAATATGCATGTATGTTTAGAAAACTAAGAAAATGTTTAAGAAAAAATAGTGAATCCATTTTCTTACGCAAACATATTCATTGGTTTACTAGTTCAAACCTAAACTTTGTCATCTGGAACGATATCCTCTATAACTCGCTTAAATATGATGATTTTTGATTCATACTAAATTTTTTTAAGTAGAATTTTTGCAGCAAAAAATCCTTTTCGCTGGTAAAACTTTTTAAAAGGATTTCTTTTAAATCTTTAATGCCATAAAATAGCAACTTTTAGAATTAATTTTTGGTTTTTCTATACCATGTCGTTCGTTTTAAAATTTTTAAGAGTAAATCCACTGTGAAATAAATTTTAAAAGTTTTACAAATATTTTCTGGCAAACAAAAACTTTCATAAAATTCTTCTGCTGCAGTATTCTTTAATTGTTTAAGATAAAGATTGACTAAAAGCAAAAAATTTTAAGAAAGAAAAATTTTTTTACGGTATTAAATTTATTTGAATGGCCTACACTATGCTTTTGTCTAGTTTCTGGGTTTTGTTTTCATTTTATATTGTCCTTCTTTGTAGTGTGCATGTAACAGATATAGGAATGTGTGTTTAGTTTAGTTTAGTTTAGTATTACACTGAACACATTATAAAACTTTGATTCTGCGTTACAGAATATAAAAAAATTATTTCTTTTAGTTTTTATTGTATTTGAAAATTCTTTAGTTTTACACAGTAAGCGTTGCTCCTAGGCAATGTCGTATCATTCTGAAACCAGCTACACTAAATCCATAACCTAGAAAAATTAATGAGTCTGTAAGCAACGTTGGCAATGGATTGCAATGCCAATGTTATTTGTAACATAATAATCTGTCTATTAGTTTTTTGTAAAATTTTCAACAAAGTTTAAGGCTAACAGACGCACCTATAAGTTGCGAATAGTGGAACGGTTCATAAATACAAAAGGGAATCGCATTACAGAAAATCAACGATTTTGAGTGGAAATTATCAAAGTAAATAAAGATGACATCATATTGCCATCAACTTCTGAGCTCCTAAAGGAACTGTGGTGTAGTAGGTAATGCGTTGGCTTATTAGACGTGGGGCCTCGGTTCAAACCCCAGGTCAGGCAACTAAACGAAATATGACAAAATATTTCTTCGGCGACTTCCTCTCAGCGGATTTCTGGCAAAAACTCTGACAAATTTCCATGAAAAGTTTCTCAAAAATCTGACGCTCGGAGTCGACTTTGAACTGTTGGTCCTACCACTCATGTATAAAAACTAACACACACAACATAAGTGGTGAGAGAAACTAGGCCGTAATCCTGACTAAAAGGGTTATAATGACCAATTATGTACGTATGTCTGAGCTCCTAAAGAGCTTGAATTGACAACGTAATAATAAAAATAAAATAATACATTATTCAAACCTTCAGTCAGGATTACAACCTAGCTTCTCACACCACTCATATTTTGTGTGTTAATTTTATATATGAGTGGCGAGACCTACTGCTTAAAATCGACCCCGATTCTTTTGCGAAACTCTTCATGGCAATTTTATTTCCTCTCAGAGTTTTTGCCATAAATTTGCTGAGAGGAAGTCGCCGAAGAAATACTTTTTGCATTTTGTTTGATGTCTGACCTGAAGTTTGAACCATGGCCTTACGTCTAATAACCCAACACACTACCTACTAGACTCTGGCGACTAAAATTATCATAACAATTACTTAGGCATCGCCCGATAACGATATGTGTTATGCAATTGACTTTTAATGGGTCTCTGTGAAACTCTCTGGCTCTCAAGCGTTAAACCAATCACATACTCTAACACATTTTGAAAACCCGCTAGACAGCAAAAAATTTGTGGAGTCTGATGATTCAAAGGTGCTTAACACGAACAAATAAAATGGAAATCATGCTCGGACATACTATATATAGCTCGCTCCTGAAGACACGAAATTAAAGAATTAAAATTAAATTAAAGAAGACTTTTACAATAACTTGTCACTTTTAATTCTATCGATAATCCGAGGGGATAAAATCCAAATAATGCGTGACTTCAACGCGTTATTAAAATCGAATGAATGTTAATCGAAAATTGAATTTAAAGGATCAATATTCTCATATTAGAGCACACGTAAGTGTAACGAAAACCCAAATCGGCCACATTGCCATTAGCCAGATCGGGCATACCTTTCGGACGTGCGAAACAAGCGTGGAGCGGTCTGTGTAAGAGAACTTTTCCTATTTCTAGGGACTGTTTATATGAAAATTGTAGCTATAAAACGGGAAAAAACAAACCGTTCCAGAAACTGTCGGCAGAAATTACAGTATAGCTCAATCATTATCACATATGCAAATACCCTAGTTGCCTCTTTATATAATATAATATAATAGAGGAGAAAAAACAGAAACTGGAACGTAGTTTTTCTTAAAAGTCGATATGGGAATGAATGTTTGACAAAATAAAGCAACGCTTAAATGTGTCTAGAATTCGAGTAGACAACACAAGACTAAAGGCAACCTACTTTTAGTCAAAAGTTTAGAAACGCTTTAGCAGGCGAAGGAGCTATGCGATGACTGAACGGTAGAAGTGATATATCAGATACAGTAGACAGCAAAAGTCTTAGTACAAAATAAAGTCCACACAGGTTTAATACTCTTGCACAATGTCCCGATAGTATTTAGCAGATCATTTGAAAGAACGGTTACGTAATCGCTAAACCTCAAACAAAAGTCAACCGAAAAACTTGCTCATGGTGCCACCAGAAAACACTAAACAAAACTTGTATATTCAATTACAAATGGGTCTAATGGTGTGCTAGAGCTTAAGGGATATTCTACTAAATACAAGGGGCCTTTAAATTTTAAATTTACTCAGGGTTATCGTTGGGTGTACCTATGGAATCATTTGAAACTCTCCTTATTTTTCTCTTGTTTTATGAAAAACATTAAAAAATATTTTGTTTTTATAATAAAACAGAAATAAATTAATAAAATAAATATATAAACTATAAAACTGTACACAAACTTTTGGCTAAAATTCATGAAATTGCTAAAATATATTGCCGTACTAAAACTTTTGCTGTCCACTGTATATACCAAAAACTGCAAAAACAGATAAGGAATAAGCCTCATTAACATTCCGTTTTTCTTTTGCAGAACTTTAAGTGTCTATATATGGCGTCTGCTATAGTTCGCCCGGAAAAATTTTCTACTTTTAGAATACCCAGCAATTTTTCACTGGCGAGAGGCAGACAGATACATTTTATCATCAATACATTGTGTAAGGCTTTTTCTCCCTTTGATGAAAAATGCTGGATAGTAATATCGAATGCTTGTCGAATCATACGGTGATCATGCAGTAGATTGTTTAGATGGTTGAGAGATAATGATTTTGATGTGAGAAATGAAGAACGTGGAAGTATACCAAAAAGGTTTGAAGACGCCGAATTGTAAACAATATTGAATGAAGATTGACTTGGTACCTTCCGATTACTTTTTGCTCGCTTCTATGGACACATTTTGCTTGAGCAGTACCTTGATACCCCCGAGTAAATCGAAAATTGATTAACTTCAAAAGACGAACAGACAAAAACTGTAAAGCCAGTATTGGTCAATATTTTGAATGAAATGTTTCTTACTTTTCCGTTAAAAGTTAGTGTTTTATTTACACACAAAAAAACCGCTCGTTTCATACCGGTACAGCGTACACCGGCTATTGCATTGTGAATGAAGATAAAAGAAGAGTGATTGCTGCTTAGAAGTCGCCATGGTCTAGTAGGTGGTGTGTTGGCTTATTAGACGGCCTCGTTTCAAACCCCAGGTCAGGCATATCCAACTATTCGAAATATGACAAAATATTTCTTCGGCGACTTCCTTTCAGCTGATTTCTGGCAAAAAATCTGAGAGTAAATAAAATTGCCATGAAAAGTTTCTCAAAAATTTGTCGTTCGGAGTCGACTTTAAACTGTATTTCCCTCCACTCATGTATAAAATTAATGCACACAACACAAGTAATGACCAATTATGTATGCGTGTATGGGTTGCTATTTAGAACATAACTTCAATTTACTTTCTTGTTCGAGCTCAATTAATAAACTTAACATTTTTGATATGAAAATGAAATGAAATTTAAATGTTCTCTTCAACACAACAAAGCCAACATGTATACAAAAGTCACACTGGCAGAAATTGAAACTTTTACTAAAGCAAAGGTTAAGCTTACCCATGCGTGAATAAATATTGCACGGAACCATGCCTAATGACATGCTTAAATTATCGAGAAGATTATTTTAGAAACACAAGTGAAAGTGACAAAACACCAGCAAACATAAGAAGAATGCTTTTCCGCAAGAGTAAATTTGTTAAAAACTTTATTCATTTGTGTTGTTGCTGTTATTGTTGATATTTATTATACCAAATAGGAGTCTTCTAAAGGATGTATATGTTTAGAGGAGTTTGTTTAAAGGTAGTGGCTATAAACACTTAAGAACTATGTTTTAGAACTGATTCCAGTAGCATTTATTCTCAGCGTAGTCTAGTAGGAGGTGTGTTAGATTACTAGGTCAGACATTTCGAACAAAACGAACTTCACGAACGAACGAATTTCAGCAGATTTCTTTGAGAGTAAATAAAATTGCCATGAAAAGTTTCTCAAAAATCTGTCGCTCGGAGTCGACTTTAAACTATAGGTCCTGGCACTCATTAATAAAATTAACGCACACAACGTAAGTGGTGTTAAAAGCTAGGTCTTCGTAACTCAATTATGTATGTACGCCTAGTGTTTAAAGTTATAACTTTAAAGGCGTACTGAGTCACGAGCATAACTACCAGATTTGACGATTTATCGTCATTTTGATGATTTTGAGCTCCAAAAATATCATATTGACGATTTGACGATTTTTGCACTTATTTTGACGATTTTTAGAAATTAAAAATTTACATCATATTCCTAACTTTAGTATATTAAAAGCCACTTTAAGTATTATATTTTTAAGTTACTTTCGAATACCTGTGATGATTTTATTCCTTTTTAATCCCTTAAAAGCCAAAAAAATTACAACACCTAAATAACCTCGTAGTTGAGATTAATTTATCTCTTGTCGTTGCAGACAATTTTAAAAATTCGAGTATAGCTTCTAGTATTACCATTGGAAGAACAAATGCAATTGCCGTTATTTTTTTTCGTACGACCAACACTCAGGGGATCGATGGCATTGTCTTTGGAACTATGAAAATATGTTATGAGAAGAAGGAAAGAGAGAACAGCGTTTATGGACACTAGACTTGTATATTTTTATACCATAAGTAACAGGAATGACTTCTGCAGGAATTGAGTTCCACATACGAATAGTCCGACTAAAAAACCTACTTTTTCTGTAATGCAGTGTGCGATCCACTGGCCAATCGACCACATACGGATGTCCTGGCCGAGAAAGACGAGCGTTACGTAGGAATATATGATTTTCGGGAACAAGTGCCCTTATTTCGTTCGAGCAAAATCCTTTTGTCTAAGCCATAGAGCAGTGAAACACAAACCACATTGCAACGATGCACCAATGATTCAATGGAGTTGGCTACACTACCGTCATTAACGAGCTACTACGGCCTCTCCTGTACACGGTCGAGAAACCTCAAAATAGACGTTGAGGCACCGACCTCATAAATAGTATAAATTAAATCTTAAGACGGAACTGAAAAATGTGTCGGTTGCAGCCAACATTACACTGAATTTTCATGCTCAGAATGTCAAGATCTTCTGACTCCTTAATATCTACACCGCCCATAGATTAAGATGATGCAATATTATTGCTGGGTTTATCTGTCAATAAGCAACACTGGGATAGATTGTTTAATCTTAAACAATTTTTTCTTGAAAATTATATAAAATTTCTCCATTTTTGGAAAAAAAATAATAAATGAATATGAGGGACGCTAGCTTTAATTTCTAAAAAAATTTTTTTTAAATGTTTTGTTTTTGAACTCAGATATGTACATACATTGACTTTATATGTTTTACTACAATAGAAATAATTTTGGATTTTAAAAACTTTTAATTTATTTATTTATTTTTTCTGACGATTTTTTGACGATTTTAATAAACGTCTGTGACGATTTTGACGATCTTTTCTTAAATATTTGACGATTTGGTGCCTAATTTATCTGGCAGCTATGGTCATGAGTAATGTTACAGAAATTTATTACAGTATTTTATTGCAATTCCGACTGTACAGGCTACGCTTTGAGTCGAGTGCAGTAAATTGCGAATGTTAATCATTAAATAATTTTCGTCTTGCGTATGATTATGCGACAGTTGTTTTTGCATCACATCGTTCAATTGAAATTCGGTCGATATGCTACGAGTCTAGGTATTCAGATTGTATGCAGACTCAACGTATTACATACAGGCTGCCTTCCAAAATGTATCAATACAAAATTTGTATGCAGTTCTACTACTGTATATAAACTATGTAGATATGCAAAGTAATCAAACAATGCATCAACTATAAATCCGATGCCTGATTGCATTTTGACAGCGTTAAAAATACACATTGATGACGTTTTGAAATATAATACATTGTATATATTTTTTACAGCGACATTATGAAACGCGATACTTTGTTCAAACAGAAAACAACTAACATTTTGGAAGGCAGCCACATTCATACATATTTCGTCATTACTACCCTTCAGTCAGGGTTACGACCAGAGATCAGCAATGAATCGTTTTTTCGCTAATAAGCATTCCTGAAATTTTGAATATAAGTGAGTCAACGGTATTGAAATTCAACTACTCTGATTCATTCGTACTCACTATAACGTTGATTTCTAAGTTCAGGATGCAATGAGTATGAGTACAACGATGATATCAAACTCATAATATTTGAAATATGTTTGATTCATATGCCTACTCATTCGGATTCATAAATAGAAAAATAATAATACTTATAATATTCATAAATGATTCGAGTGACTCGAGTCATTCATCAAAATTAACAGTCTTAGTTGTCGTTGCATTTACAAAAAAAGAAAAAAGAAAAAGACAAAGACAAAGACAGCAAGCAAAGCAAACACACAACCTTCTAGTGAGTATTAGTGTTCGTATGCGAATCATACTTATTTTGTGATTCTTGTAAATGTTGAGTCATGGAGAGTTGAAATCAACAACATCATGAGTGTTGTTAAGTATGAGTACGATGAGTGCTTCAAACTTTGAATATGAGTAGTATGAGTATGATATTAAAATAAGTACGAATGCGTATAAGTTACAAAAATTACGAGTATGATTCGATTCTACTCATATTTTTGAATACTCAATGCTGATCTCTGGTTACGACCTAGCTTGTTATGCCACTTATGTTGTGTGTATTAATTTTATATATGAGTGGCGGGACCTATAGTTTAAGGTCTACCCCAAACGACAAATTTTTTGAGAAAGTTTTAATGGAAATCTTGTTTACTCTCAGGGTTTTATGGCAGAAATCTGCTGAGAGAAGGACGCTGAAGAAATATTCTTTCAGATTTCGTTTTGCTGGACCTTGGATTCAGCGTATTGTTATAATGCATAATAATATATAAAAATAATTGATGAGTTTCATACAGTCCTCTCTTCAGCTATTATTCTTATCTTTACCGGATTTTTTTTCGGAGGGTTTTGCTTTGTCGGTGCCAATTCTATATTTAAAGTTGCCAAGGTAGACTGTATGGTTCCAGCCAAAGGACATTCTAAGGGTACTTATCGATACATATTTTAAGCACAGGAAAACTTTTGTTTACACCGTGCGTTTATATTTAAAATCAGTCCATATTTCATCTGGCATACGTTAACTTGATCTAAAGGTTTTCTGAGTTATTATTGTAGTCCTGCATTATTGTTTAGAATATGTCCTCTGTTAGCTATCGTATTTTGTAGTGGAAAAGTGTTTGCTATCAATTTTTTTTTTGTTTTAAATAAGTTTTGAATAGTTGGGCACACCAATGATAAACATATTTGTGCTCTTAGTAAGCAAGTGATTTATTTATTTACAAATTATTATTAAAGTTACAAATTATTGTACAATGGGTCAATTCGACCTCCGGGTACTGTACTTGTCTTAATTGACAAGTACACGTCCTCCAACCTACAAATTATTTAAAATATTACTAGCAGCGTAGGTATGAGCTGGTGTAACAAACCGGAGTTTCTAGATGGAACCGAAGCCACAACACTTTTACTCATAGGCTAGGACACTATATACTATTACACCAGGGCATCCAGCACTGCCAGATCTTAAATCATAATTTAATCTAAAAATTTGTAAAACACTCTAAAACCAACACAATATTTCAAGTGTTTAATCTGTAGGGACATTTCCCCAAACTCTAGCAATTCATGAAATACTGAACGAAGAAGGAAACCAAAAAAGGTTCAACTCTGAATAGATTTAAAATTGTCAACACGTGTTTTAGAAGCTTTGAATAATTTTTTGTTTCTTTGTAGATCTTAACGAAGTAATGAATTAACAGATTTTTGTTATTCTTTTTAAATAATAAACACATACTAAAACGGAAAAATTGTTAAAATATAAAATTTTCTAGTGAAAGATATTTCTACGTAATGGAAAGTGATAAAATGCTGCCATTTTGTTATATTCATATATAATGTTACGGAAATGAAAAATCATGATGCTAGTGTTTTGCTTTTACATCGCTTAACATTAAAATTATAAACAAAAGCTATAAAAACAAAACAATGCAGTAAACAAACCTGTTTGCAAATTATCGTACTGCTTAATATAACAACAAACACAATCATAAAAAAATGGTAAACAAGTAAACAAAATACACAAACGACAATTATGAATATAAACAAAGATGTTTACATTTATAGAGATTTCGAGAAAGCGAAGTGACGAACATTCGTCTTCAGGAACATTCATAAGACTGTCTACCCTGCCACATAAAAGGCAAGACAAAGCAGGGAGTGAGTTAGTGAAGTTCAAACAATCAAAAAAATTTAGTCAGCTTGGTGTCAGCAGCTTCCTGCATATTTCAAAAGTAGTGGTAATTCGTTAAGAGTTTGAGGATTTTTATGACCCCCGATGTGGTAATTTTGTTTATTGAGATAGCAATTTCACCAAAAATAAGCTTCAACAGAACACGCGTTTTTTAAACTAAATTACTCACCTAACGCCGGTTTTGAATGATCCTAATGAGCTAAAATACGACGCCAAACACGGTCGTATTTAATATGCAACTGTTTACCTGCTTAATTGCTTTTATTGAATCGCTTTTATTCTTCAAAGGTTTAACCACTGCAGGTCACATTTTAATTTTAAATTTTCATAAGAATTTCATAAGCTCTCACAGTTTTTGCTAGAAATTTGCGGAGTCTACCCAGAAATATATTTTCTGTATTTCGGTTTGTTCAATATGTCTGAGATGTGGTTTGAACAAATGCCTCAAGTCTAATAGCCGAACCTCAAATTTTATGGTCAGATTTACAAACGGAATTAGTTTAGATATCAACGGTTTGCAAAGAGGTTACAAACGATTGTTAATAAAATATCCGGAATTCTTGAGAGCCTTGCCTGGCTTTAGAAGTGTTTTAATTAAGAGTAACTTTCCACTCACGAGGGTTGCTTTAAAGTCGTAAAATAGCTTTACATCCTTTTATATACTTTATTTACTTTACCTTGGTCAGCAGGATTCCAAATGGAGTTAAAGTAAATTAAATGATAGAAAATGTTTTTTTCAACTACGCTATTTCATCAATATTCGGAATAATTTTAACCATAATAATACATATATAACTTTTACTACTGATGAAAATCAAAAATATTTTGCACAGTAAGAGAATTAGGCTCGCTAAACAAAATTTTATTATTTTTAAATTGGGTACCATATCAAACTCGAGAAACGTAAGCGAATATTTTTGCATGAATAAAATTTTTTTCAAAGATTTTTAAGATGCTGTTTTGTTAAACAGAAAACTTCAGTCGTAGCGACATTAAAAATTTTGTTTCCTAATTGTCCAGAAAGTCATATAGTCGGAGTTATTCAACTACAATTGTTTTCGATTTGGCTTTCACTTTTTTTTTTCTTTACAAAGAAAACATAACAAAAAATTCTAAATTCAACAACTATAGGACATTCGTTATGTACCATATTTAACAATTCTCCTCCTCTTCTTTTTGTAAAATCAATTTATGATTCCATAGAAAAAAGTTCTATTTTTTTTCTTCTTTTCATTATATTCATGCTCCATTTACAGATGGGCATTGAAAAGTGTTTTTGCTGTAGTAAGTACTACGGAATTTATTTCGAAAACAAGATGCTGTCGATTTGTAGCTGGTGTTCAGAGATGAACTTTGTATAAATTATGAGGCTTCTCTTAATGGTTTTAGTAACGCCACTTAAACAAAAAAATTAAAAAATTCAACAACAATTTCTAGGATGTAAAAAAGAAACGATAATTTAAATTTCTGACAAAAAATATTTTATTGCATCATTGATTTTCCAAGTACTTATATTTTTATTTGATATGCCTTATTAAACTTTAGTTAGTATACAATCACAATATCCGGCTGAAAGCAAATTAACGTGATTTGTAACAGCCTTATGCTGGGGCAGTTTCTGGGTGAAAAAAATCATTGAAGTTGAATTTTATAATAAATTTCACTCATTTTTTTATTTTTGGATGAGATTTATGAGCCATTATATATAATTCCTTGAATTTAAATGTAAAATATTTTGAAGGAGAAATTTTTCATTAAGTTACTGAATTTTGTTTTCAAAATAAGAAAAAGTATCGTTTAAACTCCTTTAAAGTCTTTCAAATGAAAAGTCTGGCCTGCATTCATATACTTTGATTATCACTTTCATTATATTTAAAAAGGAATTTATATGCTTTAGCGTATATTTTACTTTGTGTCCTTAAACTTTATGTTAACAGGTTATGTTTTGAATTTTAAAGACTTTCTATCTCTAAAAGATGATTTGGTTTACTAGTTCAAACCTAAACTTTGTCATCTGGAACGATATCCTCTATAACTCGCTTAAATATGATGATTTTTGATTCATACTAAATTTTTTTAAGTAGAATTTTTGCAGCAAAAAATCCTTTTCGCTGGTAAAACTTTTTAAAAGGATTTCTTTTAAATCTTTAATGCCATAAAATAGCAACTTTTAGAATTAATTTTTGGTTTTTCTATACCATGTCGTTCGTTTTAAAATTTTTAAGAGTAAATCCACTGTGAAATAAATTTTAAAAGTTTTACAAATATTTTCTGGCAAACAAAAACTTTCATAAAATTCTTCTGCTGCAGTATTCTTTAATTGTTTAAGATAAAGATTGACTAAAAGCAAAAAATTTTAAGAAAGAAAAATTTTTTTTACGGTATTAAATTTATTTGAATGGCCTACACTATGCTTTTGTCTAGTTTCTGGGTTTTGTTTTCATTTTATATTGTCCTTCTTTGTAGTGTGCATGTAACAGATATAGGAATGTGTGTTTAGTTTAGTTTAGTTTAGTATTACACTGAACACATTATAAAACTTTGATTCTGCGTTACAGAATATAAAAAAATTATTTCTTTTAGTTTTTATTGTATTTGAAAATTCTTTAGTTTTACACAGTAAGCGTTGCTCCTAGGCAATGTCGTATCATTCTGAAACCAGCTACACTAAATCCATAACCTAGAAAAATTAATGAGTCTGTAAGCAACGTTGGCAATGGATTGCAATGCCAATGTTATTTGTAACATAATAATCTGTCTATTAGTTTTTTGTAAAATTTTCAACAAAGTTTAAGGCTAACAGACGCACCTATAAGTTGCGAATAGTGGAACGGTTCATAAATACAAAAGGGAATCGCATTACAGAAAATCAACGATTTTGAGTGGAAATTATCAAAGTAAATAAAGATGACATCATATTGCCATCAACTTCTGAGCTCCTAAAGGAACTGTGGTGTAGTAGGTAATGCGTTGGCTTATTAGACGTGGGGCCTCGGTTCAAACCCCAGGTCAGGCAACTAAACGAAATATGACAAAATATTTCTTCGGCGACTTCCTCTCAGCGGATTTCTGGCAAAAACTCTGACAAATTTCCATGAAAAGTTTCTCAAAAATCTGACGCTCGGAGTCGACTTTGAACTGTTGGTCCTACCACTCATGTATAAAAACTAACACACACAACATAAGTGGTGAGAGAAACTAGGCCGTAATCCTGACTAAAAGGGTTATAATGACCAATTATGTACGTATGTCTGAGCTCCTAAAGAGCTTGAATTGACAACGTAATAATAAAAATAAAATAATACATTATTCAAACCTTCAGTCAGGATTACAACCTAGCTTCTCACACCACTCATATTTTGTGTGTTAATTTTATATATGAGTGGCGAGACCTACTGCTTAAAATCGACCCCGATTCTTTTGCGAAACTCTTCATGGCAATTTTATTTCCTCTCAGAGTTTTTGCCATAAATTTGCTGAGAGGAAGTCGCCGAAGAAATACTTTTTGCATTTTGTTTGATGTCTGACCTGAAGTTTGAACCATGGCCTTACGTCTAATAACCCAACACACTACCTACTAGACTCTGGCGACTAAAATTATCATAACAATTACTTAGGCATCGCCCGATAACGATATGTGTTATGCAATTGACTTTTAATGGGTCTCTGTGAAACTCTCTGGCTCTCAAGCGTTAAACCAATCACATACTCTAACACATTTTGAAAACCCGCTAGACAGCAAAAAATTTGTGGAGTCTGATGATTCAAAGGTGCTTAACACGAACAAATAAAATGGAAATCATGCTCGGACATACTATATATAGCTCGCTCCTGAAGACACGAAATTAAAGAATTAAAATTAAATTAAAGAAGACTTTTACAATAACTTGTCACTTTTAATTCTATCGATAATCCGAGGGGATAAAATCCAAATAATGCGTGACTTCAACGCGTTATTAAAATCGAATGAATGTTAATCGAAAATTGAATTTAAAGGATCAATATTCTCATATTAGAGCACACGTAAGTGTAACGAAAACCCAAATCGGCCACATTGCCATTAGCCAGATCGGGCATACCTTTCGGACGTGCGAAACAAGCGTGGAGCGGTCTGTGTAAGAGAACTTTTCCTATTTCTAGGGACTGTTTATATGAAAATTGTAGCTATAAAACGGGAAAAAACAAACCGTTCCAGAAACTGTCGGCAGAAATTACAGTATAGCTCAATCATTATCACATATGCAAATACCCTAGTTGCCTCTTTATATAATATAATATAATAGAGGAGAAAAAACAGAAACTGGAACGTAGTTTTTCTTAAAAGTCGATATGGGAATGAATGTTTGACAAAATAAAGCAACGCTTAAATGTGTCTAGAATTCGAGTAGACAACACAAGACTAAAGGCAACCTACTTTTAGTCAAAAGTTTAGAAACGCTTTAGCAGGCGAAGGAGCTATGCGATGACTGAACGGTAGAAGTGATATATCAGATACAGTAGACAGCAAAAGTCTTAGTACAAAATAAAGTCCACACAGGTTTAATACTCTTGCACAATGTCCCGATAGTATTTAGCAGATCATTTGAAAGAACGGTTACGTAATCGCTAAACCTCAAACAAAAGTCAACCGAAAAACTTGCTCATGGTGCCACCAGAAAACACTAAACAAAACTTGTATATTCAATTACAAATGGGTCTAATGGTGTGCTAGAGCTTAAGGGATATTCTACTAAATACAAGGGGCCTTTAAATTTTAAATTTACTCAGGGTTATCGTTGGGTGTACCTATGGAATCATTTGAAACTCTCCTTATTTTTCTCTTGTTTTATGAAAAACATTAAAAAATATTTTGTTTTTATAATAAAACAGAAATAAATTAATAAAATAAATATATAAACTATAAAACTGTACACAAACTTTTGGCTAAAATTCATGAAATTGCTAAAATATATTGCCGTACTAAAACTTTTGCTGTCCACTGTATATACCAAAAACTGCAAAAACAGATAAGGAATAAGCCTCATTAACATTCCGTTTTTCTTTTGCAGAACTTTAAGTGTCTATATATGGCGTCTGCTATAGTTCGCCCGGAAAAATTTTCTACTTTTAGAATACCCAGCAATTTTTCACTGGCGAGAGGCAGACAGATACATTTTATCATCAATACATTGTGTAAGGCTTTTTCTCCCTTTGATGAAAAATGCTGGATAGTAATATCGAATGCTTGTCGAATCATACGGTGATCATGCAGTAGATTGTTTAGATGGTTGAGAGATAATGATTTTGATGTGAGAAATGAAGAACGTGGAAGTATACCAAAAAGGTTTGAAGACGCCGAATTGTAAACAATATTGAATGAAGATTGACTTGGTACCTTCCGATTACTTTTTGCTCGCTTCTATGGACACATTTTGCTTGAGCAGTACCTTGATACCCCCGAGTAAATCGAAAATTGATTAACTTCAAAAGACGAACAGACAAAAACTGTAAAGCCAGTATTGGTCAATATTTTGAATGAAATGTTTCTTACTTTTCCGTTAAAAGTTAGTGTTTTATTTACACACAAAAAAACCGCTCGTTTCATACCGGTACAGCGTACACCGGCTATTGCATTGTGAATGAAGATAAAAGAAGAGTGATTGCTGCTTAGAAGTCGCCATGGTCTAGTAGGTGGTGTGTTGGCTTATTAGACGGCCTCGTTTCAAACCCCAGGTCAGGCATATCCAACTATTCGAAATATGACAAAATATTTCTTCGGCGACTTCCTTTCAGCTGATTTCTGGCAAAAAATCTGAGAGTAAATAAAATTGCCATGAAAAGTTTCTCAAAAATTTTTCGTTCGGAGTCGACTTTAAACTGTATTTCCCTCCACTCATGTATAAAATTAATGCACACAACACAAGTAATGACCAATTATGTATGCGTGTATGGGTTGCTATTTAGAACATAACTTCAATTTACTTTCTTGTTCGAGCTCAATTAATAAACTTAACATTTTTGATATGAAAATGAAATGAAATTTAAATGTTCTCTTCAACACAACAAAGCCAACATGTATACAAAAGTCACACTAGCAGAAATTGAAACTTTTACTAAAGCAAAGGTTAAGCTTACCCATGCGTGAATAAATATTGCACGGAACCATGCCTAATGACATGCTTAAATTATCGAGAAGATTATTTTAGAAACACAAGTGAAAGTGACAAAACACCAGCAAACATAAGAAGAATGCTTTTCCGCAAGAGTAAATTTGTTAAAAACTTTATTCATTTGTGTTGTTGCTGTTATTGTTGATATTTATTATACCAAATAGGAGTCTTCTAAAGGATGTATATGTTTAGAGGAGTTTGTTTAAAGGTAGTGGCTATAAACACTTAAGAACTATGTTTTAGAACTGATTCCAGTAGCATTTATTCTCAGCGTAGTCTAGTAGGAGGTGTGTTAGATTACTAGGTCAGACATTTCGAACAAAACGAACTTCACGAACGAACGAATTTCAGCAGATTTCTTTGAGAGTAAATAAAATTGCCATGAAAAGTTTCTCAAAAATCTGTCGCTCGGAGTCGACTTTAAACTATAGGTCCTGGCACTCATTAATAAAATTAACGCACACAACGTAAGTGGTGTTAAAAGCTAGGTCTTCGTAACTCAATTATGTATGTACGCCTAGTGTTTAAAGTTATAACTTTAAAGGCGTACTGAGTCACGAGCATAACTACCAGATTTGACGATTTATCGTCATTTTGATGATTTTGAGCTCCAAAAATATCATATTGACGATTTGACGATTTTTGCACTTATTTTGACGATTTTTAGAAATTAAAAATTTACATCATATTCCTAACTTTAGTATATTAAAAGCCACTTTAAGTATTATATTTTTAAGTTACTTTCGAATACCTGTGATGATTTTATTCCTTTTTAATCCCTTAAAAGCCAAAAAAATTACAACACCTAAATAACCTCGTAGTTGAGATTAATTTATCTCTTGTCGTTGCAGACAATTTTAAAAATTCGAGTATAGCTTCTAGTATTACCATTGGAAGAACAAATGCAATTGCCGTTATTTTTTTTCGTACGACCAACACTCAGGGGATCGATGGCATTGTCTTTGGAACTATGAAAATATGTTATGAGAAGAAGGAAAGAGAGAACAGCGTTTATGGACACTAGACTTGTATATTTTTATACCATAAGTAACAGGAATGACTTCTGCAGGAATTGAGTTCCACATACGAATAGTCCGACTAAAAAACCTACTTTTTCTGTAATGCAGTGTGCGATCCACTGGCCAATCGACCACATACGGATGTCCTGGCCGAGAAAGACGAGCGTTACGTAGGAATATATGATTTTCGGGAACAAGTGCCCTTATTTCGTTCGAGCAAAATCCTTTTGTCTAAGCCATAGAGCAGTGAAACACAAACCACATTGCAACGATGCACCAATGATTCAATGGAGTTGGCTACACTACCGTCATTAACGAGCTACTACGGCCTCTCCTGTACACGGTCGAGAAACCTCAAAATAGACGTTGAGGCACCGACCTCATAAATAGTATAAATTAAATCTTAAGACGGAACTGAAAAATGTGTCGGTTGCAGCCAACATTACACTGAATTTTCATGCTCAGAATGTCAAGATCTTCTGACTCCTTAATATCTACACCGCCCATAGATTAAGATGATGCAATATTATTGCTGGGTTTATCTGTCAATAAGCAACACTGGGATAGATTGTTTAATCTTAAACAATTTTTTCTTGAAAATTATATAAAATTTCTCCATTTTTGGAAAAAAAATAATAAATGAATATGAGGGACGCTAGCTTTAATTTCTAAAAAATTTTTTTTTTAAATGTTTTGTTTTTGAACTCAGATATGTACATACATTGACTTTATATGTTTTACTACAATAGAAATAATTTTGGATTTTAAAAACTTTTAATTTATTTATTTATTTTTTCTGACGATTTTTTGACGATTTTAATAAACGTCTGTGACGATTTTGACGATCTTTTCTTAAATATTTGACGATTTGGTGCCTAATTTATCTGGCAGCTATGGTCATGAGTAATGTTACAGAAATTTATTACAGTATTTTATTGCAATTCCGACTGTACAGGCTACGCTTTGAGTCGAGTGCAGTAAATTGCGAATGTTAATCATTAAATAATTTTCGTCTTGCGTATGATTATGCGACAGTTGTTTTTGCATCACATCGTTCAATTGAAATTCGGTCGATATGCTACGAGTCTAGGTATTCAGATTGTATGCAGACTCAACGTATTACATACAGGCTGCCTTCCAAAATGTATCAATACAAAATTTGTATGCAGTTCTACTACTGTATATAAACTATGTAGATATGCAAAGTAATCAAACAATGCATCAACTATAAATCCGATGCCTGATTGCATTTTGACAGCGTTAAAAATACACATTGATGACGTTTTGAAATATAATACATTGTATATATTTTTTACAGCGACATTATGAAACGCGATACTTTGTTCAAACAGAAAACAACTAACATTTTGGAAGGCAGCCACATTCATACATATTTCGTCATTACTACCCTTCAGTCAGGGTTACGACCAGAGATCAGCAATGAATCGTTTTTTCGCTAATAAGCATTCCTGAAATTTTGAATATAAGTGAGTCAACGGTATTGAAATTCAACTACTCTGATTCATTCGTACTCACTATAACGTTGATTTCTAAGTTCAGGATGCAATGAGTATGAGTACAACGATGATATCAAACTCATAATATTTGAAATATGTTTGATTCATATGCCTACTCATTCGGATTCATAAATAGAAAAATAATAATACTTATAATATTCATAAATGATTCGAGTGACTCGAGTCATTCATCAAAATTAACAGTCTTAGTTGTCGTTGCATTTACAAAAAAAGAAAAAAGAAAAAGACAAAGACAAAGACAGCAAGCAAAGCAAACACACAACCTTCTAGTGAGTATTAGTGTTCGTATGCGAATCATACTTATTTTGTGATTCTTGTAAATGTTGAGTCATGGAGAGTTGAAATCAACAACATCATGAGTGTTGTTAAGTATGAGTACGATGAGTGCTTCAAACTTTGAATATGAGTAGTATGAGTATGATATTAAAATAAGTACGAATGCGTATAAGTTACAAAAATTACGAGTATGATTCGATTCTACTCATATTTTTGAATACTCAATGCTGATCTCTGGTTACGACCTAGCTTGTTATGCCACTTATGTTGTGTGTATTAATTTTATATATGAGTGGCGGGACCTATAGTTTAAGGTCTACCCCAAACGACAAATTTTTTGAGAAAGTTTTAATGGAAATCTTGTTTACTCTCAGGGTTTTATGGCAGAAATCTGCTGAGAGAAGGACGCTGAAGAAATATTCTTTCAGATTTCGTTTTGCTGGACCTTGGATTCAGCGTATTGTTATAATGCATAATAATATATAAAAATAATTGATGAGTTTCATACAGTCCTCTCTTCAGCTATTATTCTTATCTTTACCGGATTTTTTTTCGGAGGGTTTTGCTTTGTCGGTGCCAATTCTATATTTAAAGTTGCCAAGGTAGACTGTATGGTTCCAGCCAAAGGACATTCTAAGGGTACTTATCGATACATATTTTAAGCACAGGAAAACTTTTGTTTACACCGTGCGTTTATATTTAAAATCAGTCCATATTTCATCTGGCATACGTTAACTTGATCTAAAGGTTTTCTGAGTTATTATTGTAGTCCTGCATTATTGTTTAGAATATGTCCTCTGTTAGCTATCGTATTTTGTAGTGGAAAAGTGTTTGCTATCAATTTTTTTTTTGTTTTAAATAAGTTTTGAATAGTTGGGCACACCAATGATAAACATATTTGTGCTCTTAGTAAGCAAGTGATTTATTTATTTACAAATTATTATTAAAGTTACAAATTATTGTACAATGGGTCAATTCGACCTCCGGGTACTGTACTTGTCTTAATTGACAAGTACACGTCCTCCAACCTACAAATTATTTAAAATATTACTAGCAGCGTAGGTATGAGCTGGTGTAACAAACCGGAGTTTCTAGATGGAACCGAAGCCACAACACTTTTACTCATAGGCTAGGACACTATATACTATTACACCAGGGCATCCAGCACTGCCAGATCTTAAATCATAATTTAATCTAAAAATTTGTAAAACACTCTAAAACCAACACAATATTTCAAGTGTTTAATCTGTAGGGACATTTCCCCAAACTCTAGCAATTCATGAAATACTGAACGAAGAATGAAAACAAAAAAGGTTCAACTCTGAATAGATTTAAAATTGTCAACACGTGTTTTAGAAGCTTTGAATAATTTTTTGTTTCTTTGTAGATCTTAACGAAGTAATGAATTAACAGATTTTTGTTATTCTTTTTAAATAATAAACACATACTAAAACGGAAAAATTGTTAAAATATAAAATTTTCTAGTGAAAGATATTTCTACGTAATGGAAAGTGATAAAATGCTACCATTTTGTTATATTCATATATAATGTTACGGAAATGAAAAATCATGATGCTAGTGTTTTGCTTTTACATCGCTTAACATTAAAATTATAAACAAAAGCTATAAAAACAAAACAATGCAGTAAACAAACCTGTTTGCAAATTATCGTACTGCTTAATATAACAACAAACACAATCATAAAAAAATGGTAAACAAGTAAACAAAATACACAAACGACAATTATGAATATAAACAAAGATGTTTACATTTATAGAGATTTCGAGAAAGCGAAGTGACGAACATTCGTCTTCAGGAACATTCATAAGACTGTCTACCCTGCCACATAAAAGGCAAGACAAAGCAGGGAGTGAGTTAGTGAAGTTCAAACAATCAAAAAAATTTAGTCAGCTTGGTGTCAGCAGCTTCCTGCATATTTCAAAAGTAGTGGTAATTCGTTAAGAGTTTGAGGATTTTTATGACCCCCGATGTGGTAATTTTGTTTATTGAGATAGCAATTTCACCAAAAATAAGCTTCAACAGAACACGCGTTTTTTAAACTAAATTACTCACCTAACGCCGGTTTTGAATGATCCTAATGAGCTAAAATACGACGCCAAACACGGTCGTATTTAATATGCAACTGTTTACCTGCTTAATTGCTTTTATTGAATCGCTTTTATTCTTCAATGGTTTAACCACTGCAGGTCACATTTTAATTTTAAATTTTCATAAGAATTTCATAAGCTCTCACAGTTTTTGCTAGAAATTTGCGGAGTCTACCCAGAAATATATTTTCTGTATTTCGGTTTGTTCAATATGTCTGAGATGTGGTTTGAACAAATGCCTCAAGTCTAATAGCCGAAGCTCAAATTTTATGGTCAGATTTACAAACGGAATTAGTTTAGATATCAACGGTTTGCAAAGAGGTTACAAACGATTGTTAATAAAATATCCGGAATTCTTGAGAGCCTTGCCTGGCTTTAGAAGTGTTTTAATTAAGAGTAACTTTCCACTCACGAGGGTTGCTTTAAAGTCGTAAAATAGCTTTACATCCTTTTATATACTTTATTTACTTTACCTTGGTCAGCAGGATTCCAAATGGAGTTAAAGTAAATTAAATGATAGAAAATGTTTTTTTCAACTACGCTATTTCATCAATATTCGGAATAATTTTAACCATAATAATACATATATAACTTTTACTACTGATGAAAATCAAAAATATTTTGCACAGTAAGAGAATTAGGCTCGCTAAACAAAATTTTATTATTTTTAAATTGGGTACCATATCAAACTCGAGAAACGTAAGCGAATATTTTTGCATGAATAAAATTTTTTTCAAAGCTTTTTAAGATGCTGTTTTGTTAAACAGAAAACTTCAGTCGTAGCGACATTAAAAATTTTTTTTCCTAATTGTCCAGAAAGTCATATGGTCGGAGTTATTCAACTACAATTGTTTTCGATTTGGCTTTCACTTTTTTTTTCTTTACAAAGAAAACATAACAAAAAATTCTAAATTCAACAACTATAGGACATTCGTTATGTACCATATTTAACAATTCTCCTCCTCTTCTTTTTGTAAAATCAATTTATGATTCCATAGAAAAAAGTTCTATTTTTTTTCTTCTTTTCATTATATTCATGCTCCATTTACAGATGGGCATTGAAAAGTGTTTTTGCTGTAGTAAGTGCTACGGAATTTATTTCGAAAACAGGATGCTGTCGATTTGTAGCTGGTGTTCAGAGATGAACTTTGTATAAATTATGAGGCTTCTCTTAATGGTTTTAGTAACGCCACTTAAACAAAAAAATTAAAAAATTCAACAACAATTTCTAGGATGTAAAAAAGAAACGATAATTTAAATTTCTGACAAAAAATATTTTATTGCATCATTGATTTTCCAAGTACTTATATTTTTATTTGATATGCCTTATTAAACTTTAGTTAGTATACAATCACAATATCCGGCTGAAAGCAAATTAACGTGATTTGTAACAGCCTTATTCTGGGGCAGTTTCTGGGTGAAAAAAATCATTGAAGTTGAATTTTATAATAAATTTCACTCATTTTTTTATTTTTGGATGAGATTTATGAGCCATTATATATAATTCCTTGAATTTAAATGTAAAATATTTTGAAGGAGAAATTTTTCATTAAGTTAATTTCATTAAGTTAATTCATATACTTTGATTATCACTTTCATTATATTTAAAAAGGAATTTATATGCTTTAGCGTATATTTTACTTTGTGTCCTTAAACTTTATGTTAACAGGTTATGTTTTGAATTTTAAAGACTTTCTATCTCTAAAAGATGATTTCATATTAATATTGTCATATCGTTTAACATTAAAAACTATAAACAAAGGCTACACAAACAAAAACAACGACCATGCTTGCATATACCAACAACATTAGCATGAAAGAAACGGATACAGACAATTAAGAAAGAAAGCAACAACAAACAACGTAAAAGCAAAATATACAAGCAACAATGAAGTAGCGATAGAGTTCTCGAGAAGGTGAAGACACGAACATTATACTTCAAGAACATTCATCAGACAGTTTACGTGAGCATATAATAATGCAAGACAAAGCAGGCAACGAGTAGTAAGAATTCAGTTAGTCTTGTGTGAAGAAGTGCGTGTGGAGAAAACAGTCATGGTTTAAAGATTTCCCTTGAAAAGATCTGCGTTATAAGCAAAGAATAACAGAGAACAAGCAATTATTTTTGGATTCGTCAAGTTGTAAATAGTGGCACACAATAGCAGTGAGAACAATAAAGAATTTAATTAAAACTAAACACCAATTTTTTTTATTTTGTTCGCAATCAATCCTTGAGATTTTTTGGTGTCATGTATGTAATTTTTTTAAGATTTCAAAGATTTTGTGAAGTTTTATCGTAAATAATACAATATTTATGGTTTTTGAGAGATTATTGAAAGTTAAGTGTGGGACGAAGGTGAAAAGGTTGAATTTTCTATTCCTGATATGTTCTTGATATTGATTGAAGTAGTCGTAGTCTAGTATGTAGCGCGTTACCTTATTAGACGTCAGACCAAAGTTCAAACCTCAGGTCAGACATTTCCAATTTATTACGAAAGATTGTAATGACCGATTATTATTAATTATATATGTAATATTCCTTCTGCTAAAGACTTTGAAGAAGAAGAAAATAGAAGCTCGTATTATGAACTGAAGAAAGTATTGCCTTTAGTAGTTTGCGATGAAGAAATATTAACAATTTTTACGCAGATTGCTAGTAGCTGTTTCCTGAAATGTTGTAGAGTCTTTCTTACTGCTCTTCTCATATTTATCTCACGTGACAGACAAACATTAGAAAAATGTGTTTCGTCCCATGTTTTATTACAGATGATAATACTTCGGTCAACTACTATGTATGAGATAACAGAATCATTCGCTTTGATAATGATATATTTACTCCTATTACACCTTTTCGAAAAATGAGCTGAATGTCTTCCAGCCTTTAATAATCATGCTTAAAGCCTTTTTTGAAATTCTAATGAAAAGGAAATTTTTATAAAAAAAATATATTTATCTTAATTTTTTGTTAGAAAATTTTAACCATATTCATAAAACTTTTATCACACAACTTGTAGTTTTATGTAAGAAATAATACTGTATAAATAGTTTGGTATTAGCTATCATACTTTAAGAGCAGCCGATATATCCTTTTTTTAAGATTTTTAAAAATTTAATTTTTTGTTCGCCTAAAAAATAAGAAAATTAAAGAAAATATATTTAAATAATGATGCTTAAGTTTTATGTTCTGTTTTGGTATATTTTCATCTCAAATTAAAGTTTTTTAGCAATAGAAATCAAAAAGTTTTTAGTTTTATTGTGGAGTTTGAAAATTACCTCCAGTGATTTTAATTGAAATTTGATACTTAATGATGGAATACTTACAATGATTGTTAGAGAAATTAATTCAAGGATATTTATATAAATAATGCTTCATAAATAATGCTAATTGAATTTGATGGTCGTTATAAATTTCGTGGTCTACCGAAGTCGAATTGGCAGTTTTAGATTCAAGTACATGCTACGTGCGTAACAACTACTTACAACAGAATTTGGGGAAACCGTATCCGGGAAACCAGAGAGGAATCAAAGAGAGAAAATTGTTGTTGACATAATCGATGTTCTATTGTAACGGGAAACTTTATTTACCTCACATGACGTTGAAAACAAATATTTCTAACAAATCACAAGAATGGTTTGTACCATCAGGTTTCAGCCAGCCCTCAATTAAGAGTCTTACTGATGCGAGTGACAATAAACTGTCCCATCTAAACATTTGAAAACTTATAAATGGCCGCAAAGCAAAGGTGCTAGCTGTAAAATTATTAACACTTAGAAAAAAAATAAAACCAAGCTGACATGAAGTGTTTGATTTGTACGTAAAAACTATGCTGCAATGTACATAATGTCAAAAATTTTGTCGCAAATTTCATAAAAATGATAATAAAATGTAATAATATAAAAAAGTTTTATTAAAATAAACTGAAATAAATCAAAATATTGAAAATTTTTAATAAAATCTATCAATAATCGTGACAATTCTATGTTACTACAAGTACATATGTATCAAAAATTATACATAAGCCAGAATTATGAAGTTTTTTAAGCTTGATCTACGGTTAAGAAATCACTTCACAATTGTTGATTTTCGCTTCTTTTCTTTTAACATTTTCTTATTGTAATATTGATGTATAATCTATTTCTCTATTTGGTTTATAAAAATGTACTAATTTTTTTATGTTTACATGTAACATTTTTCTGACATACACTGCGTATGAACAATAAAATGCGGAAATATTTCACATACTATTGCTGTTACAATCACTATACCAAAGAATATTTGTTTATAAATGAATTTATAAATTTACGATTAAAAACAAAAACACAAACATAATTATTAATGCAATGCGAAATACGAGTCAAATTATTATTTCAATATGGTTGTACCTTCATCTTTCACCAAGATGAAATTAAAGCAAAAGTATAAGTATTTTAAGCCCTTTGGAATCATACTCCTTTTTTTCGTGCTAACAACACACACATTGTTGTGCTCACTATTTTTGTGTTTTAACATTGTGCCTTTCACTACAACTATCGTTACCTTATTATGTTCAGATATGCACTTTTATAGAGTCAATATTCGATTTATTGAGTACAATATTTTAAGTGTTCAGACATAATAATATACGCAGTTCAGCTTCTTATTCAATATTCATGTGAAAGCTGGTAAACAAAACAGCTGCTTGTTTCAACAAAATTGTTTTTGTTTTGTTTTGTTGTTTTTTTTTTTTGGTTTGTAGTTGTTGGCATTTGAGTTGTCAAATATCAATAGAAAGTCTTCGGTTAATTGTAATATGCTCACTGAACATACTTATGACAGTGCTGCATTTTAAGTTTTACTCAATGTTATAACAATTAGAGTATTTATTACGCAATAATTAATTGAAACTTTATATGAAATATTGAGCTAAATAAAGGTGCATAACTCAAGAAAAGTCCCGGTATCTTCAGGAATATTTATTTATTTATTTATTTATTACAATACAATTACAAATTATATTTTAATTATATACGAGTGGAGTAACTTGACTATATGTTTGGTGTAGTGTCACAGACCAGAGTCTTTGTGGGAATCGAACCAACGAGCCTCACGCTAATAGTCTAACACACTACCCACTTCATCTTCAGGAATAACACATAACATAATTGGTCATTACAACCCTTCAGACAGGATTACGACCTAGTTTAAAGTCGACTCCGAAAGACAGATTTTTGAGAAACTCTTCATGCCAATTTTATTTACTCTGAGAGTTCTTGCCAGAAATCTGCTGAGATGAAGTCGCCGAAGAAATACTTTTTGTATTTTGTTTTGATGTCTGGCCTGGGGCTCGAACCCTGGCTTTACGTCTAATAAGCCGACACAATGCCTACTAGACTACGGCGACTTCAGGAATATATTTTCCAATTCAGGAAATGTTTAAAACTCTGGAGAATTAAAATTAATGAACAAAAATGTGTTCATGTGACTTTTACATTACAAAGAGAAACCCGTCTTTATTTATATTATTTACACGACCGTGTAAATAATCAAGTATTATCTCAATTATCGCATATTCAGTCTTGATAAACATCTGACTTGGAAGTTTCACATCGAAGCATAATTTAAATAGAAATTGTTCGAAATTTATTGGCTAATTAATAGAAACTCCTGCTTAAGTTCTGGTTTATAATTGTCTTATTAAACCTATATTAACTTATACTATGCAGTTATGCGAAACTGCCTCTGCTTTACATATTGAAAAATCCAAAGGCGACAAAATAATAGATGACGTATGATTACAGCAACTCCACCAACATATTTCAAATATTTTTCGGTTTCATTATGAATTGAACACCTTTGATTGGGATGTCATCTTTGATCTACTATGATTTAAAAATATGCCAAGCAATAGCTATATAAAAAAATCTCTTTCCTCTTTTCCATAATGTGCAGAACGTGAACGTAATCACGTAAACCCCATCAATGACTATAAAAGAAATCAATTTTGTTGCCTCAAGTACAGACAGCTTTTTAAACACTTACAGGAGTACTGATTTTATTAGATCTGTGATGACGACTATCAAACGATGATGATCATTTTAAATTTATTGCATTCCATATGCACACAAATTGTGGTCTTACCATCACGATTTTTCTTTTTTTTAAGAGTACGAGTGCACAGAGCATAGCCATGACATTTTAACGTTTTTTTCAATGAAATTCATTTTATTGTTCACATTTGATTTTAAGAAAAAAAAAACGTCACACGTGAAACAATTTAATAATGCTTTGAACTGCAATGACGTTTTATATGTGCTTTTAAAGAATTTCTTTTCGTCAACAACAATTTTTTTTTATTACAGGAAAAGTGTAAATATTTTATGAATAAAATATCCTTTCGGAATTTTTTCATCTGTTTTATTATTTTAGTTGGCATAAATCAACAAATTCTTGTTTTTTAATAAAAGAAAAACTGCAGCAAAAGAATTTCGGTACCCCCAAACGTGTTCGTATTCATTTCTTTACATACGTAAAACATTGCGTACATATGTATATTATACTATACATATACTATATATATATACTACTTAGGGGCGAAAATAGAAACAGGTTTTGAATATTGTTACGTTTTTACCTTTTAAAACGTTTAAAATATGAGTTCATAGATTCCAAATGAAAGAAAAATAAATTTGTATGTATTTAGTTCTAATGAAATTCTTTATTATTCGCCAGAATTTGTGTGCCACTGTTCACAACTTGATGTAACAACAACAATTGCTTTGTTTGTTATCCCTCTGCATACACACTTTGTGTAAACAATAACAATTACTAGGCTATTGTTCGACATATTTTAGTAACGGAGATCTTCAAACCACGATTACTCTCTTCAAACGCACCGCGTCTTCACACAAGACTAACTGAACTTTTACTGACTTACTCGCCTGTTTTACCTTGCCTTTTATATGGCAGAGTAAATAGTCTGATAAATCTTCTTGAAGGCGAATATTCGTACCTTCGTATTCTCGAGATCACTATAAATGTAAACATCGTTCTTTCATTATTGTTGTTTGTGTATTTTGTTTACATTTATTCTTGTTTGTTGTTATATTTTGTTTACTTGTTTACCATTTTTTTATGATGGTGTTTGTTGTTATATTATGCATTGCGATAATTTGTAAACAAGTTCATTGTTTTTGTTTATAATTTTAATGTTAAACGATGTAAAAGTAAAACACCAGTAAATAGAAAAATTTTCGTAACAATATCATGCAAATTATATTCTCTTTTTTTATTAGTCTCTTGCTCAAAGCACAGTTTTTTTTACCAACTTCGAGCAGAAACAATATAAATCTTCTTGATTTATTGTGGCTAAAAATAATTTAATTTAATGTTATTAAATTAAAGGTTTTTGTGTGAATACCACTCTTTTTCTGAGACCAACACTCAGAATATGAGTCCTGTTTATGCGGTGCATTTTGTTAGAATACAAAGAAATATAGTTTATAGAAGAAAGGAAACTGGTGTTAGAGTGCAATAATTTATTTTTAATGACAAGTGCACTTCATCACTTTATTTTTCGAGAATTGCTTCTTACTTTCTTTTTCTATAGTGAGAAGTCACATATAATGTCAGACAAACAATTAGACAACTATAAACTCCCACAGTTTCTTGTGGGAATCGAATCCACGGCCTCGGCACTTGAAGTTTAGCACGCTACCAACTAGGTTATCGAGTCACCCAATATAGTTCAATAGAATGTTTGGCAACGAATCGAAATCTTTAATAATTATCAATTATTTTGCATTATTGCATATCTCCGGTCCCAAGTAAAGTCCGACAGTAACGGAAACTATTTTATTTATTATTATTATTTATCATATTATTTATTTTTATGGATACGATGGCTATCCAGCACACTAGTTCATTTTTATACGATTTCACCCCATTTTACAGAGCAATTTTTTTTTGTCACATTTGAATACAACAATTAGCTTCTACACATGTATCTCCTATCCCAAGTAAATCCCGAACGGAAGGAAATCAGTTCGGACTATATCATTATATGTTATTGATTGATACTATCGATATATAGTCCCATTTTTCCACAATATCGATTATCTTCTGCAAACCATGTTAACATAGTGAATGCTCCTATCTCGATTTCTCAAATTCTAAAATTGTTTGGGATATACCACTAATTGGGTTTTATTAGGGACAACTTAGGCTACAATTTATGTACAGTAGGATTTTTACCACAATGTCGATCGTTTTCTCCAGACAGTCCAATTTAGGGCCATTATTACAACTTGCCGTTAAAGTTGTGTTTAGTTAAAGATAACTTAAAGATAACTAAAGTGAACTTTAAAGTCACTTTTAACTTATTTACGTTATTACATTCTACAAATAAAATAAAGTTAACTATTTCAAAAATATGGCAATGCCGGAGCAATGTCGTAAACACTGCTCAATTAAAAAGGTTTTTTTTAAAACGCAGGTGCAACGTCGGGCTTCTTTTTTTCGGAATTTGTTCATTTTGTTTATATTTGAAGTTGCCATATTGTAAATAATATGTAATATGGCAAGTTCAAACATAAACCTAACTTTAAAATTTAAAGGTAGGATGATCCTCCCTTTAGCTTAACGCTCACTTCTACCTTATCATCCACTTATAATGATGAAAAACAATTTACCTGCCCGTTAAAATCCTCCCTTTAGTTAACAGCAAGTTGTAATAATAACCCTTAAAGTATTTATGTCCTATAACCATGTTATATTCCTTAGTCCAGCCCTCCTTGTCAAGATATATGACTGTTTGAAGCTCTTCAGAATGTTGCATAGTCGAACTATTGAGTAAGTCATCAAAACATAGCCAACATATGTTTTTGACTTACTTACTTAATTCGTTATCACAACCCTTCAGTGAGGATAACGACCTAGCTTCTTACAACACTTATATTATGCGTGTTAATTTTATACATTAGTGGTGGCACCTACAGTTTAAAGTCGACTCCGAACGACAGATTTTTTGGGAAACTTTTAATGGCAATTTTATTTCCTTTCACGATAATACACTTTTAAATTAAAATCTCCTTTAATTTGGGCAACAATTTAATTGGCATTTAATGTCACAAAATACAATGTGAAATGATAGACATAATTTTAGTCTTTTTTCCTTCCTCAAATGTATGTTAAAAGTTTAAATGAAAATGATTGTAAATGAAAAAGTTTTAATTTTTTTTTACTACGCTGCTTCTTTAATAACACAATTTAAAATTAAATGTTTCAAATCCTAACTACTTTCTCTTGGTTGTATGTATACACAAATATAATCGTTTATAGCCATAAAAATATAAATTCCTTCAGGTTCATTAAAACTTAGTGTGTAAAAGTAGAACAACTGCAGTCAGTATACATTGAAAAAACTCATTATTATCCTGTTCATATGCAGCAATTAGCACAATAGTACAATTAAATTCTATAACGACTGATTTTTTAAACCGCTTTGTGTTTGTCAGGGAGCATAGACAGCTCTTGAGCTGCCTCTGACTGTTCTTCACACCAAATTTAAAAACTCTTTTGTTTACGTACCATTTTTCTTGTTTTCCAAAAAAATACAGCCTATGCGCGAAGGGAGTTCCACATGCAAATAGTTCGAATAAAGACACAAATTTTGTCTGTAATGCAGTGAGCGATCCCACTGACCAATCGACCACGTGGGCATACATATATGTGATTCTCCGGAACAAGTCCCCATATTTCGCTCGAGCAAAATCCGTTGTAATAGCGATAGAAAAGTGAAACATAAGCCACATTGCAACATTGCTCCAATGAATCAATAGAGTTGGATACCCTACGGCCAATAACAAGCAACTTTGCCCTCTCCTGTACGCGGTCGATATGTCTCAAAATAAACGTTGAGACATCGGCCTATACCTGAGAGATATATTCCATTCTCTTTTGGATATAAATGGTGTAAATAGTAAGAAGATTAGATGAACTTAAATATTTATTGCACCGTCTTAAGAAGCCAAGGCACTGAAAAACATGTCGGTTCTAGCGAATATCACACTGAATTTTCATGCTCGGGACGTCAAAAGCTTCCGACATCTTAATATTTATACCCTCCCATAGGTATATATGATGCAAGATTATTGCTGGGCTTATGTGTCAATAAACAACAGTGGGATAGATTGTTTAAACCTTAAACAATTTTTACATGAAAATAATGTAAAACTTTCCGGTTTTTTGAAAAAAAAAGAAAATCAGTAATAAAAATGGGCGATCTTTATACGATTTCCATGAACGTCTTTGATGGTTTTTTTTTCTAACATTTGACGATTTGATGATTTATTTATCTGGCAGCTATGCTGTTCATGTAAAAGAGCATAGATTTGTATTATTTTAGGTTCACTTTAAAGAATTTTGAAACTACATCTAAAACCGTGTCTGTTATACAACTTGGATAACTTTGTATTTTGAAAAATTTTAAATATCTAAAAATATCGTTGGTCTCATGTAGAAAGGCCCTAACACACACTTTTTTCGAAATTGATTTTTTTCTGTGATTCCAATGAATTTTACAGTTTTAAAAGTGTTTTTTCCTTCTCCTGTAAAGTTTCAAATATGCGAGTTTGTGCCTTTGTACATGAGACCAACGATATTCAGATCGAAAAAGACTAGTCGCCGGAGTCTAGTAGGTAGTGTGTTAGCTTATTAGACGTTAGGCCTCGGTTCGAACCCCTGGTCAGGCATATCCAACTGAACGAAATATGAAAAAATATTTCTTCGGCGATTTCGGAGCAGATTTCTGGCAAGTACCCATAAATTCAGCACGTAGTAGAATTGAAGCTAACCCGCACAAAGATTTTAATTCAACAATATTTGAAATTAAATTATTGAAATATTGTGCAAATATTACTATTTCGAAACCAAAATTTGTTTGTTTATTTAACTTATTGCATGTTTTTATAACATTTAAAATATTTAAATTAAAAAATGTTTGACTAAGAATTAAATTTAAAGAAATATTTTACGTTACCAAATACTTTTATACTTATACACCCATACCTAACTTTACGCCGTAGTTACGTTACAAAAAAACACTACGCAAAGTGAAGTATGATTTTTCTATAGCAAGCTATGTATAGGTCGAAGATAGGTTCCAGTGTTACGAAAATACCACTTCTTTAAAAGAAAATTAAACAAAGTAAACATTTAAAAAACAAAAATAATATAAAATTTTATTTCATACATACGAAACAAACAAAAAAAAAAAAACAAATTCAATTAAAATAAAATAAAAAGTTCACTTAATTTATAACACACTAATTTAAACTAATCTATAAAATTAGAAAAACAAGGTGAAAATAACACTGTATTATTGTTAGTTAGAAAGGGAATCCTCAATTTTTGACAGCATGGCGCAATTAGAAACAAATGTGGTTTCATCTTTTAGAAAAAAAGGAAATTTCAAAAAATTAAAAAAAAAAAAAATTAGAAATTCGTACGCAAAACAACGCTACTTCAAAAATCTAACAACTCACAGTGAAAATGAGTACTAATTCAACAGGGTGTACGTATGAAGCCTTAAACTTATGCTTACAATCTTTTACTTGTAATAAATACCAAGAATATTTATATTTTGCAAGAGGGAATGAAATATTTGCTGTCGAGTGTTAAATTATATATGTAAGTACACCGGGTGCAAAATTTCAAGCGTATGCAACGAGAAAAGGGTAAAAGGGAGCATAACCATAGTAGAACTGTGTAAAAGTATGCAAAGCGTCTCAGTTTCTAAGGTAAACTTATAGCTGAATATAAGCATCGTATAGTTGGAAGTAGATTACAAAATAAAATAGACCAACGTATAGTGATCAAAACATAATAGGAACTCCTGCTCTATTCTAAAGCCAAAATTAAAACTTTAATTAATGTTAGCAAAGCATGAAAAAAATTCTTTTGTAGCCGAAAACTGTGACCGAGCGCATGTAAATTGGACTTCACAACAATGGGAAACAATAATATGGTCTGACAAGTTTTAGTTTTATATACGAGGATTCAATTTGCTTAGTTTGTAAATGATTCGGCTGCAAATGTTTCTCTGTATACCACGACTTTTTCAGAGATATCATCGCTAGAAAGATTATTCGTCTGAAAGACTTATTGATGCCATTGTGTGTGAAATATACATACATAATTGGCCATTATAACCCTTCAGTCAGGATTACGACCTAGTTTCTCACACCACTCATGTTGTGTGTGTTAATTTTATACAGTAGGCGGCGGGCGGCTTACAGTTTTATGTCGACTCCGAGCGACAGAATTTTGAGAAACACTTTCATGGCAATTTTATTACCCCTAGAGATTTGTCAAAAATCTGCCGAAAAAATATTTTTTAAACCTTCGTTCTGGAAATGCCGACACAGAGTTTGAACCAATGCCCCACGTCTATGAAGCCAACCCTACTAGACTACAGGGACTTTAAATACTTTGTGGTATATACTATATATATTACACGTATAGTAGAATATGATTGTCTGCAAATTTCCTAATTTTATTTTGCTGCCGAATTGTTTTCCTTAAATTTCCTTTTTTATTTCTTCTCTTTGTTCATGAGGAGTTTAACTTAATTTGTGTTAAAGTGTGCAACTTCGCTGGTTGATGCTTTAACAACATCTTTGTGTTGGTAAATGTTAATAATTAAGTTGAGTAAACTGCAATTGAGTGAATAATGAAGTTGCTTAAAAAATTACAACAAGAAGATATAAAATGCAATTAATTACTATAAAATAAAGGCGATGTAGGGAAAAAATTATATCAGTTTTAAAGAGAATGCAGGAAAAATTAAATTTTTACGTTAAAAATGTATTTTTATGTCATAGTATGAAACTTTTTATTTAATTACGCCATCCTCTCAGCAGATTTCGTGCAAAAACTCTGAGAGTAAATAAAATTGCCATGTCGATAACATGTGCCAATTTAAACAAGTTTTCTTAAAACGCAGTGGCAATAAAGAACTTCTTTTTTTTGTTGTCTTTGCTCAGTTTGTTTATATTTGAAGCCATATTGAAAATAATGTACAAGTTCAGACATAAACCTAACTTTAAAATTTACAGGTAGGATGATCTTCCCTTTAGCTTAAGGCTCTGCCCGTTAAAATCGTGCCTTTAGTTAAAGCCAAGTTGTAATAATGACCCTTCGGAATCGACTTTAAACTATAGGACCCTCCTCTTATGTATAAGTGGTGTGAGAAACTAGGTTGTAATCCTGACTGAAGGGCTGTAATGACCAATTAGTCTCTGGCGAGAATTGAACCCACGACCTTGGCACTTGAACTTTAGCGCACTACCAACTAGACCATCGGGGCATACAAGTTCCAGTTGCCAGAAAGTTACGATCTGTTGACAAGTGTGTTATCATTATAAATTAAGGCCTTGCAACGATAGTACTGGTCGTGGTCAGGGCCGTGGGTCCGATTTCCACCACAGGCCGTTTACCAAAGTAATTTGACCAAAAGAGACCACACACTAATAAGCAAACGCACTACTCACTAGAATACCAGTGCATCCAACATTTATTAAGCAAAGAAAACTTTTATAAATTCAAGTAATACTCAACGTTATTCGGAGTTGACGGACTTTTAAGATGAAAGCATATTAAATCCAATTAATTAAAATCTTTAATTAAACCTGAGTAAAAAATCTTTTCAAATAAATTTGTCGTTACTGTTGTATAACTTTATTTTAAAGGCATTAAAAGATTTTATTTGAACTTTGCAGTTTTTTATGTTTTCTTCAATTTATTACAGTTTTTTCTTTCACTTTCACATTCATCGTCTGCATTTCTTGCGTACGTAAAATCAACGCCTCTTACCTTGAAGCTGTTTGTGTTCACAATATTACTTTAACGGTACTCTTTGGCTGCTGGTTTATTATATAGCCTCACAGTACGAAAGTACGAGAATTACTTTCTATCTCTTCTTTCATCAGCTTAGATAGATGAGACTATACAGTGTTGTAAGGCATACATTTTTAACAATCCCCACATAAAAAACTGAAAGTGAAAAAGAAAATCTTGTAAAATATTTGAAATACTATGTGCTCTGTGGTAAGGTAAATATTTCAGACACAGCTTATACATTTCAACAGCAATAACAACAAGAGCGCATCTTAAAATAAAGACTGTACTCTCTTTTTTTCTTTTTGTCCAAATTCCGTTTCCAGATGTTCATTAACGACATGAATAAAAATAAATTAATATTTAACATTAATAAATAACATTTGTTTAACAATAAATGGAAATGGTGTTACATCGTTTGTCATTAAAATGATAAACAAAAGCTACAAAAACAAAAACAATGGACTTGTATACATGATCAACAAATAAACAAAAATATAGCAACAACTTCAGTAAAAAAAGGGGGATAAACAAAGTAAACAAACAGGTAACAACAACACTGCAAGGACAAACGTAAACAAAATATACGAACAACAATAACGTAAACAACATGTTTACATTTATAGAGATTTCGCGAAGGCAAAGTCATTCTCCTTCAAGAGCCTTCATCAGACTGTTTACCCTGCGATATGAAAGGCAACACAAAGCAGGCAACGGCAGCAGTAAAAATTCAGTCAGTTTTGTGTGAAAACACATTGCGTGTGAAGAGAATAATCGTGGTTTTAAGATCTCCGTTATAAAGATCTATTGGACAATTGTTAGTGTTTACGCGGAAGAGTGTAAAGATGCTAGTCTTCAAACAAAGCAAATTGTTGTCGTGCGAACAATAAATAATTTAATTAAAACTGAACATAAATTTATTTTTATTTGTAATATACGAGCACATATTTAAACGTTTTTAAAAGGGTAAAAACGTAAAATATACTAGGGAGCGTACAATTTGGTCTATTGGAGAGAATAAGTTATACAAGAATAGGCTCGGAATAATCCGATTTAACTGTAGGGTTTTAGAAAAACGAAGTATTCATATAGTCGCCGTGGTCTAGTAGGCAGTGTGTTGGCTTATTAGACGAAAAGCCAGGGTTCGAGCCCCAGTCCAGACATCAAAACAAAATACAAAAGGTATTTCTTAGGCGACTTCCTCTCAGCAGATTTCTGGAAAAGTCTCTGCGATTAAACGAAAAATTGTCATGAAAAGTTTCCCAAAAAATCTCTCGTTCGGTGTCGACTTTAAACTGTAGATTCCACCGCTCTTGTGTAAAATTAATACACCCAACATAAGTGGAGAAGCAAGGTCGTAATCTTAACTGAAGAGTTGTAATGACCAATTCTGTATGTACGTATGTATGTAATATAAGATAAAAGTCATTCGCGTAATCTTTTATTCGATCAGATAAGTTCAAGTGAATGCCAGAAGGACTATCGGCATTTTTCTATTGCATTCTCCAATAGAAAAAGTGAATAAATTCCTGCCTCACGCCTAGAAGGATAGCCTTTCATTACCATTAAAGTGTACTGTTAAGTACTCGTCCCATTGTGCAAATGGAATTTCATGTATTCTCTTTTCTTTTCTTTTCGTACAATTACTTTACACACAAAGTTATTGTTGAGAACACAATAATGTGCAAGCTGATCGTCAAAAGGCAGTTTTTTGACGTTAGCAGGTGCACCGCTTTATGATCTCTTGTCGTCATTGGCATCTCCTAAAAAGGTGAGTGATCTTGATATTGCTAAAATTAAGACACTACTAACAAATCACTTTTCTCCACGGTCATCGGAAATTGCATCATATTTCAAATTTCATAAACGCGACCAACTACCAAATGAGAGTTTTTCGGAATATGTTGCTGCCTTGAGAAAACTCGCCGTTGACTGCAACTTCGGCAACGTTTTGGATCGTATGCTTCGTGACCGTTTAGTGTGCGGCATACGAGATGAGGCTCTACAACGAAATCTTCTAGCTGAAGCAAACCTGAAACTACAAATGGTCATAGATCGGCCGTAGCGTCATTAAAAAATATAACAGTTATTCGTCAGGATGATCAGATTAATCCAATAGGTAAAAGTAACCAGCAGTCTGCACAAAAAATCACAAAATCAGCGTAAGTTAAGCGAGACCAAATCCTGTAATGGATGTGGAGGAAATCATCCCCGCTCACAATGCATTCATAAAGAAACAGTCTGTTCAGCTTGTGGCATCAAGGGACATTTGCAACGTGTCTGTCGGTCTTCAAAACAGAGTGCTGCCTTTTCGGAACAATCGAAATCGTTTAACAAATACCAGCGAAAGTTTAGCAGATCAAACCCACAATCAGTTAATCATATTTTAGGGTTAGAAAATCGATCAGCAGTTGTTAATATTAATGGAAAACCTTGCACGTTTGAAATCGATTCAGGCTTCGATTATACAATCGTGTCTTCACAGGCCTTTAGGCGGCTATGGCCAATTGTACAGCCGACACTTTACGAATGTAATTTAAATTTGACAGATGTTCAACGTAATGTAGTGCCTGTAAAAGGTATGGTTGATGTTGATATTTGGTATAGCGGAAGATTGGTCAAGGCTCTACCGCTTATAGTTGTGAATGGCACTCAAACTAATATATTAGGCTGCTACTGGTTTGAACCACTGGGTATAAGTATTCAAGACGTCCACATTATTGAAGAATCTGACTCTATTAACAAAGTTTTGGAAAAGTACAATCATCTTTTTTCTACAGAGCTTGGAAAATTTACCGGTAAACCGATATCGCTTCGTTTAAGGGAGAATGTCCAGCCAATTAGACTTCCTGCTCGCCGAATTGCATTAACACTTAGGGGTCGAGTGGAAACTGAGCTTGATCGTTTGTGCAATCAAGGTATTCTAGAACCCGTTGAGTATTCAGACTGGGCAACGCCGATTGTGCCTGTTCCTAAAAGTGATGGGTCTATAAGAATTTGTAGGGATTATAAATCGACTCTCAATAAGGCACTGTTACCACACAATTTTCAAATTCCACCAATTAGCTCCCTAGTCGCATCAATCGAAGGTGAGAAAATTTTTGCAAAATTATTGCTCAAGCATATCAACAGCTAGCAGTCGATGAGAAATCTGCTTTGATGCAGACTATTTCTTCGGCTCCAGGAATTTTTCAAAATTTTATTGAAACGCTTTTAAGAAACGTTCCAGGTGTCTTACCATATTTTGACGATGTGGTGGTAATGGGTAAAACTGAATCAGTACTCGCTAATCGTTTAAATATAGTTTTGAATCGTTTTGACAAATCAGGTCTTCGTTTAAGAAAGGATAAATGCCGTTTTGGTGTAACTACAATTAATTTTTTGGGCTTCATAATTGATGGTCTCGGAATAAGGCTATCACCTGAAAAGATAAGATCAATTCAAAACGCACCTGCACCAACAGACAAAAAACAGCTTCAGGCTTTTCTTGGGCTTTTAAACTTCTATCATACATTTTTGCCACATAAAGCAACAATAGCAGAGCCTCTACACCGCCTTTTAGACAAAAATCGCCCATGGATGTGGAAAAGGGAACATCAGGAAGCTTTCCCTAATTTAAAAAAAAATAATTACATCTGACAGTGTGCCCATGCATTATGATGAAAAATTGCCTCTTATACTCGTTTGTGACGTTTCGCCTTATGGCATTGGGGCAGTATTGAGTCACAAGTTGCCAGATGGTTCTGAACGACCTATAGCTTTTTATTCCAGAACTTTATCGAAGACGGAGCGGAATTATTCACAAATCGATAGAGAAGCAACCGCTGTTGTAGCAGGTGTGAAAAAGTTTCACGACTATTTACACGGCAAAAAATTTACTTTAGTGACTGACCACCGTCCACTGCTGGGTATTTTTTGTACAGCTAAGCCAACACCACCGATTTTGTCAACAGTCATGCTTCGCCGGTGCATTTTTTTAAACGCTTACGACTTTAATCTTGTTTATAGAGAAGGTAAGAAAATGGGCAATGCTGATTGTTTAAGTCGCCTACCAGATGAAACAGAGCAGCCTTTTGAAAATAAGGAAGAGGAAGTTCTAATGATCGAACAGGTCAGCACAGAAATTGTTAATGCTAGAGATGTGGCTAATCAAACAGCAAAAGATCCACTCCTAACCAAGGTTCTTAGCTGGGCGTTAAGGGGATGGCCTAGTTTTATATCTCGTGATGATCAAGCTTATCCCTATTTTATGCGCCGTAACGAGATAACTTCACTTAAGGGATGCCTACTATGGGGCAATAGAACCATTATCCCTCCACCAGGTCGCAAACCCATTCTTCATGCCTTGCACGCTGGACATCCGGGCATCGTGAAAATGAAAGGGTTGGCAAGAAGTTATGTGTGGTGGCCAAAAATAGATTCTCAGATAGAGGATACAATTAAGCATTGTATGCAATGCCAAGAAACTCGGCAAGCAGTGGTTCGCACTTGGGAAACTACTCAGACCGCTTGGTCGCAGCGACATATAGACTTCGCCGGGTCATTTAAAGGTAAATTGTTTTTCTTAGTGGCCGGTTCGTATTCCAAATGATTGGAAGTACACATCATCAAATCCACGTCATCACAATGTGCAATTAAATCATTGCGATCACTTTTTGCAACTCATGGACTTCCTGACGTCATCGTCTCAGATAACGGTACACCTTTTACTTCTGCCGAATTTCAAAGTTTTATGGAAAACAATATAATACGCCACCTAAGATGTGCTCCCTTTCATCCTTCGTCAAATGGACAGGTTGAACGTATGGTGCAGACCACAAAAGATTACTTAAAGAAAATGCCATCTGATTCAAACATTGAGTTGGATCTTGTTCGTTTTATTTTCAGTTAACACATAAGCCCACATGCTACAACAGGTCGTTCACCTGCCGAGCTTTTGTTTAATCGGCAACTCAAAAGCTACTTCGACAAGATTCATCCACATGAATTGGCAAACTCTGCTGAAAATTTGCCTGTGAAAGAAACATTTAAAAAAGAAGACCCTGTATGGATTCGTAATTACGCATCAGGTCAAAAGTGGATACCAGTGAATCCCAGTGAATCCCAGACTGGACCTTTGTCTTACAATGTGCGTCTTCAAGATAATCGTTTAGTTAAGTACCATTTAGATCAAATTCGCAGCCGAGCCTCAACCACCACCTGTGAGTTAGAATTTGCAAGGAATCAGGGCGATACGGAAAATGAAATTAGTATTGGCGCATTTGCTACGGCCAATAATGAAGATGACGTATAGACAAACTCATCAAATTCGTCAACACTACAACAGTCACCTTCATCGAATCACCAGCCAACTACGGATGCTGAATCTATGCCTGCTCAACCGACACCTCGCCGTTCTAAGCGAATAAGAAAAGTTGAATTCCTACTTTCAATTGTTTTATTTAGAATTTACAAATTTCAAGTAATAAATTAATTTATTTTTATTTTTTATTTTGTTTCAATTAAAAATGTTATTAATCATGTCATGTTAATATATGAGGCACATATGGGAACGCCAACTATTACTTCTATTGTTGGTGAACAACAAAATAAAATATAATGAGTTATAATGAGGTATAATGGTTTACGAAGAGTTCTGGCACCCATTATTTTCCGTAGTCTTCTAAAATCAAATAAAAATAATTTGTCCAATGTTCGGTCCATACAACACGAGGATGAATTCTCAAACCAGCCAAGGCAGACAGATATGCGACGTAGATGTTATATGTGCCCACCGAAGATATGCAGAATGTGAAAGCAGTCTTGCAGTATTTACCACAAAAATACTTGCAACGAGCATTGTTCAAAAGTTCTAGTTTGCTTAAAATGCGAAAATAAATAAATAATATTTCATTTATGTAACTGAGAAGAAAAAATTTAATAAAATAAAAATAAGTTAACAAAATTAATACGTACGTAAATTCTTTGTATGTGCCTCTGAGACACATTTTGACTGGATTTGTAAAAATTTTTCCTGACTTGATTAGGGTTAAACTAAAATATTATTATTTTATTTTAAATTTCAGTCAGCTGTTTTTGTTATTAAAATGAAATCTTGCTACTGTCAAATAAATCCAGTGTAAACGATCTAGATTTTGAGCAAGATTTGAAATCTATCTACTAGATTTCGCTGTAGTGTAAATGGGCTATTAGTTTTCTTTTACGTTTCATTTGTCCTTACATGTCATTGGTATCCCAAGCTTAGTGTATAGATTGGATTTTGTCGGATTTCTCTCCTTGACACTTGCACATCATAATGTTTTTGTATTTGTGTTGTCTTTTTATTTGTTTTATTGGCGTTCAAGTTATTTGATTTTATTACGTAATAAATGCGCAATAAATAGGAAATTGTATTTCAAGTATATGCTGCATTGTTTTGATAGATGTTTTCTTATTCTATTTACTAATGTATAGTAGTTAACAATAATTGAGTGTTTGCGATACAAACATGTATGTGTGTTACTATCTATGTATAGTAGTTTTTAATTTTATAACTTAACGATTATTTTTATCGCATTTAGGGCTATTATTACAACTTAACATCAAATAAAAGCAGGTTTTAACGGGGATTATTTTAGATTTTTATAATAATATAACAAATAATTGATGTTTTTATATCGCTTTTATTAATTTATTTCTATCTTGCCGTAAAACAAAAAATGTTAAGATTTTTCACAAACCAAAAGAAAAATAAGGAAACGCTTCTGGTGACTTCATATTTTTGCAACGCAAGAATAACTCACAGCAAATTTAAAAAGCAAAGGATCAATATTGTTACGAAAATGAAAGTTGTGTTTTGCTTTTACATCGTTTAAATTGTAAACAAAAGCTACAAAAACAATGAACTTGTTTACATGATAAACGAGTCAACAAAAATAATTCACCTAAAAGTAGAAAAAAGTCGATAAACAAGTAAACAAAAATGTAAGTTAAAGGACATTGAACCGATTATTTAAAAAATAAATTAAGGCGGTTCGACCAACTGAACCGACTAACAAAACACAATTTTTTTTTACTTTAAATTAATTTATTCGCACAATTAATTTAATATAATGAACAGATTATTGATTAACACAAATATCAAATATTTTAAGTATACAATTAATTATTTAAAGTTTCATGAACCGTAAACTCCGACTGCACAACCCAGACTGATCTGTTTGTCCTCAACCAAGTATGCTCATCCATTCTCGCGATCGCGTTGCACCTCCACATGTTTGCTGTAGATGTTGATCCAGCAGAAATAATATTTTCACATACTGCAACCTAATCCGACACAGGTGCATACCGCTAACTATAATTTTGTTTCCCACCGTGTAACTTGACACAGGTGCACGGTGAAAAACAAAGAATAGCTTACTGTGCAGAATTTATTCCTCTGGCTGAGCCAACAACACCGTTAACTTGCAGCAACAAACACTGCAAGAATAAATGTAAACAAACATACACAAACGACAATAATGAAACAATGATGTTTACATTTACAGAGATCTCGAGAAGGCGAAGCCACGAACATTCACCTTCAACAATATTCATAAGACTTTTGATGTTGCCATATAAAAGGCAAGGCAAAGCAGGCAATGGTGTCAGTAAAAATTTAGTCAGTCTTGTGTGATGACGCGCTGTGCCTGAAGAGAATAATCGTGGTTTAAAGATCTACATTATAAAGATCTGTCGAGCAGGATTTTTTATGACCAATTATGTATGTAAGTAATAATCTCAGGCTTTGAAGTTTCACATATTGAAAACAAACCGAACACTAGAACTTTTTAATTAAAAGACTTCTGTTCCCTGCCAAATAAATTATAAGGGAAAAATCCTTATTATTAAGAGGATATAACATTAACAACAAATACTATTGGCAGGTCAAGAAACTTCATATACAAGCGAAAGATTAGAATTAAATGTACAATTGTCCTCACCACTATAGCCAATAAATTTTTTATATTGTCCCTAACCCCATTCACTCCAAGCAACCTCTTCTTGAGTAAAAATAACTTGATCAACCAAACTGAGCTTCGGCCAACAACTATTTACACAGGAAAAGTAACATGAACAGAGCATTAGGGCATACGAATACATCTTAAAGCAACTATTTCGTCATACGACATTATATCTGGTCAAATCCGAAATCCGAGATGAAAGCTAAAATGAAAACCTGAATGAAACGGCGACATTGTCACATGAGATGTATACTTTAGAAGAAAATGAAGAACTCCCTCCAAATATACAAACATTTGTCAAATCGTTTACAATTTTTTTCTATAGAAAACACGTTGCGACAGTGAAAATACATCCAGCCAATGACATAGTGTCGAATGTGAGTTTTGTGGAGCAGAACTCGAAAACAATATCTCTTTGAGCAAACAATGTCCAACTTCTGGTGGTCGTTCAAATGTGAAATTGACATATTTTACGTTAACGATCAAGATCGTTCAAAAATTCTGAAAATATTTTGAATTAAAAGTTCATTTGAAAAATATAACTCGACTGTTAGACTCTTTAAATAATAACTACGCTAATTTTAGTCCGATTTGATAAAACGAAGTGTCAATCTCTTCACAAGATAATGCACTTTGAGAATGTCATCACTTATTTCATATTTTTTAATTAAAGTTTGCTACTATTTGCGGACATACGTGAAAAAATATGAAAAAAAATCGCATTTGTCAAGTTTACCTCATCAAATCTCATATCATATTAAGTCAAATAATATACGTATGTATAACGTTTTAAGGCCCATCCCTCTCCTTTCTAATAAGGTTTAAATTTTGGACATCTATTCAGAAATGTTTGTGTAATCAATAAATTTGTGCGTAAAGTCCAAAAAAAAGAAAAATAGTGTCAAATAAAACAAGTTTGGAGGGTTAAAGAAATATATAAAATATATTTTTGAGTTCTACTTAAAAAACTCCCAACTTACACTACGTATTGGCTGGGTGTATTTTTTTTTTTAATTTGTCGCAGAAATAAATTCATATCACTGAAGGCGTTGAACATGTTAAGAATTATGAATTCTGCTCACAGATAACGGCCGCACCCTAGCCTAGCTTAATCTCAATAGATGGTTAGAAAGCGAATATTGAAATCGATAATCAATAAAACACTTATTTTTGTAATAAAAATTATGATAAGAGCGTTAGCAATTCGCAACTGAATTTACTTGCAGCCCGATCAAACAAAATTGTCAAGTTTCTGACGAAACCAATCAACATGAGTTCCAAGAGCGTAAAATGCATTCTGTAAAAAAAATTAAAAATCAAAATAAATATTTTAACAATTATGATATGTATGTAAATACAGTTCGACCATTTTGTTTTATGTCTGACTATTTTTTTTTAACCTCAACCTCTTCTACAGAAAAAGGCACACAAATCGAATGACATCATTACACTGAATCAACGACCTTTATTTAAAATTTCCAAAAAATTCAAACGGAAAATGCAGCACAAATTAAAAAATAAAAATCAACACGTATTTCTTGTTACTAGGACACCACATACAACTAAAAGAAAATAAACAAATTCCATCAGGTATCATCAGCTCACAAGGAGAAAATCAAATATCAGCTAAATCTACAGACACAAATCCTGTACCTAGCTTTAGTTTCAGATTTTTTTTTTAATAAAATAAGTTCACGTTTCGAATTCTACAAAACTTAAGGTCATTGAAAAATACGTGCGATGTGAAAGATTTTAATGAAAACAGCCTATAAAAACACTGAGATACACACTGAAATAGTTGAATTGAAATTCAGTTGGCAAATTCTGTAGAATGAAAGTACAGGAGAGGATTTTAAAGAATATTATTTGTGCAGGAAATACTGCACATACATATTTCGATTAGATTTTTGAGTCATTTTGTCTATGAATTCAAACTTAAAGAGCACCAATATTTTTCTTTTCGGTTTTAATAAACTTTATTATATATGAATGTTACATGCATAGCGCATAGAATACATACATACGAGAGATCAGCAATGAATCGTTTTTTCACTACTCATAAGCACTCATGAAATTTTGAATATAATTGAGTCAACAATATTAAAATGTATCTACTCTGATTCATTCGTACTCTGTACAACGTTGATTTATAAGTACAGGTTGCAATGAGCATGAGTACAACGTTGACATAAAACTCATACCATTCGAAATATGTTTGATTCATAAACCTACTCATTCAGATTCATAACTTTCGAAAAATACTACTCACTTATGAGTATTATTCGAGTATTCGAATATTTCATCAAAATTTACAGTCTTAGTTGTTGTTGCATTTACAAAAAAAAAAAGAAAAAAGCACATACGCAAAAAAGAAAGAACAGCAAGCAGAGCAAACACAACCTTTTAGTGAGTATTTTAGTGTTCGTACGCTATTGATACTTATTTTGTGATTCGTGTTTATGTTGAGTTATGGAGAGTTCAAATTAACAACATCATACGTGTTTTTAAGTATGAATATAATGAGTACTTCAAACTTTGAATATGAGTAGAGGGACCATGATATTAAAATAAGTACGAATGCGTATAAGTATCAAAAATTATGAGTATGATTCGATTCTACTCATCTTTTTGAATACTCATTGCCGATCTCTAATAGATACATACATAATTGGTCATTTCACCCCTCCAGTCAGGATTATAACCTAGTATGTCTCACACAACTTATGTTGTGTTTATAAATTTTATACGTGATTAGCGGAACCTACAATTTGAAGTCAAGTTCTTCTTTAAGCAGAAGTAATTAAAAGTTTTATAAAATGCACAGACATTTGTAAGAAAGAGTCCATTTAACACGAAAGTAAACCTTAGCAATAACTAATTTCGTGAGCGGTTGTATAATAAGATCACAGTCATCAAAAAAAACAACAACACATAGATTTGATTAAAGATGCCTGTATAGATGTCTGGAAATGTGTATTCTGGACAGACTAATCAAAATATAATCGTTTTCAAGCTGACAACAAACGGTATTGCTGATGACATCTTGGGCAGATCAACTAAAAAGATACCATTTTAAGGAAACATTACTCATTTACTTTCTTCCTTACCTACCAGTGCTTCTCCGTTGCGCAAAAGTATGGACCCTATAAGCACTGATGCAGCAGCCTTGAGATAATTCGAGAGAAAATTTCTACATAAGATCTTCAGTCCAGTGCAAATTAGCGATTATTTCGGTATTCGATCCAACAATGAGTTGTATGAGATCCTCAACGCCATGGACGCTGTGCAGCGTATTAACATGCAGCGGCGGCGATGGTTCGGCTATGTCGTTCGCAATTTGGAGTAAATTTTCTTTTAGAATATTCAAGTACATCACCTTATCCATATTTCCCTCGATGAAACTAAATTACCAACACCTGTGGCGGCCATGCAAGCCCAAACCATGACACTTCCTCCACCATGTTTAACAGTGGCACACATGTTCTTTAATTCCAGTTGGGTATTTGATTTTCGCCAAACGTAAGATCTTCCATCCGAACCAAAAACGTCAAATTTAGATTCGTTTTTCTTCCATCCGAACCAAAAACGTTGAATTTAGATTCGTTCCCAACTGGAATAAAAGAACATGTGTGCCACTGTTAAACATGGTGGAGGAAGTGTCATGGTTTGGGCTTGCATGGCCGCCACAGGTGTTGGTAATTTAGTTTCATCGAGGGAAATATGGATAAGGTGATGTACTTGAATATTCTAAAAGAAAATTTACTCCAAATTGCCCAAAAATTGGGTCTAAGCAGTAACTTTCGCTTTTATCAAGATGACGACCCAAAACTCAAATCCAAAGTTTTTCAAACTGGCTTAAGGAAAACTGTCCCTATTTGATGGAACCACCTGCACAGTCTCCGGACATTAATGTCATTGAAAATATATGGGCGTTATTGGAAAAAAATATAAGAAGTCACAACATTTCAAGCAAAGAAACATTGAAGGGTGCATTACTCAAAGAGTGGAACAAAATAACGCCAGAAATTACTAAAAAACTTGTACAATCAGTACCAAATCGCCTAAACGCTATTAGTAATCAGAATGGTTACCACTCCAAATACTAGGAATAAATTTTTTGGTCAAAGGTTATGTAAATTTTCAATACACAGTTCCTTGCATCAAATAAGCTGACTTGTTTAAGAATGAGGTTTATTTTGTTTTTTTAATTTATTTTTAACATAAAATAATATACAATAAAAATGTATAATTTACCTTAAAGTTGTAATAAATTGCAATAAACTACCGTTTAAAAACTGTCCAAAAATTAATTTGTTTTAGAATTACAGTAATTTAATGATATCAATTTTTCTTGCATCAAATAAGCTGACAACCACTGTACATAATTGGTCATTACAACCCTTCAGTCAGGATTACGACCTAGTTTCTCACACAACTTATGTTGTGTGTGTTAATTATATACATGAGTGACGGGAGCTACAGTTTAAAGTCGACTCTGAACGACAGATTTTTGAGATACTTTTCATGGCAATTTTATTTACTCTCAGAGTTTTTTCCAGAAATCTGTTGAGAGGAAAGTCGCTTTTTGTATTTTGTTTTGATGTCTGGCCTAAAATTAATTAAAACTAAATTTTAATTAAACACTAATTTATTTTTATTTTATTTGCAATCTACGAGCTTATATTTTAAACGTTTTTAAAAGGTAAAAACGTAACAACATATTATTTCTTTTTGCCAGAAATCTACTGAAAGGAAGTCGCCGAAGATATATTTTTTCAAAACATTGTTCAACAACTTTTCTTCCCGATTCAATCTAATTTATTTACAATTCTGAATGTTAAAAATTTTTCTTAAAGCTTTTTGTAACCGGAATGTATGAAAAGAAATATACGTGCATATAAAACTAAATATGAGAACAATTGCTACATCCTATTTCCAACAGCCTAACTGACTGAGAACAAAGGAATGGCAAGGAAACCAAAAATAATTTTAGATTCACTACGCAAACTGGTAAAAATAAATTATAAGCGGCTCCTTCACTTGTGTTTGTGTGAAGGCATGGCTTTGTCTATGTATTACAAAAAAGGATGTTTAATGAAAAAGTTTTTTGCGCTTTTAGGCTTCTCCCCAGATGATTATGATTGTAATAGAAAAACAAAAAAAATGTTTAGGAAATTAGCTTTTAGAAGCAGAATTTATTTAAAAAATTTCTGCTGTGCGGTTTAATTAATTGTAAGAAGAAAGGAAATTCATACAAACCTACCACAAACAAAAAAATTTTTAAATTTATGCGTAAAATATGAGGGGAAGAAGGAGACTTCAGATACGGTTTACAATTTAAAAATGAAATTCTAACGCAGTACAGAAATTCTAAATCCAGGATTTATTTAAATTTTAAATTTAAATTTAAGATGTCCATCTCTCTGGCCAGCCAGTCAGTCTTGGTGAAAAACCAAGACAATGGAAACTGTCAGTAGATGTAAGTAGAATTTAGCATGAATCAAGCGACAGTTGACAGTCTACAGATACAGAGAAATACTTCCATTACAATGGGAACCTGTCCTATAACGGCCCTGAAGACCCCGCTGGAGTTGACCCCTTTGTATATGACAGTATGCACGAGGCTATAAAGAGTATGACTATGATAATAAGAAATAAATCTAACGCGAGATTTATATAGGGACACCGTGAGTAAATGACTGAATAACAAGAATTAAAGAAGCAATTCGGTTGACAAAAAGTTCTACAAAAGAGGCATCATTCTATGGTATACAGATTGATAAAGGACATATAGTAGCACAGAAGCGAAGATGTTCAATTCAGACCCCCTGGGGAAACTCGAAATTATTTTTTCTGCGAAATTCAACTTGGACGGGAAACACAGAAGATGAGATATAAAAGTACTGACACCCGAACACTTAGTTGCTATACGCTGGATTAGATATTAGAATGAAAAGTGGAATGAGCTAGACAGGGCTGTTTCTCAAGGGAATTTGCTGCATTGAGCAGTTATATTAAGCCTGATGAGGACATAAACTTCCTGTAGAATAGTAAGAGGGGTTTGAGTAGATATACTCGATGAAAGGAACAAATCATCAGATCACATACTTGAAACCTATGCGAAGTTAATACGTCGCAGAAAGAAAAATCGATGTGTTGTTATCTTTACTGACGCCGAACAACATACTGAAGTTTGCCAGTGCAATAGTTTTAAAAGAGGCATTATCTGGATATACTATATGTACACGGTGAGTACAGTAAATCGGGTGTTCTAGTTCGATGTTTCTTATGTCCATCCCTACCCTGTGCTTCAGAATTTAAATTAATTTCACTTTACTCTTTTGATTGTAACTAAACAATCTTTTCTAAAATGCTTATTTAAACAAATGAGCACAAATAAAATGGACCAAATAATTAAGAAATAGAAGTCACTGTAGTCTCAGCAGATTTCTGGCTAAAACTCTGAGAATAAATAAAATTAGTATGAAAACTTTGACATACACACCAGAGGTCAGCAATGAGTATTCAAAACGATGAGCAGAGTCGAATCATATTCATAATTTCTGATACTTATACGCATTCATACTCATTTTAACACGCTGACTGTTAAAATACTATATTTATGTGACAGTAAAGTCTCTGATCGGGCTGCGTCACCCTTATTGGACTACTTGCGTACAGCGGTACACGTGGCCTAAAGGAGATTTTACTGTATAACACGAGTGGCAGTCAACGTGTTAACATCATGGAATTTCTACTCATATTCAAAGTTTGAAGTATTCATTATATTCACACTTATTTCGACTCTCCATGACTCAACATTTGCAAGAACCACAAAATAAGTATCAATCGCGTACGAACACTAAAATACTCACTAGAATATTGTGTGTTTGCTCAACCAGCTGCTCTGTCTTTTTGCTTATGTGTCTTTTTCTTTTTTTGTAAATGCAGCAACAACTAAGACTGTTAATTTTGATGAATGATTCGAGTCACTCGAATCATTTATAAGTATTTTTCTAATGTTATGAATACAAATGAGTAGGCTTATGAATCAAGCATATTTCGAATGGTATGAGTTTGATGTCAACGTTGTACTCATACTCATTGCAACCTGTATTTATAAATCAATGTTGTAGTGAGTACGAATGTATCAGAATAGTTTAATTTCAATATTGTTGACATACTCATACTCAAAATTTCATGAGTGCTTATGAGTAGCGAAAAAACTATTCATTGCTGATTTCTGATACTCACCATAAGTAGTGAGTATGTCATAAATATGTATGTACATATGTTTGTTTATTTGTTAGAAATGTGTGTACAAAAATACATCTGAAGAAATTTATTTGCAAATTATGACTTTCATTAAACCCCGGTAAGGCATTAGGACCAGTATATAAATAAACTAGAACTACTATTCAATTTTCAAGCATGTATTGCACTCAATTTAAAAACGCGAAAATTTTCGCATTTCTCAATCACCTACATACTTTAGAGTGCTTTTATCCCTAAAACATTTCTCTCGAACGTAGTTTGAAAATAAAACAAAAACAATCCAAAAACGTAAAACTAACCCTCTTTTCAACTTTTCTATTGTTTAACGCAGCGTAACCGCAAGGAAATGTGATTTTCCAGATTGAAACGTTGATTATATTCGTTGGAAAACAGAAATTGATTGAGAATTGAAAACATTTTCTTGCAATTTACTCAACTAGAAAGTTGGATATTTGTGGTGTTTTAACAACATAATTTTCATTGAAGAAATGCATTCAATAATGAACAAAAAAAGTAAGCTGCATATGAATTAATATTAATAAAGGCAGCAGCAGCAAAGCATCAGCAATACAAATAAAAAATATACAATTCTTTAATTCTTTATCAATGGTGACATTGAAAATGTTCTTGCGTGTTATATTTTATACAGCGCACTTTTAAAACCTCTTTTTGATGCATGTTTGAGGTCACCGTAGTCTAGTAGGTAGTATGTTGGCTTATTAGACGTGATGCCACTATTCAAACCCCAGGTCAGACAACTCCAACAAAACGAAATATGAAAAGAATATTTCCCCTCAGCTGATTACTGGTAAAAACTCTGAGAGGGAATAAAATTGCCAAGAAAAGTTTCTCAAAAATTTGTCGTTGGGAGTCAACTTTATGAGAAGCTGGGTCTTAATTCTGACTGGCCTCCTGTATTGTCCAATTATGTAAAGGGTGTTTTGTATAGAGGTATAGAACTTTAAGTTGGCATTACTTTTCAAGATGGCGACCGATTTAACAGCTGTCAAGTGATTTATTCTCAGTTTGGTTTGGCAATTCATCATGAATAGACTCACGCTTGCAAATAGTGCAATTTTATTTCGAAAATAATGGTTCTGTGCGGAAAACGTATCGCGCACTACGTCCATTTTATCGTCGACAAAATCGTCCATCAGAGCAGTTAATTCGATTAACCATGGAACGTTTTCGCACCACGTTTATTCTTATTGATAACTCGCATCCCCAGAGATGCTGTACGGTGCGTACAGAAGAAGCTATTCCTGCTGTAGAGCGTAGCATTGAGGAAGACCCGAATGAGTCCATCCGCCATCAAGCACAGGAATTGGATCTGTGTCCATCCATTTTATGGAAGATTTTGCGGAAGGATCTTGGTTTGCGTGCTTACAAAATCCAACTCGTGCAAGATTTGAAGCCAAACGATCATCAAGTAAGGCGTAGATTAGTCGAATGGGCCCAAAACGAGATTGCCGTTGTTCCCGATTTTCATAAGCGAATTTTGTTTAGCGATGAAGCGCACTTCTGGTTGAATGGCTACGTCAACAAACAAAACTGCCGCATTTGGAGTGAAGGTAATCCTCAAGGGTATGTGGAAACACCGTTACATCCAGAAAAACCGACTGTTTGGTGCGCTTTATGGGCTGGTGGAATCATTGGTCCGTACTTTTTCAAAAACGATGGTGGCCAGAACGTTACAGTCAATGGTGATCGGTATAGAGCCATGATTACTAACTTTTTCATTCTTGAATTGAATAACCATGATGTCCAGGAGATGTGGTTTCAACAAGACGGCGCAACATGTCACACAGCTCGTGCCACAATAGATTTATTGAAAGACACGTTTGGTGACCGCCTAATTTCACGTTTTGGACCTGTGAATTGGCCTCCAAGATCTTGTGATTTAACACCGCTAGACTACTTTCTGTGGGGCTATGTAAAGTCATTGGTCTATGCGGTAAAGCCACAAACGCTTGACAATTTGGAAGACAACATTCGCCGTATTATTGTCGATAGACGGCCACAAATATTGGAAAAAGTCATCGAAAATTGGACGTCCAGATTGGACTACATCTGCGCCAGCCGTGGCGGTCATATGCCAGAAATCATATTTAAAATGTAATGCCACAAGATTATCTTTCGGATAAATAAAATTCATGTCAATCGAATAATCCATCGTTGTTTTATTGCAACATAAAGTTCTATACCTCTATAAAAAACACCCTTTATATATGTATTCATGCCAGCATAAATCCTTTCACTGTTAGCACTAATTCTCTCATTGCTGCGAACAAAAATAGAAAGTTTGCCTAAATGCAAAGCAGCAGAATCGTTGATTGTGGTCGTACTGGCTTAAACTAATAATTTCCATATTTCCATATTTCCTGCATTGTATTTTAGAGATGACTGCATTTGCTGTGGTGCGGTTTTTGTGTTTATTGCATAAAAGTTCAATCTGCAGAAAACTTGTGTCTGAAAGCTCCAGATAATATAAATACTTTTCAAAGAGGCTTTTCATCACGTCCAGACCATCAAACTGAAGAAAAGAGTATATTTTCTGTGATTTTCGATTCAGTTCAATTGAAAATTGTTTAATATTTGAAGTTCCTGTCACAGGAGGACAATAGTTTGGCTTTATCGGTTAATGCCAGACTGCATATAAATTCCTTGCACGAATAACTTGTTCCCTTAAAAGGAAATTAATTTTATTTTAAATCTAACTTGGGTTCGAAAGCTCACATAGCTAACAAATATTGAAATAAAGATTTTAAAGAATTTTTAAAAGCAAATTTAAATTTAAATAACATGAGAGATATTACGGAAAGATATTTTATAAAATTTTAAAGATCGAACAAATGTTCTCCACGGCTTTTTGATGTGTGGAGTGCATACCAGACGTCCAATATTCCATAACTCTTGCGGCTAAATCAAACTGAATTTTATCGATGGCTTTGAGGACCGTAATGGTTTGTGACTTATCTTTATACATCTGCGATTTAAGAAACCCGCGCAAGAAAAAGTAATACGGTATCAAATTGCACGATCCCGATGGTCAGTTCACATCACATCCACATTGAAACCACATGTCGCTGGTTTTCAAATAAGACAATTCATGCCAAAAGATATTAATTATCATCCACCAACTGTGATCGCCGTTGACAGTAATGGTATGGCCAATGTCGTCCTCAAAGGAATATCGATCGTAGTCAGTCGCAAATTTGTACAAAATTGTGACCATTTTTCACATAAAACAAACGTTTTAAAACTGAAAATGATACAATATTGCTTCAATAACATTCATATCATATCATTCATATTTAACAAATTAACTGAAATTATTTAACATCCTGTTCTTTTTTTTTTAAGTGGAAACAAAAATTTACATTTCAAAGAATTAATTCATGGTGTTCAAATACAACCGAAATAAAGGCAAAATGCCACAAGCTGTGTGTATATGAAATGTCATAAATTTTAAATGATTTTCATTCTTCATTCCATTTACGTTGAAGAAAATGAAGCTGTAGCTTCTTTTATTTACCGAAACAGTTCACATAAATTCCATCAAGTATTGACAGTACAATATTATTAAATATGTATGCACATTGTGAAAGAGTAAGGAACAGCTTTATGCAGCCAATCGTTTCGATGTTGCAGTTGTAGTAACAGGTTTAAAATATGCAAGTCTTAGTTAGCATGATTTGTACTCGATTTCTACAGCAATATTACAAGAAGGTCCTTTCGGGAACTAGTAACCAATCATATTACTTAACAAAATGTATTTGAAGTTTCCTTTACATGCATAATTAGCCATACATGCAGAAGGTCCTTTCAGGAACTAGTAACCAATCAAATTACTTATCAAAATGTATTTGAAGTTTCCTTACATACATACATGCATAATTAGCCATTACGACCTAGCATGTAAATCCATTAATTTTTTTTCTGCCAGAAATATGCTTAGTAGAAGGCATATTTCGTTTTGTTCGATATGTGTGATCTGGGGTTTGAGCCGAGGCTTCATGTCTACTAAGCTAAGACACTACCTTCTAAATTACGGCGACTTCATTGGAGTTTCATTAGTATTCCAAAAACAGTATGATGGCATATATCTACGGGTTAACTACCGAATGCCCATGTATCTATTACTATCATATCTGTGTTTAACATCACCTTTTGAATTGCTTCTTAACTCTTATCCTGTACTTCAAAAATAAAACGCATATGACATTAGTGGGTCAAATTTGCCCAATACAAAAAATTATAATATTTATTCAGTTTTTACATTCATTACATACAATATTGCTCTCAGAATGCTTTTTGAAAATAAATTCTTGACATTAAGAACATTTATTTGCATATTTGGTGCTCTTAGAACGAATTGGACAAAAGTTGCAAAGTCCCCTTTTTAAATTTTTTACTTGTGGAACTTTTGCAGAATCCTTTTGAAGGCTTTTTACGACTGCAGGACTACTTTGTAGCATGTTCGGTCTGCGAGATATTTCTCCACTTATAAGCTCCATGCCTAAGTCTTCCAAGAATGTGCGTCGCTTATATTTATTATTTCCCTTCCAGTGCGGGAATAGGCGGATATATCCAACATATTGTAAAACAGTGCTTGAGACAATCGATTAGTTCTTCTTTTACATGTGTAAGTTCTTATAAGTTGATCTAATGTATCGACCCCTGATTTCGTTTCATCATAGAAATGAATTATTTCGGACTTTTTGGAGCTTGCTCTTATTTTTTCGTGCTAAGCAAAAACACTGATCGATTTTTTTAGGTACATATCCCATTTTAGTTTTGTTTTCATTGTCGAAGAGAAAGTGAGCACAGTTTTCAGGTTTCCCTTTTAGTTGCAATATTTTTTTTTGCAAGAAAGACCTTTGCGGTCGTCCCTTAGAGATTCTAAAACTTCACCATAAGATCTAAATACACCCGCCAACAAAAGTAGCCCGAAATATGCTTCAATTGTTATGTCGTCTACAGCAATTCAATTATTTCCATTATTATTGACCTAACTGAACCGATTGTACAGCAGTTACTCTTATAAATATATTACCACTTGTAGTTATATCAGCAACTAATTTCATATGATCACTGGGCATAAATAACGGAAGAAAAGATTTTATACTATCAGCTCTTGAAATAGCATAACGCGTTAGACCAGGAGTCAAATTTATTATGTCCTGTTTAGATACATTAAAACTTCATCCGTAGTTTGATCGAGAATTTCGGAATTATCCATGCTAACGCCTGACGAGGAGTTGTGGTCATAGTCAGATGCAGGTTTGCTAGTTATGATGTTGTCAAGACTTACAAAATTGTTACGAAGCTCTTATGATATGCGTAAATTGATTTTGTTGCATTGGGCAACTTTGACCCAAAAGTACCAATTGCGTAAGTTTTTTTACATACGCTTTGTGAAACGATCTACAAAAATTATATTTTAAATTTTAATAGTATTCACTAAAAAAATAATTGTACAAAAGTTTAAAAAAAATCCGAGGAGTATTTAAAGAATAAATGAGCAATAAAAACTGTTTGGGCAATTTTGACCCATTAATACAGGATTAGGGTTAACTAAACACTTATTTTGGTGACCTCAACATACATATGTATGTGTGTGTTTATGCACTGCAAATAAAGGTTTTTGGACTTACCATTTAAAAACAATTTTTTGAACAAAAAATTTTCTATAAAAAAATGGCTATTAAAGCTTAAAATCTCTAATTTTAATAATTCTATCACTTCCAAGGTATACCTATATATTGATATTTAAATCAGTAGCTCCTGTACAACTCATTTTTAAATATATCATGACGTCTATTAAGCGCTCCCGATTTTCGAATTTGAATAAAACATAATTTATGTATGATAATATCGATAATTCTTATTCGTTTGAAAGCGCTATTGATGCGCATATGAAATGTTCAATTACCATGACTCTGACGCCTAAATAAAACTGAATATTAACGATGGAATGGGTTATATTGTCTTTGAAGTCCGTTGTAATAACTCAAGAAAGCTCCACAAGAAAAAGTGTAACGGAGTCAAATCACACCAACTTGGTGGCCGGTTCCCATTACCGCTATGTAAGGTAACAATGTCTAACTTGACGAGTTGTATGGCACATGACGAAACCACATGACTTTGGAGACCAGATTATCCGATTCAAGCTAAAAATAAGTTGGTAATGGTCGACCTATAGTTCTCGCCGTTGAAACTGAAGGCCACACCAAATTTCACAACAACTATTAACTTTTTCGATATGCATTGGATGTTCACGGAGCTCAAGTAGATTGGTATCGTCTAAATATAGTCAATCTTTTTTGTTGACGTACCCAGTCATTCAGAAGTAGACCTCTATGCTGAAGATGGTTTTTCGGTGAAAATCATAATCAGTTGCCAAACGCTCTACAGCACGATTAAAAAATTTTCAATTAAAATACTTCAATTAAAGGTATTCTTTTTTCAAAGATTCTTTATTTTTATTGAAATTAAATTTTAATATTTAGTTTAAATTTTTAAATTTTATATTAAATAAGTTCTAAAGTTGTTAATAAATATGTACATATATTTAATTTAGATTTAGTCTTCTTGCCATACGAAACATAATTATTACGAATTATATTTGACCAGAACACATGGTTATCCAGCGCTGTGTATCGATCTACAAAAGTAAAAAAAGAATAACTTATTGTATTTACTTTATATGAACAGAATAAAATTTGTTATAAAATTATGTACAGTGGTGGCCACGAATTTAAGACACGACATTTTACTTATACATTTGTGATAATTTTTACATCTTATCAAAAAAATTTTAGGTCAATGATATTTTTCTTAAGACTTTAGTAATATTATGAAGAAAAATTAGTAATATTTTGCTACCTATATTTGGTTAAGAATCTTTATTTTACATATTATATAGATCAAGACAAAATGCTAGTCGGGATTTCATTTTTTTTTGACACAAGTGGTTTACGTTGTGCAATACACCCACGCAAGTTTTTCTCATTGAGACATCTTCTTATTGCCCTAGACGAAATAGCAGTACCAAAATCCAATGCAATTTTACTTTTTATTTTACTTGAGCTCGTGAAAGGATTATTAGCAGCTACTTTAGGGTGTAGTTTTTCGGGCTCTGGGTTGCTGTTTGACATTTTTGGTGGTACCATATTGCTTGATGTGTTCCAGCGCGTTGTAAATCTTGCATCTACAACATTTAAGCAGCTTGGATATCTCCATTATTATTTTTCCATCAAATTTTAGTTGTTGGATCAGTTTTCGCTCGGAATCGGTATTCCACGTACCTCTGGCCATTTATAATTAAATATTTCTATGTATTCCAACATAAAATAAAATAAAACATTCGATGCTCAACGTTTAGCTTCAAAAAAAACTAAAAAATCACTTAATAACCAGATATTTCTGCAATGTCTTAAATTCATGGCCAGTTTCAAATAAACTTTTTTACAATAATATGATCAAAAAGCAACAATATATAAAAAGAAACAAAATAAAATAATGGTACTTTTTCTTAGTATTACAGGGTACATAGAAGAATAAAGAATATCAAATTTGATATTACAGGATTGTAAATATTATCACAACTATGTCAGTCATATGTCGTGTCTTAAATTCGTGACCACCACTGTATGTGCAGCTTATCGATATTCACCAAAATAAAAATTTGTGGTCTCTGGAGAAACTGTGAATATTCGCAAATAATAAAGTTATTTGGTATGGTAGATGAGGGCTCTACCCGAAATTTATCAATAAAAGTATCACAAAAAGGTTTTTATATATTGGCTAGAAATTGTAAAGACCGGAACTTGGCTGAATAACTTCACTGCTTTGGTCATCATCATATAGTCGCCGTAGCCTAGTAGGTAGTGTGTTGGCTTATTAAACGTGAGGCTAGGGTTCACACCCCAGGTCAGACATTTCCAATAAATGAAAATATGAGAAAAATATTATTTCGGCGATTGCCTCTCAGGAGATTTACAGTCACACAGATAATTATACGTACCCCCTAAAAATCATTTTTTTAAAAAGTGATGAACTTCTAATCTAAAATTTCTTTACATTAGCATCTGTAACGACACATTTACTTAAATAAAGAAAAAAGATTCCCAAAATCTATGAATTTGTGACTGCAGTTTGCTTAAAACCAATATGGCACCACAGAAAATTATACGTACGACGTATATTTCGTATAAAATTTATCCAAGGCTAGCCCGGTATATAAAAGGTATTGTGGATAAAAATCCTAGGACTACAGCCGTAGAAATACGAAATACCTCGGAAAGTGATCACAATGTTATTGTGCATTCCGAAACAGTTCGAAGTGTTTTGAGGAAGAACGGTTTCCGCAACCGATTGCCAAGAAAAAAGACAGGTTTGGAATTTTCTCAATAATATATGGACAAGTCAACTGGTTTTTGGGCGAATGTAATATTTAGTGATGAGAACAAATATAATTTGTTTGGCTGTGACGGAAAACAAAATATTTAAAAAAAATGATTTTTGGGCGGGTACGTATAATTATCTGTGTGACTGTGTGTCAAAAGCACTGAGATTAAATGAAATTGCCAGGAAAAATTTCTCAAAAATCGGTAGTTCGTAGGCGACATTAAACTGTAAGTTCCGAAACTCATGTAAAAAATTAACACACACAACATAAGTAGTGAGAGAAGCTAGGTCGTAATCCTGACTGATTAATTGTAATGATCAATTATGTATGAATGTACAGTGAGCGCCAAAAGAAACTATGATCTAAGAATAAAATTCTAACAATCACCAAACTCAGCTTTTGCCACTTAGGGCAAAAAATTTTACAATATTTCGAAATTTTTCGAAATTTGTTTCAATCTTAAAAAACTAAAATAAAAATAACTGTAATTTATTAATGTATAATTTTCTTTAATGTACAGTTTCTTTTGACGGTCACTGTATGTATTGGTCATCTACATAGATGACACCTAACTTAGATAGGACGAGAGAGACTAAGGATCCGTTTCCTGTATCATCGTAAGTTAAATATTTAACACAAGGATATATTGCTCGTATTACGTAATTTATAAATCCTATGTATGGCTACTAATATTGTCATTTCATTTCTTCATAGAGAATACGGTGCGACAGTCAAAATACACCCAGCTAATGACATAGTGTAGGTCGTAAGTTTTGTTGAGTAGAACTCAAAAATATTTTGTTTTATATTTCTCGAACCCTCCAAAATTGTTTTATTCGACAAAAACTGTTTTTTGGACTTTTTACACACAATTATTGATTACCCAAATATTTTTACCCTATTTTCAAAATCCAACGTTTTTTAAAAAGGGGACAGATAAGCCTTTAAAATGGTATGTATAGCCATATGGTCCAAACTTACATGTTATGAGTTTTGATCGGGTATACTTGGAAAATATGATTTTTTTTCTAATTTTTCAAGTTTAGCTATTCTTAATTGCAAAATTTAATCAAAAAATACAAAACAAGTGATGACATTCGGAAAGTGCATTATCTTGTGAAGATATTGATTTCTCGTTTGTTCAAATCGGAGAAGAATTACTGAAGTAATTTAAATAGTATAACAGTCGCGTTATATTTTTTATATATGTCATCTTATCAAATGAACTTTCAGTTCAAAAATTTTCAAAAGTTTTGATGGATATTGATTGTTTATCACAAAATGTGTCATTTTCACGTTTGCACAACTACCAGAAGTCGGCTAATATTTGTGTTTTTTTGCAAATATTATTATTTCTCTTTGCGCAAACATTGTTCAATTTCTGCAAGTAGCTCAAACGTGAAATTGACACATTTTACTACAAACAATCAAGATTTATCAAAAATTCTGAACATTTTTGAAATAAGAGTTCATTTGCAAAAATATATGTATGAAAAATTTAACTCGCCTGTTAGACTATGTAATTAATAACTACGGTATTTTTTATCCGATTTAATCAAACGAAGTGTCAATCTCTTCACAAGATAACGCGCTTTGAAAATGTCATCACTTATTTTACATTTTTTAATTAAACTATGCTACTATGGACAACCAAACTTGAAAAAATATGAAAACAATTAGCATTTGTCAAGTTTACCTCATCAAACCCCATGGCATATTAAGTCAAATAATATATACATGTATGTATACCGTTTTAAGGGCCCATCCCTCTCCTTTCTAATAATATTTAAATTTTGGACATTGATTCAGAAATGTTTGTGTAATCAATAAATTTGTCTTTAAAGTCCAAAAAAACAGTTTGGAGGGTTCAAAAAATATAAAAAAATATTTTAGAGTTCTACTAAACAAAACTCACAACCTGCACTATGTCATTAGCTGGCTGTATATACTTTTTTTATTTTGTCACATAGTGTAATTGTTTTTCCACTTTTTAATCACAATTATTAGGCTAATGGAGTTCAATGTATACATCGCATACAGCAGCAAGTTCATCTTTCGTTTCTCACATTGCAAATTGGATAAGTTTCATTGATTCAATTTGATGAAGACTTTAGAATTTCGACGAGTACACACTGCTTAAGTAAACCTCATCAATTTTTGTGACATAGAATACATTGAGTAAAGAAAATTGATTTGTCTTAAAACTTTAATTAAAATTCTTTAAATTCTGAAGAATAAAGAGAAACTGTATTATTTGGTTTAAAAATTATAATGAATTTTTATTTTGTTTGCATTCGCCTATAAACATGGACTGATGATGCTTTCTTTCGCAACTGCCGTTTTAACGTCATTAATTAATTTCACGCCCACTTGGCATGATTTTTATAATGAGAACGTGAGAATAATTAAAATGTTTCATTTTTTACTCAACATTATTTTTATAACATTTTCTTCACATAAAGACGTTGCCAAAGTATTAAGAGTGGGTCAAGTGATTGTAATTTTTGCTCAATTTCACATTGAACAAGTTAAACCGTTCACTGACAAAGGCAGGATGTAAAAAAAGAAGAGAAACAATAATATTTTGACAGCAACAAAGAAATGAAATAAATTTAAAGGAAAAGAAGATTTAATATAGAATAATATAAACAGATAGAAATTAAATACTGTACACACATGATTATTTCCAAAGGATGCACATACACAGTACGCTACAATATACTGCATTACAGATATACATACATACATATATAATTCCTCAGATTATTTTAAGTCTGTATTGGTGTGCTTAAATACAATAAAAAAATATAAAAAATATACTTTTTTGATTGATATAAAGGCCAAAAAAATTGTTACGTTTTGAATATCTCGCGTCTTAAATGAAAGACAGTGGTATTCCTATCGACATGCATCTGTTACTTCACTCCTATCAAAATTAGATCAAGCTTTTAGCTTGTACTTGGCAGTTCTTGATAGCAAACTTTAGCCGAGAGTGACTTCTGTGTAAAAACTCGTTGGAGAAGCCCTCAGGATAAAAGTTATCAATATTTAGTTTGTAAGGATTAAGTGGAAGTTGCCGTAGTCTAGTAGGTAGTGTGTTGGCTTATTAGAAGTGAGGCCAGGCTTCAAACCCCAGGTCAGACATCTCAAACAAAATGAAACCTGAAAAAATATTTCTTCGTCGACTTTCTCTCAGCAGATTACTGGCAAAAACTCTGCCATGTAAAGTTTCTCAAAAATTGTCGTTCGGAGTCGACGTTAAACTGTAGGTCCCGCCACACATGTATAAAATTGACACACACAACATAAGTGGTGCGAGAAACTAGGTCGTAATCCTGACTGAGGGGTTATAAAGAAAGAATTTGTTCTATAATCTTTTTCTTTACACACCATATCCTACTGTTTCATTACTCTCTGTTGTCAAATGTTGACATGCCAATATAAGTTCAAATAAAAACATACAGGAGACAAAACAATATAAACAACAAAATTTTTCAAAACAAAAACAATTTTTCCTAAAACGTCTCCATTACAATAAATGTCTATATTTGTCAATATATTTTCCTGTTCATTTGGGGATCAACATATACCCACTATATGTACTCGTACGGTCTTATGTGTATGCAGACTTTGTTAGACATGTTCTAACATCCTTTGTAGAAAAAGCAAAAGAAGAGAAAAAAGAGGGACAAGAGATATCTTCTCCATTTTAATAGTGGTGTTGATAATTAAAATTCCGATATATTTTGGAAATTTTTCGGACAAAATTTTTCAGGAAAACTTAATATAGTAAAAGAGCACAAGACCATGTTTTCACTTACATTTTTTGCTACGTTTTTTTTTTGTTTAAATTAATTTGGCTGTATGGCATCAATGTGACTTGAATAATGCTCTAAATTCTACAAAAAATATTCGGTATACGCCAGAGACTTCACCTATAAAAAGTAATACAAAGGCTTTAAAACGCATGAACGGGAGGGGAAGTGACTTCACTTTGCTGGAATAAAATGTCGTTGAAGTTTAATTGTTTAATTTTTAAATTAAAAATTTTGTTTCCATGATTCATTTGTGCTTGCCATTAAACGTAACGTTAACTCCTTACTATTTTTGAATGAACTAGGGACACCGTTAATGCAGCCAGCGTGTGAACCGAATCAAATAGAAGTAACGAGGATTCGTTAAGGGCTTGAGAATTGACTTCGCTTCAAATGCAATAAATTTGCTTATTGACATAGCCATTTAACTATTAACACAGTTCTTGCTGCTTTTCATCCGTCTGTTTCAAAGGTCGCCGTGATCTAGCAGGTATTAGACTTGAGGCCTCGGTTCAAACCCCAAATCAACGAAATATGAACAAAAAATTTCTTCGGAGACTTCCTTTCAGCAGATTTCTGGCAAAAACTCTGAAAGAAAAAAAATTGCCATGAAAACTTTCTCAAAAATCTGTCGTTCGGAGTCGACTTTAAGCTGTAGGTCCCACCACTCATGTATAAAAATTAACGCACACAACATATGTGCAGTGAGAAACATCACAAATGCGACACAAGCAATGGTCGTTCGATGGTTGTACGAGTATTATCCTTCGGCATAATATTCAAAACTTCACGCTACAGCAGCACATGTATCTATGGCTATAGGGCATGGTTTTGAATTGAGAAGAGTTCAGTTAATGCTAAAATAAATTATTTGACATTACGCTGATGATGTTGATCGTTTAATGAACAAAGTGTTGAATGAAATTTTTGAGGGGGATTACATATTTACAAACTGTTTTTATTTTGTGCTGTGTATCCGTAGAAAATTTCCATTTTTTAATGAATAATGTAAAGGGAATTCTACAATTATCGAGGGGCCTAGTTTTTTTGAATAATGATATATTGGTAGTACAACTTAAGAACATGTCATTGCTTTACTAAGATAGTTATTTCAAAAAAAAGGCATTTAATATCTTGTAAATAAGCAGTCACAAAATTTTTCTCAACTTTTTGGCAATTTACTGATGCATCCCAAAAAAACCGTTCAATCAAGTCCATTTTCGATATCACGCTCTGGTGAGAAGCGCAAGCCAGTGAGAGCATTTATCATCAAACCAGAAAAATGTGAATCTGTGTATATGACGGGTGCTGTTGGCAGTTTCGCTGACAGGCTCGGTCTACCCCACCAGGATTACTGCAGAAGCTGCAATGATGTGAAGGAAACGGAATCGGTACAACACCTTTTATGCCTTACACTTCAGAACAGACGTCATCGGTTTTTGGGTGACAGAACGTTCGAATATCTGGGCTTGGTGACGAAAACAACTGGCTGGTTTCATCCGAATCCCGGGGTGGTTCAAATCTACCACAAACGAATCATGACAAGAGGTTTACCTCACAATGGGTGATATGGTTAATATGGGTCACCGAGTAAAGCTGTCTGTGAACAGCAGGCTACCTGCTAACCTATCCTCTTTGACGGCAATACCTTCCATTCACTGTTTTCCGAATAGTTTAGGAACGGTTATGAAAAGTTACGGCCTCTTGTCTGGTTGCATATGTAGGACGTCTTAAACAAATTAATTGCTGCCTGTGAAAGTATTCCGCTCATAGTGGAGCATAGTTTTCTGATCTCACGAAATACAAAGCATTACTTCGCCGCTCAGGATATGCTCGATTGTACATTTTGTTCGACCTGTTGAAGTGAATGCAATTTTTATCGCCTATGATAATTCCATGTGAAATAGCCGTAGTCTAGTAGGTAGTGTGTTGTCAAACCCCAATTCAGCATTAAAATGAAAATACGAAAATCTTTCTTCGGAGATATACTCTCAGCAGATTTCTGGCAAAAACTCTGAGAGAAAATAAGAAATTGCCATGAAAAGTTTCTCAAAAAAACCTATGCTTCAGAGTCGACTTTAAACTGTAGGTCCTGTCACTCATGTATAAAATTAACACAAACTACGTAAGTGGTGTGAGAAGCTAGGTCGTAATCCTAAATGAAGGGTTTTAATGTCCAATTATGTATGTAAGTAATAAATCGATGCAAATATGCTTTTTTTAGGTTATCAGGCAGCATTTCAGTCATGAAAAATCGTTTTCAGTTCATGTGGCATTCAAATTCCTTGCTTGCTTTAGAAAAAATTCTGCTGCTTTTAAATGCTTTCAAAAGGCAGCTTGAGTAACATTTAATGATTGTGGAAGTTATTCTTGTGTCCAATATGAATCCTGATCGGGTTATGTTTGCGATTTATGTGGTCTTCAAACATTTTTGGCTGACACGGTTGCTGTTTATTTTGATGTTAAAAACTTTATTTTTTCCACAACATAAACCTTTATAAGAAAAGGACAACCCGTAAGGAGAATATCTTTTCCAAAGTATAATAATTTATTTTTCTTTCAGGCTTTTTTTCAATTTTTTCACAAAAAAGGTCAGAGAATTCAATAATTTTATTATTTTAATTATTTTTTCATAATGTACGTTAGCGGCTTATTAGACCAGTTATTTTGTTTCTTTTTCTTTTCTCTTTACTTTGGCATCGTTAATTATGTAACTTCATTAAACATTTTTTAGGTACATCTGTTGGAACTTAAAGGAAAACTTTTGAGAAATTTACAATTTTTTTGGTATCCAGCACGCACACAAACCTACAAATTTAAACCACGTTGGAGGATTCTTTCCATCTGTTTTCCCTGGTAACTAGGAAACATTACACGTGCCTAAAGGGAACGGGATAATTTTAGCATTGTTTATGACTTGTATCGTCAGTATGTTGTAGCTGAAATTAAGGTTAAAATACTTGAGGTAGTATTAGGGTACTTCAGGTATTAAATTCCACTTAAATACTAACACAAAGGCAAGGTCCGTTACCAACCAGTATATTACAAGCAATTTAAATTTCAATTTGGATTATACTTTACAGAGATTTCGTAATTTTATTATTAAGCATTTTGTTAATTAGTTTGAATATTTGTTTTATTGTTTGTGAAAAGTTTTAATTAATATTTCATTATGAAATCTCTTATTTAATTTTTTTATTTTTTTTATTAATTTTTTCAATATAATTTTAGAAAATCGTCATTTAAATGCTTTCTAATAAGAATTAAATTTTTTCAAATACATCCTCTTCTATAAATTTTTCCACGTATTTTTTCTTATTTTTTGTTGGCGTTTCAATTGCTTTAACATTTTTTTCCTTACAGCGTTACTTTACTTCGAATCCGAACTGTTTAAAACAAAACCTGTGAATGAATAGAATTTTCCAGCAGCATTTGTTATTAGAAGAAGATTTAAAAATTAAAAACTTTAAAAAACATCATACGGCATGCACACGCAGTCGCCTTTACTTCTTTGATTTTGTTTTGATTCACATTAATATTGTTTACGTTTATCTCCGTATTTGTGTTATCATAACACCAACAGTCAGAGATGCTATTTCATATGAAATGTTAGTTTGAGAAATTCTCTTATTATGTCTATCGCTGTTAAGCAAAACGTAACAGAATTAAATTTAGTACAAGGGAGCGTATGAGTTATACAACAATTCATTCATTTCATTTCACATACGTTTTGGTTAGTTAGACATGATGTTGTTAACGTTGTGTTACTAAACATTTGTAAATGATATGATGGTAAATTTGCAAAAGAAAGATATTTTAACAGAATAAAAAAAGCCACAAAATGTATAGTTTTTCACAATCATTCTTATTATTTTTAACACTCTTTTACATGAGGTAGATAGAATACGTCTATTTCTATGTACACAAAATTTACATGATAAAATGGAACTGCGATGAGTAAGACAACGGTGTAAATCCTAAGCCTCGTCCAATATCTACTAAATGAATTGCAATGAGGATTTGTGCATAGTAAGCGAGTTATTCAACTTGTCTCTGAGTTCATCCCTGTGAACGAAATATTAGTTACAATCTGCATCAGACCTACAGTCTATAGCAGTAGCTTCATTTTCTGATGGAGGAAAAGGACGAACCGCTAAATATGTTTTCTATGATTATCCTGAGGACTTATAAGAAAAGGGCCTGGCCTATGACGCCAAAATTGTTTTCGACTATTTTAATGTGAAAGTCAGGTGGAATAGAAGTCGCCGTGGTCTAGTAGGCAGTGTGTTGGCTTATTAGACGTAAGGCCACGGTTCAAACCCCAGGTCAGAAATGAAATCGAAAGTATGAAAAAATATTTCTTCGGCGACTTCCTCTCAGCAGATTTCTGGCAAAAGCTCTGAGAATAATTAAAATTGCCATGAAAAGTTTCTCAAAAATCTGTCGTGTGGAGTCGACTTTAAAACTTTAGGTCCCATCACTCATGTATAAAAATTAACGCACACAACAAAAGTGGTGTGAGAAACTCGTTCGTAATCCTGACTGAAGTGTTGTAATGACCAATTATGTATTCTGGTGGAGGAAAAGAACGAGCTGTTCTATGATTATCCTGAGGACTTATAAGAAAAGGGCCTGATTTATGACGCCAAAATTGTATTCGACGATTTTAATGCGCAGGTCAGGCGAAATAATATATTTAGTCCTATGGTCGTTATGTTTAGACACCATAAGACCACTGGTATGACACTGATGGATGTCGCTGCTCGCGCGAAACGTGGTAGTATGTAACATCAAGATTCAGCAAACGACATTCAAAAAGCCACTTGGTTTTTCCTCCGATCGATCAATATCCAACAAGATTGATCACATAAGATTTGTGGAAAGCATGTTGCCAAAGTAATAGGTGTGCACACATATAAACGTCCAAATTTCGGGCGACAACCTTGTCGCAGCCAAGTTACGATTGTGCATTGGTGCTATGAGTTCTATGCAATGTTGGATGTCACAGAGCACAGATGAGAACTTCTCTGCTCAACTCTAGGCTAACCCGCGCCAATTTCCATTTAACCTCAGAGACATTGTGAGCCAACACCTCTCACTGCGTGTGCACTACTGTGTAAATAGTTCTTGGTTTTGCACACCTCCGCCAAACCGGTATTAAGAAGAGGAGTTTGCCAGCTTACAGCGATGAAGCCGCATGCAAGAAAACACTGTAGTTCGCCATTCTGTCTCACGCCATCTAATGCTCTAAAAATCGTTTACATTCCGCGTGTTTCTACATGGAGATAGGTAGTATGAAAGGTATTACTCACCGATACAGCAGCCTTGAAAGTATTCGGATTAAAAATACTATGAAAGCTCTTTGTATGAAAGCAAATTGGCATTGATTTCTGCATTATTAGCCCTATGGACAATGTTCAGCGCTTCAACATCCAGTGGCTAGGCTGGAACGGACACGTCGTTCCGATGAAATAGAAGATTGCAATACGAGGCTTAGCATAATTCGGCATAGAGGACATCATTGTCTGAGTTGGAAGGACCATATTAAAGAAGCATCCTAATAGATTGGCTAGACTCAGAGAATCGAAAGACTACCGCCAGGGGATTGTCGAAAGTATTATTTATTTACATCTCTTTTCTTTTTTTACATGTCAAAGCTGATATTTGAAGTGAACTGCTTTCTCTAGAGGCAGTTTTAAACAATCATAGAATTACTATATTTTTTTTACAACTTATCTCGGGAAATACTTAAAACACTTGGATTATAAATTCAATGGGCGTTTATGAAGGATCTCAATAGCTTTATGATTTGAATATAATAATAAAATTGTATTAGCATTGTTGTTTTAAATCTTGAAGGATGGAAGACACATTCGAAAGCGAATATTCTTTTTTTGTTTTGTTTAGCATCAAATCTCTAAAGGATTTGCTGTGAAGTTTATCGTTCGTGGCAAACCTTTAAGAAATGTTTGGTGTTTAGAAACGTCTACAAATAATGATTTTAGACATTAACATGCATTATTTCCAATTTTCTTTTTCTTCTTTTCTACCTTTTGCATATTCGACAGAAACATTCCGATCGATAAAGAAATAAAAATTATAAAAAAGCATTAAAAACTATAAATGTTGTATTATCCGCTTAGCTTAGATCAAAAATATTCTCATTGTGTTTCAATTTATTTATCAATCATTTGTCAGTAATGTTTCGATTATTTGTCCTAAGCCATCACAACTGTCAAAAACAGAAAAAAAATCTGTCATTCAATTTCTTTTTTTTTTTGACGGAGTGGTAAAGGAGAATAAATAGTCGGAAGAAACATACAAGGAACACAATATTTTTTTTTACGGACTTCTTATTGTTTCATAAGTATTTATAATTTTCATTTAGAGACTCAATCTTTGGATAAGGCGAATGGAGTTGTCGAATTATATGCATAAAGGATTTGTGGTTTTCAAATAACCTCTTAGTTTTTATGATTTGAGAATAATTGCACAGTATAATGTTTGTATTTCTATTTTTGATTGTCTATTGCTAAAGCGTGTAATCAAATCATAAAATGTTAGTCAAATAATCTGATTTAAGTCGCAGTAGTCTAGTAGGCAGTGTGTTGGCTTCTTAGATGTGAAGCCACTGTTCGAAACCTAGGTCAGACATCTCGAACAAAATGAAATAACAAAAAATATTTCTTCGGCGACTTCCTCTAAGCAGATTGCTGGCAAAAACTCTGAGAGTAAATAAATTTACATTGAAAAGTTTCTCAAAAAAGATCTGTAGTTCGAAGTCCACTTTAAACTTCAGGTTCCGCCACTTATGTATGAAATTAACGCACACAACATAAGTGGTGTGAGAAGCTAGTTCGTAATCCTGACTGAAGGGTTGTAATAACTAATTACGTATGTATGTATGTGTGTAATTGTTATTACATCCAACAAGTTAATGAACCCAATCATACTGCTGCTAACATGAAGATGTGATTTGCCTATCAAAGCCCCCACAGGCTTAAAAGTATTTAGAGGATCATTTGAAAGATGTTATATTGTCGCTAAACTTCACACAAAAGTCAGCTGAAAAACTTGCTCAAGAGCGCATACAGGCAAATATCAACCGAAAACGCTAAGAAAATGGATTGAATGGGAGTACTTGACCTTAAGGAATATCGTCCTAAATACAGGGTATAACATTATAATACATTGCGCTTTTGAATTTAAAATGTTTCTTGGGGATACCTACAATTTTGCGGTACAAAAATATGGAGTCACCAGAAAATTTCCATTATTTTTCTTATGTTTAATGGAAGACATTAAAATTGCTTTTGTTGTATTATGAAAGAGAAATAAATGAATAAAATAAATACGAAAATTATCAATTATATTTACATATACATAAATTATATTGACATACAGTGGACCTAATCTTTTACTTTCCACTATATGCACTAATATCTGGATTAAAATTCAAGCTTGGCATAAATAAAATTTGTTATGTCCCAAATTATATTAGCGGAAAGCAGCAAAAGTAATATTTTGATAGATTTGTTTGGCTCAGGTATTGGATTTAATAGTGTCGATGCACTTTCTTTTTTGTTTCCTAACTTTCTGCATTTTTACCATTAAGTCTATGAAAGTCGTTGAATAGAATTTTCTGAAATGTTTTCCATTAGGTGTGAAATGAAATTAATCAATGTTTAATACAAATTTAGTAAGCAAAAATTGCAAATCTATTATTTCTTTATATTTAATGGATGACATGAAGTTACGAAAACAATAGAAAATACAGAAAGAAGACATTTTTTTAGGTTTTCCTGTGTTTACAAGAAAACCAAAGAGTACGTTTGTAAACCTATTAACAAATGTGCAATAAAATAGAAAAATAATACAATTTAACCAATCAATTTCACTTGTAACTTAGATTGGTTACGATAACAAAATACCATTTAATGTTTAATCACATCTACTACACTTATCGTTATATTATTATCACATATGTATGTTAATTACATTATGCGTATTATTCTTTAAACACAATAGACGCAACGCACAAACGCGGCAATCTCTTAAAAATAGAATTCATGGGTGTATATGAAAGTGATTATTTTAAAGGCAGCGCGTTTAATTTACGATTCTACTGATCTGCTTTTAGGCTAATTTCTATTTTTAAGCGCAGCTATTAGTGCTAACAGTGAGATGATTTGTGCTGGCAATGAGGGGATTAGTGCTCTCAATACATTAACATACATGAAGTAGAGGCTTTAAACACGCGACGTATGAAATATAACGCGAAAGACTGTTTTTTGACACCATTGATAAACAATGCTTATGTTTTATTGTTTTTCTTCTGCTTTGATGCTGCTGCCTTTATTGTAATTAATGCGCATACAGCTTACCTTTTTTATGTATGTATAAGGCAATAATAAGCTATTCACATATCAATAGCTTATATTTAACAAAGAGAAAAATCTTACAACAAAGTTGTTTATTTTGAAACACTTGAAGATATTGGGAAGTTGAAACGGGAGCCAAATCATTCTAGCTAAGAGGTGGAAAAAGTCAGGTGGATTTGATAGCACTCTTCAGGAGGTCATAGTTAGAAATTGAAGGGGTATACATTCGGTGGTGTCTGATTAATAACAGAGGTTTTATACACATTATCTGATAATAAGGATGGACACAAGAAGAGTTCACCTGTACGGCAACGTTTCAACATGTCAAAATTAATGTGGAGTTTGATTGTGGGCCAAACATGGATTAAATTCTAAAACCCACATTGTCATACCTCTAATAGAATGAGACATATTTTTAAAAACCCTTTTTGGTATCAATCGAAGAGATCTTAAGATTGAAAGTCAGTGGTGCATGACACCGGTATTTAAAATTAAAATTATTCCATTCTTAATTGCGATGATCCTAAGAAAACTGATATTTAGTACTAGTGGCAACAATAGAGACAGCAAGACGGAGCGGAGGGCTATTATATAAATCAACTCAGAAAAGACCATGTATGCCATAGTAATGTGCAGAAGAAATTTGCAGGAAATTCTTGAAGATGCCATCTCAGAATGACGCCTTCCATCTACGTCGGGAAGGCAATTGTGAAATAAGGGCCTGGACAGGAAGAATGAATTTATTAACGCCTAATATTGGGTTTGAAAAAGATACAGAGATTGATGTGTTGTAGTATGGTCTGATATATTTAAATCAGTTGCACCTCATAGTGAAATTCAAAGCCATGGAAATTATGGTCAAAAAAAGTAGGAGACGAGTTTAACTAGAAATTCAAGGTTCAACTCTTTACCCTAGAGACCACCAGCAATAAGTATAATACTGGAAGACCTCTGCACAGGAACTGGATAATAAAAGAAAATGGAGTAATTGCAACCTTTTAACCCTGGACGGTTACTGTTCGTCGAATCGGCGAAGCTCATTTACACTTTATAATATAACTCTTATATGTTTGACCAAATTTCGCTCTTTTTTTCCACAACGTTAGTTGATAATGAAAGTAGACGAACAAATTTTTTTTTGTTCGTCGATTCACGAAGAGTAACCTTAATGTACAAAAATGAAGAGTAACCGTCCAGGGTTAAAAGCGAAGTCAACAAGCTAATATGAGATGGGAAATTGGGACGGGAGCGGAGAACTCCGCTCCAATTCGAAAATAGTCCCTAGCGTAACACAGCTGAATATTAAAAGAAATCTAAAAATTTGCTTAAATAACTAGAAAAAGGAAGACTATGAAATGCATTCAGAAAATTTTTTGTACAACAAAAATGTTGCAAGCACTTGCGCAAATATAGTGTGGGCCACCTATCGATTCAAAGTTGAACCATCGGTTATTTCGAATCTGGCAATACTTATATCATTCCATTCTGTATTATCTTACCTGAACATAATGAATCTATTAATTAAAGAAAACTGCACGCTGATATCGATTTTCTCGAAAGAAAAATCATACTTCAGGATGAACTTCAATTCCATCTTGATGGGTACGTTAATAAACAAAATTGCTGTAATTGGATCTTAAAAACCTACACATGGTCTTACAGAATCCAATGCACCCATTACGAGTGACTGTTTGATGCGGCTTGTGGGGCAGAGGCATTATTGAATCATATTTCTTTGAAAATGAGGCCGCAACCATTATGGTCAATGGAGACACCTATCGCACTATGATAATCGATTTGTTTAGTACCCGCTCTTCATGGTATTGATGTGATCGATGTTTGGTTTCAACAGGATAATGAAACTTGCTACACATCTCATGATCCGATCGAATGAGGTACTATGAAGCCAGTCTCGACAGCCATATGAATGAAATAATATTATATTTCTAACCGGAACAATTATACTTCACAACAATAGAAATTAATTTCGCAAAATTTCAAACCGTTTTCGTTTGATTGCATTTTTAAATTAAAACTTTTAAATAGCCCACCCTTTATGTTCATCCCCCTGGTTTTATAGGTAAAACGAATGAATACGTATGTAATGCAGCAATTTACTGTCGATACAAAAGTACAAGGTACACACAGTAACAGTGTTTGATAAAAGTTTTGCCATTTGACTCGACCAGTCTTCTGCAAAGGATTGCTTTCGCTAATGTCAAGGAGTTGTACTAAATTAAATAAGAATTTAATATTTGTATTCTTTAGAAATTATGTTTAATGTGTTCTGGTAGCCAAAACTTTATTAGAAACTAATAACACAACACTATTATACGTATGTATATACCCGTACAGTCAGTGTGCAAACCTCACTGTAAACACTCAAGTGTTGGTAATTGCAAAGCAAACTAAACTAAAGTAAGAAGAACTTAAATCTACAACTTTTACTCTTGAACTTAACAAAGTTGAAATCTAATTTTGTTTTGCGTATACAACTGCAGTGTTTAGCCATGGATATTGCAACACTTTTCCTTTTACAGAAAAGTTTTTTACATACAAATAAAAAGAAAAGAATGAATAACGAACTCACACGTACGTTTATTCAACGTTATTTCCTTTACAAAAGCATTCAGTAATTTAGTTGCTTCTATTCTTTCGTTTATTTATTTTTATTTTTTCAGTCTTAACGACTACAAAAAGTTTAGTCGTTGATAATAAAATATAACAAAGAATGTATACAAGGAATGAGTACTGCAGCAGGTATTCTGTACATTTACACTCATAGTAGCTGAATGGGAAGATAACCTTCATACTACATTTTTCGACGCTTATAAGAACCCTGCCTTTCGCAGACTTCATATACATACATTCATATATGCATGCATAATTAGTCATTGTAACCCTTCAGTCAGTAGCCACGTATGTTGTGTGTGTTAAATTTATTCATGAGTGATGGGACCTACTGCTTAATGTCGACTTCGAACGACAGATTTTTGAGAAACTTTTCATGGCAATTCTATGTACTCTCAGAGTTTTTGCCAGAAATCTGCTGAAAAGATTTTTAGAGCAATTGTGAACAAGTTCGATACTGAAAAGAAAAACTACTATACTTATCAACTCAAAAGTGCAAAAGGTTTAAACGTAATTATTAAAGGCATTGACAGTACTGTACCTATTAGCGATATTAAGAATGCCCTTCAATCTGAAGGGTATGAAGTCAAATCAATCCATAATATTTTAAATAAAAATAAAATTCCACAACCGCTTTTTAGAGTCGAAATAGAATTTAACTCGAACAATATAAGGAAAAAAGGTGACAATCATCCTATATATGGATTACGGTATCTTCTAAACCGTCGAATATATGTAGAGGAACCCATTAAACGTAAAGGCCCCCCTCAGTGTCAAAATTGCCAAGAATTTGGGCACACAAAATCTTTCTGCAAATTACCGGCAGTATGCGTCAGGTGCGGAGACGTACACAGAAGCAGTGAATGTCCCCACCCGAAAACTGAAGTTAGCTGTAAAAAATGCAGTAATTGCAGTGAGAACCACACGGCTAATTATCGAGGATGCAAAGTATACTTGGAACTCAAAAATAAAGCGGTGGTCAAAAGACCTATATATAATCAGTACCGTGAATCAAACTTCCCAAGTTTACCTCAGCCCACCATTCCACAACAGGCAAACTCCAAAAATGTTGCCCAAACCACAAGTAAATTTCCAGATGCTTTTTCATATGCTGACGCTCTAAAAGAAGGCATTCCAACTGCACATTCGAATTCCCAAAATTCAATTGAAACTCTAATCCAAACAATGAGTAATTTTATGGCTAACATGCAGAACATGTTGCAACAGCTGCTGCAAAACCAAAATATGCTTATGCAGATTTTAGTAAATAAGACATGAACACCCTCAAAATGTGCTTTTGGAACGCGAACGGCTTAAGCCATCATAAAAACGAAGTACAAAACTTCTTATATACTTACCAAATTGATGTCATGCTAATATCGGAAACACACTTCTCGGACAAAAACTGCTTTAGAATTAATGACTACTACACATATGACGCAAAACACCCTAGTGGTAGGGCATGCGGAGGGGCAGCTATTCTTGTTCACAAGGACATTAGGCACTTTCCATTGCCAGAATTCACCCAAGATTACATTCAAGCAACATCAATCAATTTACCCTACATTGGTGTTACAATATCAGCACTTTATTGTCCTCCAAGACACAACATTTGCAAAGATCAATTCCTCGATTACTTCAACACGCTGGGTCCGAAATTTATTGCAGCAGGTGATTATAATGCAAAACACACATTCTGGGGATCACGTCTCATTACTCCGAGAGGAAGACAGCTATTGGACGCAGTATCTTCGAACAGAATGGATGCCTTGTCTGCTGGTCATCCTACTTATTGGCCAACTGATCTAAACAAAATTCCGGATGTAATAGATTTTGCCGTAGTAAGAAATATTAGACGTGAAAATCTTCGTATGCACCCGTCATTGGATCTGTCTTCTGATCACTCACCAACCATCCTAACATTTGTGCCTGATACAAACCTACTGGAGCAAAATTATCTTCAGACGAGGACAAATTGGCGGAAATACAAAATGTTCGTAAGCTCGCACCTGCCATCAAATATCTCTTTGAAGTGTGAACAGGAAATTGAATCCGGCGTCCGCCAGTTTGCTAACATCTTAACTGAAGCTGCTAGGGTATCTACATCCTCTACCCCTTTGGTAAGAAAACGAAAATTTCCCTGCTCTAATAACATAGAAGCACTGTTACGCCAAAAAAGGAATTTAAGACGCCAATGGCAAGAATATCGTTCTCCAGGTCTAAAGTCTCAACTTAATCAGTGCCAAAGACTTCTGCGTGACGCTTTGCAGAAGCACAAAGAGTCGAACCTGCAAAAATACTTGCAAAATTTGGACGCAACGAAGGACTCAGAGTACAGTTTATGGAAGGCAGTAAGGAAAATGAGGAGACCTACTTTGCATGAATCCCCTTTACGACTACAGCACGGTGATTGGGCAAAAAGCGCAGAACAGAAAGTGGACGCTTTTGCCAACTACTTAGAGAATGTTTTTACACCAAACAATTCTGTTTCTAGTATTGCCCCAGTTACAATCGACGATGTGGTTAGTAGGCCGATCAAGTTCCGGCTGTCTGCAGTGATTGCCGTCATCCAGAGCCTAAAGCCGAACAAATCACCTGGTTGTGACAAAATAACTGCGACAATGATTAAAAATTTGCCTACATCGGCCGTGCGTTTTATATTGTTCATCTTTAACTCTATGTTGCGAATAGGCTACTTTCCTGCATCTTGGAAATTATCTGATTTAGTGATGATACCTAAACCAGGCAAGGACATAACGCAAGTATCATCATATCGTCCAATAAGTTTACTCCCAATACTTTCTAAGATGTTCGAAAAAATGCTGCTTAATAGTTTAATACCGCATATTGATGCCAACGCCATAGTTCCCGACCATCAGTTTGGTTTTAGACGAAAACATAGCACGATTCAGCAAGTGCACAGAATTACCAATTTAATTAGACGTGCTTTTGAGAACAAGCAGTATTGCTCTGCGCTATTTATTGATATATCTCAAGCCTTCGATAAGGTCTGGCACGAAGGACTTCTTTTTAAGATCACACAGTTTTTACCAAAGAATGTGCATAAATTGCTAAAAAGTTACTTATGGGATAGATATTTCCAAATAAAATCAAAAGATGTCACCTCTTCCCGCAGAAAGATATCTGCTGGCGTACCACAAGGAAGTATTCTAGGGCCGTTCCTTTACTTATTGTTCACTGCAGATATGCCTACAAGTTTAGTGACTCACACGTCTACTTTTGCGGATGATACGGCGTTTTTAAGTATTCATAGAGATTCTACAGTTGCGTCACAAAGACTTCAATCTCATGTTAGTGGTTTGGAAAGTTGGATGCTGAAATGGAAGATTAAAGTCAATGTCTCTAAATGCATGCACATCACGTTTACGCTGAGAAAGGGAAATTGTCCGCCCATCAAGATTAATGGTGTGACAGTACCAGAACATAGTAGTGTAAAATATCTGGGCATCCATCTCGACCGTCGCCTTACCTGGGCTCACCATATAGCTGCCAAAATTACCCAGATCAAACTCAGAACAGCACAGCTTTACTGGCTTATTGGACCTAAGTCAACCCTTGATCTAGAACTAAAACTGCTTTTGTATAAGTCAGTATTGAAACCTATTTGGCTTTATGGTATCCAACTGTGGGGAACAGCCTCACCATCCAATGCAGAGAAGCTTCAAAGGCGGCAATCTAGGCTTCTTAGAATAATAACAGGTGCTCCTTGGTATATGAGAAACAGTAACATCCACAAAGATCTGAAGGTGCCCTTAGTTCGAGAGGAAATAAAAATAGCAAGTGTCAATTACATCTCTAGGATTACAGAACATCCCAACCGTCTTGTAAGAGACTTACTTGTATTCGAGGGTCACAGACGTCTCAAAAGGGTTCAAACAAATGATCTGATCAGATAAATTTACTTTTGATGTGCACTTTTAGTTGTACGTTGCAGTGGCAATAACAACTTTTATTATTGTATTTTAGGTTAAGATTTGAATACTTATTGTAAATTCTGAAAGGAAAGATTCAATAAATAATATACGAAGAAAAAAAAAAAAAAAAAAAAAAAGAAATCTGCTGAGAGGAAGTCGCCGAAGAAATACTTTTTGTATTTTAATTTGATGTCTGGCCTGGGGCTCGAACCCTGGCTTTTCGTCTAATAAGCCAACACTAGTCGGTCTAGTAGGTAATGTGTTGGCATATTAGACGTGAGGCCGTGGTTCAAACCCCAAATCAGGCATCTCCAATTAAACGAAATATGAAAAAATATTTCTTCGCCAACTTCCTCTCAGCAGATTTCTGGCAAAAACTCTGAGAGTAAATAAAATTGCCATGAAAAGTTTCCCAAAAATCTGTTGTTCGGAGTCGATTTTAACTGTAGGTCTCGCCACTCATGTAGAAAAACATAACATAACACACAACATGAGTGGTGTGAGAAACTAGGACGTAATCCTGACAATATGTGTACATATGTTATGTATCATAGTGTTATGACTGGCAAAATTTTTATTTTTGAGAGTTTATTTAACATTTTGAAAAAATCTTAAATTTGAAAGAGCCGGTATTAGGCCTTGTTTTGTGAAGTTCTCTTGTATCATAATTTATTTAATTAATATTAATACGAAAAACACTTTTAAATTTTCAAGAATATTGATGCAATATTGTAATGAAGTACACCTTTTCTAATAAATTTAAAATAATACACTGAGCCACAAAAGTATGCATACGGTTAACAAATTTCAGAAATTTGTTAACTAATCCGTTTTCGTTGAAAATCTTTATAATTGTCTGACATCTTTCTTCGATTTTAAGACGGTCTTTTGCATTGGTTCAGAAATTTGTGAAATTTGAAATCGGATGCATACCTTTGTGGGCCTGTGAAGGGCCACAATTCAGTTCAAATTCAGTATTTTTTTAACCAATGCAAAATACCGTCTGAAATTGGATTGGTTAAAAAATTTCTGAAATTTGTTAACCATATGTATACTTTAGTAACTGTGTGTATGTCTGTCAAATATATTAAAATTTAAACCATATAGAAGAACAGAAAAAGGAAAAATCTACTCCAGTGTATAAACCGAGACTGAAATATTTACTTTATTAAGAATACATAGTATTTCAAATACTTTTTGTTCACGCTGGCCACCCTAATTTTAAGTTTAGCCTTAAGTTATTTTACAACTGTGTATATTTACTAATTAATTGTGAATTGTTAATTATAAAACCCGAAAAGAGATTATTATTAAATCCACCCCCGAATTGTAAGGTACGTTTTGAGTGTCCTTGAGAATATAAATTTTTACATAAATCACTAATTGATTTGTTTTTTTTATTCTCCTCGATAAAATATTTTATTTTATTCGCTTCCCCGTTCACCCCAACATTTGGTCCAATCGAGCCGGATCATCCCCAAGATAAAATAAAATATTTAACGAGGATCTTTTTTGTAGATTTTGGATTCCTTTGTTGTTGGAGACCACACCCTTTTCACCGTTGGAATTTCTTTTTGTTTGTAATTCCTTTCCCCAAAAATTTGTTTCCAAGGTATGTAAAACACATATAATTTTGTGAAATATTAGTGTGAAAAGGAAGAAAAAAAAAAAAAAAGAAGAAAACAAATAAAAAATATAAAAATATAAAAATTCAGTGAAGTGTCTCAGTGGTGTAAGAATATAAGAGGAAATATAAAACAAGAAAATAAAAACAAACGGGAAAAATATACACAAACAACACAGAGTGCATTGATCTTGCGTGTTGTTGTTGTGTACTTGTTTTATAAACAGCTGTAAGGTAGTCACAGAATAAGGTGGCCGCTGTTTCAAATATCTTATATTCTTTCAACAATATAATAAGCGAGTTGTATTGTTTTGTATATTTCGACTTATTTTGAGTTTGTTTGAGACACTTCTATTCTGACTTAATTAAAGGAAAAATATATATATTTTTTTTGTTGATATTTTTTATATATTTTTATTAATTTTTATATATATTTTTTATTATATTTTTATAAATTTCTTTTTTTAATTTATTGATTTACCTTTCTTAAGTAAATCTTTTTGTACCATTTTTTTATTTTTGATGGGATAATTTCCCTTTTTTATCGGTGATTCTTTCGCGAGCATATTTTTTCGTTTTTCGAAATATTTTCTTTCGTGTTCAAAGTCGAGATTTTGAATTTGTCCGTTTTCTAATTTATATCAAAGTTTTTTTTTCTCGTGAACCTTTTTTTTGAAATTTACGACTTTTTCATCGCGATTTGAAGTTTTTCTCATTTGTTCATATTCTTTGAAATTTACAATTGGGAGTCCCCAGTCTTATCTCTTTCGTTTTCTTTTTATTGCAAGTTTTTTTTTTTTTTTTTTGATAAACTTATCTCCATCCCAATTGTGATAAAATGGCCGCGTTGAGAAACTTGACAAGAAACTACAATCGCTTAGTCGATTTTGACAGTTTCATTCAAGCAATCCCTAAAGAAGAACACTCTGTTCACACCCTGAGTGTCCATCGGCAGGAGTTAACCCGTTTGTGGGAAGCTTTTCGTGACTCCTATGAGGATTTGTCGGAAAATGCCGAGGATACCAAGGTCTCTGCTAAAGACCTGAAGGCCAAGTATATGTCGGGATATACACTGTATGTTCAATGCGTCTCGCTCATTGATGGGTCAACTGACGGCCTTAAGAGCAAGGCCGCGAACCCCCCTACCAATAGTATCCCGATTCACCTTCCCCCCTGCGACACCCCAACCTTTACCGGTGATTACACATCTTGGCCAACGTTCAGGGATATGTTTTCGGCCATTTATGGAACCAACCCTCACATTAGTAACATCCAAAGGATGTATTATCTTTTGCAAAAGACGGAAGGTGAGGCGAGGGACATTATTCGGACTTGCCCCATGACGAATGATGGTTTCGACATGGCGTGGCAGAACCTGGTAGACAGGTATGAGAATAAACGCGTTTTGGTGAATTCTCAATTGAAAACCCTCTTTAACCTCCCTTCCATATCCAAGGAGTCTGGCCCTTCTATTAAAGGTTTGCAACGGACAATCAATGATTGTATAACGAATTTGTCGTTGCTAGGCATACAGACTCAGAATTGGGATATAATCTTTGTCTACATTTGCTCCACCAAACTCCCCGAACACACCTTAGGTCTTTGGGAACAGACTCAGGGGCCTTGTTCGGACCTGCCGAAGTGGAGCAAGATGGATGAGTTCCTGACTGCCAGATACCGAACTCTGGAGTCGGTATCGGACATTATCGGCAGCCACAATTTTTCTCAAGGTATTGCACGGGTTAATAACCAAAACAGCTCTAGTAACCCTCGAAAATTGAAAACCTTTGGGACCACTGTGGCCCCTAGCTTACCCCAACGAAAATGTCCGGTTTGCAGCGAAAATCATCCCATTCGTTTATGTTCCGACCTTTTAAGAATGACGGTTAGTGCTCGTTTGGCAACCGTTAGGAAACATAAATGCTGCACGAATTGTTTGGCAGCCTCGCATGAATTCAAAAGATGCCAGAGCTCAAATGTTTGCTATATCTGCAAACAAAAACATCATTCGCTACTTCATCGTACCGAATCATCCCCCCGGGAGAAATCGAGGACTGGAACTAACCCCGCTGACCCTTCTACCCCTATTAGCTCTCCGGTAATCCCTCGGTCTTCTCCTGCACAAAGGCGAAATGAAGTGGATGATGGCCCATCTACATCCGCTGCTGCTCGATCTTTTCAAAATTTCGCCACCCGTATACAGTCCACCCCGTACTCGACAGTTTTATTGGGAACTATCCAGGTGAATGTAGTGCATAATGGTGTAGTCTTTCCTGCTAGAGCTCTAATCGACCCGGCATCTCAGGCTACTTTCATCTCCAGAAAGTTGCAACGGAAGCTAGATCTTCCAACCCTTTTAGCACCGGCTGCCACTGTTGTGGGCCTTAATGGCGCAGTAGCAGCAAACTCGACTAAGGTCTGTGTTGTTTCGCTGGGATCTTCCATGGATCCAGCGTTTAGTCTGACTACGGAGGCATATGTGGTTGACAAGCTAACTGGTCGATTACCCACTTACTCCTTGGCGAAGTTTGTTGACCTCAACACTCCCGAACTTCCGTTGACAGATTTGAAATGTGCCCATATGGATTTGCTATTGGGCGGAGATATATACTCTCAAATCATGCTTCCTGAGGTTAGGAAGGATTCTAAAAACCCCTTGATCGCTCAGCGAACTGTCTTCGGTTGGATAGTAACTGGTAGAATACCTCAGTTGAACCCGTTGGATTCCGTTGCAACCTTCTTTGGGCAACTGGACTTGGATGCGAAAATTAGTCGGTTCTGGGAAGTAGAGGAAATACCGAAGTCGAAGGTATTGTCGCCTGAAGATCGCTTTTGTGAGGATCTGTATCGTCGTACGACTTATAGGACTCAAGAGGGTAGATATGTAGTTGCTCTTCCTTTTAAACCCGAATTTTCGACGGACTTGAATCTCGGTCCATCTCGAAAAGGTGCTCTCGGCCAATTTTTGAGAAATGAGTCTCGTATGTTGAGGAACCCTGAGATTAAGGATCAATACGATCAGGTTATTGAGGAGTACCTTACCCTGAGCCACATGTCGAAGATCGATCACGACGCTGTTTATTCTCCTAAACCCAGTTACTACCTACCCCATCATGCCGTTTTTAAGCCTGATAGCACCACCACCAAGTTGCGTGTCGTTTTTAACGCCTCTTGCCCCTCCTCTAATGGCTTAAGCCTTAACAGTGTCTTGCACACTGGCCCGATTTTACAAGCCGATTTGACTATTCTGATTCTCCGATGGAGACTGTTTAGATTTGTTTTCAATGCGGACATACAGAAGATGTATAGGCAAATACTGGTCGTGCCAGATCACACCCCTTTTCAAAGGATATTATTCCGTCGGAACTCCCAGGAAGATGTCCAGGATTTTGAATTAAACACAGTTACATTTGGTGTTAACTGTGCCCCCTATTTGGCCATAAGAACCCTACATCAGTTAGCTGATGATTGTAAATCGGATCACCCCTTTGCTTCTGAGATTTTGCGAAACCAAATGTATGTGGATGACATTTTGGCCGGTTCGCATTCCTTTGTCGAAGCTACTCGTAATCGTGATGAGATAATTCATGTTCTGAATTCTGCTGGCTTTTCCCTTCGTAAGTGGACATCAAATGATAGAGGTCTTATTGATGATTTGCCACCTGAACATCTATTGGATTCCCAATTTCTAAAATTGTCAGACGCCAGCACCGCTAAAACTCTGGGTTTACGTTGGAATGCGAGCATTGATGCATTTTTCTTCAAGCCAGCTCCAACGCCCGATTTCTCTGTAGTCACAAAACGATCCGTCTTGTCTCAAATAGCGAAGCTATTTGACCCCGTTGGGTGGTTGGCACCTAAAGTCATAGTTGCTAAAATTCTTATGCAACAAATTTGGAAAGACGGAACGGATTGGGACGAATGCTTGAAACCCATGACGTTTAACAGATGGCTTGAGTTTGTCGATGATTATTCGTACATCGAAAGGATTAACATCCCCCGTTGGGTTAATTTTAACCCTCAGTGTGAAGTACAACTTCATGCATTTTGTGATGCTTCTGAGAAAGCATATGCTGCCACTCTGTACAGTAGAGTCCAAACCCCGTCTGGTGAATTTGTCACCCACTTACTCGCTGCCAAAACAAAAGTTGCGCCTATAAAAGTGCAAACTTTACCCCGTTTAGAGCTCTGCGGCGCAACTCTATTGGCGAAAATGGTATTTTCACTTCGTAAGGAGCTGAATCTTACCAGATCGGAAGCCTTCTATTGGACAGATTCGACTATCGTTCTGTCCTGGCTTCAAAAACCCCCGTGCCATTGGCCAACTTTTGTGGCGAATCGAGTATCGTATATCGTGGACCAGGTAGGCACTGACAATTGGAATCACGTCGAATCTCATCATAACCCTGCTGACTTGGCTAGTCGTGGTATGAGCGCTAAGGAGCTCTCTATTTCAGATATTTGGTGGAAAGGTCCTGCATGGTTATCTCGTCCACAGTCTGAATGGCCACTGTCGTCTTTTAAACCCAATAATCAGCTAGAAACGCGTTTGATACAGGTTAACGTTGCCCAGACGGATACGTCTGAAGAATTTTTGAGTCGATATTCGGACTTATCTCGTGCTCTGCGAGTTATGTCCTACATCTTTCGCTTTTATCACTCTTTACTCCCCGGAAAAAGGTCGTCTCAAGTCCCCCTATCTCATACGTTGAGTCAAAGTGAGGTGAAGTCGGCAAAGGATCGTTTGATCATACTCTGCCAAAGTACCCATTTCCCCGAATACTCTTCACTGAAGAATGGCTCTACCTTAACCTCTAAGAATTCACTACTCGTGTTCAACCCCTTTATAGATTCTAGTGGATTTCTACGAGTTAATGGTAGACTCTCCCAATCACCTACTTTGACCTACAACGAACGTTTTCCGAAGTTATTACCCTATAATGGCCGTTTTACGCGTCTCTATCTGGAACATCTTCATAAGTTTTCGGCTCATGCGGATATCTCTCTGATGCTGCGCCTTATGCGACAGGAATTTTGGGTTCCTAAATTGAAGAATTTGGTTAAGACAGTTGTTCACAGTTGCAAAGTGTGTTCTTTATATAAAAAGAAACTCGGTCAGCAAATTATGTCTGCATTGCCGCCCGAAAGAACTACACTTACTCGCCCTTTTACTCATACCGGAATTGATTTTGCTGGTCCCTTTGATATAAAGTCATATATAGGGCGAGGTTGTAGAATAACGAAAGGATATGTCTTAGTATTTGTTTGTTTTGCTACTCGAGCCATCCATCTGGAGGCTACAAATGACATATCCACCGAATGTTTTTTGGCCGCTTTTGCTCGATTCTTCTCTCGTCGCGGTTGTCCTTCTCACCTCTATTCGGACAATGGTACTGCTTTTGTTGGCGCAGCTAATCTCTTGAATAAGGATAAGACTCAGTTCCTTGAGAGTCTTAGACAACAGATTGTCACCAAAAATGTCTTTCAATTGGTAGATTGGCATTTTATTCCTCCTGGCGCTCCACATATGGGTGGCTTATGGGAGGCAGGAGTGAAGAGTTTCAAAACTCATTTGCGTAAGATATCCCACGCCCAAAGCTTCACTTATGAAGAATTCTCAACTATGTTGACAAGAATAGAGGCTTGTCTGAATTCTAGACCTCTTAGCTCGATGACAGACAACCCGTCTGACATCAATCCCTTAACCCCAGGACATTTTCTTATAGGAAGTGCCATCTTATCCCCACCGGAACCTGATTTTTCGGACGAATCCATAAGCTATGCTAATCGGTGGCGTAAGCTGAAAATTTTGCACCATTTATTCGCGCGTCGATGGAAAGACGAATATTTGGTTGAGTTGCATAAACGCAACAAATGGAAGGTTCCCCAAAGAGATTTTGTTGTAAATGATTTTGTTGTCATTCGTCATGACAATCTTCCCCCTAACGAATGGAAGCTAGGTCGGATCGAACGGGTCTATCTCGGCCCCGATTCGAAGGTGCGAGTGGCCGATGTTCGAACCGCCAATGGCGTTTTGACTCGACCAATTGTCAAACTCGTGCTGCTTCCTAATCATGGACAGAACTAATTTTTTTTCTCTTCTTTTGTCCGTTTTGTTGATTGTATTTACAGATGTCGGAACTAGCACCCCGTCGACTAGCCGTGGAGCGTCCCCAAAATGAAAGCCTCGACGAAGTGATTGCTTCCGCCAGCTCAAAGTGTCGTCTGTGTCCTGAAGCTCATCCTCTACGCAAATGTCCCAAATTCCGTCGGATGAGTCCCGTTAAACGGTTAAGTGTAGTGAAACGACACAAACACTGCATCAACTGTCTGGCACATTCTCACTTTGTAAAGGAGTGCCGGAGCAGAGATCGATGTATGGAATGCTTGCAGGAGCACCATACCATGCTGCACTTTCATCGTAGAGCTGACGGCGGCAGACTAGGCAAGAACAACGCTTCGGAGACAAATAAGCCCAAGAGAAGCAATCGCAGAAGGAACCATCCTAAACGAAGAGCTGCTAACAACGCCAATTCTACTCATAGCAAAAACAAGAAGAGCGCAACCCACAACCAGGCTCTGGAAAAACCCTGCTCATGTGCTGGTCAACCTCCGAATTCTGGTAATGGGGCCATAATGGCAGCATCCAACACGGCTTCTGGGGCTACAATCGTAATTAACGTGCTGAGTAGATAATTTCTTTTTGATAACTCTTATTCTTATCTTGCTGTATTAAATATAATCTTATTTTTATTGAATTTCCATTATACTGAATTTTATTGAACTTTACTGACTTTTAAATACAAACCTATATACCCTGAAATGTTAATTTATCTATGATCTCTGGCCAGGTGACTTCTCGGTCCTCTTGTTGCAATATTGCAAGGGGGGCGGGATGTTCACGCTGGCCACCCTAATTTTAAGTTTAGCCTTAAGTTATTTTACAACTGTGTATATTTACTAATTAATTGTGCATTGTTAATTATAAAACCCGAAAAGAGATTATTATTAAATCCACCCCCGAATTGTAAGGTACGTTTTGAGTGTCCTTGAGAATATAAATTTTTACATAAATCACTAATTGATTTGTTTTTTTTATTCTCCTCGATAAAATATTTTATTTTATTCGCTTCCCCGTTCACCCCAACACTTTTCAACATTTTATTTCTCACTTTTCCTTCTTTATGTGGGGATTGTTAAAAGTTTATGCCTTATAGCACTTTATACTCTCTTCTATCTAAGCTGGTGAAAGAAGAGATACAAAGTAATTCTCGTACTTTCGTACTGTGAGGCAGTATAATAAACCAGCTGTCAAAGAGGACCGTTAAAGATATATTGTGAACACAAACAGCTTCAAGGTAACTACGTACGTAAGAAATACAGATGTTGAATGATGTGAAAGAACAAACTGTAATAAACGGAATAAAACATAAAAAACTGCAAAGATCAAATAAAATCATTTAAAGCCTTGAAAATAAAGTTATAAAACAGTAACGATGAATTTATTTGAAAATATCTTTTACTCAGGGTTTAATTATTTGGCATTCATTTATAAGCTTATTTGATTATTAATTCGATTTATTTATGATAAATATAAAAAAACTTCTTAACGAATTTGCAAAAAATTTTAATATGCCGTCGCCGTAGTCTAGTATTTTTTATTCTTAAAGAAAATTTATAGAAAAAAATGTATTTATTTATTTATTAATTACAATACAATTACAAATCATATTTTAATTATATACGAGCTAAGTAACTTTGAATATATGATCGGTGTCGTGTCACAGACCAGAGACTTTGGTGGGAATCGAATCCACGATCCTCACGCTAATAGTCTAGCACACTACCCACTAGACTATCAGGGCACCCTATAAAGAAATAAAAAAATTTAAATCTTTCAAAAATCTTATGTTAGTAATGATGCAAATTACTCCTTGCAATTCTAAATTAGAATCATTTTAAACCGAAAAATTAGTATTTTGCCTGTTTTTACCATTTTTAGAATACATCTACCTCCTGTCTACTGTTAAAATATGTATAAACAGTGCAAATAAAAAAGCAAGACTTTAAAGAAGAAATCTGCTCTACTGGACAATGATCCAAAGCTGCTTACTTTAAAAAATAGAAGTACTCTGCAAAAAGCATTTACATATCGAATGCTCTTATTGATTGGCTTCGTAGTTAATAGGCTTCCAAATTGCCAAACCACTATTAATGTTAGCAGTATTGTTACGAACAATAATAGTGTTAAATTTTTTTGAAGATCAAGTCAAACAGGATGAATCGGTATATGAATGAATAAAATTTGCCGAATCTGGGACAATGACAATCCACATGACTTCCATGAGCATACAATGTATCCTGAAAAAGTTACTATATTGTGTAGATTTTGTACGTGCAGTGTCATCGTTCTATATTTCTTTGAAAACAATGTTGGTATGGCCATCACTCTGAACGGTGAGTACTGTAGTTTAGCTCGATGATTATCGATTTATTTTGGCCTGAATTGAACGATCTTAACCACCACCCACATTTGCTTTCACTTAGAGCACGCTACTTGCCTGTGCCGTAGCTTATAAATTTAGTTAAAGTGGTTGTTGTATAGTAGTTAGTGTGTTGGTTTATTAGACCTGAGGCTACAGTTCAAATCCCCTGTGAGACATCTCCATCAAAACTAAATAATGGAAAAATATTTTTTCGGCGATTCCTCTCAGCAAATTTCTTGCATAGACTTTGAGAGTAAATAAAAATGTCTTAGAAAGTTTCTCAAACATGCGTCGTTCGGAGTCGACTTTCAAACGTAAGTCCTGCTACTCATGCATTAAATTAACACACACAATATAAGTGGTGTAAGACGCTAGGTCGTAATCCTGATCCTGTAATGAGCTATTAAGTATTGTTAGGAAAAAGGAAATTGGGTTTTGATCTTGCATCGTTTAACATTAAAATTATAAACAAAAGCTAAAAAACAAAAACAATGAACTTGTTTACATGATAAACAAGTAAACAAAAATATACCAACAAAAACCAGTATAAAAAAGGGGGATAAACAAGTAAACAAAAATGCAGCAACAACACTGCCAGAACAAACGTAAACGAAATACACAAACAACAATAACGAAATCAATATGTTTACATTTATAGAGATTTCGAGAAGACGAAGTCATTCGCCTTCAAGGGCATTCATCAGATTGTTTACCCTGCGATATAAAAGGCAAGACAAAGCAGGCAACGGAGCCAGTAAAAATTTAATTTGTCTTGTGTGAAGAGAATAATCGTGGTTTGAAGATCTCCGTTATAAGGATCTGTAGAACAATTGTTTTTGTTTATGTAAAGAGTGTAAATAGAGCAATAACAAACAAAGCAATTGTTATTGCTTCCATCAAATTGTGAACAGTGGCACACAGAATTGTGCGAACCAGAAAGGATTTAATTAAAACTAAACACAAATTTATTTTTATTTTATTTGCAATCTACGAACTCATATTTTAAACGTTTTTATAAGGTAAAAACGTAACATTATGTATGTTTATCTGTTTAGTGCTATTTAACATTCTATTATTAATCATCGAGTCCAAGGTGAAAATATTTTAAAAGTTACAAACTTCAAATCATTGAAAATAGAAAATAAATACATCCTACGACGTATACTTGTTACGTAAAAGAAATTTATATTAATCATACGCTAGCAGGCATGTGATTACATTTCAATATAGCCGACTATGTTAAGGTATTTTTATTCTTCATGATATGTTAATATTTTTATGTTATCCAATCTCTAAATTGATGTTTATTGCTCTTGTAGCATTGCAAAATTTGGTGATATTAATGTAAACAATCCACTATCCTCATGTAATAATATTTGTAATTCACGAATAATTGATTTACATAATTTCGCATTTATTGAGTAACGCTGTTTAACTTCTTCAATATCCATCTTCTAGTGAAATAAATGTATAAATACACTTAACCTTGACTATTTCATTTATATACAACAAATTGGTTACAATTTTCGAGGTATGAAAACAAACCTATCTATACAGTGGACCACAAAAGCCAAGGTACCCAAGGTGATTTTTAAGTAATAATTTCAAAAAATAATTGATGTTTTTGTATTTACTTTATTAATATGTACTTTAGTATGGAGGAAGAAGAAATGATGAAACCGATCTCAAGAAATGGTTAAGCATAGCCTTGGTAGTAAAATATTGTAGGCATGTGTGTCCGCACCAGATTTGGGTAGTTTTCAATTTATGGAAGAAATAATGAATAAGAGAGAGTATTTAAACATTCTCAAAAAATAAATTCATCTAAAGTTAGGAAGAATTTAGAATTCGTAAAAGTTATGAAGTCGCCGTGGTCTAGTGGGTAGTGTGTTGGCTTATTAGACGTGAGGCCTCGGTTCAAACCCCAGGTCAGGCATTTCAAGCTGACAAGTTGGCAAAAACTCTATAAATAAAATTGCCATGAAAAGTTTCTCTCAAATTTGTCGTCCGGAGTTGACTTTAAACTGTAGGTCCCACCACTCATGTATAAAAATTAACACAACATTAGTAGTGTTAGAAACTAGATCGTAATCCTGACTAAAGGGTTGCAATGAGAAATTATGTATGTATGTATGTATGGAATGGTTATTACATCCAACAAGTTAATGAATCCAATCATACTGCTGCTAGTTCCTACCAAAGTCCCCACAGCCTTAAAGTATTTAGAGGATCATTTGAAAGACACACAAAACACACAAAACACACACAAAACTCAACTGAAAAACTTGATCACGAGTGCATAGAGGCAAATATCAACCGAGAACGCTAAACAAAAGTGCCAAATGGATTCAATGGGCGTACTTGACCTTAAAGGATATCGTTCTAAATTCTGGGCATAACATTTTAATACATTGCGCCTTTGAATATTAAATATTTCTTGTGGATACCTACAAATTTGCGGTGCACAAAAATGGACTCACCAGAAAATTTCCCTTATTTTTCTTGTGTTTAATATAAAACATTAAATTTTTTGTTTTATTATGAAAGAGAAATAAATTGATAATATAAATATAAAAACATCAATTATTCTTACATGCACATATGTACTAACACGTACCACATTACGTTAGTGGAGATCAGAAATTGTAATTGAATGAAAAAATTCACTTTCTTTCATTTTTCCTAATTTTCTACATTTATTTATATTTTATTTATTTTCTACAAATAAGAACCGCCGTCGAGACATGCTGACTGCATTGTTTGCAAAACTTAGGCAGCTAAATATTAAGGATATCTGGCTCTAACAGGAATACATAATTTACTATTACTCCGCGCCCTAAATCCTTTTATTGGTTGTAGATACCGGTTTCGTTTAAATGTAGGTTTCTTTGGCTGGATAGCATCTAATATGTTCAGGTTTCTCTGAAATCGATTCACAAATAGATTGAATTTGATCTTCGGCGTGGGTTTTGTTGGCTTTGAGGATCATTTACATGTAAGATGACCATGTCCTCAAATCGCTCGTGAAGAATATTTCCTGTAGCATGTACTGTCTGTCAAGCAGAACCACCCTGTTAGTGCTGCTGATGCCCAAATCATTCAATGCAGGCCAAAAGATGTTGATAATCATTGATCTATAATGCTCATCGTTGACAGTGATGGCCTGGTTAACATCACACTCAAAAAAATTTGGATCGATAGCGCACCAAACAGTAACTTTTTAACAATGCATTGGACGCTTTTGGAATTCATGTGGATTGCTACCGTCCGACAATATTTGTTTGTTCACATACCCAAGCATTCAGAGTCAATTGCTAACAACACTAGAGCCCACTTAGCAACCTGGCCGTCTATGCAGATTTGGAAAAAAAGACTGAATAAATAAGAAAATAAAGAAAAAGAAAAAGAAACACGAACTATTTTCGAAATCTGATGGCTGTATTCTTTAAGCATATACGTCTATAAACATACGTACAAAAATTTGAAAAATATTTTAACTGAAATTTATTTGCCGGAATTTTAATTTAAAAACTAGAAGCTATAAAGAAATTTCCTTATTTATGTCATCTAAAACAATAAAAAAAATTTAATTCCGAGAGCATATTGAGTTCATAAAAGGTGTACACTTTACTTGTTAAAGAAAAAATTTTTGACGAAAAGAAATTTTTATAAGCGAATATAAAATGTAAATCAAATCTAAAACGTTATTAAATCATTGCACTTGTGGCGTTAGAAATAAAATAAATTTTATTGCCAAATACAAGAGTATTTCAAATACAGTTTGCTCTTTTAGCTACTCGTACTTGTAGTAAGAAAAGGCAAATCATGATGCAGTAGCTACGTGCATATGGAATGTAATAAATTTAAAATGAAATGAAATAAATTTTTACATGTCACCATAAAAATATAATAAAAATCAAAACCGTTTTAAGTGCTTCAAAAACAACAATTGGTGAAGAGTCGTCTGATATTAAGGCTTAGATTAAGTAGAAGAGAGATTTATATATGGAGACATATAGTATAAGAAACTATTCTTATATCTACTTGATGTCATTTTGTGACAACTCAATCAATGACAACTACCTGAACTATTGATTATGTTTGTCATTTCCGATAAATTTCAACGTTTACATCGTAAATAGATTATAATGAAATACTCAACACTGAGACATACATTGTCACTAGTGCACACTGTAATGTTTACTTGCAATACCAATAAAAGGTCGTGAATATTTTCAAATTGTTTTTAAATAAATGAAATCCAACAAAATATTTTCCCCCTTGGCAATGTTTTTCGAGGTATACCACTGCACTTTAGCCTGTACACTTTAGCAATGTGCAATGTATTTTACTAATTACGTTTTAACTTAAAAACCAATTCACGAATGCGTGGTTAATTGTTTCAGCCCAATTTAATTGCATTTATTTGTTGCCAAAGTCACAATAGTGTGTGTTGATGCAGAATATATGAATATGTATATCGCTCACGCACTATGCATGTTAAAAATGTATTTTTTTTAATAATTTCTTCTAATATTTAAAAAGTATGTGAGCATCAGGGTTCCACTGACGGTTTCAACCAACAATTTGTTTTTCTTTTAATATTGATCACGTACATATTTCGAAAGTCTTAATAACTCCTATATTTCATAAATTTTAGATTTTTACGGACGCAACTAACAATTTATTTTTCTTTTAGTAAGGAACCTGTTTACCCAAATGAGTTCTATAAAGGAATGTCGCCATTATAAGTATACTTTTTTAAATTATTAGCAGGTCTACATAAATAAATAGTTGCATATGTATAAAAATACAAAAAATCAAAAATAAAAATTAAAACTCTTTAGTTCATGAACTACGAAACAAAGTCTACCTGCAACAACGATTTTTTTCCTGTTTATTAGATTAGATGGATTACGTCCACTTATGTTATAACTTATATTTTACAATTGACTTTGATCGACACATTCTTGAGATATTTTTTCATGTCAATTTTATTTAATTTCAGAATATTTACCAATAATCTGCTGAAAGAAAGTCCTTGAAGAAATGTATTTTCATATTTCCTTTTGTTGGAGACTTCTGATCTGGGTTTTGAAGCTTGGCCTTACGTCTAATAAGCCAACATACTACATATAAGGCTAATACTATGTTCAGGCATGCACTTTTATTTAGTCAATATTCGCTTTATTGATTACAATATTTTAATTGTTGAGACATAATAATATACGCAGTTCAGCTACTTATTCAATATTAATTTGACAGCTGGTAAACAAAACAGCTGGTTGTTTCAACAGCAACTAACAAGTTTTTTGTTTGGGTTTTTTTTTTTTTTTTTTTTGGTTGTCGTTGTTGATATTTGAGTTGTCAAATATCAATAGAAAGTGGTCGGAAAATTGTAATATGCTCACTGAACGTACTTATGACAGTGCTGTATTTCAAGTTTTAATCAATATTATAACAATTTATGAATTTATTGAGCAATAATTAATTGAAAATTTAATATGAAATATTGAGCTCAATAATGTCGTCTATTGCGATTTACTGTGCTGAACATAATATAAGGCAAATTGCTTATACGAAATACATTTTATTACTAGGATCTGCTTGAGTAGATTATTTAAATCATATGATTCCTATGTATTTCTATGTATTGAAAGCTTTATGCTAAAAACATAATAAACGCAACGCTGCAAGCACAACACTTTTTTATTTGTAGCCTAAGTTAAGCTGCATGCGCATTAATTATAATAAAGATAGCAAAACATAAGCAAAATAAATAAAAAATAAACAATTCATTTATATTTTATCAACGGTGCCACTACAACTTCCTGTATATAGTGTTTTTTAAACTTCTATTTCATGTATGTTATTGTATTGACAGCACTAATCCTCTCTTTGCCTGCAAAAGTTCTGCCACCGTGAGCACCAATGCTCTCATTGCTGCGAATAAAAAAGGAAACTAGCCTAAAAGCAACGCGGCACAATCATAGCTTGTTGTCGCGCTGCCAATAAAATAATCATTTCCATATACACCCATATATTCTACTTTTTCTTACATTTGCTGCGTTGCATTTATTGTGTTTATGCATTAAAGATTTTTGCTTGTGCTTTGATACTACCTTTTAAATAAAAATTAAAACCTTTGATGAAATAAATATATTTCTATTATGGGTGGGAAATACCCTTTAGTTGCATTGTCAGTCGTTAACCATCTTTATGTTGTTGCAGAAAAATTTTTATTTTACTAAAAAAATTATAAATGTTGGTTGCTACATCCATAAAAAATCGGGCAGTCCAAGTTCGATTCTGGTGAAGGACAAAAACTTTTCGTCAAGGTTTTTGAACAATTAACAGTCTGCAATCACCGCCAAACATCATTGGGAAATGAATGAACACGGTTGTTCACCACTACTGCTACCCAATAGGTTTTCATAGTAGGTTTTGTTTGTATTCAACGCCGATAGTAATCCTTGATGCAAATTTGGAAGAATTCATGAAAAGTACTGATGAGAAAGTATGCCTCCGAACATACAAAAAGTTGCTCATTTAATTAGTATCGCGATTACCTTACTTCATGCAGGAGAAAAGTAGAGAGACGAAAAAATGTTTGGAAATATTAAGCAACCTATGATAAAGATCTTGAAGTCCACGGAGTCTAGTAGCTAGAGTGTTGCCCTATTAGACAAGAGGTCACGGTTCAAACCCTAGGTCAGCCATCTCGAACAAAACCTAATATAAAAAAATATTTCTTCAGCTATTTCCACTCATCAGATTTCTGGCAATAACTCTGAGAGTAAATAAAAATTACGATGAAATGTTTCTAAAAAAATATGCAGTTCGGTGTCCACATTAAAGTGTAGGTCCTGCCACTCATGTATAAAATTAACATACACAACATAAATGGTGTGAGAAGCTAGGTCGTAATCCCGACTGAAGGATTGTAATGACCTATTAAGGATATGTATTATGTAATTACCGCCGAAAAAAATATTTGGGAAAACGAACAGACAAAGTTTTTCACCACTACAGCCATACAATACGTTTTCGTAGTGAGTTTTGTTTCTAGGCAAAAGTCGCCGTAGTCTAGTAGTTATTGCGTGTGCTTATTAGACGTAAAGCCAGGGTTCGAGCTCCAGGCCAGACATCAAGACAAAAATAAAAGAAGTATTTCTTCGGCGACTTCTTCTCAGCAGATTACTTACGAAAACTCTGAGAGTAGTAAATAAAACTGCCATGAAAAAGTTTCTCAAAAATCTGTTGTTCGTAGTCGACTTTAAACTGTAGGTCCAACCACTCATGTATAAAAATTAAAACACACACAACATAAGGGGTGTGAGAAACTAGGCCGTTGCACAATGGGTCAATTCGACCTCCGAGTACTGTACTTGTCTTAATTGACAAATACACGTCCTCTAGACTAACCTAACCTAACCTTTGTTTCTAGGCAACGCTTATTGTGATGTTTGGTGTAAATTTGGAAGAATGAAGAAAAAGTGTCTGCCTACGATCATGTAAAAAGTTACTGTCGATATCAGCATTGCAATAGTCTCGTTTCATGCGGGAGAAAAGTAGAAATACGAAACAATTTTTGAAAATACTGAACAACTAACGGTACGTCATATAAAAGACTTGCGTAATTCATTAAGTTTATATTAAAAAAAGTATTAAATATTAAATATATTTCTAATGATATTTACTTAAGCCTAAAGAGCCAAATTAAACCCATTACTCTCATCTTGATGTATGTTAAAGCTACACCTGTAGGAAGATAATACTTTAGTTAATATTGTATATAGCAATGCCCACCCCAAAGCATAATTGGACAGAATACCCCTACGCTCTTTTATTTATGTACATTTGTAGAAAATGTATTTTTAATATTTTTTTTCAACTACACTGAGAGAAATATAGATATGAAATGTCTGCTAATTTTAAAGTTTAATTCAAAATGTTTTTTAGTTCTAAAAGCTTTACAAACGGCTCCAACATTTAATTTTTAATTTTAATTTTTAATTTTAAAAATTATACAAGAAACTTAATAACATAACTCACCCTTTTTCACAGTGTAACAATATCTATTCGCTCCCTAACACTACCTCTACTTTATATGCTAAAACGATTGTACGAGAATCATTTTCTGAATTTATTGTTCATACCTAGTGTGTGTTTGTCTGTCAGGGAAATCCCCTGTGTAAGCATAAAAACCATAAAAAAAGATAAGAAAAATTTGTCCCCTTCCTTTTTTAAAGGTCACAAGTTAAAATGACTACTAAACCAAATAGAAAAACAGAAATAAGACAAAATAACAATAAGGAAATGCTAAAACAACAAGAAGGTTAAAAGCCCTACCGTCATTAATACTTACAGAGAGAAGTCTGTCTAAATGCTTACAGAAATGGGTGGACGGGTACTTTTCATTGTATTTGTTGTCTGTTAATTAGTAACAAACCATTACATGTTCATGAACATACATATAAGAACAATACGTGAACTGACATGGATTCCAAATGTGTTCTTAAATGTGCTGAAGTGTTTTATTTTTCAAAAACCAAATGCTTTGACATGGTTTTCAACAGGTTTTAATTTCCACGAAATACGAAATACGTTTCTTAGTACGTAAATGTTTGTAAAGCATTAAAGTATTAGAATATTGTTATTAACAATTAACAATAATCTGCTGAATGTAATTTTATTATTCATATCGTGACGAAAATGGAAATGGTGTTATTAAAATGATAAACAAAAGCTACAAAAACAAAACCTATGGACTTGTTTACATGATCAACGAATAAACAAAAATATAGCAACAACATCAGTACAAACAGGGGATAAACAAAGTAAACAAACAGGCAACAACAACACTCCAAGGACAAACGACGGGTACTTTTCATTGTATTTGTTGTCTGTTAATTAGTAACAAACCATTACATGTTCATGAACATACATATAAGAACAATACGTGAACTGACATGGATTCCAAATGTGTTCTTAAATGTGCTGAAGTGTTTTATTTTTCAAAAACCAAATGCTTTGACATGGTTTTCAACAGGTTTTAATTTCCACGAAATACGAAATACGTTTCTTAGTACGTAAATGTTTGTAAAGCATTAAAGTATTAGAATATTGTTATTAACAATTAACAATAATCTGCTGAATGTAATTTTATTATTCATATCGTGACGAAAATGGAAATGGTGTTATTAAAATGATAAACAAAAGCTACAAAAACAAAACCTATGGACTTGTTTACATGATCAACGAATAAACAAAAATATAGCAACAACATCAGTACAAACAGGGGATAAACAAAGTAAACAAACAGGCAACAACAACACTCCAAGGACAAACGTAAGGTTAGGTTAGGTTAGAGGACGTGTACTTGTAAATTAAGACAAGTACAGCACCCGGAGGTAGAATTGACCCATTGTACAACGTCCTAGTTTCTCACACCACTTATGTTGTATGTGTTAATTTTATACATGAGTGGTGGGACCTACAGTTTAAAGTCGACTCCGAACGACAGTTTTTTGAGAAACTTTTTCATGGCAATTTTATTTTACTCTCAGAGTTTTTGCCAGAAATCTGCTGAGAGGAAGCCGCCGGAGAAATATTTCTTGTATTTTGTCTTGATGTCTAGCCTGGGGCGCGAACCCTGGCTTTACGTCTAATAAACTAACACACTACCTACTAGACTACGGCGACTACTAGGACAAATATAAACAAAATACACAAACAACAATAACGTAAACAGCATGTTTACTTTTATAGATATTTCGCTAAGACAAAAGTCATTCTCCTTCGAGAGCATTCATCACACTGTTTACCCAGCGATATAAAAGGCAAGACAAAGCAAGCAACGTGATCAGAAAGAATTCACTCAGTCTTGAGTGAAGACACGTTGCATGTGAAGATCTATTGAACAATTGTTATTGTGTACGCGGAAGAGTGTAAATAAGAATATTAACTAAAGCAAATTGTTGTTGTTTAAATCAAGTTGTAAAAGGTGGCACACGGAATTGTGCGAACAATAAAGAATTCATCGTAAACTAAACTCGAATTTATTTTTATTTTATTTGCAATCTACGAACTCAGAATTTTTAAAGTTTTTAAAAGGGTAAAAACGTAACAATATTTTTGTACATGAGGTTTTAATAGATACATTTAACATTCCATGTCTCCAATTGCCATCAGAAAAATATGATCAATATGATCTTGATGTAGTCGAAGACTAGTAGGTAGTGTGTTATCTTATTAGGGTTCGAGCCTCAGGCCAGACATCAAGACAAAATACAAAAAGTATTTCTTCGGCGATTTCCTTTCAGCAGATTTCAGGCAAAAGCTCTGAGAATAAATAAAATTGCCATGAAAAGTTTCCCAAAAATCTGTCGTTCGGAATCGATTTTAAACTGTAGATCCTGCCACTCATGTATAAAATTAACATACACAACATAAGTGGTGTGAGAAACTATGTCGTAATCCTGACTGTAGGGTTGTAATGACCAATTATGTATGTATGTTATGTATATGATGTAGAACTGAACAAGAAAATAATCATAACCGGCTTATACTTTTTTGGTAGAGCGTGAGTCAAAACCAACAGAAAATACACAAATATTAACGTTTCTCTTCGAAGCCTCAGAAGCCCAGTTAAATATATTGTTGCTGTGATAATGAAAAAGTCAATCAGAGTCTCAAATCCGGTTTCATTGATTTTTATTCGTTCATTATATCAAAGCAGTCGAGTTTCAAATTTTTTCGCTTATTCAGAAGGCAAGCACTATACTTCTGGAGCAAATTTTTATTTACAAAGGCAAATAAAATTCTCGTATTTGGGATACAACCAATGCACGTGAGTTTCAAGACTATTCAATGCATACCGACGAAGTCATAGTTTGGTGTGGATTTTTGGTGGGCGGTATCACCAGTCCAATGTCTTTTGAGAACGAATGGTCTGGCCATCACAGTCGATGGCAAGCACTATAAGTCGATCACTACGACTTCTTCTCAATTGGATAAATGAACACCAGTGACGAGTGGCTTCAACCTACATACATACATAGTTGGACATTACAACACTTCAGTCCAGATTACGACCTAACTAATCACACCAATTATCTTGTGTGTGTTAATTTTATACACGAGTGCTGGGACTTACAGTTAAAAGTCGAATCCGAACAACAGATTTGTGATAAGCTTTTCACGCTTTTTTTCTTTTACCAGGACAGCGTTACGTGTCACACAGGTCAATATTGGATATTTTGCACAATTGATTTGCGATTGATTTGAGGTAATGGGGGCATAATGTGAACGGTTTCCTTGTATGCGAATCAATTACAAAGCGAAACAGTTTTGGAAAGCGTTTGATTTCGGGTGTGTTTTACCCTGGGAAATCTACATATAACGGAGTCAATAAGTCAAACAATTTTTTTATGATGATGTCTTCAACTTTGTTGAAAAGAGCGAGAGAATATAAAAAGAAAATCATTCATTCTGCTTATCAAATGAATGGCTTTCTTAGAATTGAGTTGAACAATAGCTTTCTGCATCACATGAAACGCACATCTTAGTGGAGCTAGGGATATATTATAGTCAGGAGTGGCAGACCAGATACTCCATTACGTACATTTGGGGTTTCTTAACCTACCACCGATGGAGTTCTGCAAGGGAGGTTTTACAATTGTTTTTTGCATGCCAATAATAACTGTTTAATTCTGATGTGGCAAAAACACTATACACTGGCAAATTTTCCAAATTCAGAAATTGTGCACGGGTATACATACATACATGCGGCAATATTGAGTACATTTTGGTGGAAATTTTTAATAATGATGAAAAGCTACTGCTTGGTACTATATATAGGCCTAACAGACATATAAATATGGAGCTAATGTTGGAAATGCTTAGTTCGCATACTCTTGGGTATGACCATATTATCTTGACAGGTGATTTCAATGCTAACATTTTAGAGGATAATAGTTTGTTAGAAGATATGAGCACTATTGGTTTTAGCTTAGTCAATGATAGAAATCCGACTCATTTTACGTCCACTTCGAGTACTCTTCTAGATCTTTGTTTTGTTAATAAAATCTCTCATTTGCTAAATTTTGATCAACTATCTGCATCTATGTTTTCGCGCCATGATATGTTATTCATATCATACGATTATCGGATCAAGAAATCCCGAAAAACTGAAACGTTTGAGTACAGAGACTTCAAAAATATAGATTATAATTCCCTTGCTGTTGACCTATATTCCTTGAATTGGAGTCAAGTGTTTTTTAATTGTTCTGTTGATGAACAATTAAACTATTTTGACAATGGCTTGAAATATCTCTATGAAAAGCATATTCGTGTAAGATCGAAATTTCTTAGAACTGATAGACCATGGTTCACTTCTGATATTAAGGATCTGATTGACATTCGGAATCGTGAATATGCCAGGTGGAAACGCTTTAGGACTTCTGAACTTTACGAAACTTTTAAAGCTGCAAAGGCTGCTGTTAATGCGAAGATTAGGAGATCCAAATCAATGTTTTATGGCAATCATTTTCGAACTTGTATTGACTCACGGAAAAAGTGGAGGGAAATTCATAATTTGGGTTTGGTCAATCGTGTCAGTGATGATCCCCAGGAAATTGACGTAGACCAGGTAAACCGACAATTTGCAAATATACCATTGCCGCCTGTGGACATGAATTTTTATGATGGCATTAGACTAAATCAACGGCAAACGCATGAATTCGATTTCATGCACTTTAGGCAGGAGGAGGTACTGAGGTCATTTATTGACGTTAGATCTAATGCTATTGGCTATGATGGTATGCATCCAAAATTTATTAGACTAACGCTCCCATATACACTTGTTTATTTCACTCATTTCTTTAATAAAATTATCACCACCTCTACGTACCCTTCTGTATGGAAACATGCTAGGATCATACCACTTTTGAAACAGGATAAAAGTTTTCGGCCTATTGCTATATTGCCTTATTTATCGAAGGTCTTTGAAAAATTAGTTTATTTGCCAATTAGTAGTTATCTGTATACTAACTCGTTATTGACGAAAAGGCAATCCGGATTTCGACCACGGCACAGCTGTCTTAGTGAGTTGGTTGATGTAACCGAGGAAATTAGGTGCCAGATTGATAAACGGCACACTATGTCATTTCTTGTACTACTGGATCATTCTAAGGCATTTGACACTGTCCATCATTCCATATTGAAACTTAAACTGAAATATATGTGCAATTTTTCCTCAACAGCACTGAAACTGATCTCCTCCTATCTAGGCGACAGAAGTCAAAGCGTTAGCCATAACTCAGTTATATCCAGGAGCTATTCAATGCCAAGAGGTGTGCCACAGGGCTCTATACTTGGCCCATTGTTGTACTCGATTTATGCTAATGACCTACCGTTGCAGGTAAAACATTGCCAAATACACATGTATGCTGATGACGTGCAGCTATACATGGGTTGTAGTGCTAGTGATGCTACCAACTGCATCCGTTTGATAAATCAGGATTTGAATCAAATTTATTTATGGGCATCTGCAAATGGTCTAAGCATAAATCCCAACAAATCACTGGCGTTACTGATTGGAGCACCTGAAAATTTTATCTCGAATCTACCACCAATTCGAATTAATGGATCGAATATATGATTTGTGAGAACGGCTAAAAGTCTCGGCGTAACTCTGAATGGAGAACTAAATTGGTCGGATCACGTACAAATTAACTGTGGAAAAACTTTTGCGATGCTTCGAAATCTCTGGATGTCACAATATTTTACACCAGCTAATATTCGAATGCTATTAGCGAAGACATATTTACTACCGACTCTCATGTACGGTTGTGAGCTGTTTGCTAGCTGCGATGCGATTAGCAGACGGAGACTTAACGTAGCTTACAATGCTATAGCACGATACATTTTTGGCATCAGCAAGTCGACTCGAAATGACAGGTTTTTGAGAAAGTTTTCATGACAATTTTATTTATTTACTCTCACAGTTTTTGCCAGAAATCTGCTGGGAGGAAGTCACCGAAGACCTATTTTTTTCATGTATAATTTTGTTGAGGATATCTGGCCTGGGGTTTGAACTGTGGCCTGACGTCTAATAAGTCAACACACTACCTACTAGACTAAGGCGACTAAATGTTCTATCTGTGTTAATTCAGAAAGATGTGCGTTTGAAAACTAATAAGAATTAGAGCCATTATTACAACTTGCCATTAAACTTGGGTTTAGTTAACCTTTATGTCAACAGATAAAAAATTATACTTACTTCAACAGAAGCATACCCGGGTATGTTCATACATTTTATATGGAATTTCTTTTGTTCCTAAGCTTATTGTGGTGTTGATTTCGTTTTACTTACTTGTTGGGTGGTGTAACGCACTCTGGTTACGTACATACTAAAAACTTACGGAAAACGACCTCACATCCCTTATATCGCGCTCCCGTGAGCGTACGGCGTTTTTGAGATATAAGCCGCTTTATACTTTTCGACAACGGAAACACACGTCAACAGCGTAAAAAACTGACAAAGCTGCAGCCATAACGGACTTATTTTTAATACTGAATGATAGGTTAGGTTTGGTCGGAGTGGTAGCTCTGATATCACAAAGCTCACTTGAGCACGCATAGCGGCCCGTTGTGATGCCACGGGTGAACGCAGTCCCTGTACTGACCAAGTTCCACCAAAATCAGGGAAAAGGAGGAAGTTGGTCAGCGAAAGGGCTGCACATTCAAAACACGATTACCCTACACTGGAAAACCAGCCAGAAAGTTTGATGAACGAAGCTATATCCTTGATATCAATAGATGATAGATAGCTCCATTAAGCTGACAAGAAATGGAGAGCCAAATAACCTATATCTACAAATGAATGATGATGATATGATAATCTACACAGCAATTACGTAGCAGGTCCAAGCATAGTTCCGGGTTTACCCAATACATACCATCGAAACTCGCCAGGGAGAAATTTATTCTGTATTGGCGGCATCCGGGGAAAAAACATAGGTGAGAGGGTAGTTGAGGAGTTGTTCGTCAATCATTGCCGTGGAAGTGGACGGAATATTGTTTATGATAATTTCTTCACAATCAATGTTAGGTGCAGTGAACAGAAGACGAGTGTTTGTACCACTATATTTCACTTTATCTAAAGGACGGGAAGTAGAGTTAACTACATAGAATATTGAACAAGGCGACGAAAAAATAGATGGCCCTTGGTTTTATTCTACAATATACTAGACCTCGTTGCCCATAATTTACGTTGAGGATAACCTAATATTGAAAGCTTCCACAAGCCGCCGTAGAATGTTCCTACACAGCCTCAACGAACAACTGGTGAAGCAGGAAAGAGAAAAGAAGCATAAAAATAAACATGTTGCTGCAGTTAAAAGCGTGGGCGATCCTGACAGCACTGGTATATTGAAAGTAAAAGGTAATTGCCACTTATGTACAAAACGTCGGCCAACCAGCAAATCCTGCACGTTATGCAACAAGCCCGTGAGTGCCGCTCATTCAAGTAATATGGCGCATTGTAATAAATGCATTCAAGAAAAATTAGCATTTAATATTTTTTATGTCTTCCTATATTTGATTGAATTTTAATCTTATTATTAAGAATTTGTAAATTAAATTCAATAAAAATCAAATATCAAAATATTTTCATATATTTCATTATACATACCCAGGTATGCAACTGTTGACGTAAGGGATAGGAATCAAAAAATGGCCACATCTTTGACCCCCATTCGCCATTTTTACTTAAGTCTAGGAATACGGTACAAAACACTACTAGTGAGGATATCAGGAAATTTCAGGTTAATACAATTATTACTTCCTGAGGTACGGCGATTTAAAAACACAAAACATACCCGGGTATGTATCTGTTGACATAAAGGTTAAAGGTAACTTTAGCTTAAGTGAACTTTAAAGTCAACTTTACTTATTTTCGTTATTACAACCTAATGATACAATAAAGTTAACTTTTTTAAAAATATGGCAGTGCCGGAGCAATGTCGATAAAAGTACTCAATTATAGAAGTTTTTTTTAACGCAGCGGCAACGACGGACTTCGTTTTTTTTTGTTGTATATGGTCATTTTGTTTAAATTTGAGGTTGGCATAATGAAAATAATATATAAGATGGCATGTTCAAACATAAACTTAACTTTAAAAGTTAAAGGTAGGATGATCCTCCTTTTAGCTTAAGGCACACATCTATCTTATTAGGTACTTATAATAATGAAAAACAATTTAACTGCCCGTTTGAATCCTACCGTTAGTTAAAGTCAAGTTGTGATAATGGCCCTTAGTTTTCGGTAAAGCTTTGTATTAATCTGATGTATGTAAAACTCTATCAAAAATTTGTCTGTATCTCTTATTATCTATTTACGGGTGATGTAGGACATAATCGCCTTTAAACCCAACATGAAAACAGTAAAAAAAATTGTATTTTTAACATGAAAATGAATAGGAAAATTACAGTCGATCTATTTTAGGTAAATAGTATCATGCATTACAATAACCACTTCTGATATAATTTATTTCCTTTTGTTTTAATTGCTTTGAAAATTTATTGTGAACCACACAAATACGTAACAGGTGATTGTGTACTAAATTAAAATTCTCCGTCGTCTGTCGTACAACAATTCTTCACTTTTCACAATCGTTAAACACAAATGAAATATGGGGAAAAATAAAATTTATTGTCACAACGCCAAAGTATCTCCAAACAGCCAATTTAGTAACACACTGAATTGAAAAGTGAAATGTTTTCCAATTTGAAAAATTGACAGTTTAAAGCAATTTTCGTTCAAAAACAAATAGCTTCACACCCTAAATAGGGGGTAAAATGTAAGGAAATATAAATAAATCAATAGAGTGTGCAATAAAATATCAAAACGAAACAAATCTATTTTTAAGGAAATGCTGTGTCAACTAAAAATAACAATTTTGTCAAGGGGGTAATAGTAAACGGTTAGGAAGTCGTAAGTTTAAGTAATATTTTTGCAAGTTTGCTTTATTTACAGCAAAAACTATGAAGTTTTTTTTCATTAAGAAATTGTCTAAGAAATGCTGGGTCTTTCATTTAGTGATTCCCATTCTTAAAATTTAAATATAATGAAGTGTGTGTGAGATATCATTAAAATATTTAATTCGTTTGAAAGGCCTATTGTAGCCATTATGTGTAGCATATTGCATCGTTCAAATATCCGCCATGGCTTTGCTGAGTGGACTGAATACACAATGTCAAATTTACCATGACTCTGACGCATGAACATAAGCTATGGCATGGAATACGTTGGCTTTGGTGACCGCTGTGGTTTACTCGCGCCTTAAGAAAACCCCACAAGAAAAAGTCTAACGGGGTCAAATGGAATATCCAATATGCCATGAGTTATAAGGCACGTAGTGCCGTCCTGTTGAACTCCATGTCGTTGGCATCTACATAATTCATCTCAGAAACTTATTTGAGAAACTTTTAATGAGAAGAGGAGGACGACACCGAATGGACCATTTTTTTCAAGTTTCGTTAGTATACAATTTTTCCTCTTTTATGTTCATTGTAGAATATTTTAACAGTGAAATAATGAAGTGAAAGCATTTTCATTCATATTCTAAAAAGCATCACTTTGTGTAGGGTGGGCCATTTAGGTTATGTTAGGTTAGAAGACGTGTCAATTAAGACAAGTACAGTACCCGGAGGTCGAATTGACCCATTGTACAACGTCCTAGTTTCTCACACCACTTATGTTGTGTGTGTTAATTTTATCCATGAATGGCCAGGAACCTACAGTTTAGAATCGACTTCTAACAACAGATTTTTGAGTAACTTTTCATGGCAATTTTATTTACTCTCAGAGTTTTTGCCAGAAATTTGCTGAGAGAAAGTCGCCGAAGAAATATATTTTTTATTTTGTTTTGATGTCTGGCCTGGGGCTCGAACGCTGGCTTTACGTCTAATAAGCTACCTACTAGGCTACGTCGACTTCAGAGTGAGCCATTTAAAAGTTTAAATTTAAAAATGGTTTGAAATTGTATCAAAAAAAAAAAAAATGTGAAGTACAATTGTTTCGGTTAGAAATGGAATATTATTTCATTCATATCGCTGCCACCGCCTGCCTCACAGTACCTCATTCGATCGCACCAATCTTCGTACACTTTTTCGAGTGTATGGGATCGTATCCGCTCGGCAATGGCATTACCAATGTTGGCCTTCAAATACACATTTGTGTCTGGTTTGTCGGCATAACACTTTTCTATACGGCACCCTACAGAAAATAGTCCAACGGTGTCAAATTGAAGCTCCTTGGCAGCCAATTGACATTACCATTTCGGCTAATTAAACGGCCATCAAACGTTTGTCACAATAAATCGATTGTGGCATAAATAAATCAATGAGATGTGTGGCAAGTTGCAGCATCCTGTTAAAAGCAAACATCGTTCACATCAATGCCATGAATAGCTGGTTCAAAAAAAAAATCGGTTATCATGGTACGATATGTGTCTCCAGTCGCTCGCAATGGATGCATTGACTTCTATAAAACCACGTTTGGGTTTTCTGAGCCTCAAATATGGGAATTTTGCTTATTAACGCACCCATCAAGATGAAAATGTGCTTCATCTGAAAACATGTTTTTAAATTATTCTGTGTAGGGCCATATGCTTATACGTTATATAACAGTACAATGAAAAGTTTGCAATGTTTATAAAGGATATTTAAAATCGTTCTCCTTTTCTTTGTTTTTTTCTTCCTGCTTACAAATAATTATAACAGCATTAAAGCAACAGACTGGAATGAAAGTTAAAGTCTATCAATTTATTTTCTATACAAACACTGTGAAAATCGAAGTTTCTGAACACAAACAAAACTTTCTCATAAGAAGTTTTTTTATATTTTTGCTAAAAAAAAAGAAAAACAATATCACAGCAGTAGAAGACAAATAGAAATTCAATTAATTTGGGAAACGAAATTCATTAACTTTTTGGAAATCTTTACTAAACAATGCAGAAGTATAAGATACAGAGGACTAAACAGTTCATACCTCCAATGTGATTACTTTTTTCATTCGATAATGCAAAAGTATTTTTAATTAAGAATGTGAAACAAAATATTAGAACACCGAACTTCCTAACTCATAATATATTAAAATGTTTTTGTTTTCCAAAAATATGTTAAAACCAATCGAATTACAAAGCAGTGAACAGCCACTGCTGTTTTTTTAAAATTGTACTCCAAAGGATTTTTAAGGCTCTGAAAATTTTCAAAAGTTAAGGTTTAAATTTTAAAAAATTAATTTCCTTTAGCAGCATACTTAAAATTTTATTAAAAAAAGCAATAAAATGACTTTAAGTCAATGACGAAGCTGTAATATATTTTCGCCAATACATACTCGTACATAATTATAATTTTCTTAAATGTTTTTGTTTAAAATGACGTTACATACATATTTAAGGAAGTCTCATAAATGATACAAAATATTCTCTTTTATTCGTTTGAAAGACCTATTGATCACATTATGTGTGGATCTCCGGAATGGCTTCTCTGAATGTAGCACATCCGAAGTGAACAATTTTCCACGCCACTGGTGCATAAATCAGGCTGAGTTTAGATTAACCTGCTTTTGTGGCTTAGAAAACCGCTGTTTCTACTGACTTATTTGCATACGCTACGTCTTAAGAAAACCCCACAAAATTAAGTCCAACTGTCGAATTGCACAATTTCGGTGGCCATTTCACATCACCTCCACGCGGGATGACAAGTAAAATATCGAATGAGATATTAACTGTGTGGCACGTAGTTGAAACCGGATATTGTTATTGTCCTGATTATCCAATTCAGGGCTAAAGAAGTTATCAATCATAAATCTATAGTGCTCGATGTTGATAGTGATGGCATGGCCACTGCTGTTTTCAAAAAAATATAAACCAAAGATTCATCTTGAAATGCCTCTCATCGCTGATGACAATTTTTCGCTGAAAATTGGGGTCAATTGCCAGCTGTTGCTGAACGTATTCAGTGAAAAATGTCATTGGGCTGAGTCCTTCCGTAAAGTTCTGGTCTGCGAAAGAATGACTTCTTATCAACGGCGTGAAATCGTTCCCTCTCTCTTAGACAGCGGCGATGCTTCCGGCGGAATAGAAATAATGACAAGAAAATTGTGGCAATCGTAAGCATACGATACACTGCCCGAACATCCGTTTTAATAAAATAATTTTATTATTTGACCGTCTTGTTGAGTGCATTAGCCGTCCATGGAGATTGGGTAAAACAGACTGAACACCAATCTGAAATCCCTATTGGAACAATACTAACTTTTTGCATTTTTTTATTTGGTTTGTAGAGCTTTAAATCAATTGGACATGCCATAATCGAATTAAACAAGGAATGATATATGTAATCAAGGTCCTGAATAACGATCCAAACCTTTTGACGAGCATTGTTTAGTAAAATATTTCGAGATTAAATCAACAACCAAAATTGACTTAAGAACCAACCATGCAAGAAATTGAGAAATGAAATGCCTTATACTTTTCAGACACTTTATTGGATTGTGAGAGGACAGCACATTAGGCGCTTAAATTGATTTTAAATATGATGGTAAACAGAAACAATGATGACATACAAGACAAGTGCTAGTTGTGTGGATTCCAATACTGAATTATTAATTTAAACTCCATACTTCTACATATTTGAACAAAATTCCCCACTCTAGTATACTGTAAAACTAGAAAGTTTACTCTAAACGGTCAATGAAATTTTAATTTTAACTAATGTTGCCCATTGATTTTTACAACGCTGTACTTTTTTATCCTTTGAAATTTAATTTCTCAATTGTATTTACATATTTACTCCATCGTAATGTAACTGGCCTGAAATTTTGTTAAAAGCTTTTCCCCCTTTGAGTACGTAAGTAATGTAGATGGACTACAAACAATTATGCGTCTGTATTTTATATATGTTTGCATTTGTATTGTAATGTTTTCTAAATGGCATTCGAATTGTTTACTGAAGCACAAGTGCGTGCTAACAAAAATGTTGGTAGAGAACTGTGTGTTCATATAGAAAATGTAACTAAAATTGTATATTAAAGCAACTGTTATTCGCTTGATAAGTTCTAAATTCGTTTACTTTTTGATTCTTCAGCTAAATACGATATTTTTTATATCGTGTGTGTGTGTGTTTTTTTTTTTTTGTTGCTGTTATGCAGCACATTTTGTTTGCTTCGGATTTTACTGTTGGTGGTTTTTGTGAATTCAGGTTTTTATGTAACATTTCTTAAAGTTTTTATTTTTCATATGTATTCCTGTCATATGTATTCCTGCCTGCATGCTAATACAAGAAAGTCTGGTAGTTTATTTAGAGAGTCAAATTACAGCCAGTTTATCATGTCAGCGTAGGCTTTAAAAATTTTTAAATGGATAATAAAATATTAAGTATTTAATAAAATATTTATTTTCTCTTTCTTTCGCAAAATGGAAAGGATTTTGTAAGATATGAAGATAAAAAGCTTATTAGGATACGGAATAATTGATTTTGAATAATTTAATTCTGCCATATATTACATGCCATCTCACTGTCAATATTATGAGGCACAGAACCCACTTTTTATTTTAATAATTGACCACGAGTTAGATAACTTCAGTCAGGATTACGTCCCAGCTTCTCACTGCAAATACGTCGTGTGTGTTAATTTTATCCATGAGTTTAAAGTCAACTCCGAACGACAGATTTCTTTGAGACTCTTTTCATGGCAATTTTATTTACTCAGAGTTTTGTCAGAAATCTGCTGAGAGGAAGTCGTTGAAGATATACTTTTTCATATTACATTCGAGATGTCTGACCTTGGGTTTGAACCATGACCTCACATTTACTAAACCTACACACTACATACTATACTACGGCGACTATCTTAAGTGTTTCGATTGCTTTAGATAAAAAAGAAATCATCCGGTCGTTGTATAAAGAGGCGCTACTGTGTTGGTAGGATCAAATTCGTTCAGACTACTTTACTTTTTTTCTTGATTTGCTTTACCAGCCGTTATGCTATTGGAATTTTCAAAAAGCACTGGTCTAGTGGAAGGCATGCCAATAAGTTAGGAAGTAGGAGGAAAAGAAGATTATATTCAACCTAATATGCCAAGGTTCGTAGGCAATACATTGACTTAAATCGACCACGGCTAAAAATTGATTCTTAATCTGAAACGTATAAATACATATGACTTGTTAATTAAGCTGAGTTAGTATCGATTTGTCGTATTCATTCTTCCAAAAGACGCAATTAATGGAAGAAATTAACTAATAACGTTCTGAATTTATCATTCTTCTTCTCAGTTCTTCTTTGCAGACAAACATCGTCTTAATTTCTTATCTTCCAAAAATATTCGTTGGTCTCTTTTTATTTATTACTTCCTAAAAATTTACAAAAAGAGAAAAAAATGTTTTTTTTTTAAATTTCTAGAATGCATGCGGACACTTAAACATTAACTTAAAAATTTCCACAATTCTTCCTTTTTATCCACTTTTATTTTTTGTTCTGTATTTAAAGCATTGTGGAAGTATGAGAAAATGTTGCTGCAGATAAGCATCGTAAGACACATAAATACATAAATGGTCATTAAAACCCTTCAGTCAGGATTACGACCTAGTTTCTCACACAACTTATGTTGTGTAAGTTAATTTTTGTGCATGAGTACAGTGACCTACTGTTTAAAGTCGATTCCGAACGACAGATTTTTGAGAAACTTTTTCATGACAATTTTATTTACTCGGAGAGTTTTTGCCAGAAATCTGTTGAGAGGAAGTCGTCACAGAAATATTTTTTTTATATTTTCGTTTTTGATATCTGACCTGGGGTTTGAACCCTGGCGTTTCGGTCTAATAAACCAACACACTACCTACTAAGTATAAGCATCTTAAGCAGGCATTTGATTCCATCTTGAATACTCATATTAAACACTTGTGGTTAGGTGCTAGGGTTTGAGCGTTTTGTATTGTTTTAGTAAAATTTGGTTTTAAGAAGAACATAATGAATGAACATAATGAATCAAGTTACGCCTGAGCAACGTTGAGATTTATTGGGCCAACGAGAAACTGTACGATGATGTCGATTTTCATCATGATGTTCATTTCCATCTTGGTGAGTACGTCAATAAACAAAATTTGCCACATTTAGGGCTCGGAAACCCCACAAGTGGTCTTACAGAAACCAATGCACCCATTACGAGTGACTGTTTGGTGTGGCTTGTGGAGCGGAGGGATTTGTGAAAATGAAGACGCAATTATTACGTTCAATGGCGATATTTATCGCACCATGATAGCCGATTTTTCTGTTTCCGTTTTTCATGGTATTTATGTGAACGATGTTTGGTTTCAACATGATGGTGCAACTTGCCACACATCTCATGCCACAATCGATTTATTGCCTCAAACGTTTGATGGCCGTTTAATTTGCTGCAATGATTGATATCAATTGGCAAAATTTCAAACCGTTTTGGTTTTAATATATATTTGAATTTAAACTTTTAAGTTATCCACCCCAAATGTCATTTAAGTTGTCGATAATTGTAAGTATTTAATAACATTTTCAAAAATTTATTATTTAATATACTCACTTATTTTATTCACTTGTATGATTATTTTCTTAAAAAATATGCTTAATCTCTTAATCTCATCATTTTCTTATTTTTATTTTAAAATCTCAATTTTTTGCAATTTTTTTCTTTCATTTTATTCGTAATATTTTTAATTTTTTTTACAAAAGTTCATTAAGAGTTTTCCAGCACATTTTCCTTTATGTTCTTCCACAAAAATTTTCGACGTAATTTTCAAACATTTAAATTTCTTTACATTTTCATGCTTTCATTGATTACAAATTCTTTTCTAAATGAAGGGCGAGACATTTTTTTTTGGATACGAAATGCTTTAAACCACACGTGTGACTGAATGGAATTTTCCAGCAGAATGTTTGTTTAGCAGTCATAAAAATAAAAAATATTTTTCAATCGTCATACTGCTTTCACACGCAAGCGCTATTAGTTCTTCGATTTTGTTTTCATTCAGTTTAATTCGATTCGCGTTGACACTTACCTTAACTGCAGGACAACACAGTTTATGTTTGTTTACATTATTTTTATTATAGGTTCCCTAGTTGTTTAAGAGATTACATTCATATCATATTTAAAAGTTAACATTTTTTTCTCTCTTTTAAGTTATTAACAGTCGCAGTTCAATATTCTGCACAACAGAGCGTATGATTTATACAGAATGGATTGTATTTTACATACGCATACGATTTTAGCATAATTTAATGCCGTTTCAATACTGTTATTTAAATTCTGCAAATAAATGTATAACTTTTTATTGTTATGTTTTTTATGTTCATTGTAGAATATTTTAACAGTGAAATAAATTAAAGTGTGAGACCATTTCAAAAATCATTATTTTGTATAAAAGTTACTGTATCCCTTCTAATAATATTCTGCAATTGCAGCCTAAGATAAGCTGTTAATTATAATAAAGACAGCATCAGCAAAACAGTTCATTAATTCTTTACCAACGGTGCCAGTATTAAATCCTCTTTTTTAAGGATGTTATTGTATTGACATCACTAAGCTGCTTACTGCTGTAGTAGGGCGGTCGGTACCAGATGGGGTCTTCGCCCAAGGATCATGCGTTGGATATATTCTACGGTCATCGAACCCAACCTCTTATACGGTGTAGCTTTCTGGTGGACTGCTCCAAACAGACAACAGAACGTCAGACTTCTTGACAAGGTCAGAAGGTGTGCGGCTATTTATATAACTGGCGTTCTGCGCACCACCCCCACGAAAGCCTTGTTCGCAATGCTCAACTGGCTTCCTACTGTGCTTCTCGCTAAGTAGGCGGCTAAGTTTGCTGCGACTAGACTTAATGCCCTGTCTCGTTGGCACATTGTGCCTTCTGTTCACTCCACTATTCTGGGGGTTATTCCAGTGGCCGCTGTGAACATCGACAACGACATGAATCATTGCGTTATGGGTAGACACGCGGAAAGAATGAGGCTCCCATTTAACGACTTCTGCCGTGCATGCAGATCCGCTGAGGAAGAGGAGACTGTTATCCACTTCCTTTGTCAGTGCCCGTCTCTTGCTAGGTGTAGATATAGGTTATTTGGCTCCCCATTTTTTGTCAGCTTGACGGAGCTATCATCTATTGATATCAAGGATATAGCTTCGTTTATCAAACTTTCTGGCTGGTTTTCCAGTGTAGGGTAGTCGTGATTTTGATGTGCAGACCTTGCGCTGATCAACTTCTTTCTCTTCCCTGATTTTGGTGGGACTTGGTCAGTACAGGGACTGCGTTCACGCGTGGCATCACAACGGGCCTCTAGGCGTGCTCTTGTGTGCTTTGGGATATCAGAGCTACCACTCCGACCTAATCCTCTCATTGCAAGGACAAATCCTCACACAATTAGTAGTAACTCTTCATTGCCGTTAATAAAGAAATTACCTTAAATGCAAAGCAGCAGAATCGTTGCTTATTGTCGCGCTTCCTATTCCGTATTCTTTTTTTTTTTGAGAGATTGCTGTGTTTGCTGCTTTGCGTCAATGGTGTTTATAGCATAGCTGTTGGGATATTTCTGATATATCTTGGAAACATGTAAAAATGGTTAAAAGGCTTCTTTAGACGTCATCGAAAAGGTTTGAGCTTCAGCTTGGCCTATGTAAGGGATATTTTGATATTTTCCTAACGAAGACTAAAAGATAATATCAGTGATGCTCTCATAGTAAAAAGAAGTAAAAAAGGCAAACTGGTACGATAATATTAGACGAATGAGGAAGTCTGGTTACCATTGCACTTTTGTACCTGTTTTTTTATATTTCGCTTTACAAACCACAACTCTCTACTCCAAAAAGGTTTTCTGCTTGAACCGAAATAGCTGAAATATTTATCTGAGTAGATGTAGAATCCCAAAGAAAATAACGCCATTTGCAATCACATTTGCTCATTGTAGATGGACATTACAGTCACAAGCCCAATATTGAAGTTCTTAATACATAGCTTAACACATGTAGCGCCTGTATTACTTTCTTTCTTAATTCGTTTTACAACAGTTTACTCAGAATCACAACATTTGTAACTTCTCACACCACACGTGTTGTGTGTGGTAATTTTGTCAATGAGCGGCGAGACCTACAGTTTAATGTCGACGGTTTTGAGAAACTTTTCATTGCACTTTTATTTTGCATTCAGATTTTTTATGATTTTTTAAAGATGCCTGAGCCAGGGATTGAACAACAGGATGTTGTGTAACTACTAGACTAGAGCGACTTTAGGTCGAAGAGGAACTAAAAATTCAGTCCAAAAAAGTTTGATGAGTTAAATTCATCAAACTGTTTTATTGATAACCTGATAACTCTATCACTTTTAAATTCGAATTCTGTAGTAAATCAATTTTATTGTATGAAAGGAATTCATATTTACTTAATCGTTCATACATTTTCATTTCAGAATAATCATTTTAGTAACGCTTCTAAAACGACCATAAAAGTATACCTCCATATACGGCGATTACAGTGTACTATAAATCCAGCAAACAAGCGAAAGAAAAAAACACCCGATAAAACAAAAGTAAGGAAAATGTTTAGAAAAGAGTAAAAGGTTAAAAGTACTTCCGTCATTTTCATTCATTCTATCATTCAGACAAGATTGCCTGTCTAACAACATACGAATGTTGAGTGAGTAAAAAACTTGTCACTCAAATTGTTTTTTCTTCTTTCATTTCCTTTTTTTTTTGATTTAGACATTGACTGTTATATTCGTTTGAATGTGCTCATCATGTATTCGTACGTAATAAAAGCACTTTGTGTGTACATTCACAAGGATTAACTGACAAAGGGCAAACAACCAACTAAACAGTTGTATGTGTTAAAGCTTTTAATTTTTTCTACATTTTGTTCAGCTAAGAAGTGGTTTTCAACAGGTTTTATCCTAAAGACAAAATTTTATTTTTAATTTTTGTAAACACAAACTATGTGTGTATGCCCTTAATCCATATAAAAACTAGCTGCCATTCACGTACATATCTTTCTATTTAAATGTAAGCAATTAAACGACATAAAAATTTTGTCTGAATAAAACTAAAAAGATTATATTTTCAAGGTAAAATACTAATTTTCATGAGTATAATCTAGAAAATTATAAACTTATGTAACTTGGATATTATTTTCAGTAATTCCTCTACACAAAATGCTCACCATACCATAAGAAATTACCAATCAATTTCTGCACAACAAGTTTTCAATTTTCCTACAAGAAATTTTGATCTCAGCTCTCTAATGTTATGAAGAAAGAAATTTTATATTGTCACGTTTTTACCCTTTTAAAAACGTTTAAAATATGAGTTCGTTGATTGTAAACAAAATAAAAACAAATATGTGTTTAGTTCCAATTAAACTCTTTATTGTTCGCACTACTTTTATGTGCCACTGTTACAACTCCAACAATAATTGTTTGTTCACTATTCTACTTTCTACTTGTGTCCGCACAAACACTAACAACTCTTCGATAGATCTTCACAACAGCGATCCACAACTGTTTACTTCGCACGGAACGCGTCTTCACACAAGACTGACTGAATTCTTACTACTGTTGTCTGCTTTGTCTTGCCTTTTTATATGTCCACAAAATCAGTCTGATGAACGTTCCTGAAGCGGAGGGTTCTTGTTTTCGCCTTCTCTAGAGTTCTATCCCGACTGCATTGCTTTTTGTGAATTTTGTTCACGTTGTTTGTTGTTGCAGTCGCCGTGGTCTAGTAGGTAGTGTGTTGGCTTATTAGACGAAAAGCCAGAGTTCGAGCCCCAGGCCAGACTTCAAAATAAAATAAAAAAATTATTTCTTCGGCGACTTCCTCTCAGTAGATTTCTGGCAAAAACTCTGAAAGTAAATAAAAATTGCCATGAAAAGATTCTCAAAAATCTGTCGTTCGGAGTCATCTTTAAACTCTAGGTCCCATCACTTATGTCTAAAAATTAAAACACACAACATGAGTGGTGTGAGAAACTAGGTCGTAATCCTGACTGAAGGGTTGTAATGACCAATTATGTTATGTATGTAAGTTTCTTGTTGTGTTCTTTCTTACTTGTCTGTCTACTTTTCTTTCACACTCTTGTTCTTGGTACATGCAACCGATCGTTGTATTTGCTAGTGTAGCTTTTGTTTATCGTTAATGTTAAACGATGTTTTCATTTTCGTAACAATATTTTTCCTCAATTAGTTTTGATCTGGGCTTTCTTTGGAATGAAGAGGTTAATGAGAGCTTCTTCACACATAATTGGTCATTAAAACCCTACAGTCAGGTTTGCAACCTAGCTTCTCACATCACTTATGTTTTGTTTGTTAATATTTTACTTGAGTGGCGGCACCTACAGTTTAAAGTCGACTCCGAACGACAGTTTTTTTTTGGGAACCAATTGGTCACATTTGTCGATTTAGTCCTTCCAATGCAGAGAACGTTGTCTTCTTCGTCGTCTTCCACAAATCCCCGGATCAAAAACCCATCTCGCTGGAGCATCCTCTTTCTATTGAACAACATGGTCGAACCAGCGCAGCTGTACAATGTCCAGGTCGTTAAGGAGCTCATTTTTCGTCGAACGTCCCCGGCCTCACACTAACACACCCTCACCCGACCGCGGAGGGCTCGTCCCCATTACGTAGGGACACGTACACACTACAGTCCGGACTATAGCGGGTAAGGGAAAAGTAATGGCAACGAGAACATAAAACAGCTACAGAAATTAATCACAAGCTGAATAAAGTTACAATAAACATGAACCACGCATAACAAGAACGATAATACATTTTTATACAATAATTTACAAATTTATGTCAGCATATAAGCTACGTTTTATATTACAAACACTACTATTAAAATCAATAAAATCATAATATATGTTAAAATCGTTACATAATCTACGAAAAGGAAAACACCATCCATAGTTCGTTCTATAAAAATCTAAAGAAAGAGGACGATAGTGTCGTGAAAATCTTGCTGGAATACTGAAATTCAGGTTATAAAGCAAAAACTCAGAATCGATATCACCTTTAATTAGATTAAAAACAAAACAAACCCCTAAAACAGTCCTTCTACGTTCCAAAGTTGGAATTTTTATCAAGCCTAATCTAGCCTCATATGACGGAAACCCATTGGCATAATCCCATCCTAAGCCACGTAAACAGAATAATAAAAACTGCTTCTGCACAGACTCTATTGAATTACTATGACAACGATAGTATGGATTCCAAATAATAGACGCATACTCCAAAATAGGTCTAACAAGTGAAATGTATAGCAGTCTCGTTATATAAGGATCAATGAATTCCCTAACCCATCTTTTCACAAAACCAAGAACAGCCCGAGCCTTGCCAATCATCATACTAATATGATCAATAAATGACAATTTCATATCCAACAATACTCCCAAATCAAGAAATGTAGTCACAGTTTCCAAGGGGCAAGAATTAATCACACAAGTGGACGAAATTACGCCCCCGCGAGAGAAAACCATGCATTTACATTTCTTCAAGTTAAGATCCATTAAATTAATTCTGCACCAAGTTACAAACAAATCAATATTTCGCTGAAGAACAGCCTGACCATGATCATCATCAAAAGTATAAAATAATTTAACGTCGTCAGCATACATCAGAATATTACAATCAGAAATAGCACAAGGAAGATCATTAAGAAACAATAAGAACAGTAAAGGACCCAAACGGCTACCCTGCGGAACACCAGAAGTAACATATACTGTCTTAGACAATACATTCCTAAACATTACCCTCTGTGTCCTAAGGGAGAGGTAGGAGTCTAGCCAACGATGAATAATATCAAGAATACCGATTAATGAAAGTTTAAGAAGTAAAATTCTATTATCAACCCTATCAAAAGCTTTACTGAAATCAGTATAAATTACATCAGTCCGAGCCCTGGCAAGAAAACCCCTGAAAACCGTAGTAAATTCAAGAAGATTAGTGACAGTCGACCTACCTTTCAAAAAACCATGTTGGAAAGGGGATATTAAAGATCTCGTATTAAAAGAGAGATAATCCGTCACCAGTTTCTCCATTAACTTGGGAATAGCACTGAGCTTGGCAATACCCCTGTAATTGGAAATATTGGATTTATTACCTGACTTATGCAAAGGAATTATAAATTAACTCTTCCAAATAGCTCATTATTAGATCGAATGCGGAAATCATTGCCAACTCGAACGGGACCAAAGATATCACTATGGACTTTTCTCCCTCTCGAGGCCAATTGAGTAGCACTAGTCGTACTACGCTTGAGGACCAGACTGACGTCATATTTGGTTTTAACGGTCACTGACAATATCGAAAGTATAATTATCGGCCGTAATCTGGTATCTAATACTATACATGTCCCTACTTGTCGACATCATATACTTCGTTTTGCCTTTATTTACTGACAAACCTATTGAGTTACATTCACACGTTTGTTGCTAATAGCGCCATTGCTTTAGGCAAAACACTCTCAATGACGAGATTGATGAAGTCGCATGATAAGTAATCGTCTTTGTCTCAAACCTCGCATGGTACAAATGTTTCGGAGGGGAAGAGCTGCAGGAGTTACTCAACGTCATTCTGCATAGCTTTATCAGCTTCGCAGGACTACCAAGCTCGGACATTGCGGCAAAAATATGATTCTTTTTGGGGCTCTCGAAGGCTACCTTATAATCGACAAAACAGTTGGTATGTGAAGTCGCCGTGGTCTAGTAGGTAGTGTGTTGGCCTATTAGACGAAAAGCCAGGGTTCGAACCCCAGGCCAGACATCAAAATAAAATACAAAAAGTATTTCTTCGGCGATTTCCTCTCAGCAGATTTCTGGCAAAAACTCTGAAAGTAAATAAAAATTGCCATGAAAAGTTTCTCAAAAATATGTAGTTCGGAGTCCACTTTAAACTGTAGGTCCCGCCACTCATGTATAAAATTAACACACACAACATAAGTCTTGTCAGAAACTAGGTCATAATCCTGACTGAAGGGTTGTAATGACCAATTACGTATATATGTATGTACCGACTTTTATTCCATGGTTCTTCTCCAGGATTTGACGTAATGTGAAGATTTGGTCGATGGTAACGATGATGGTTCTGAGGAGTAGCTTCCTACAATATGCTAGTAAGAAAATTGTATGCGATAGGGAGAAGGCGTATATCCCTGTAGTTGGAGCGTATCATGGTATCTCCCTTTTTCAGGACAGGGCAAGACAGAGGACTGTGAGACTCCGATCCATGGACATATTTTCCTCGATCCATATTTTGTAAATTAAGTGATGCATGCATACTACCAGCTAATTACCTCAGATCTTTGAGGGCTTGCAACTTTTTTGTTCTTAAGTTGCATAAACTCGACTTTGAGATTATCATGGCTGCGGAGTCTCCAAGCCGTCATCATTGATTGGTCCTTTACATTATTATCTCAAAAGCCGAAATTGACTACGTAATACAATGTTTCGAAATTGATCAGCCTCATACCATTGGAGGCTGAACTGACAGACATTGTGGCCAAAGATACCTTACCGTTCGACCTTCGAATTAAAATCCCCAAGGCGATTTTTGTGTCATGCGTTATACGTGACCTCGAGATTAATGCAGAAAGTATCTATAGCCCCATAGTGATGTTATAAAATTTAGAAACAGATTATGACTATTCTTTCAATCACAGGAGCAATTCCAGGCAGCTGTAATAAATATCATATGATGCAAATATTTTGCATCCTATATTTCAACAAGGCATCCGCGTACATTTCATCAGGGTCTGGACGATACGTGAGCTTATTCTAAAATCATGGTTATTTAAACGTTTAAAGCAGTTGTCAACTTTTGAGGAGATCTTGATAGAGACTTGCATTGAGGTTTTTTTTGGATACATTTCTTACAGAGTGGGATCCGAGGGCTACGATCAACCTAAATTTAAATGCTAAGCGGATTGGTCCGTCCGCATTAGTTAAAATGTTGCGTGTGTTAATATGATATCCAAAAGGGGTCACGTGGAGGATGAGTGTTAACTTTTCTGTTTATTTAATTCCCACATAACAATGCATTTTCATTTAAATAATTTTACACTTAATAGATTTACCATCATATACCATAAATGCACGATGATTTTTAATGTCCTTCATATACTTATGTACTTTTAATACATATGTACATAGCTAATGTCTGTGCATAAATGAATCGAATGTCATTATTAGCTCTTATCACTCTAAATTAATCTAATATAATGGCAAGAGTAAGTATGTTTTCTACTTACTTACTTACGGATATGATAGCAGGAGGTGGGTTAATTAGATGTAACAGACGTTTATTTAAGTGTAACCGAACGTATTAGAAATATTTTAAAACCACAGAACTTAATTATGCTAATAAGGCGTTGACAAACAATTTCAAAAAATGAAAACGAAAGATTGCCATAAAATTTTATAATTTAATGTACAAATGCAGATATCATATATCACTGCAAAGTAAAAAGCATTACAAAAAGGGAATAAATTTTAATATTCTGGTAATTCTGGCGCTTTACTAGTAGTACTAATATGAACTTAAAGGAGATCTAAAACAAAACTTATCACATATAAATTTAAAAAAAGACCTTAATCGATCAGTGTAATTAACCGTGCTTAATGATATACATTCACGGAAATGAATGTGAGTAAAAGAAATTTTGATGTTCGTCAGCACTACTCCTTCCCGCAACATCACTATCAAGTGAAAAAAATTTATGAAATCTATCTGGGTAGCATGATAAACGAATGAATCGCAGAGTATCAGAGTCAGGATTGCAACCTAGCTTCTAATACCACTTATGTTGTGTGCTTGTTCATTTTACCTTTTCATAGAAATTTTTATTTACATACATTTTTTATTTACATAACTCCATGATAAGTTAGGTTAGAGGACGTGTACTTGTCAATTAAGACAAGTACAGTACCCGGAGGTAGAATTGACGCATTGTACAACGTCCTACTTTCTCACGCCACTCATGTTGTGTGTGTTAATTTTATACATGAGTGGTGGGACCTACAGTTTAAAGCTGACTCCGAACGATAGATTTTTTGAACTAGTGACGTCAACTTGCTGATATTCTTATCAAAAAATTTAACCAATGGGATGTTTTCCACGAACATATTTCTATCGAGGAATCCATGAAATATTATGGTCGTCATTCAGCAAAACTATATATTCGAGGTAAACCTATTCGTTTTGGTTATAAAAACTGGGTTGCAGGAAGCTCCTCTGGATATTATTACTGCTTTGATATTTATTGTGGTAAATCAACTACACCTGTTTCTGAGCCATTGAATAGTAGGGTTGTGAAAATACTGCTACAAAAATTGACCATGAATCCTGCCAACCGCAAAATCTTCTTTGATAATTTTTTACAAGTTTTGAGTTACTCAATGATCTGAGTAGTTTACGTTACGCAGTAAGAAATGTCGTCTGCCAAATGCAAAAAAGATGATGAAAAAATCAAGAGCCGATTTCGATTTCAGATTTGACAAAAATAATGAGTTATTACTGGTCCACTGGAGGGATAACAGTATTTGCACAATGGCTACCAATTACGATTCTTATGAACCAGTAGGAAAAGTTAAAAGATGGTATTCTGAAATAAAAACAAAAAGCTAATATGCAAATACCTCACTTGTTCCAAACTTACAACAAAAGCATGGGCGGAGTTGATGAAATGGACCAATCTATATATTTATACCGAATTAGCATACATAGCAAAAAATGGTGGTGGTGTTGATTTAGGTACATGGTTGATATGGCTATATCAAATGCGTGGCGGCTACATGAATTTTGTGAAGAAAATGCTATGGATCAATAACAATTTCGTCGATTCATAACTACGATCTAAAACAGTCGTCCAAAAGACATTATGCTCGGCCTTCGTCAACAAATGTTAAGGGTCTACATCTAGACCGGGCAGATCATGTTCCAGAAAAGCTTCCTGCGTGTACGTTGTGTCGTCTGCCGCTGGAGTTGCAAAAAATGCAAAAAAACACGCTGCGTTGAAAAAAATAGTTTTGCAAAATATCGCTAATAAGTGGCAATTGTACCAATTTGGGTACACCCCTCTAATGTCCTGAATTTTATATTTCTTTTACTTTTTTTTACATTTCTGTTTTTTGCATTGTTAAAAATAAATATACCTTGAAATTTCAAAAAATTTAACTTGTAGTTTTGTTTGGCTGTAAATGGGTTAAATGCTCAAATTTAATCTTTAATTTTGTTTCAACACCAACGAACTGGAAGAATGACGTTCAAAAATAAAAAATATCGTTGGCCCCATAATTCTTTCATACAGCAAACCAGCTAATTTAACTTACTTTTAGATTGTTAGTTTAGAAAGAAAGCTGATGTACTACCTTTCCAACCTCTACAACGTTACCCGAACTTACTCAATGGAACTTGGTGCTATCAAACGCCGAACCAAAAATTTGTTAAATACAGGAACGATTTGAGGTTGAACTAGTAAACGAGATTGTGGGATTTAGCCTTATTAGACTATTTCATGTGGGGTTTCCTTTGCATCTGTATGCGAGTAGATAATAAATCAATGCCAATATAACCCATGTAGTCGATCAAATTTAGTCTGCTGTATGTGCCAGAGCAATGGATAATTAGATATTTCGCGTGAGTTCCACCCAGAGGAGACATGGCGAACATCTAAGCGATGTATATTCAATACAAAATGATACCAATGAGTTTTTCAAACGAAGAATCATTTTCAATAATATCTCACATGCACTTTATTTTATTTATATGAAGCGCTTAGAAAAGGCCCTGTATATACCTGTCGCACAGCAACATTTTAAACACTATTTTAGTTACAAATTGTACAAACCAGATTTATAATCTGCTGCTGTAAATCTTTTTCATATCAAAAATTACTTATACTATACTTACTTACAACTTATATTTTAGCTAAATAAAGTTTTAAATTACTATGGAATGATTGTGTTAACAAGATAACGAGTGTGTACATTTAAATGAGTGTGATATTAAATTATCCAAAAAATGAAAAAGTTCACAGAAAGGAAACAAAGGTTAAATGTAGCGATAACGAAAACAATCATAATTTCCAGTTAAAGGATATAATGAGTAATGCTGTAAACACAATAAACGCAACGCAGCAAGCATGTAAGCTGCATGCGCGTTAATTATAATAAAGGCAGCATCAGCAAAGCAGAAGCAAAACAAATAACAAATAAACAATTCATTTATTCTTTATCAGTGGTGCCACAAAAATGTTTTTTCACGTTATATTTCATACATCGCGTTTTTAAAACCTATATTTCATGAAGTCACCGTAGTCTAGTAGGTAGTGTGTTGGTTTATTAGACGTAAAGCCAAGGTTCGAGACCCAGAACAGACATCAAAACGAAATACAAAAAGTATTTCTTCGGCGACTTCCTCTCAGCAGTTTTGTGGTAAAAAATCTGAGAGTAAATAAAATCGCCATGAAAAGTTTCTCAAAAAAATCTGTCGTTCGGAGTCGACTTTAAACTGTAGGACTTGAAACTGTAGGCTCATGTATAAAATTAACACACACAACATAATTGGTGTGAGAAACTAGGTCGTAATCCTGACTGAAGGGTTGTAATGACCAATTATGTATGTATTTCATGTATGCAATTGCCTGGACAGCACTAATCTTTCTTATTGCCAACACAAATCTTCTCAATATGAGCGTTAATTCTCTTATTACTGCGAATAAAAATCGAAATTAGCCTAAATACAATGCAACAGAATCTTTACTTGTTGTCCCGCAGCCTTTAAAATAATCCGTTCTATATACACGCCTGCATTCTATTTTCTACGTATGCAATACTAATTTCACTGCTGCTAAATAACAAATATGGTATATTTATACAAATAAAATCTTTACAAACCTCCTTGAAAAGGAATGCTATAAAGTATGAATGGAAATGAAATACGAATAAACATGAGTGAACTGTATTTTGGCGTGTGAAATTCGCACGTTGGTTATAGAAATTTAAGTGCATACAATAGAAAAACGTTAGAATAATTTACATAAAAGAAAATACATTAATTTCACTGCTTTCACTGCTACTTAGAAAAACACGAGAGTGAAAAAAGAGAAATATAAAAAACTAATAACGTCAGTGACAAAAGTATACATACAGTTTAACAAACCAACAGCGGTTTAATGGTTGGTCTTCTTCTGCGAAAACAGTTTTCATTTAATGATCTTCGGATGCGGATGTCATGTATTCCTGATCTTTCGACAATGGCTTCATCTAACTTTGGAGTATCTGTTCTTGAGTTTTCCCGTACTTTTTAAAAAATAAATCTGACGTTTCTACCAACATGCTTCCTTTTCGACTGGACCATTATTATTTTTGTTTCTTATATTATTGTTACTCAAATGGAAACGACCTAATATCTTCCACATTAAAACCAATAAGCAAGCTACAAAAACAGAGACCATGAGTATGAAAGTGATAGATAACGAAAACTCATCGAAAGCGAACGCAACAAGAGGAAATGAGTACACAATAGGTTAGGTTAGGTCGGAGTGGCAGCTCTAATATCACAAAGCTCACTTCACACATAGCGGCCCGTTGTGATGCCACGGGTGAACGCAGTCCATGTACTGACCAATTTCCACCAAAATCAGGGAAGAGGAAGAAGTTGGTCAGCGCAAGGGCTGCACATGTGTACACAATACACACTATACAAATACACACTAACAAATACATCGAACACGTTCCAAGTAAACCAACAACAACAAGCATGAGAGAAAAAGGGATAGACAAGTGTGCAGAATGCACAAACAACAATGTGGTCGCGAGAAGACAAGAACAAGAACCTTCTACTTCAAGAACGTTGGTTAGACTGTTTGTATTGGACTATAAAAGGGCAAGACAAAGCAGTCAAGATTCAGTCAGAATTCAGTCAGTCTTGTGTGAAGACACGTTGCGTGCGAAGTAAACAGTTCGAAGATCGCTATTGTTAAGATCTACCGAACAGTGGTATAGATTACAAAAAAGTTGTAAGCAGAGAAGAAAAGCTAACAAAACAAGCAGATTATTGTTACATACGACAAGTTACATACGCTGGCACACAAAAGTAGTGTGAACAGTAAAGAGTTTAATTGAAACTGAACACATTCTAAACGTTTTTGAAAAGGTAAAAACGTAACATTATTATTACACTGTCGACCGATATAAATATTAAATTTTTGCTTCTAAAGATTATAAGATTTTGAATCACTTCGAATCTGGCAATACTTATGTCATTCTATTCTGTCACAAAATTCAGTATATTGTCTCCACTGAACGTAAGTAATCGATTTACCCTTGAATAACGGATTTATTGGGTCAACAAGAAACTGCACGATGATGTCGATTTTGCCAAAAAAAATCGGCTTTTCAGATGAAGCACATTTTCATCTTGGTGGAAACGCTAATAAGCAAAATTCTCGTATTTAGGGCCCACACGTGGTCTTACAGAAGCCAATGCACCCAATACGAGTGACTGTTTGGTGCTTGTGGAGGCCTCATTTCTCATATATCTTTGAAAATGAGGACGGTGCAATCATTACGGTCATTATCGCACCATGATAACCGACTTTTTGTACCCGCTCTTCAGGGTATTGATGTGAACGATGTTTGTTTTCAACAGTATAATGCAACTTGCCACACATTTTATTCTACAATCGATCTCTTGCTTCAAATGCTTAATGACCGCTTAATTAGCCGAAATGGTCATATCAATTGACCGCCAAGAAGCTGCGATTTGACACCGTTGAACTATTTTCTGTGGGGCGAAGCTAAAGAAAATTGTTATGCCTGTTTCATATGAATGAAATAATATTCCATTTCTAAAAGGAATAATTGTACTTCACAAAAAAAAAAAAAAAATTTGGCAAATTCTCAAACCGTTTTATTACATTGTTAAATGGCCCACCCTATAGAAGCACAGAGATCTGTAGAAGAAAATTTAAGCAAATCGGATACAAACTCTTATTAAATCTTAGCTATAACCCTCAATCAGGTAGAAGAAGGGGATGGGTTAAAAATCCTCGGCCTACAATATGGGCTTCAAGAGACAAACTTTTTACCGCCTAGCCTAAATAGAAAATTTAACAACAACGAAGTACTTAGTAAGGCAGCTTGGTGTTTACAATGTTTGCGACATATTACAGACAGCTTATGCAGAGCAGAGAGCTAGCTCTTAATCAAGTTATGACGAGCAAGTGCTGCCTTATTCTTGTCAGTTTTATTATAACCAGTTTTATAAAAAAATATTTCATAGCAAGTGGTGGGCATAAACAACTGAAAAAGAGAGAAAATTGCCTACTGCTGAAAAATATGATATTTTTTACATCCCATATACTTTGTTGAATGAATGGCTGTTGAAGTGAAATTCTCATTGTCTGAAAACATAAAACGCTTGCACGCAGTGAAACAAATGAAAGAAACTAAAAGCACTATGTATAAGTAAACAAAGGTAAGAATGAAATGTAGTTCTTGCTTAATTGCCATAAAATTTACTGCATTTAAGAAAACGGAAACAAGAAGAAAAGAGAACTTGAACACATAATATGAAACCAAAATTTAGACCGATATTTAAAATCAGCACTATTGGATTGAAAAAATTTCTAGTTCTTAAGGTTGATAAATGTTCTGAACAACAATTGGCGTTGCCTCATCTATATTGGAATGTATTTTGCGGTTTAATGCGCACGATTCTATTAATTTCATGTAACACCCATAGTAATATGACTTGTATTTCACTGTTCTACTGCAACTATATCGGGTTCTGTACTAATGAAATCAAGGCAAGTATTCCCGAAAGCCCCAGGCCAGACATCAAGACAAAATACAAAAAGTATTTCTTCGGCGACTTCCTCCCAACAGATTTCTGTCAAAAACTCTGAGAGCAAATAAAATTGCCAAGAAAAAGTTTCTCAAAAATCTGTCGTTCGGAGTCGACATTAAACTGTAGGTCCCACCACTAATGTATAAAATTATCGCACACAACATAAGTAGTGTGAGAAACTAGGTCGTAATTCTGACTGAAGGGTTGTAATGACCAATTATGTATATATGAATGTATGTATTTCCGAAAGTTTCATGTTATTATATTGCACTGGTTTTTCATTTCTGAAGATTTTCGTTGACGTTACGTTAACACTTTGTTCATTAAATGCATTACCCGTATATATAACTTTTCCTGTGCAATAAACTTTCCTGTTACTTACTTTTCACATTGTCTTTACAAACCTTCAATCAGGATTACGACCTAGCTTCTCACACTACATGAGTTGTCTCAGAGTTTTTGCCAGAAATCCGCTGAGAGGAAGTCGCCTTAGAAATATTTTTTTTAGTATTTCGTTCTGTTTGAAATGTCTGACCTGGTTTTTGAACCGCGTCCTCAGGTCTATTAAGTCAACACACTACCTACTAGACTATGGCAGCTGTCTACAAATTTTCATTTATTTCCACAAAATATTTTCATACTTCCAATAAAATACAATGCATGAGAAAAGTCAGTCGCCAAACGTCAATTGTGTGTAATTCATTCAAAAAACATTTAGCTGCTCAGATGCTTACCAAGAATATTCATACTCAAGTGTCAGATAATATGTGGAGTATTTGGATTTCATGAAAACTGAAAAAATACTTATGGTTTGAAGTTTTACTTGCATTTGGAATTTATAGCAATTTATTGATTTAAGTCGCCGTAGTCTAGTACGTAGTGTGTTGGCTTACTGGACGCAAGGTCACAGTTCAAAGCCAGCACAGACATCAACAAAGGAAATACAAAAAAAATTTCTTTGGCTACTTCCTCTCAGCACCAAATTAAATAAAATTCTCAGAAATTTGTCCTACGGACTTGGTTTTAAACTGTTTAGGTACCGCCATTCGTAGATAAAATTAATACACACTGCATGGTGAGAGAAGCTAGGTTGTAATATTTACTAAAGGATTGTAATATAAGTAAGTAAGTATTCACAACGGTTCTACTGGTCTTTACATTGGCCATTAGAAACAATTCATCAATCAAATAAGAAGACTCTTAATAGACTGTTTGTTGAATTTAAAGTTTTTTTTTAACTACGTTCAGCATTCTGTTGTATGTTTAACCATACAATGCACAAAATGTTGAAATGAACATGTCTTTACAGAGTATTGTTTATCTGTAAACATTATTCAGGTTGCAAGTAATAATTCAAAGGGTGTTTTTATAGAGGTATAGAACTTTAAGTTGGCATTACTTTTCAAGATGGCGACCGATTTAACAACTGTCAAGTGATTTATTCTCAGTTTGGTTTGGCAATTCATCATGAATAGACTCACGCCTGAACAACGCTTGCAAATAGTGCAATTTTATTTCGAAAATAATGGTTCTGTGCGGAAACACAAAAACGACAAAATCGTCCATCAGAGCAGTTAATTCGATTAACCATGGAACGTTTTCGCACCACATTTACTCTTATTGATAACTCGCATCCCCAGAGACGCTGTACGGTGAGTACAGAAGAAGCTATTGCTGCTGTAGAGCGTAGCATTGATGAAGACCCGAATGAGTCCATCCGCCATCGAGCACAGGAATTGGATCTCTGTCCATCCACTTTATGGAAGATTTTGCGGAAGGATCTTTGTTTGCGTGCTTACAAAATCCAACTCGTGCAAGATTTGAAGCCAAACGATCATCAAGTAAGGCTTAGATTCGTCGAATGGGCCCAAAACGAGATTACCGTTGTTCCCGATTTTCATAAGCGAATTTTGTTTAGCGATGAAGTGCACTTCTGGTTGAATGGCTACGTCAACAAACAAAACTGCCGCGTTTGGAGTGAAGGTAATCCTCAAGTGTATGTGGAAACACCGTTACATCCAGAAAAACTGACTGTTTGGTGCGCTTTATGGGCTGGTGGAATCATTGGTCCGTACTTTTTCAAAAACGATGGTGGCCAGAACGTTACAGTCAATGGTGATCGGTATAGAGCCATGATTACTAACTTTTTCATTCCTGAATTGAATAACCATGATGTCCAGGAGATGTGGTTTCAACAAGACGGCGCAACATGTCACACAGCTTGTGCCACAATAGATTTATTGAAAGACACGTTTGGTGACCTCCTAATTTCACGTTTTGGATCTGTGAATTGGCCTCCAAGATCTTGTGATTTAACACCGCTAGACTACTTTCTGTGGGGTTATGTAAAGTCATTGGTCTATGCGGTAAAGCCACAAACGCTTGACCATTTGGAAGACAACATTCGCCGTATTATTGCCGATATACGGTCACAAATGTTGGAAAAAGTCATCGAAAATTGGACGTCCAGATTGGACTACATCCGCGCCAGCCGTGGCGGTCATATGCCAGAAATCATATTTAAAATGTAATGCCACAAGATTATCTTTCGGATAAATAAAATTCATGTCAATCGAATAATCCATCGTTGTTTTATTGCAACTTAAAGTTCTATACCTCTATACCTTTTTGGTTTTTATCTTTACACTTTATTCAGATTAAACGTAAATGCAAAAAAATTATAATAAATTCGCTTAAAATATTGCTTTTCTTTCAAAATAACGAAATAACCATAAAATTCTAGTGGTTGAAACTAAAGCAACTTTTGTATTTCTGTTACAAAACTTAAAAATTAAATTAATAGTCAATAGCGTAACCCTTATTTTTAATCACGGCAGCACATCTACGGAGTTTTGGATCAATTAGCCTCTCAATTTTTACTTTAGAAATGTTGTTCCATATTTGATGTTGTTCCATATTGAAGTCGCCGTGGTGTAGTAGGTAGTGTGTTGGCTTACTATTCGTAAAGCCCGGGTTCGTATCCCAGGTCAGACATCAAAAATGAAATATGAAAAAAAAAATATTTCTTCGGCGACTTCCTCTCAGCAGATTTCTGGCAAAAACTCTGAGAGTAAAATAAACTGCCATGAAAAAGTTTCTCAAAATTCTGTCGTTCGGAGTCGACGTTAAACTGTAGGTCCCGCCACTCACGTATAAAATTAACGCACACAACATGATTGGTGTGAGAAGCTAGGCCGTAATCCTGACTGAAGGGTTGTAATGGCCAATTATGTATGTATGTATGTTGTTCCATGCGTTCTGGATACGATTAAAAATGATGTGTTTATTTGTCCCAAAAATCCCTTTTTATTTTTCGGTCAACGATGATCCAAAGGTTTTCAATAGGGTTAAGGTCTAGCGATCGAACTGGCCACCCGGGAACACTTACTATTGATCGACTCAATCATCCCTTAACAAATTTTGAAGCATGATTTGGGTCATTGTCATGTTGGAAAACCCAAACCAGTGGCATGTTTTACTTTTGCGTATGACAGCATTACGTTTTCCAACAGATTTTTGTAAACAAATCGATCCATTTTCTCAGTACTTTGGTAAATTGGTCCAACTCTACAGCTGTAGAAGCAGATTTAAATGCTCGGAAACCATCAAAGAAACCATTTATTTCCCAGAAAAATCGCAGAGCCTGGTTAGCTGTTGCAAAGGCCCATATTGGTTGGAGTCCTGCTCAGTGGAGAAACATATTGTGAAGAACTTCACTGTAAAGAGACCAAAAAATGAACGCCTTAAACCGCAATATTGTAAGGGAACGGTAAAACATGGTGGAGGCTCAATAATGGTGTGGGGCTGCTTTTCATATGATGGAGTTGGACCAATTTACCAAATTACTGAGAAAATGCCAGCTCTTGGCAGTAAATACCCAAATATTCTGTGATCCATCACAGTGTTTACACTATCCAGTTGATTTAGCTTACCCAGGTGGTCATATTTTTATTGAATTCTAGTAAAAGCTAGTGGCGGCCTAACTGTTACATAATATTGCTATGTTGCACACTTTAAGCTGGATTCACACATTGTTTCGGAACAAAATGCTTGTTTCGGAACAAATTCAGTTTTTTGAGAGTTTGTTCCGAAACGATTCACCCACTTCGAACAATTGTTCTGTAAAAACAAGGCTATCATATGAAATATTTTTGTAAACGATGCGTGTTAGTCTTAAAATAAGGCAGCACAGTAGTAGTTGATTGCAGTTCGTTTGTTTTCTTGGCTTGGGTGTGATCATATTTTTTATTGTGTTACAAAGAAATTGTAATTTAAAACAAATCAGAAATTGTTGAAGTGAAAAAAATGGATAATAATGGATATTATACATACATAAATGGCAGCTCAGTTCAACTTTACTTAAAAAATTAAAGTAGCTGGCAGCACAGTTCGATTGTTTAGGAACAAAAATTAAAATTAAACCAATTCGTGCTGAAAATGTTCCGAAGCAAGCTTACTCTCTTTCGCTCTCTCTCTCTCTCTCTCTTAAAAGAAGAAACGTCGAACTACATATAAAAAAATTGTTTCAGAACAACAATTTTGTTCCGAAACAATGGGTTAATCCAGCTTTATACTTAATGTTCAGCTTGAATTGATCAAAACTTCTTATTGAATTCTAATTGGAACTTACTAGCTAATGTTTACATTAACTCATAATATCTGATCCGTATACTACAGACAAGCCCACATTTAAAAGACTATGTAGCCTCCAAATTTCATTCACATCACTCAGTCTCTGCGAAATATTTCCCACAATAAAAATGGTCCGGTTTCTGTCTAGGCGACAGATATGGCGGTAGCATTTCGAATCGAAAGTGTTGAAGAAAATAAGTAGCCTTGATTTACTCTAGACATACATATGTATATATATATATATATATATATATGTTCTCCATATTAACTCTTCAACTTAATATTCAAAGCCTTTTTCATTGTTTTCTTTCCAGAATAATTTTATCGCTCGTAATAACTCTCTAGAATAATTAATTTCATACTATTTTGACGAGGAATTCCTGAGGAATTCATTACTAAAAACAACTCTTATCTCTCTTTTATAATATTTGCATAAGAAAACAATGATGGAAATCGTCATTCTCGTATATACATATATGCCTATAAACCCATTCGTACGATTAGATTTGAAGTTCTCTTCAAAATCAATCTGAACTCTAATTATAGGTCAAATAAAGAGCTCCAAGTAAGAGCTGTTGGCAAAATCCCTTTCATTTTGACTTTGTTCTTTCTTGAAAGAAATCCTCATATAGAGAGAGATATTATAGGGTCTTTTTAAGTGATTATTATTTTAAGTGCAAATAAAACAAAGACTCGATAAATAACAACAGGCTTTACAGATGTAGCTTCAATGAAATGGCCGGTGTCAATTGCCAAAATTTGAAAGTCCTTGTTAGAAGACAAGACAAGACAGAACAGAAATATAATGATATTTTCATATTAAGTTCAATAAAAATAGCCTCAAATATCACCAACTAATTGATAAATTGCCATGTCACCAAAATTATGGTGATTTTGAATAACAAAAGAGTTTTAGAATCTTATTATTTGGCAAGAAATCACCGCGTATAACAACACCGGCTTTGTCAGACCAATACTGAAGTGGTCCCCATTATAAAGTAGTCCCCATACTAAAGTAGTACCCATTTTAAAGTAGTTTCTATACTAAAGTAGATCGAAAATAGTCCTGTCAAAACTATATCCTTAAAATTTCTTACATATGTTATGCATGAAACTAAGCGCGATTATTACATTGTTTTGACGAAAATCTTAATTATTTTCAATAAACAATTAGCAGGTACATAATTGCATAGCGAAAGTCTTAATTTAAAATAATAAGGGCCTTATCAAGCCGTAGGTATTGTGGGCTACAATAGGGTAAGACGAAAATCAAAATATTTATGGGTTTCGCTACCTGCATGGAGCTAAAAACAAAAATATTACGTGGAAATGCTGAAAATAGGCAATAAATGTTTTGTGTATACTTAAGACAAAACAGGCAGAACCTCATTAAAAATACTTTTTATGTTTTTTACAAGGGAAGCAAAAAACGAAAGTTAAAGCTACAAAATTCGATTCGGCATTGTAGCTGACAATATGTGTGTATATATCAGGAAAATCTATAATTGTTACAGCTCATGACTCATGAAATGCCTGATGATAGAATCTTTAGATATTAATCTTGAATTTCATAAACTAAAGCATGCATTAACATTAAATTTTTTCTACATTTTTCCCCCCCATATATACGTTTCTCCCTCCTCCTGCTATATTTTGCTCTTTAAACTCTGACTTAAAGTTGCCCATATTAACTTAAATGGAATTACAACCATAGGAGTTCAGTAAAATATTGAATGATATTTGAGAGTATATAATACGCGTACATAAATAGAGAGAACGATGAGAGAATATCTTTTTATTTTGCGCCGTATGACTACATACTTCGTATTTTCTCTCAATCCTCTCATATGCTCTCTTCGGATGATATTGCGTTAATATGATATTAACTACACTCTTCTTAACAGAACTTTAACATATTGCCGTGTAAACCACTCTTTACAAACCTGATTTAATATGTAGAGAGTGTGATGGTTTTGCAAACACGAAGAGAGTTCGTATAGAACCGAAGATTGTTCGTATTTTCTTTCAATGCCGAATGCTCTCCTAAGTTTACACTATACAATTCGCTCTCTTCTGCGCGAAAAACCGCCTTAAGTAGTTCCACAATGAACGAATGGAGTAAGAGCAAGTCAACTCGAAAAGTAAAAAGTATAACTCGGCTCTCTTTTATACTCTTCATGAAAGAGACGAATACTATACGTATTCAAATATTGTACGCTTAGTTATGGCTTACGAGGTACTTTAAAATGGTCTAACGGAAGGCACAACAGGTAAACGACGCTTGTTTGTATTCGCTTATGCTCACAAACGAGTGAAGACATAAATTGACAATTATATTTACCACTTGTCCTGAGTATAAAACCGCGAATTTAACAGGATAACTTATCATAACTGTGACAGCCACTGAACTGTAAGGTCATCTGTTTAATACTTAATAACGAAGGCGAAGGGGCAGAGATAAATTTACAATTACATTTATCACCTATCTTGAGTATTGAGTTAGTTACGCCAATTTAGGTATATAATCCCGAATTCAACAGGGCAGGTTATCACTACCGTGACAATTGCTCAACAAGTTAAACGAATAATTATGTCTGAAGGAACAGAAAGCACGCACAACGTTGTAAGTTACTGAAAAAAAAGGAAAATTAATTGATCTTTAATAAAAATGTTTGATGAACATTTTTTTGATTAATTTTTTTAATATGTTTTCTTTATTTTTTAATTACAGCACATACGCAAGAAGCGTCTTTTGGATTCCCTTAACGAATGTCCCGAACTAAATAAAGGTGGCCTGAATCAACAGGATGCCAGTGGCGAACCAGCGTTTATATTGGTATCATTTGACGAAAACCAATTTAAAAAGGACAATGAAAGTATAAAAGTCCTGGAGCTGCATGCAAATCAAGAAATGCATATCAATTCCTCTTATAAAAGTGATTTTTCCCACGAACATCAAAGCAATGTGGCAACTATTGAAGAAAACAAAATTCCAAACCTTAACGAGACCTTTTGTATCGAAGAACATGAGGAGAAACAAAATAAAGGTATGGAATTATGTCAAGAAAACCATCGTTTAGATGGAATGTCTCAAGAGGTGCTAAGAGCAATAGTCGAGGAAAAGGAAAAACTCCCACAGCCGAGCGAGAATGGGCAAGAACATTTCGGAAACGTCGAAATGCAGTTAGCAAACCTCTTCAACTCGCAAATTAATATGACTGACGATGAAAATGAAGTAAAGAACACAATGATTGGCAATACAAATAAAAATGCTTCGGTGGATAATGAACTGGAAACTATCTGCAATGCGGCAGAATATTTACATAAAAATTCCCAGATGATATCTCGCAACAGTGGAAATGAGTCTTGTCAAGAACTACAAGCTGACAACGCAATGCAATTAACAAGCCATGTTAAATTCGAACTTAATACCACTAAAGAAGCAATGAAGAACATGATGACTACTGATACAGAAAATTTCGCTTCATTCGATAATCTACCGGAAGCAGACGACAACGTGGCAGCATATTTAAATGACAACTTTCAGAATATATCTTGGAATGTCGACAACAAGCCTCGCCCAAAAGTAAAATCTAACATAAATAAAAGCGACATAGAAAAATTGAAAAGATATGAACACTTGGAGAATGTGAAACGAATTAAAATGGAAAATTTGAGAAAAACGGTAAATGCTACAATTCAGTTTCTGATATTTTTAGAAAAGCTAGAGCAACAGGAAGAATTACAAGAAAACCAAAATATTGACAATGACGAAAGTGTTGATAAAAAAGATTTTAAAATGCTTGTAACAGAGAACGACAACAAAAATGATATCCCACAAGCGCATAATCAAAATGAAGACGTAAGCAAATCACCCGAGTACAAAGAGCAACACAGAATGGTAGCGCCTTATAATGATTTTAATAATTTCGAACTGAAATATAATAAGAATAAGAATCTACCACACTGCTCAAAAAGTCCGGAAGAAGAAATAAATATTATGAAAAATGAGTTTGAAATCCATACAGTCCAATTAGAACAACCACAAATAGAAAACATATCCATTGCAACTTCCACCAGTGATGAACACCCGCCCCATATGCAAATTGAAAACAGATTTGAAGCTGATGCAAATGGTATGGTTTGTATTGGACCGAATGGCACTATGGTCAAAAGAATAACTTTAGAATCCATCAACTGGTCCCTGACAGGAGCCACTGTAACACGAAAAATTCTAGTGGAAATCTTTGGCCGTGAAACTTTGGCTGCTTGCAATCTAACGGGTAAGCCTTCGCCTGCCTTTGTAGATTGTAATAAACCAGTGAAAAGCCAATTGGACCCCATTATAGTTGCGGATATCATTCATTTAATGGGGGAGCAGAAAGGCCTAACCCCGAAGGAGGTGCGTAATGCAATAACCACAAAATGCGCCGATGAAAATAAAATGCATAGGATGAAGGAAAAAAAGAGACAAATTATTGCAGAGCGAAATAGGGCTTGTGGGCGGCATTTCTAATTTTTCAGATCTACCAAATGTATATAATGTTATGTAATATATAATAGTCTATAGAATATTTTCGTTTAATAAAAATTTATTGTTTCTTAATAAAAATTTTTAAGTCGATTCAATTTATATTTGTAGCGGATATGTGTCGGTTTGTATAGATAACCACTAATGGACCACTAATGGGTAACTAAACATTATGGGCAAGCATAGCGGCTTTGTGTGGGTACCATTAGAGAATGAACACGAATACACAAAAACCCAAACGCGAGCTAAAACTCGATGGTGAGCGCAAATCGTCCACACCCTCTGAACGTAAACACTATATAAGGCAAACTCCTGCAAACGCAGCAGCGACGTCCTCCACGTCTAAATGTGCCTCCAGTAATACCCTCTTGTCAATGGCCAACAAGCTTAGGGCATACAAAAGTTAACAAATTTCAGACATTTTTTAACCAATCCGTTTTCGTTGAAAATATTTATAATTGTCTGACATCTTTCTTCGATTTTAAGACGGTCTTTTGTTTTGGTTCAGAAATTTGTGAAATTTGTTAATCGGAAGCACACCTTTGTGGGCCTGTGCAGAGCCACAATTCAGTTCAGTTTCAAAAAATTTTTAACCAATGCAAAAGACCATCTTAACATCAAGGAAACTATAAAGATTTTCAACGAAAACGGATTAGTTAAAAAATTTCTGAAATTTTTGAAATATGAGTGGTGGGACCTACCGTTTAAAGTCGACTCCGAACGACATATTTTTGAGAAACTTTTCATGGCATTTTTATTTATTTACTCTCAGAGTTTTTGCCAGAAAACTGCTGAGAATAAGTCGCCGAAGAAATACTTTTTATATTCTGTACTGATGTCTGGGGTTTGAACCCTGGCTTTAGTTCTAATAAGCCAACACACTACCTACTAGACTATACTATAGACTACTTCAATATAATCCCCCCCAATTACCATTTGGGGAATTTAAATTAAATGGATGTGGTAAACACTCTGCTGGGTCACAGAATAGTTGGGTATTTACTGCCAAGGCTGGCAGCTGAAAAACTGTTGAGACAGACGTAGATGTAAAGTTTTCTAGCTTAGAGAAAACTGAAGGTGATTAAAGTTACGGTACTAAGAAGAATGACGATTGCCTTCAGAATCAACCAGAATCAACTCGGTGGTAGTATCAATTTCCAAACTTTTATTTGGTGCAGTAACTAGAAAGTACAGAGTGATAAACGAATTTAATCTGTGGAAGGTAGTAAATGGTCAACAGAAATATTGCGTTGAGTTGGTTGGCATGTCCCGCGATGCATATAAAGATACCGAACAGTCACGCACAATTGAACAGGAAGAGCATTCTGAAAAAATTTGTCTACTGATTAAGTAACATTCACCAGAAAAAAATGCCCGACCCCACTGTGCAAAAAAACGAGAAGACTTGAACAAGCCATACAACTTTCCGCGTTACCGAACTAAGACAAGCAGTGAAAAAATGGAAGCCAGTTGTGATCGAGCAGTGAAATGAAAACGATTCGAAGAAGGCAAACTGATTCCGCTGAGCACCACTCAACAAGAGAAGTAACTATCGCCCATATTTTCGCATTACTGGGAGGTACTCTACAATGCAATTAGAAAGTAAAATTCCATGATTCATAGACTTAAAAAGCAAAACAACCCCAGATTTTGAACGCAGACAAAAACAATCTAAACAGAAACAAGCAAATAAGACACCGACAAACAAACAAACAAAGAATAACAAAAATTATGGGTGTTACAGCAAACAAATATTACACAAACAATTTCTGAAGGAAATTACAAGTAGAAAACAAAACAAAAATAAAAACAGGCGACATCAACAAACAACATTAAAGGAAGATGGTGGGTGATGTTATGAAATAAAAATAAAAATAAGAACACGGTGCAAATACATTTGTTAAAAGACCTTTAATTGAAAAGATTTCAGTACATTCGTTGAATAATAATACGAATGTGATTTGTTTTTCTTTAAGACGGGTATACTCGACTTTATGCGTAAAAATTACGTTTTACTCTACATAAAAAATCAAAAGGCTAAAAGGGGTCATTAATTAAATTAATATGGTGTTGTTATCAATTAAATTATGTTGTTTTTTAAATAATTAAAGGCTTTGTTCAAATAAAATAACGAATACGATCAAAAGTAAATAATTTGGCTGCCTTCCAAAATGTATCAATACAAAGTTTGTATGTAGTTCGACTACTGTATATAAACTATGTAGATATGCAAATTAACCAAACATTGCATAAACTATAAATCTGATGCCTGATTACTTTTTGACTGCGTTAAAAATACACATTGACGACATTTTGAAATAGAATACATTGTATATATTTTGTACAGCGGCATTATGAAACGTCGATACTTTGTTCAAACACAAAGCAACTAACATTTGGAAGGCAGCCTTTTTGTTATTTTTAATTGCAAACTTAGAATTCACAATAAATAAACATACGTATATATTTATTCACTGCTCCATCACAACTGGCTTCCATTTTGTCACTGCTTGTCTTAATTCGATAACGCGGAAAGACATACGGCTTGTTGAAGCCATTCCGTTCTTCTGCACAGTGGTGTTGGGCATATGTTTCTGGTGAATCACCAGACAACTTGCCAGGTGCTCTTCTTGTTAAATTATGCGTAGCTGCCCGGTAATATATTATGAATCGTGGGATACGCTTGTCCCAACTTATTGTTGACCATTTACTACCTTCCACAGATCAAATCAAAACCATTCCACCATTCTTCTTGTTGATTCTAAAGGCAGTCGTCATTCTTCTTGGTATCGCAAAATTTTATCACCATCAGTTTTCTCTAAGCTAGAAAACTTTTCATCTACGTCAGCCTCAACAGTTTTATTCAATTCAATTGCGTCCACTATCTGTGCTGCCTTAGAGGTTATAAGTATGGGTCCCGATAAATAATTTTCTTTATCACATAATCTTCATATTGCGTTCGAGACGATCTCTTCATTGAACAAGTGTACTTTAAGTGTACAGTGCCCTGTCTAAAGACCGATTACTAAACTCAGATTATTTTCGGAAACTTTCAAGCATGACAAAAATCTCCTGATATTATACAATAAATTACAAAGAAAAACGTTTGCCTATCTTTATATTCCCTTACAATGAGTATAGACTTTAAATATTTCCTCCGTCTGACTGAAAGATTCAGCTACCAGCTTTTGGTAGTAAATTTCCAAGTATTCTGTGACCCAGCAGAGTGTTTACCGTATCCAGTTGATTTAGCTTCCCCCGGTGGTCATATTTTAATTTTATTTATATTACGTAGTATTGCTATGTTCTATTCTTTTCACTTTATGTTCAGCTTGAATTGAGCAAAACTTTTTATTGGATTCTGCTTGGAAGTTACCTGCGACATTCACATTGACTCATAATATCTGATCCGTATAATACAGAGTGGCCCTCTTTTAAAAGGCTATGTAGCCTGCAAATTTCCTATCACTCAGTCTCTGCGAAATATATCCCACAATAAAAATGGTCCGGTTTCTGTCCAGGGGACAGTTAAGGCGGTATCATTGCGAATCGAAAGTGTTGGGGAAATATATATATAAATATATATATATATGTATGTATATATATATATATGTACGTGTATACGAGTATATATGAATATATCTAAAAAGCAGTCAACTTAATTTTCAAAATATTCTTCATTGTTTTCTTTTCGTAATTATTTTATCACTCGTAATAACTGGCTAGAAAATATTATTTCATCCTATTTTGATGAGGAATCCCTGAGGAACTCATTACTAAAAACAACTCTTTCAACTCGCGGATTTACTGAAATATAAAATATACTCAAAGAACTTCTTAAAACTGATAAGTAGCTACTGAATCCTCGTAATAATAAACTTTTTAAATAAAATCAATTTAAATTGGATGCCACTGCATGGTCTGATAGTGTGGTGGATAATATGATAGACTACTAGCGTGAGAGGCGTTAGTTCGACGCCAACTAGAGACTCTCGCCTGTTACATTTTACCGAGCATATGGGTGAAGTTATACTATGTTCAGACATGCACTTATATTGAATAAATCGCAATAAATGGCGTTATTGAGCTCAATATTTAATACAAAATTTTCAATTAATTATTGCTCAATAAATTCATAAATTGTTATAATATTGATTAAAACTTGAAATACAGCACTGTCATAAGTACGTTCAGTGAGCATATTACAATTTTTCGAACGCTTTCTATTGCTATTTGGCAACTCAAATGTCAACAACGACAACAAAAACAAAAACAATGTTGTTGAAACTACCAGCTGTTTTGTTTACTAGCCGTCAAATGAATATTGAATAAGCAGCTGAACAGCGTATATTGTTATGTCTAAACACTTAAAATATTGGTAGTCAGTAAACCAAATATTGATTCAATAAAAGTGCATGTCTGAACATAGTATTACGCAGCTCGTATATAATTAAATATAATTTCTAATTGTATTGTAATTAATTAATAAATAAATAAAATAAATTGTGCGGAATATCATAATTATGACAATTAGCAAAAATTCAATTTCCAGCTTTTGTTGTTAACCTACTACTGTTAATTCTTAAATACTGTTCTCTATCATATCATTTTATCGGGAAGATATAGAGATATTATAGGGTCTTTTTAAGTGATTATTATTTTAAGTGCAAATAAAACAAAGACTCGATAAATAACAACAGGCTTTACAGATGTAGCTTCAATGAAATGGCCGGTGTCAATTGCCAAAATTTGAAAGTCCTTGTTAGAAGACAATACAGAACAGAAATATAATGATCTTTTCATATTAAGTTCAATAAAAATAGCCTCAAATATCACCAACTAATTGATAAATTGCCATGTCACCAAAATTATGGTGATTTTGAATAACAAAAGAGTTTTAGAATCTTATTATTTGGTAAGAAATCACCGCGCATAACAACACGGTCTTTGTCAGACCAATACTAAAGTGGTCCCCATTATAAAGTAGTCCCCATTATAAAGTAGTCCCCATACTAAAGTTGTTTCTATACTAAAGTAGATCGAAAATAGTCCTGTCAAAACTATATCCTTAAAATTTCTTACATATGTTATGCATGAAACTAAGCACGATTATTACATTGTTTTGACGAAAATCTTAATTATTTTCAATAAACAATTAACAGGTACATAATTGCATAGCGAAAGTCTAAGTTTAAAATAATAAGGGCCTTATCAACCCGTAGGTATTGTGGGCTACAATATTATAGGGTAAGACGAAAATCAAAATATTAATCGTTTTCGCTACCTGAATGGAGCTAAAAACAAAAATATTACGTGGAAATGCTGAAAATAGGCAATAAATGTTTTGTGTATACTTAAAACAAAACAGGCAGAACTTACACGTCGTCATCAAAAAATGCAAAAAGACTCATTAAACCACTTTTTATGTTTTTTACAAAAGAAGAGAAAAACGAAAATCGAAAACTACAAAATTCAATTTGCCATTGTAGCTGACAATATGTGTGTATAAATCAGGAAAATATATAATTGTTACAGCTCATGACTGATGAAATGCCTGATGATAGAATCTTTAGATATTAAACGTGAATTTCATAAACTAAAGCATGCATTAACATTAAATTTTTTCTAAATTTTCCCCCCCCCATATATACGTTTCTCCTTCCTCCTGCTATAGTTTGCTCTTTAAACTCTGACTTAAAGTTAGAATATTGAATGATATTTGAGCGTAGATAATAAGCGTATATGAATAGAGAGGATAATGAGAGAATATCTTACTCTCCTAACACAATTTGTAAGAAATGAAAATACAAAATGAAAAATGTTTTCATATTCTTTTTCAAGCCTTCTGTATATTTTGTTTTTATTTTGCGCCGTACGACTACCCACTTTGTATTTTCTCTCAATGTCATATGCGCTCATCAGAAGATATTGAGTTAACAAGATATTAACCACACTCTTCTAAACAGAACTTTAACATATTGTATGTAAAGTCTTGCCGTGTAAAGCACTCTTTACATACCTGACTTATGTGATGATTTTGTAGCACAGGCTATTTCACTTGCTTGTCTGTTTACAACACAAACAAAATTGAGTGTTTTTGTTTGTGTTTTCCATGCAAACAGGCAAGCAAGTGAAATAGACTGTGTTACAAAAACATCACATTAATATAGAGAGAGATGGTTTTGCAAACACGAAGACTGTTCGTATAGAACCGAAAATTGCTCGTATTTTCTTTCAATGCCGAATGCTCTCCCAAGTTTACACTATACAATGTGCTCTCTTCTGCGCGAAGAACCGCCTTAAGTAGTTTCACAATAAACCAGTGGAGTCAACTCGAAAAGTAAAATATATAACTCGGCTCTCTTTTATACTCTTCATGAAGGGAGTGAATACCATACGTATTCAAATATTGTACGCTTAGTTATGGCTTACGAGGTACTTTAAAGAGATCTAACGGAAGGCACAACAGGTAAACGCCGCTCGTTATTATTGGCTTATGCTCACAAACGAGCGAAGTTACAGAGGCAAATTGACAATTATATTGACCACTTGTCCTGAGTATAAAACCGCGAATTTAACAGAATAAGTTATCATAACTGTGACAACCACTGAACTATAAGTTCATCTGTTTAATACTCTTCATCAAAGAGGGCGAAGTATTGACAATTACATTTAACATCTGTCTTGAGTATTGAGTGAGTTACGCCAATTTACGTATATAAGCCCGAATTCAACAGGGCAGGTTATCATTACCGTGACAATTGCTCAACAAGTTAAACGAATAATTATGTCTGAAGGAACAGAAAGCACGCACAAAGTTGTAAGTTATTGAAATAAAAATTAATTGATCTTTAATAAAAATGTTTGATGAAAATGTTTTTGATTAATTTTTTTAATATGTTTTCTTTATTTTTCAATTACAGCACATACGCAAGAAGCGTCTTTTGGATTCCCTTAACGAATGTCCCGAATTAAATAAATGTGGCCTGAATCAACAGGATGCCAGTGACGAACCAGCGTTTGTATTGGTATCCTTTGATGAAAATGAAGTAAAGAACACAATGATTGGCAATATAAATAAAAATGTTTCGGTGGATAATGAAATGAAAACTATCTGCAAAGTGGCAGAATATTTACATGAAAATTTCGAGATTATATCTTGCAACAGTGGAAATGAGTCCTGTCAAGAACTACAAGCTGACAACGCAATGCAATTAACAAGCCATGTTAAATTCGAACTTAATACCACTAAAGATGCAATGGAGAACATGATGACTACCGATACAGAAAATTTCGCTTCATTCGATAATCTACCGGAAGCAGACGACAACGTGGCAGCATATTTGAAAGACAACTTTCAGAATATATCTTGGAATGTCGACAACAAGCATCGCCCAAAAGTAAAATCTAACATAAATAAAAGCGACATAGAAAATTTGAAAAGATATGAACACTTGGAGAATGTGAAACGAATTAAAATGGAAAACTTGAGAAAAACGGTAAATGCTACAATTCAGTTTCTGATATTTTTAGAAAAGCTAGAGCAACAGGAAGAATTACAAGAAAACCAAAATATTGACAATGACGAAAGTGTTGATAAAAAAGATTTTAAAATGCTTGTAACAGAGAACGACAACAAAAATGATATCCCACAAGCGCATAATCAAAATGAAGACGTAAGCAAATCACCCGAGTACAAAGAGCAACACAGAATGGTAGCGCCTTATAATGATTTTAATAATTTCGAACTGAAATATAATAAGAATAAGAATCTACCACACTGCTCAAAAAGTCCGGAAGAAGAAATAAATATTATGAAAAATGAGTTTGAAATCCATACAGTCCAATTAGAACAACCACAAATAGAAAACATATCCATTGCAACTTCCACCAGTGATGAACACCCGCCCCATATGCAAATTGAAAACAGATTTGAAGCTGATGCAAATGGTATGGTTTGTATTGGACCGAATGGCACTATGGTCAAAAGAATAACTTTAGAATCCATCAACTGGTCCCTGACAGGAGCCGCTGTAACACGAAAAATTCTAGTGGAAATCTTTGGCCGTGAAACTTTGGCTGCTTGCAATCTAACGGGTAAGCCTTCGCCTGCCTTTGTAGATTGTAATAAACCAGTGAAAAGCCAATTGGACCCCATTATAGTTGCGGATATCATTCATTTAATGGATGAGCAGAAAGGCCTAACCCCGAAGGAGGTGCGTAATGCAATAACCACAAAATGCGCCGATGAAAATAAAATGCTTAGGATGAAGGAAAAAAAGAGACAAAGTATTGCAGAGCGAAATATGGCTTGTGGCATTTCTAATTTTTCAGTTTAAGTTTTTTTCTTTTTGTTCATAAATGTTTTTATAAATAAGATCTACCAAATGTATATAATGTTATGTAATATATAATAGTCTATAGAATATTTTTGTTTAATAAAAATTTATTGTTTCTTAATAAAAATTTTTAAGTCGATTCAATTTATATTTGTAGCGGATATGTGTCGGTTTGTATAGATAACCACTAATGGACCACTAATTGGTAACTAAACATTATGGGAAAGCATAGCGGCTTTGTGTGGGTACCATTAGAGAATGAACACGAATACACAAAAACCCAAACGCGAGCTAAAACTCGATGGTGAGCGCAAATCGTCCACACCCTCTGAACGTAAACACTATATAAGGCAAACTCCTGCAAACGCAGCAGCGACGTCCTCCACGTCTAAATGTGCCTCCAGTTTGGTGGTCAAAGCGAGTAATACCCTCTTGTCAATGGCCAACAAGCTTAGGGCATACAAAAGTTAACAAATTTCAGACATTTTTTAACCAATCCGTTTTCGTTGAAAATATTTATAATTGTCTGACATCTTTCTTCGATTTTAAGACGGTCTTTTGTTTTGGTTCAGAAATTTGTGAAATTTGTTAATCGGAAGCATACCTTTGTGGGCCTGTGCAGAGCCACAATTCAGTTCAGTTTCAAAAAATTTTTAACCAATGCAAAAGACCATCTTAACATCAAGGAAACTATAAAGATTTTCAACGAAAACGGATTAGTTAAAAAATTTCTGAAATTTTTGAAATATGAGTGGTGGGACCTACCGTTTAAAGTCGACTCCGAACGACATATTTTTGAGAAACTTTTCATGGCATTTTTATTTATTTACTCTCAGAGTTTTTGCCAGAAAACTGCTGAGAATAAGTCGCCGAAGAAATACTTTTTATATTCTGTACTGATGTCTGGGGTTTGAACCCTGGCTTTAGTTCTAATAAGCCAACACACTACCTACTAGACTATACTATAGACTACTTCAATATAATCCCCCCCAATTACCATTTGGGGAATTTAAATTAAATGGATGTGGTAAACACTCTGCTGGGTCACAGAATAGTTGGGTATTTACTGCCAAGGCTGGCAGCTGAAAAACTGTTGAGACAGACGTAGATGTAAAGTTTTCTAGCTTAGAGAAAACTGAAGGTGATTAAAGTTACGGTACTAAGAAGAATGACGATTGCCTTCAGAATCAACCAGAATCAACTCGGTGGTAGTATCAATTTCCAAACTTTTATTTGGTGCAGTAACTAGAAAGTACGAATTTAATCTGTGGAAGGTAGTAAATGGTCAACAGAAATATTGCGTTGAGTTGGTTGGCATGTCCCGCGATGCATATAAAGATACCGAACAGTCACGCACAATTTAACAGGAAGAGCATTCTGAAAAAATTTGTCTACTGATTAAGTAACATTCACCAGAAAAAAATGCCCGACCCCACTGTGCAAAAAAACGAGAAGACTTGAACAAGCCATACAACTTTCCGCGTTACCGAACTAAGACAAGCAGTGAAAAAATGGAAGCCAGTTGTGATCGAGCAGTGAAATGAAAACGATTCGAAGAAGGCAAACTGATTCCGCTGAGCACCACTCAACAAGAGAAGTAACTATCGCCCATATTTTCGCATTACTGGGAGGTACTCTACAATGCAATTAGAAAGTAAAATTCCATGATTCATAGACTTAAAAAGCAAAACAACCCCAGATTTTGAACGCAGACAAAAACAATCTAAACAGAAACAAGCAAATAAGACACCGACAAACAAACAAACAAAGAATAACAAAAATTATGGGTGTTACAGCAAACAAATATTACACAAACAATTTCTGAAGGAAATTACAAGTAGAAAACAAAACAAAAATAAAAACAGGCGAAATCAACAAACAACATTAAAGGAAGATGGTGGGTGATGTTATGAAATAAAAATAAAAATAAGAACACGGTGCAAATACATTTGTTAAAAGACCTTTAATTGAAAAGATTTCAGTACATTCGTTGAATAATAATACGAATGTGATTTGTTTTTCTTTAAGACGGGTATACTCGACTTTATGCGTAAAAATTACGTTTTACTCTACATAAAAAATCAAAAGGCTAAAAGGGGTCATTAATTAAATTAATATGGTGTTGTTATCAATTAAATTATGTTGTTTTTTAAATAATTAAAGGCTTTGTTCAAATAAAATAACGAATACGATCAAAAGTAAATAATTTGGCTGCCTTCCAAAATGTATCAATACAAAGTTTGTATGTAGTTCGACTACTGTATATAAACTATGTAGATATGCAAATTAACCAAACATTGCATAAACTATAAATCTGATGCCTGATTACTTTTTGACTGCGTTAAAAATACACATTGACGACATTTTGAAATAGAATACATTGTATATATTTTGTACAGCGGCATTATGAAACGTCGATACTTTGTTCAAACACAAAGCAACTAACATTTGGAAGGCAGCCTTTTTGTTATTTTTAATTGCAAACTTAGAATTCACAATAAATAAACATACGTATATATTTATTCACTGCTCCATCACAACTGGCTTCCATTTTGTCACTGCTTGTCTTAATTCGATAACGCGGAAAGACATACGGCTTGTTGAAGCCATTCCGTTCTTCTGCACAGTGGTGTTGGGCATATGTTTCTGGTGAATCACCAGACAACTTGCCAGGTGCTCTTCTTGTTAAATTATGCGTAGCTGCCCGGTAATATATTATGAATCGTGGGATACGCTTGTCCCAACTTATTGTTGACCATTTACTACCTTCCACAGATCAAATCAAAACCATTCCACCATTCTTCTTGTTGATTCTAAAGGCAGTCGTCATTCTTCTTGGTATCGCAAAATTTTATCACCATCAGTTTTCTCTAAGCTAGAAAACTTTTCATCTACGTCAGCCTCAACAGTTTTATTCAATTCAATTGCGTCCACTATCTGTGCTGCCTTAGAGGTTATAAGTATGGGTCCCGATAAATAATTTTCTTTATCACATAATCTTCATATTGCGTTCGAGACGATCTCTTCATTGAACAAGTGTACTTTAAGTGTACAGTGCCCTGTCTAAAGACCGATTACTAAACTCAGATTATTTTCGGAAACTTTCAAGCATGACAAAAATCTCCTGATATTATACAATAAATTACAAAGAAAAACGTTTGCCTATCTTTATATTCCCTTACAATGAGTATAGACTTTAAATATTTCCTCCGTCTGACTGAAAGATTCAGCTACCAGCTTTTGGTAGTAAATTTCCAAGTATTCTGTGACCCAGCAGAGTGTTTACCGTATCCAGTTGATTTAGCTTCCCCCGGTGGTCATATTTTAATTTTATTTATATTACGTAGTATTGCTATGTTCTATTCTTTTCACTTTATGTTCAGCTTGAATTGAGCAAAACTTTTTATTGGATTCTGCTTGGAAGTTACCTGCGAGCATTCACATTGCCTCATAATATCTGATCCGTATAATACAGAGTGGCCCTCTTTTAAAAGGCTATGTAGCCTGCAAATTTCCTATCACTCAGTCTCTGCGAAATATATCCCACAATAAAAATGGTCCGGTTTCTGTCCAGCGGACAGTTAAGGCGGTATCATTGCGAATCGAAAGTGTTGGGGAAATATATATATAAATATATATATATATGTATGTATATATATATATATGTACGTGTATACGAGTATATATGAATATATCTAAAAAGCAGTCAACTTAATTTTCAAAATATTCTTCATTGTTTTCTTTTCGTAATTATTTTATCACTCGTAATAACTGGCTAGAAAATATTATTTCATCCTATTTTGATGAGGAAACTCATTACTAAAAACAACTCTTTCAACTCGCGGATTTACTGAAATATAAAATATACTCAAAGAACTTCTTAAAACTGATACGTAGCTACTGAATCCTCGTAATAATAAACTTTTTAAATAAAATCAATTTAAATTGGATGCCACTGCATGGTCTGATAGTGTGGTGGATAATATGATAGACTACTAGCGTGAGAGGCGTTAGTTCGACGCCAACTAGAGACTCTCGCCTGTTACATTTTACCGAGTATATGGGTGAAGTTATACTATGTTCAGACATGCACTTATATTGAATAAATCGCAATAAATGGCGTTATTGAGCTCAATATTTAATACAAAATTTTCAATTAATTATTGCTCAATAAATTCATAAATTGTTATAATATTGATTAAAACTTGAAATACAGCACTGTCATAAGTACGTTCAGTGAGCATATTACAATTTTTCGAACGCTTTCTATTGCTATTTGACAACTCAAATGTCAACAACGACAACAAAAACAAAAACAATGTTGTTGAAACTACCAGCTGTTTTGTTTACTAGCCGTCAAATGAATATTGAATAAGCAGCTGAACAGCGTATATTGTTATGTCTAAACACTTAAAATATTGGTAGTCAGTAAACCAAATATTGATTCAATAAAAGTGCATGTCTGAACATAGTATTACGCAGCTCGTATATAATTAAATATAATTTCTAATTGTATTGTAATTAATTAATAAATAAATAAAATAAATTGTGCGGAATATCATAATTATGACAATTAGCAAAAATTCAATTTCCAGCTTTTGTTGTTAACCTACTACTGTTAATTCTTAAATACTGTTCTCTATCATATCATTTTATCGGGAAGATATAGAGATATTATAGGGTCTTTTTAAGTGATTATTATTTTAAGTGCAAATAAAACAAAGACTCGATAAATAACAACAGGCTTTACAGATGTAGCTTCAATGAAATGGCCGGTGTCAAATGCCAAAATTTGAAAGTCCTTGTTAGAAGACAATACAGAACAGAAATATAATGATCTTTTCATATTAAGTTCAATAAAAATAGCCTCAAATATCACCAACTAATTGATAAATTGCCATGTCACCAAAATTATGGTGATTTTGAATAACAAAAGAGTTTTAGAATCTTATTATTTGGTAAGAAATCACCGCGCATAACAACACGGTCTTTGTCAGACCAATACTAAAGTGGTCCCCATTATAAAGTAGTCCCCATTATAAAGTAGTCCCCATACTAAAGTTGTTTCTATACTAAAGTAGATCGAAAATAGTCCTGTCAAAACTATATCCTTAAAATTTCTTACATATGTTATGCATGAAACTAAGCACGATTATTACATTGTTTTGACGAAAATCTTAATTATTTTCAATAAACAATTAACAGGTACATAATTGCATAGCGAAAGTCTAAGTTTAAAATAATAAGGGCCTTATCAAGCCGTAGGTATTGTGGGCTACAATATTAAAGGGAAGACGAAAATCAAAATATTAATCGTTTTCGCTACCTGAATGGAGCTAAAAACAAAAATATTACGTGGAAATGCTGAAAATAGGCAATAAATGTTTTGTGTATACTTAAAACAAAACAGGCAGAACTTACACGTCGTCATCAAAAAATGCAAAAAGACTTATTAAACCACTTTTTATGTTTTTTACAAAAGAAGAGAAAAACGAAAATCGAAAACTACAAAATTCAATTTGCCATTGTAGCTGACAATATGTGTGTATAAATCAGGAAAATATATAATTGTTACAGCTCATTACTGATGAAATGCCTGATGATAGAATCTTTAGATATTAAACGTGAATTTCATAAACTAAAGCATGCATTAACATTAAATTTTTTCTAAATTTTTCCCCCCCATATATACGTTTCTCCTTCCTCCTGCTATAGTTTGCTCTTTAAACTCTGACTTAAAGTTAGAATATTGAATGATATTTGAGCGTAGATAATAAGCGTATATGAATAGAGAGGATAATGAGAGAATATCTTACTCTCCTAACACAATTTGTAAGAAATGAAAATACAAAATGAAAAATGTTTTCATATTCTTTTTCAAGCCTTCTGTATATTTTGTTTTTATTTTGCGCCGTACGACTACCCACTTTGTATTTTCTCTCAATGTCATATGCGCTCATCAGAAGATATTGAGTTAACAAGATATTAACCACACTCTTCTAAAGAGAACTTTAACATATTGTATGTAAAGTCTTGCCGTGTAAAGCACTCTTTACATACCTGACTTATGTGATGATTTTGTAGCACAGGCTATTTCACTTGCTTGTCTGTTTACAACACAAACAAAATTGAGTGTTTTTGTCTGTTTACAACACAAACAAAATTGAGTGTTTTTGTTTGTGTTTTCCATGCAAACAGGCAAGCAAGTGAAATAGACTGTGTTACAAAAACATCACATTAATATAGAGAGAGATGGTTTTGCAAACACGAAGACTGTTCGTATAGAACCGAAAATTGCTCGTATTTTCTTTCAATGCCGAATGCTCTCCCAAGTTTACTCTATACAATGTGCTCTCTTCTGCGCGAAGAACCGCCTTAAGTAGTTTCACAATAAACCAGTGGAGTCAACTCGAAAAGTAAAATATATAACTCGGCTCTCTTTTATACTCTTCATGAAGGGAGTGAATACCATACGTATTCAAATATTGTACGCTTAGTTATGGCTTACGAGGTACTTTAAAGAGATCTAACGGAAGGCACAACAGGTAAACGCCGCTCGTTATTATTGGCTTATGCTCACAAACGAGCGAAGTTACAGAGGCAAATTGACAATTATATTGACCACTTGTCCTGAGTATAAAACCGCGAATTTAACAGAATAAGTTATCATAACTGTGACAACCACTGAACTATAAGTTCATCTGTTTAATACTCTTCATCAAAGAGGGCGAAGTATTGACAATTACATTTAACATCTGTCTTGAGTATTGAGTGAGTTACGCCAATTTACGTATATAAGCCCGAATTCAACAGGGCAGGTTATCATTACCGTGACAATTGCTCAACAAGTTAAACGAATAATTATGTCTGAAGGAACAGAAAGCACGCACAAAGTTGTAAGTTATTGAAATAAAAATTAATTGATCTTTAATAAAAATGTTTGATGAAAATGTTTTTGATTAATTTTTTTAATATGTTTTCTTTATTTTTCAATTACAGCACATACGCAAGAAGCGTCTTTTGGATTCCCTTAACGAATGTCCCGAATTAAATAAATGTGGCCTGAATCAACAGGATGCCAGTGACGAACCAGCGTTTGTATTGGTATCCTTTGATGAAAATGAAGTAAAGAACACAATGATTGGCAATATAAATAAAAATGTTTCGGTGGATAATGAAATGAAAACTATCTGCAAAGTGGCAGAATATTTACATGAAAATTTCGAGATTATATCTTGCAACAGTGGAAATGAGTCCTGTCAAGAACTACAAGCTGACAACGCAATGCAATTAACAAGCCATGTTAAATTCGAACTTAATACCACTAAAGATGCAATGGAGAACATGATGACTACCGATACAGAAAATTTCGCTTCATTCGATAATCTACCGGAAGCAGACGACAACGTGGCAGCATATTTGAAAGACAACTTTCAGAATATATCTTGGAATGTCGACAACAAGCCTCGCCCAAAAGTAAAATCTAACATAAATAAAAGCGACATAGAAAATTTGAAAAGATATGAACACTTGGAGAATGTGAAACGAATTAAAATGGAAAACTTGAGAAAAACGGTAAATGCTACAATTCAGTTTCTGATATTTTTAGAAAAGCTAGAGCAACAGGAAGAATTACAAGAAAACCAAAATATTGACAATGACGAAAGTGTTGATAAAAAAGATTTTAAAATGCTTGTAACAGAGAACGACAACAAAAATGATATCCCACAAGCGCATAATCAAAATGAAGACGTAAGCAAATCACCCGAGTACAAAGAGCAACACAGAATGGTAGCGCCTTATAATGATTTTAATAATTTCGAACTGAAATATAATAAGAATAAGAATCTACCACACTGCTCAAAAAGTCCGGAAGAAGAAATAAATATTATGAAAAATGAGTTTGAAATCCATACAGTCCAATTAGAACAACCACAAATAGAAAACATATCCATTGCAACTTCCACCAGTGATGAACACCCGCCCCATATGCAAATTGAAAACAGATTTGAAGCTGATGCAAATGGTATGGTTTGTATTGGACCGAATGGCACTATGATCCCTATAAGAACTTTAGAATCCATCAACTGGTCCCTGACAGGAGCCGCTGTAACACGAAAAATTCTAGTGGAAATCTTTGGCCGTGAAACTTTGGCTGCTTGCAATCTAACGGGTAAGCCTTCGCCTGCCTTTGTAGATTGTAATAAACCAGTGAAAAGCCAATTGGACCCCATTATAGTTGCGGATATCATTCATTTAATGGATGAGCAGAAAGGCCTAACCCCGAAGGAGGTGCGTAATGCAATAACCACAAAATGCGCCGATGAAAATAAAATGCTTAGGATGAAGGAAAAAAAGAGACAAAGTATTGCAGAGCGAAATATGGCTTGTGGCATTTCTAATTTTTCAGTTTAAGTTTTTTTCTTTTTGTTCATAAATGTTTTTATAAATAAGATCTACCAAATGTATATAATGTTATGTAATATATAATAGTCTATAGAATATTTTTGTTTAATAAAAATTTATTGTTTCTTAATAAAAATTTTTAAGTCGATTCAATTTATATTTGTAGCGGATATGTGTCGGTTTGTATAGATAACCACTAATGGACCACTAATGGGTAACTAAACATTATGGGAAAGCATAGCGGCTTTGTGTGGGTACCATTAGAGAATGAACACGAATACACAAAAACCCAAACGCGAGCTAAAACTCGATGGTGAGCGCAAATCGTCCACACCCTCTGAACGTAAACACTATATAAGGCAAACTCCTGCAAACGCAGCAGCGACGTCCTCCACGTCTAAATGTGCCTCCAGTTTGGTGGTCAAAGCGAGTAATACCCTCTTGTCAATGGCCAACAAGCTTAGGGCATACAAAAGTTAACAAATTTCAGACATTTTTTAACCAATCCGTTTTCGTTGAAAATATTTATAATTGTCTGACATCTTTCTTCGATTTTAAGACGGTCTTTTGTTTTGGTTCAGAAATTTGTGAAATTTGTTAATCGGAAGCACACCTTTGTGGGCCTGTGCAGAGCCACAATTCAGTTCAGTTTCAAAAAATTTTTAACCAATGCAAAAGACCATCTTAACATCAAGGAAACTATAAAGATTTTCAACGAAAACGGATTAGTTAAAAAATTTCTGAAATTTTTGAAATATGAGTGGTGGGACCTACCGTTTAAAGTCGACTCCGAACGACATATTTTTGAGAAACTTTTCATGGCATTTTTATTTATTTACTCTCAGAGTTTTTGCCAGAAAACTGCTGAGAATAAGTCGCCGAAGAAATACTTTTTATATTCTGTACTGATGTCTGGGGTTTGAACCCTGGCTTTAGTTCTAATAAGCCAACACACTACCTACTAGACTATACTATAGACTACTTCAATATAATCCCCCCCAATTACCATTTGGGGAATTTAAATTAAATGGATGTGGTAAACACTCTGCTGGGTCACAGAATAGTTGGGTATTTACTGCCAAGGCTGGCAGCTGAAAAACTGTTGAGACAGACGTAGATGTAAAGTTTTCTAGCTTAGAGAAAACTGAAGGTGATTAAAGTTACGGTACTAAGAAGAATGACGATTGCCTTCAGAATCAACCAGAATCAACTCGGTGGTAGTATCAATTTCCAAACTTTTATTTGGTGCAGTAACTAGAAAGTACAGAGTGATAAACGAATTTAATCTGTGGAAGGTAGTAAATGGTCAACAGAAATATTGCGTTGAGTTGGTTGGCATGTCCCGCGATGCATATAAAGATACCGAACAGTCACGCACAATTGAACAGGAAGAGCATTCTGAAAAAATTTGTCTACTGATTAAGTAACATTCACCAGAAAAAAATGCCCGACCCCACTGTGCAAAAAAACGAGAAGACTTGAACAAGCCATACAACTTTCCGCGTTACCGAACTAAGACAAGCAGTGAAAAAATGGAAGCCAGTTGTGATCGAGCAGTGAAATGAAAACGATTCGAAGAAGGCAAACTGATTCCGCTGAGCACCACTCAACAAGAGAAGTAACTATCGCCCATATTTTCGCATTACTGGGAGGTACTCTACAATGCAATTAGAAAGTAAAATTCCATGATTCATAGACTTAAAAAGCAAAACAACCCCAGATTTTGAACGCAGACAAAAACAATCTAAACAGAAACAAGCAAATAAGACACCGACAAACAAACAAACAAAGAATAACAAAAATTATGGGTGTTACAGCAAACAAATATTACACAAACAATTTCTGAAGGAAATTACAAGTAGAAAACAAAACAAAAATAAAAACAGGCGACATCAACAAACAACATTAAAGGAAGATGGTGGGTGATGTTATGAAATAAAAATAAAAATAAGAACACGGTGCAAATACATTTGTTAAAAGACCTTTAATTGAAAAGATTTCAGTACATTCGTTGAATAATAATACGAATGTGATTTGTTTTTCTTTAAGACGGGTATACTCGACTTTATGCGTAAAAATTACGTTTTACTCTACATAAAAAATCAAAAGGCTAAAAGGGGTCATTAATTAAATTAATATGGTGTTGTTATCAATTAAATTATGTTGTTTTTTAAATAATTAAAGGCTTTGTTCAAATAAAATAACGAATACGATCAAAAGTAAATAATTTGGCTGCCTTCCAAAATGTATCAATACAAAGTTTGTATGTAGTTCGACTACTGTATATAAACTATGTAGATATGCAAATTAACCAAACATTGCATAAACTATAAATCTGATGCCTGATTACTTTTTGACTGCGTTAAAAATACACATTGACGACATTTTGAAATAGAATACATTGTATATATTTTGTACAGCGGCATTATGAAACGTCGATACTTTGTTCAAACACAAAGCAACTAACATTTGGAAGGCAGCCTTTTTGTTATTTTTAATTGCAAACTTAGAATTCACAATAAATAAACATACGTATATATTTATTCACTGCTCCATCACAACTGGCTTCCATTTTGTCACTGCTTGTCTTAATTCGATAACGCGGAAAGACATACGGCTTGTTGAAGCCATTCCGTTCTTCTGCACAGTGGTGTTGGGCATATGTTTCTGGTGAATCACCAGACAACTTGCCAGGTGCTCTTCTTGTTAAATTATGCGTAGCTGCCCGGTAATATATTATGAATCGTGGGATACGCTTGTCCCAACTTTTTGTTGACCATTTACTACCTTCCACAGATCAAATCAAAACCATTCCACCATTCTTCTTGTTGATTCTAAAGGCAGTCGTCATTCTTCTTGGTATCGCAAAATTTTATCACCATCAGTTTTCTCTAAGCTAGAAAACTTTTCATCTACGTCAGCCTCAACAGTTTTATTCAATTCAATTGCGTCCACTATCTGTGCTGCCTTAGAGGTTATAAGTATGGGTCCCGATAAATAATTTTCTTTATCACATAATCTTCATATTGCGTTCGAGACGATCTCTTCATTGAACAAGTGTACTTTAAGTGTACAGAGCCCTGTCTAAAGACCGATTACTAAACTCAGATTATTTTCGGAAACTTTCAAGCATGACAAAAATCTCCTGATATTATGCAATAAATTACAAAGAAAAACGTTTGCCTATCTTTATATTCCCTTACAATGAGTATAGACTTTAAATATTTCCTCCGTCTGACTGAAAGATTCAGCTACCAGCTTTTGGTAGTAAATTTCCAAGTATTCTGTGACCCAGCAGAGTGTTTACCGTATCCAGTTGATTTAGCTTCCCCCGGTGGTCATATTTTAATTTTATTTATATTACGTAGTATTGCTATGTTCTATTCTTTTCACTTTATGTTCAGCTTGAATTGAGCAAAACTTTTTATTGGATTCTGCTTGGAAGTTACCTGCGAGCATTCACATTGACTCATAATATCTGATCCGTATAATACAGAGTGGCCCTCTTTTAAAAGGCTATGTAGCCTGCAAATTTCCTATCACTCAGTCTCTGCGAAATATATCCCACAATAAAAATGGTCCGGTTTCTGTCCAGGGGACAGTTAAGGCGGTATCATTGCGAATCGAAAGTGTTGGGGAAATATATATATAAATATATATATATATATGTATGTATATATATATATATGTACGTGTATACGAGTATATATGAATATATCTAAAAAGCAGTCAACTTAATTTTCAAAATATTCTTCATTGTTTTCTTTTCGTAATTATTTTATCACTCGTAATAACTGGCTAGAAAATATTATTTCATCCTATTTTGATGAGGAAACTCATTACTAAAAACAACTCTTTCAACTCGCGGATTTACTGAAATATAAAATATACTCAAAGAACTTCTTAAAACTGATAAGTAGCTACTGAATCCTCGTAATAATAAACTTTTTAAATAAAATCAATTTAAATTGGATGCCACTGCATGGTCTGATAGTGTGGTGGATAATATGATAGACTACTAGCGTGAGAGGCGTTAGTTCGACGCCAACTAGAGACTCTCGCCTGTTACATTTTACCGAGTATATGGGTGAAGTTATACTATGTTCAGACATGCACTTATATTGAATAAATCGCAATAAATGGCGTTATTGAGCTCAATATTTAATACAAAATTTTCAATTAATTATTGCTCAATAAATTCATAAATTGTTATAATATTGATTAAAACTTGAAATACAGCACTGTCATAAGTACGTTCAGTGAGCATATTACAATTTTTCGAACGCTTTCTATTGCTATTTGACAACTCAAATGTCAACAACGACAACAAAAACAAAAACAATGTTGTTGAAACTACCAGCTGTTTTGTTTACTAGCCGTCAAATGAATATTGAATAAGCAGCTGAACAGCGTATATTGTTATGTCTAAACACTTAAAATATTGGTAGTCAGTAAACCAAATATTGATTCAATAAAAGTGCATGTCTGAACATAGTATTACGCAGCTCGTATATAATTAAATATAATTTCTAATTGTATTGTAATTAATTAATAAATAAATAAAATAAATTGTGCGGAATATCATAATTATGACAATTAGCAAAAATTCAATTTCCAGCTTTTGTTGTTAACCTACTACTGTTAATTCTTAAATACTGTTCTCTATCATATCATTTTATCGGGAAGATATAGAGATATTATAGGGTCTTTTTAAGTGATTATTATTTTAAGTGCAAATAAAACAAAGACTCGATAAATAACAACAGGCTTTACAGATGTAGCTTCAATGAAATGGCCGGTGTCAATTGCCAAAATTTGAAAGTCCTTGTTAGAAGACAATACAGAACAGAAATATAATGATCTTTTCATATTAAGTTCAATAAAAATAGCCTCAAATATCACCAACTAATTGATAAATTGCCATGTCACCAAAATTATGGTGATTTTGAATAACAAAAGAGTTTTAGAATCTTATTATTTGGTAAGAAATCACCGCGCATAACAACACGGTCTTTGTCAGACCAATACTAAAGTGGTCCCCATTATAAAGTAGTCCCCATTATAAAGTAGTCCCCATACTAAAGTTGTTTCTATACTAAAGTAGATCGAAAATAGTCCTGTCAAAACTATATCCTTAAAATTTCTTACATATGTTATGCATGAAACTAAGCACGATTATTACATTGTTTTGACGAAAATCTTAATTATTTTCAATAAACAATTAACAGGTACATAATTGCATAGCGAAAGTCTAAGTTTAAAATAATAAGGGCCTTATCAAGCCGTAGGTATTGTGGGCTACAATATTAAAGGGTAAGACGAAAATCAAAATATTAATCGTTTTCGCTACCTGAATGGAGCTAAAAACAAAAATATTACGTGGAAATGCTGAAAATAGGCAATAAATGTTTTGTGTATACTTAAAACAAAACAGGCAGAACTTACACGTCGTCATCAAAAAATGCAAAAAGACTCATTAAACCACTTTTTATGTTTTTTACAAAAGAAGAGAAAAACGAAAATCGAAAACTACAAAATTCAATTTGCCATTGTAGCTGACAATATGTGTGTATAAATCAGGAAAATATATAATTGTTACAGCTCATGACTGATGAAATGCCTGATGATAGAATCTTTAGATATTAAACGTGAATTTCATAAACTAAAGCATGCATTAACATTAAATTTTTTCTACATTTTTCCCCCCCATATATACGTTTCTCCTTCCTCCTGCTATAGTTTGCTCTTTAAACTCTGACTTAAAGTTAGAATATTGAATGATATTTGAGCGTAGATAATAAGAAAATCCCGGGATTTTGCGATTCGGGATTTCCCGATTGGCATCCCTAGCATGAACATGAATACACAAAAACCAAAAACCCGCGCTAAAACTCGATGATGATCGCAAATCGTCCACACCCTCTGAACGTAAACACTATATAAGGCGAACTCCTGCGAACGCAGCAGCGTCGTCCTCCACGTCTAAAGGTGCCTCCAGTTTGGTGGCCAAAGCTGTCTTCAAAGCGAGTAATACCCTCTTGTCAATGGCCAACAAGCTTAGGGCATATAGAACGCGCATAACTGCTTTGTGCATTGTTATTGCATGCATTAACATTAAATTTTTTCTACATTTTTCCCCCCCATATATACGTTTCTCCTTCCTCCTGCTATAGTTTGCTCTTTAAACTCTGACTTAAAGTTGCCCATATCAATTTAAATGTAAATACAACCATAGAATATTGAATGATATTTGAGCGTAGATAATAAGCGTATATGAATAGAGAGGATAATGAGAGAATATCTTACTCTCCTAACACAATTTGTAAGAAATGAAAATACAAAATGAAAAATGTTTTCATATTCTTTTTCAAGCCTTCTGTATATTTTGTTTTTATTTTGCGCCGTACGACTACCCACTTTGTATTTTCTCTCAATGTCATATGCGCTCATCAGAAGATATTGAGTTAACAAGATATTAACCACACTCTTCTAAACAGAACTTTAACATATTGTATGTAAAGTCTTGCCGTGTAAAGCACTCTTTACATACCTGACTTATGTGATGATTTTGTAGCACAGGCTATTTCACTTGCTTGTCTGTTTACAACACAAACAAAATTGAGTGTTTTTGTTTGTGTTTTCCATGCAAACAGGCAAGCAAGTGAAATAGACTGTGTTACAAAAACATCACATTAATATAGAGAGAGATGGTTTTGCAAACACGAAGACTGTTCGTATAGAACCGAAAATTGCTCGTATTTTCTTTCAATGCCGAATGCTCTCCCAAGTTTACACTATACAATGTGCTCTCTTCTGCGCGAAGAACCGCCTTAAGTAGTTTCACAATAAACCAGTGGAGTCAACTCGAAAAGTAAAATATATAACTCGGCTCTCTTTTATACTCTTCATGAAGGGAGTGAATACCATACGTATTCAAATATTGTACGCTTAGTTATGGCTTACGAGGTACTTTAAAGAGATCTAACGGAAGGCACAACAGGTAAACGCCGCTCGTTATTATTGGCTTATGCTCACAAACGAGCGAAGTTACAGAGGCAAATTGACAATTATATTGACCACTTGTCCTGAGTATAAAACCGCGAATTTAACAGAATAAGTTATCATAACTGTGACAACCACTGAACTATAAGTTCATCTGTTTAATACTCTTCATCAAAGAGGGCGAAGTATTGACAATTACATTTAACATCTGTCTTGAGTATTGAGTGAGTTACGCCAATTTACGTATATAAGCCCGAATTCAACAGGGCAGGTTATCATTACCGTGACAATTGCTCAACAAGTTAAACGAATAATTATGTCTGAAGGAACAGAAAGCACGCACAAAGTTGTAAGTTATTGAAATAAAAATTAATTGATCTTTAATAAAAATGTTTGATGAAAATGTTTTTGATTAATTTTTTTAATATGTTTTCTTTATTTTTCAATTACAGCACATACGCAAGAAGCGTCTTTTGGATTCCCTTAACGAATGTCCCGAATTAAATAAATGTGGCCTGAATCAACAGGATGCCAGTGACGAACCAGCGTTTGTATTGGTATCCTTTGATGAAAATGAAGTAAAGAACACAATGATTGGCAATATAAATAAAAATGTTTCGGTGGATAATGAAATGAAAACTATCTGCAAAGTGGCAGAATATTTACATGAAAATTTCGAGATTATATCTTGCAACAGTGGAAATGAGTCCTGTCAAGAACTACAAGCTGACAACGCAATGCAATTAACAAGCCATGTTAAATTCGAACTTAATACCACTAAAGATGCAATGGAGAACATGATGACTACCGATACAGAAAATTTCGCTTCATTCGATAATCTACCGGAAGCAGACGACAACGTGGCAGCATATTTGAAAGACAACTTTCAGAATATATCTTGGAATGTCGACAACAAGCCTCGCCCAAAAGTAAAATCTAACATAAATAAAAGCGACATAGAAAATTTGAAAAGATATGAACACTTGGAGAATGTGAAACGAATTAAAATGGAAAACTTGAGAAAAACGGTAAATGCTACAATTCAGTTTCTGATATTTTTAGAAAAGCTAGAGCAACAGGAAGAATTACAAGAAAACCAAAATATTGACAATGACGAAAGTGTTGATAAAAAAGATTTTAAAATGCTTGTAACAGAGAACGACAACAAAAATGATATCCCACAAGCGCATAATCAAAATGAAGACGTAAGCAAATCACCCGAGTACAAAGAGCAACACAGAATGGTAGCGCCTTATAATGATTTTAATAATTTCGAACTGAAATATAATAAGAATAAGAATCTACCACACTGCTCAAAAAGTCCGGAAGAAGAAATAAATATTATGAAAAATGAGTTTGAAATCCATACAGTCCAATTAGAACAACCACAAATAGAAAACATATCCATTGCAACTTCCACCAGTGATGAACACCCGCCCCATATGCAAATTGAAAACAGATTTGAAGCTGATGCAAATGGTATGGTTTGTATTGGACCGAATGGCACTATGATCCCTATAAGAACTTTAGAATCTATCAACTGGTCCCTGACAGGAGCCGCTGTAACACGAAAAATTCTAGTGGAAATCTTTGGCCGTGAAACTTTGGCTGCTTGCAATCTAACGGGTAAGCCTTCGCCTGCCTTTGTAGATTGTAATAAACCAGTGAAAAGCCAATTGGACCCCATTATAGTTGCGGATATCATTCATTTAATGGATGAGCAGAAAGGCCTAACCCCGAAGGAGGTGCGTAATGCAATAACCACAAAATGCGCCGATGAAAATAAAATGCTTAGGATGAAGGAAAAAAAGAGACAAAGTATTGCAGAGCGAAATATGGCTTGTGGCATTTCTAATTTTTCAGTTTAAGTTTTTTTCTTTTTGTTCATAAATGTTTTTATAAATAAGATCTACCAAATGTATATAATGTTATGTAATATATAATAGTCTATAGAATATTTTTGTTTAATAAAAATTTATTGTTTCTTAATAAAAATTTTTAAGTCGATTCAATTTATATTTGTAGCGGATATGTGTCGGTTTGTATAGATAACCACTAATGGACCACTAATGGGTAACTAAACATTATGGGAAAGCATAGCGGCTTTGTGTGGGTACCATTAGAGAATGAACACGAATACACAAAAACCCAAACGCGAGCTAAAACTCGATGGTGAGCGCAAATCGTCCACACCCTCTGAACGTAAACACTATATAAGGCAAACTCCTGCAAACGCAGCAGCGACGTCCTCCACGTCTAAATGTGCCTCCAGTTTGGTGGTCAAAGCGAGTAATACCCTCTTGTCAATGGCCAACAAGCTTAGGGCATACAAAAGTTAACAAATTTCAGACATTTTTTAACCAATCCGTTTTCGTTGAAAATATTTATAATTGTCTGACATCTTTCTTCGATTTTAAGACGGTCTTTTGTTTTGGTTCAGAAATTTGTGAAATTTGTTAATCGGAAGCATACCTTTGTGGGCCTGTGCAGAGCCACAATTCAGTTCAGTTTCAAAAAATTTTTAACCAATGCAAAAGACCATCTTAACATCAAGGAAACTATAAAGATTTTCAACGAAAACGGATTAGTTAAAAAATTTCTGAAATTTTTGAAATATGAGTGGTGGGACCTACCGTTTAAAGTCGACTCCGAACGACATATTTTTGAGAAACTTTTCATGGCATTTTTATTTATTTACTCTCAGAGTTTTTGCCAGAAAACTGCTGAGAATAAGTCGCCGAAGAAATACTTTTTATATTCTGTACTGATGTCTGGGGTTTGAACCCTGGCTTTAGTTCTAATAAGCCAACACACTACCTACTAGACTATACTATAGACTACTTCAATATAATCCCCCCCAATTACCATTTGGGGAATTTAAATTAAATGGATGTGGTAAACACTCTGCTGGGTCACAGAATAGTTGGGTATTTACTGCCAAGGCTGGCAGCTGAAAAACTGTTGAGACAGACGTAGATGTAAAGTTTTCTAGCTTAGAGAAAACTGAAGGTGATTAAAGTTACGGTACTAAGAAGAATGACGATTGCCTTCAGAATCAACCAGAATCAACTCGGTGGTAGTATCAATTTCCAAACTTTTATTTGGTGCAGTAACTAGAAAGTACAGAGTGATAAACGAATTTAATCTGTGGAAGGTAGTAAATGGTCAACAGAAATATTGCGTTGAGTTGGTTGGCATGTCCCGCGATGCATATAAAGATACCGAACAGTCACGCACAATTTAACAGGAAGAGCATTCTGAAAAAATTTGTCTACTGATTAAGTAACATTCACCAGAAAAAAATGCCCGACCCCACTGTGCAAAAAAACGAGAAGACTTGAACAAGCCATACAACTTTCCGCGTTACCGAACTAAGACAAGCAGTGAAAAAATGGAAGCCAGTTGTGATCGAGCAGTGAAATGAAAACGATTCGAAGAAGGCAAACTGATTCCGCTGAGCACCACTCAACAAGAGAAGTAACTATCGCCCATATTTTCGCATTACTGGGAGGTACTCTACAATGCAATTAGAAAGTAAAATTCCATGATTCATAGACTTAAAAAGCAAAACAACCCCAGATTTTGAACGCAGACAAAAACAATCTAAACAGAAACAAGCAAATAAGACACCGACAAACAAACAAACAAAGAATAACAAAAATTATGGGTGTTACAGCAAACAAATATTACACAAACAATTTCTGAAGGAAATTACAAGTAGAAAACAAAACAAAAATAAAAACAGGCGACATCAACAAACAACATTAAAGGAAGATGGTGGGTGATGTTATGAAATAAAAATAAAAATAAGAACACGGTGCAAATACATTTGTTAAAAGACCTTTAATTGAAAAGATTTCAGTACATTCGTTGAATAATAATACGAATGTGATTTGTTTTTCTTTAAGACGGGTATACTCGACTTTATGCGTAAAAATTACGTTTTACTCTACATAAAAAATCAAAAGGCTAAAAGGGGTCATTAATTAAATTAATATGGTGTTGTTATCAATTAAATTATGTTGTTTTTTAAATAATTAAAGGCTTTGTTCAAATAAAATAACGAATACGATCAAAAGTAAATAATTTGGCTGCCTTCCAAAATGTATCAATACAAAGTTTGTATGTAGTTCGACTACTGTATATAAACTATGTAGATATGCAAATTAACCAAACATTGCATAAACTATAAATCTGATGCCTGATTACTTTTTGACTGCGTTAAAAATACACATTGACGACATTTTGAAATAGAATACATTGTATATATTTTGTACAGCGGCATTATGAAACGTCGATACTTTGTTCAAACACAAAGCAACTAACATTTGGAAGGCAGCCTTTTTGTTATTTTTAATTGCAAACTTAGAATTCACAATAAATAAACATACGTATATATTTATTCACTGCTCCATCACAACTGGCTTCCATTTTGTCACTGCTTGTCTTAATTCGATAACGCGGAAAGACATACGGCTTGTTGAAGCCATTCCGTTCTTCTGCACAGTGGTGTTGGGCATATGTTTCTGGTGAATCACCAGACAACTTGCCAGGTGCTCTTCTTGTTAAATTATGCGTAGCTGCCCGGTAATATATTATGAATCGTGGGATACGCTTGTCCCAACTTATTGTTGACCATTTACTACCTTCCACAGATCAAATCAAAACCATTCCACCATTCTTCTTGTTGATTCTAAAGGCAGTCGTCATTCTTCTTGGTATCGCAAAATTTTATCACCATCAGTTTTCTCTAAGCTAGAAAACTTTTCATCTACGTCAGCCTCAACAGTTTTATTCAATTCAATTGCGTCCACTATCTGTGCTGCCTTAGAGGTTATAAGTATGGGTCCCGATAAATAATTTTCTTTATCACATAATCTTCATATTGCGTTCGAGACGATCTCTTCATTGAACAAGTGTACTTTAAGTGTACAGTGCCCTGTCTAAAGACCGATTACTAAACTCAGATTATTTTCGGAAACTTTCAAGCATGACAAAAATCTCCTGATATTATACAATAAATTACAAAGAAAAACGTTTGCCTATCTTTATATTCCCTTACAATGAGTATAGACTTTAAATATTTCCTCCGTCTGACTGAAAGATTCAGCTACCAGCTTTTGGTAGTAAATTTCCAAGTATTCTGTGACCCAGCAGAGTGTTTACCGTATCCAGTTGATTTAGCTTCCCCCGGTGGTCATATTTTAATTTTATTTATATTACGTAGTATTGCTATGTTCTATTCTTTTCACTTTATGTTCAGCTTGAATTGAGCAAAACTTTTTATTGGATTCTGCTTGGAAGTTACCTGCGAGCATTCACATTGACTCATAATATCTGATCCGTATAATACAGAGTGGCCCTCTTTTAAAAGGCTATGTAGCCTGCAAATTTCCTATCACTCAGTCTCTGCGAAATATATCCCACAATAAAAATGGTCCGGTTTCTGTCCAGGGGACAGTTAAGGCGGTATCATTGCGAATCGAAAGTGTTGGGGAAATATATATATAAATATATATATATATGTATGTATATATATGTATATGTACGTGTATACGAGTATATATGAATATATCTAAAAAGCAGTCAACTTAATTTTCAAAATATTCTTCATTGTTTTCTTTTCGTAATTATTTTATCACTCGTAATAACTGGCTAGAAAATATTATTTCATCCTATTTTGATGAGGAATCCCTGAGGAACTCATTACTAAAAACAACTCTTTCAACTCGCGGATTTACTGAAATATAAAATATACTCAAAGAACTTCTTAAAACTGATAAGTAGCTACTGAATCCTCGTAATAATAAACTTTTTAAATAAAATCAATTTAAATTGGATGCCACTGCATGGTCTGATAGTGTGGTGGATAATATGATAGACTACTAGCGTGAGAGGCGTTAGTTCGACGCCAACTAGAGACTCTCGCCTGTTACATTTTACCGAGCATATGGGTGAAGTTATACTATGTTCAGACATGCACTTATATTGAATAAATCGCAATAAATGGCGTTATTGAGCTCAATATTTAATACAAAATTTTCAATTAATTATTGCTCAATAAATTCATAAATTGTTATAATATTGATTAAAACTTGAAATACAGCACTGTCATAAGTACGTTCAGTGAGCATATTACAATTTTTCGAACGCTTTCTATTGCTATTTGGCAACTCAAATGTCAACAACGACAACAAAAACAAAAACAATGTTGTTGAAACTACCAGCTGTTTTGTTTACTAGCCGTCAAATGAATATTGAATAAGCAGCTGAACAGCGTATATTGTTATGTCTAAACACTTAAAATATTGGTAGTCAGTAAACCAAATATTGATTCAATAAAAGTGCATGTCTGAACATAGTATTACGCAGCTCGTATATAATTAAATATAATTTCTAATTGTATTGTAATTAATTAATAAATAAATAAAATAAATTGTGCGGAATATCATAATTATGACAATTAGCAAAAATTCAATTTCCAGCTTTTGTTGTTAACCTACTACTGTTAATTCTTAAATACTGTTCTCTATCATATCATTTTATCGGGAAGATATAGAGATATTATAGGGTCTTTTTAAGTGATTATTATTTTAAGTGCAAATAAAACAAAGACTCGATAAATAACAACAGGCTTTACAGATGTAGCTTCAATGAAATGGCCGGTGTCAATTGCCAAAATTTGAAAGTCCTTGTTAGAAGACAATACAGAACAGAAATATAATGATCTTTTCATATTAAGTTCAATAAAAATAGCCTCAAATATCACCAACTAATTGATAAATTGCCATGTCACCAAAATTATGGTGATTTTGAATAACAAAAGAGTTTTAGAATCTTATTATTTGGTAAGAAATCACCGCGCATAACAACACGGTCTTTGTCAGACCAATACTAAAGTGGTCCCCATTATAAAGTAGTCCCCATTATAAAGTAGTCCCCATACTAAAGTTGTTTCTATACTAAAGTAGATCGAAAATAGTCCTGTCAAAACTATATCCTTAAAATTTCTTACATATGTTATGCATGAAACTAAGCACGATTATTACATTGTTTTGACGAAAATCTTAATTATTTTCAATAAACAATTAACAGGTACATAATTGCATAGCGAAAGTCTAAGTTTAAAATAATAAGGGCCTTATCAACCCGTAGGTATTGTGGGCTACAATATTATAGGGTAAGACGAAAATCAAAATATTAATCGTTTTCGCTACCTGAATGGAGCTAAAAACAAAAATATTACGTGGAAATGCTGAAAATAGGCAATAAATGTTTTGTGTATACTTAAAACAAAACAGGCAGAACTTACACGTCGTCATCAAAAAATGCAAAAAGACTCATTAAACCACTTTTTATGTTTTTTACAAAAGAAGAGAAAAACGAAAATCGAAAACTACAAAATTCAATTTGCCATTGTAGCTGACAATATGTGTGTATAAATCAGGAAAATATATAATTGTTACAGCTCATGACTGATGAAATGCCTGATGATAGAATCTTTAGATATTAAACGTGAATTTCATAAACTAAAGCATGCATTAACATTAAATTTTTTCTACATTTTTCCCCCCATATATACGTTTCTCCTTCCTCCTGCTATAGTTTGCTCTTTAAACTCTGACTTAAAGTTAGAATATTGAATGATATTTGAGCGTAGATAATAAGCGTATATGAATAGAGAGGATAATGAGAGAATATCTTACTCTCCTAACACAATTTGTAAGAAATGAAAATACAAAATGAAAAATGTTTTCATATTCTTTTTCAAGCCTTCTGTATATTTTGTTTTTATTTTGCGCCGTACGACTACCCACTTTGTATTTTCTCTCAATGTCATATGCGCTCATCAGAAGATATTGAGTTAACAAGATATTAACCACACTCTTCTAAACAGAACTTTAACATATTGTATGTAAAGTCTTGCCGTGTAAAGCACTCTTTACATACCTGACTTATGTGATGATTTTGTAGCACAGGCTATTTCACTTGCTTGTCTGTTTACAACACAAACAAAATTGAGTGTTTTTGTTTGTGTTTTCCATGCAAACAGGCAAGCAAGTGAAATAGACTGTGTTACAAAAACATCACATTAATATAGAGAGAGATGGTTTTGCAAACACGAAGACTGTTCGTATAGAACCGAAAATTGCTCGTATTTTCTTTCAATGCCGAATGCTCTCCCAAGTTTACACTATACAATGTGCTCTCTTCTGCGCGAAGAACCGCCTTAAGTAGTTTCACAATAAACCAGTGGAGTCAACTCGAAAAGTAAAATATATAACTCGGCTCTCTTTTATACTCTTCATGAAGGGAGTGAATACCATACGTATTCAAATATTGTACGCTTAGTTATGGCTTACGAGGTACTTTAAAGAGATCTAACGGAAGGCACAACAGGTAAACGCCGCTCGTTATTATTGGCTTATGCTCACAAACGAGCGAAGTTACAGAGGCAAATTGACAATTATATTGACCACTTGTCCTGAGTATAAAACCGCGAATTTAACAGAATAAGTTATCATAACTGTGACAACCACTGAACTATAAGTTCATCTGTTTAATACTCTTCATCAAAGAGGGCGAAGTATTGACAATTACATTTAACATCTGTCTTGAGTATTGAGTGAGTTACGCCAATTTACGTATATAAGCCCGAATTCAACAGGGCAGGTTATCATTACCGTGACAATTGCTCAACAAGTTAAACGAATAATTATGTCTGAAGGAACAGAAAGCACGCACAAAGTTGTAAGTTATTGAAATAAAAATTAATTGATCTTTAATAAAAATGTTTGATGAAAATGTTTTTGATTAATTTTTTTAATATGTTTTCTTTATTTTTCAATTACAGCACATACGCAAGAAGCGTCTTTTGGATTCCCTTAACGAATGTCCCGAATTAAATAAATGTGGCCTGAATCAACAGGATGCCAGTGACGAACCAGCGTTTGTATTGGTATCCTTTGATGAAAATGAAGTAAAGAACACAATGATTGGCAATATAAATAAAAATGTTTCGGTGGATAATGAAATGAAAACTATCTGCAAAGTGGCAGAATATTTACATGAAAATTTCGAGATTATATCTTGCAACAGTGGAAATGAGTCCTGTCAAGAACTACAAGCTGACAACGCAATGCAATTAACAAGCCATGTTAAATTCGAACTTAATACCACTAAAGATGCAATGGAGAACATGATGACTACCGATACAGAAAATTTCGCTTCATTCGATAATCTACCGGAAGCAGACGACAACGTGGCAGCATATTTGAAAGACAACTTTCAGAATATATCTTGGAATGTCGACAACAAGCCTCGCCCAAAAGTAAAATCTAACATAAATAAAAGCGACATAGAAAATTTGAAAAGATATGAACACTTGGAGAATGTGAAACGAATTAAAATGGAAAACTTGAGAAAAACGGTAAATGCTACAATTCAGTTTCTGATATTTTTAGAAAAGCTAGAGCAACAGGAAGAATTACAAGAAAACCAAAATATTGACAATGACGAAAGTGTTGATAAAAAAGATTTTAAAATGCTTGTAACAGAGAACGACAACAAAAATGATATCCCACAAGCGCATAATCAAAATGAAGACGTAAGCAAATCACCCGAGTACAAAGAGCAACACAGAATGGTAGCGCCTTATAATGATTTTAATAATTTCGAACTGAAATATAATAAGAATAAGAATCTACCACACTGCTCAAAAAGTCCGGAAGAAGAAATAAATATTATGAAAAATGAGTTTGAAATCCATACAGTCCAATTAGAACAACCACAAATAGAAAACATATCCATTGCAACTTCCACCAGTGATGAACACCCGCCCCATATGCAAATTGAAAACAGATTTGAAGCTGATGCAAATGGTATGGTTTGTATTGGACCGAATGGCACTATGATCCCTATAAGAACTTTAGAATCCATCAACTGGTCCCTGACAGGAGCCGCTGTAACACGAAAAATTCTAGTGGAAATCTTTGGCCGTGAAACTTTGGCTGCTTGCAATCTAACGGGTAAGCCTTCGCCTGCCTTTGTAGATTGTAATAAACCAGTGAAAAGCCAATTGGACCCCATTATAGTTGCGGATATCATTCATTTAATGGATGAGCAGAAAGGCCTAACCCCGAAGGAGGTGCGTAATGCAATAACCACAAAATGCGCCGATGAAAATAAAATGCTTAGGATGAAGGAAAAAAAGAGACAAAGTATTGCAGAGCGAAATATGGCTTGTGGCATTTCTAATTTTTCAGTTTAAGTTTTTTTCTTTTTGTTCATAAATGTTTTTATAAATAAGATCTACCAAATGTATATAATGTTATGTAATATATAATAGTCTATAGAATATTTTTGTTTAATAAAAATTTATTGTTTCTTAATAAAAATTTTTAAGTCGATTCAATTTATATTTGTAGCGGATATGTGTCGGTTTGTATAGATAACCACTAATGGACCACTAATTGGTAACTAAACATTATGGGAAAGCATAGCGGCTTTGTGTGGGTACCATTAGAGAATGAACACGAATACACAAAAACCCAAACGCGAGCTAAAACTCGATGGTGAGCGCAAATCGTCCACACCCTCTGAACGTAAACACTATATAAGGCAAACTCCTGCAAACGCAGCAGCGACGTCCTCCACGTCTAAATGTGCCTCCAGTTTGGTGGTCAAAGCGAGTAATACCCTCTTGTCAATGGCCAACAAGCTTAGGGCATACAAAAGTTAACAAATTTCAGACATTTTTTAACCAATCCGTTTTCGTTGAAAATATTTATAATTGTCTGACATCTTTCTTCGATTTTAAGACGGTCTTTTGTTTTGGTTCAGAAATTTGTGAAATTTGTTAATCGGAAGCATACCTTTGTGGGCCTGTGCAGAGCCACAATTCAGTTCAGTTTCAAAAAATTTTTAACCAATGCAAAAGACCATCTTAACATCAAGGAAACTATAAAGATTTTCAACGAAAACGGATTAGTTAAAAAATTTCTGAAATTTTTGAAATATGAGTGGTGGGACCTACCGTTTAAAGTCGACTCCGAACGACATATTTTTGAGAAACTTTTCATGGCATTTTTATTTATTTACTCTCAGAGTTTTTGCCAGAAAACTGCTGAGAATAAGTCGCCGAAGAAATACTTTTTATATTCTGTACTGATGTCTGGGGTTTGAACCCTGGCTTTAGTTCTAATAAGCCAACACACTACCTACTAGACTATACTATAGACTACTTCAATATAATCCCCCCCAATTACCATTTGGGGAATTTAAATTAAATGGATGTGGTAAACACTCTGCTGGGTCACAGAATAGTTGGGTATTTACTGCCAAGGCTGGCAGCTGAAAAACTGTTGAGACAGACGTAGATGTAAAGTTTTCTAGCTTAGAGAAAACTGAAGGTGATTAAAGTTACGGTACTAAGAAGAATGACGATTGCCTTCAGAATCAACCAGAATCAACTCGGTGGTAGTATCAATTTCCAAACTTTTATTTGGTGCAGTAACTAGAAAGTACAGAGTGATAAACGAATTTAATCTGTGGAAGGTAGTAAATGGTCAACAGAAATATTGCGTTGAGTTGGTTGGCATGTCCCGCGATGCATATAAAGATACCGAACAGTCACGCACAATTTAACAGGAAGAGCATTCTGAAAAAATTTGTCTACTGATTAAGTAACATTCACCAGAAAAAAATGCCCGACCCCACTGTGCAAAAAAACGAGAAGACTTGAACAAGCCATACAACTTTCCGCGTTACCGAACTAAGACAAGCAGTGAAAAAATGGAAGCCAGTTGTGATCGAGCAGTGAAATGAAAACGATTCGAAGAAGGCAAACTGATTCCGCTGAGCACCACTCAACAAGAGAAGTAACTATCGCCCATATTTTCGCATTACTGGGAGGTACTCTACAATGCAATTAGAAAGTAAAATTCCATGATTCATAGACTTAAAAAGCAAAACAACCCCAGATTTTGAACGCAGACAAAAACAATCTAAACAGAAACAAGCAAATAAGACACCGACAAACAAACAAACAAAGAATAACAAAAATTATGGGTGTTACAGCAAACAAATATTACACAAACAATTTCTGAAGGAAATTACAAGTAGAAAACAAAACAAAAATAAAAACAGGCGACATCAACAAACAACATTAAAGGAAGATGGTGGGTGATGTTATGAAATAAAAATAAAAATAAGAACACGGTGCAAATACATTTGTTAAAAGACCTTTAATTGAAAAGATTTCAGTACATTCGTTGAATAATAATACGAATGTGATTTGTTTTTCTTTAAGACGGGTATACTCGACTTTATGCGTAAAAATTACGTTTTACTCTACATAAAAAATCAAAAGGCTAAAAGGGGTCATTAATTAAATTAATATGGTGTTGTTATCAATTAAATTATGTTGTTTTTTAAATAATTAAAGGCTTTGTTCAAATAAAATAACGAATACGATCAAAAGTAAATAATTTGGCTGCCTTCCAAAATGTATCAATACAAAGTTTGTATGTAGTTCGACTACTGTATATAAACTATGTAGATATGCAAATTAACCAAACATTGCATAAACTATAAATCTGATGCCTGATTACTTTTTGACTGCGTTAAAAATACACATTGACGACATTTTGAAATAGAATACATTGTATATATTTTGTACAGCGGCATTATGAAAACGTCGATACTTTGTTCAAACACAAAGCAACTAACATTTGGAAGGCAGCCTTTTTGTTATTTTTAATTGCAAACTTAGAATTCACAATAAATAAACATACGTATATATTTATTCACTGCTCCATCACAACTGGCTTCCATTTTGTCACTGCTTGTCTTAATTTTCGATAACGCGGAAAGACATACGGCTTGTTGAAGCCATTCCGTTCTTCTGCACAGTGGTGTTGGGCATATGTTTCTGGTGAATCACCAGACAACTTGCCAGGTGCTCTTCTTGTTAAATTATGCGTAGCTGCCCGGTAATATATTATGAATCGTGGGATACGCTTGTCCCAACTTATTGTTGACCATTTACTACCTTCCACAGATCAAATCAAAACCATTCCACCATTCTTCTTGTTGATTCTAAAGGCAGTCGTCATTCTTCTTGGTATCGCAAAATTTTATCACCATCAGTTTTCTCTAAGCTAGAAAACTTTTCATCTACGTCAGCCTCAACAGTTTTATTCAATTCAATTGCGTCCACTATCTGTGCTGCCTTAGAGGTTATAAGTATGGGTCCCGATAAATAATTTTCTTTATCACATAATCTTCATATTGCGTTCGAGACGATCTCTTCATTGAACAAGTGTACTTTAAGTGTACAGTGCCCTGTCTAAAGACCGATTACTAAACTCAGATTATTTTCGGAAACTTTCAAGCATGACAAAAATCTCCTGATATTATACAATAAATTACAAAGAAAAACGTTTGCCTATCTTTATATTCCCTTACAATGAGTATAGACTTTAAATATTTCCTCCGTCTGACTGAAAGATTCAGCTACCAGCTTTTGGTAGTAAATTTCCAAGTATTCTGTGACCCAGCAGAGTGTTTACCGTATCCAGTTGATTTAGCTTCCCCCGGTGGTCATATTTTAATTTTATTTATATTACGTAGTATTGCTATGTTCTATTCTTTTCACTTTATGTTCAGCTTGAATTGAGCAAAACTTTTTATTGGATTCTGCTTGGAAGTTACCTGCGAGCATTCACATTGACTCATAATATCTGATCCGTATAATACAGAGTGGCCCTCTTTTAAAAGGCTATGTAGCCTGCAAATTTCCTATCACTCAGTCTCTGCGAAATATATCCCACAATAAAAATGGTCCGGTTTCTGTCCAGGGGACAGTTAAGGCGGTATCATTGCGAATCGAAAGTGTTGGGGAAATATATATATAAATATATATATATATGTATGTATATATATGTATATGTACGTGTATACGAGTATATATGAATATATCTAAAAAGCAGTCAACTTAATTTTCAAAATATTCTTCATTGTTTTCTTTTCGTAATTATTTTATCACTCGTAATAACTGGCTAGAAAATATTATTTCATCCTATTTTGATGAGGAATCCCTGAGGAACTCATTACTAAAAACAACTCTTTCAACTCGCGGATTTACTGAAATATAAAATATACTCAAAGAACTTCTTAAAACTGATAAGTAGCTACTGAATCCTCGTAATAATAAACTTTTTAAATAAAATCAATTTAAATTGGATGCCACTGCATGGTCTGATAGTGTGGTGGATAATATGATAGACTACTAGCGTGAGAGGCGTTAGTTCGACGCCAACTAGAGACTCTCGCCTGTTACATTTTACCGAGCATATGGGTGAAGTTATACTATGTTCAGACATGCACTTATATTGAATAAATCGCAATAAATGGCGTTATTGAGCTCAATATTTAATACAAAATTTTCAATTAATTATTGCTCAATAAATTCATAAATTGTTATAATATTGATTAAAACTTGAAATACAGCACTGTCATAAGTACGTTCAGTGAGCATATTACAATTTTTCGAACGCTTTCTATTGCTATTTGGCAACTCAAATGTCAACAACGACAACAAAAACAAAAACAATGTTGTTGAAACTACCAGCTGTTTTGTTTACTAGCCGTCAAATGAATATTGAATAAGCAGCTGAACAGCGTATATTGTTATGTCTAAACACTTAAAATATTGGTAGTCAGTAAACCAAATATTGATTCAATAAAAGTGCATGTCTGAACATAGTATTACGCAGCTCGTATATAATTAAATATAATTTCTAATTGTATTGTAATTAATTAATAAATAAATAAAATAAATTGTGCGGAATATCATAATTATGACAATTAGCAAAAATTCAATTTCCAGCTTTTGTTGTTAACCTACTACTGTTAATTCTTAAATACTGTTCTCTATCATATCATTTTATCGGGAAGATATAGAGATATTATAGGGTCTTTTTAAGTGATTATTATTTTAAGTGCAAATAAAACAAAGACTCGATAAATAACAACAGGCTTTACAGATGTAGCTTCAATGAAATGGCCGGTGTCAATTGCCAAAATTTGAAAGTCCTTGTTAGAAGACAATACAGAACAGAAATATAATGATCTTTTCATATTAAGTTCAATAAAAATAGCCTCAAATATCACCAACTAATTGATAAATTGCCATGTCACCAAAATTATGGTGATTTTGAATAACAAAAGAGTTTTAGAATCTTATTATTTGGTAAGAAATCACCGCGCATAACAACACGGTCTTTGTCAGACCAATACTAAAGTGGTCCCCATTATAAAGTAGTCCCCATTATAAAGTAGTCCCCATACTAAAGTTGTTTCTATACTAAAGTAGATCGAAAATAGTCCTGTCAAAACTATATCCTTAAAATTTCTTACATATGTTATGCATGAAACTAAGCACGATTATTACATTGTTTTGACGAAAATCTTAATTATTTTCAATAAACAATTAACAGGTACATAATTGCATAGCGAAAGTCTAAGTTTAAAATAATAAGGGCCTTATCAACCCGTAGGTATTGTGGGCTACAATATTATAGGGTAAGACGAAAATCAAAATATTAATCGTTTTCGCTACCTGAATGGAGCTAAAAACAAAAATATTACGTGGAAATGCTGAAAATAGGCAATAAATGTTTTGTGTATACTTAAAACAAAACAGGCAGAACTTACACGTCGTCATCAAAAAATGCAAAAAGACTCATTAAACCACTTTTTATGTTTTTTACAAAAGAAGAGAAAAACGAAAATCGAAAACTACAAAATTCAATTTGCCATTGTAGCTGACAATATGTGTGTATAAATCAGGAAAATATATAATTGTTACAGCTCATGACTGATGAAATGCCTGATGATAGAATCTTTAGATATTAAACGTGAATTTCATAAACTAAAGCATGCATTAACATTAAATTTTTTCTACATTTTTCCCCCCATATATACGTTTCTCCTTCCTCCTGCTATAGTTTGCTCTTTAAACTCTGACTTAAAGTTAGAATATTGAATGATATTTGAGCGTAGATAATAAGCGTATATGAATAGAGAGGATAATGAGAGAATATCTTACTCTCCTAACACAATTTGTAAGAAATGAAAATACAAAATGAAAAATGTTTTCATATTCTTTTTCAAGCCTTCTGTATATTTTGTTTTTATTTTGCGCCGTACGACTACCCACTTTGTATTTTCTCTCAATGTCATATGCGCTCATCAGAAGATATTGAGTTAACAAGATATTAACCACACTCTTCTAAACAGAACTTTAACATATTGTATGTAAAGTCTTGCCGTGTAAAGCACTCTTTACATACCTGACTTATGTGATGATTTTGTAGCACAGGCTATTTCACTTGCTTGTCTGTTTACAACACAAACAAAATTGAGTGTTTTTGTTTGTGTTTTCCATGCAAACAGGCAAGCAAGTGAAATAGACTGTGTTACAAAAACATCACATTAATATAGAGAGAGATGGTTTTGCAAACACGAAGACTGTTCGTATAGAACCGAAAATTGCTCGTATTTTCTTTCAATGCCGAATGCTCTCCCAAGTTTACACTATACAATGTGCTCTCTTCTGCGCGAAGAACCGCCTTAAGTAGTTTCACAATAAACCAGTGGAGTCAACTCGAAAAGTAAAATATATAACTCGGCTCTCTTTTATACTCTTCATGAAGGGAGTGAATACCATACGTATTCAAATATTGTACGCTTAGTTATGGCTTACGAGGTACTTTAAAGAGATCTAACGGAAGGCACAACAGGTAAACGCCGCTCGTTATTATTGGCTTATGCTCACAAACGAGCGAAGTTACAGAGGCAAATTGACAATTATATTGACCACTTGTCCTGAGTATAAAACCGCGAATTTAACAGAATAAGTTATCATAACTGTGACAACCACTGAACTATAAGTTCATCTGTTTAATACTCTTCATCAAAGAGGGCGAAGTATTGACAATTACATTTAACATCTGTCTTGAGTATTGAGTGAGTTACGCCAATTTACGTATATAAGCCCGAATTCAACAGGGCAGGTTATCATTACCGTGACAATTGCTCAACAAGTTAAACGAATAATTATGTCTGAAGGAACAGAAAGCACGCACAAAGTTGTAAGTTATTGAAATAAAAATTAATTGATCTTTAATAAAAATGTTTGATGAAAATGTTTTTGATTAATTTTTTTAATATGTTTTCTTTATTTTTCAATTACAGCACATACGCAAGAAGCGTCTTTTGGATTCCCTTAACGAATGTCCCGAATTAAATAAATGTGGCCTGAATCAACAGGATGCCAGTGACGAACCAGCGTTTGTATTGGTATCCTTTGATGAAAATGAAGTAAAGAACACAATGATTGGCAATATAAATAAAAATGTTTCGGTGGATAATGAAATGAAAACTATCTGCAAAGTGGCAGAATATTTACATGAAAATTTCGAGATTATATCTTGCAACAGTGGAAATGAGTCCTGTCAAGAACTACAAGCTGACAACGCAATGCAATTAACAAGCCATGTTAAATTCGAACTTAATACCACTAAAGATGCAATGGAGAACATGATGACTACCGATACAGAAAATTTCGCTTCATTCGATAATCTACCGGAAGCAGACGACAACGTGGCAGCATATTTGAAAGACAACTTTCAGAATATATCTTGGAATGTCGACAACAAGCCTCGCCCAAAAGTAAAATCTAACATAAATAAAAGCGACATAGAAAATTTGAAAAGATATGAACACTTGGAGAATGTGAAACGAATTAAAATGGAAAACTTGAGAAAAACGGTAAATGCTACAATTCAGTTTCTGATATTTTTAGAAAAGCTAGAGCAACAGGAAGAATTACAAGAAAACCAAAATATTGACAATGACGAAAGTGTTGATAAAAAAGATTTTAAAATGCTTGTAACAGAGAACGACAACAAAAATGATATCCCACAAGCGCATAATCAAAATGAAGACGTAAGCAAATCACCCGAGTACAAAGAGCAACACAGAATGGTAGCGCCTTATAATGATTTTAATAATTTCGAACTGAAATATAATAAGAATAAGAATCTACCACACTGCTCAAAAAGTCCGGAAGAAGAAATAAATATTATGAAAAATGAGTTTGAAATCCATACAGTCCAATTAGAACAACCACAAATAGAAAACATATCCATTGCAACTTCCACCAGTGATGAACACCCGCCCCATATGCAAATTGAAAACAGATTTGAAGCTGATGCAAATGGTATGGTTTGTATTGGACCGAATGGCACTATGATCCCTATAAGAACTTTAGAATCCATCAACTGGTCCCTGACAGGAGCCGCTGTAACACGAAAAAATTCTAGTGGAAATCTTTGGCCGTGAAACTTTGGCTGCTTGCAATCTAACGGGTAAGCCTTCGCCTGCCTTTGTAGATTGTAATAAACCAGTGAAAAGCCAATTGGACCCCATTATAGTTGCGGATATCATTCATTTAATGGATGAGCAGAAAGGCCTAACCCCGAAGGAGGTGCGTAATGCAATAACCACAAAAATGCGCCGATGAAAATAAAATGCTTAGGATGAAGGAAAAAAAGAGACAAAGTATTGCAGAGCGAAATATGGCTTGTGGCATTTCTAATTTTTCAGTTTAAGTTTTTTTCTTTTTGTTCATAAATGTTTTTATAAATAAGATCTACCAAATGTATATAATGTTATGTAATATATAATAGTCTATAGAATATTTTTGTTTAATAAAAATTTATTGTTTCTTAATAAAAATTTTTAAGTCGATTCAATTTATATTTGTAGCGGATATGTGTCGGTTTGTATAGATAACCACTAATGGACCACTAATTGGTAACTAAACATTATGGGAAAGCATAGCGGCTTTGTGTGGGTACCATTAGAGAATGAACACGAATACACAAAAACCCAAACGCGAGCTAAAACTCGATGGTGAGCGCAAATCGTCCACACCCTCTGAACGTAAACACTATATAAGGCAAACTCCTGCAAACGCAGCAGCGACGTCCTCCACGTCTAAATGTGCCTCCAGTTTGGTGGTCAAAGCGAGTAATACCCTCTTGTCAATGGCCAACAAGCTTAGGGCATACAAAAGTTAACAAATTTCAGACATTTTTTAACCAATCCGTTTTCGTTGAAAATATTTATAATTGTCTGACATCTTTCTTCGATTTTAAGACGGTCTTTTGTTTTGGTTCAGAAATTTGTGAAATTTGTTAATCGGAAGCATACCTTTGTGGGCCTGTGCAGAGCCACAATTCAGTTCAGTTTCAAAAAATTTTTAA